>JAQJVK010000005.1:19014920-20214920 GCA_035578135.1 Flexamia atlantica
AGAATCGTAGCACAAAACTAGGAGAGAGAAAGTTAAGCCTCTCATCGGTTTGAACTTTTCTCATGTATCACAAACTTTAGGATGCTACAAACGTTACGGACCCGAATTTTTCTTTGCTCAAAATATCAATATAGTTTTTTTTTATACATTAATGACCCTCAGTTTACAGTTAATGACAGTCAGTTAGTGGTACGTTTATATACTATTGAAACGTACCCTAAGGGCCCTATGGTTTTAGGTAATATGCTTGTGTTAACTTATTAGGTAATGAGATAATAAGAATATTAACAATAATAATAATCTTTATTGCTTTTGAGGAAATTCATATATTGCATAAGCATGCGTCAGTAAAATACATTAATGCTATAAAATATTAAGCTAACAAAGTAAAAGTATATTATAACAACCAGGTGACAATAAGCATTTTCCCGAAAAAAACCCGTGACCTTGTAACTCAAAGATTGAGAGATTTAAATTGGGCAATGTACTTCTATATATTTGTTGCAGCTAAAACATAGGTTAGTTTTAGCTACCACTAAAAGGAAAAAATATAAACGTTACAAAATATATACATATAAAAACGAAATTTAAGTAAAAGTTATTGGGCAAATTTCAATTCTTAGTATAAAACTACTTCATTTTAGTTTGTTAAACAAATGAATCTTAATGTATATTTTTTATTTGATAACAAATATCAAGAGAAATAGTTTAATTTACATACCAAATGGTAAACAGGTTGGTTCGTGCAATGCTTATTTTCCTGAACAAATCCTAACTATTCTTTTTTTCTAGTTATAATAAACTATTTTTAGCTACTATAATGTTTTCATGTCATAATCAATATATTTGTATTTATCAAGAAAAACTTTAATTTGTGTAGTGTCACCAATTAAAAAAACAATATTAGCAAACTGGCATATTCTTTCTCTCTTAGAGCCATTTGAAGCAAGACAACCTACAATAAAATGAAATGAATTTACAATTATCTTAAAAATACATACCAAATCTTATGAGAGTCGGTTAGTAATTAATTAATGGGTATATCGGTTTTATCGGTTTTAAAGAATTTCCCCTATGGGGAAGAGGCTGATACCGCAGGTCTCATGGTAAGACTGAAGGCAGAGACCATCATAACTTTTTGTTTTGCTTTGGAGAAACAATACTTTCTCCATGTACTATGTATAACGGGGAGAGATAAAAGCCAAAATGTCTAGTGAAAATCATAGAAGGTAATTATTGGCTGACATATTTCAGTTTAGATGAGCGACAAGGGGGCGAAGTCGACGAGAAGTAACGGTGACAATCATTTCACCACTTTGTCGACCACACACCGAGTTGTCACCTCTGCTTGGCTTGGACACGATCCAGGATTACACATGTTTAATGTCGCTCTCCAATAAAAAAAGGAATTTGTCGAGCCATTTTAGGATACAAATAAAAATTCAATAGTAAAATTACATTGGTTACAAAGATATTTGGTACTTTTTTACCTGTATTTGCTTGTCTTTTGCAGCATTTGGACGAATCACTTTCTACTGAAAACATTGTAATGATTTAAGATATTCTGCAGAAATTCCTAGATATTCTTAGATATTATATATTACTTTATTTACGGCTAAAGTCAAATTATTTGCACAACAAGACTTCCCAATATATTATGAGGACTTCAAGTTGTCATCTTAAATAGCTCCGAGTTTTTACTTTCGTGTGAGTCGTTGATTATTTATATAGGCCTAGCTAAGTAATTTGTCGCGATCCATTCAACATTACGCTTTCTGCAACCTTTGCTCAGTTTCATAACTGCTCCTTGCCACAAACTGGACTAAAATCAATGATCAAGCTCTTAAATGGAAGCCAATAATTTACTGAAAGACTTGCGATGTTAATTAAATTCATCTCTTTGTCACGACTCTAATTGAAATAAGAATAGATTATGTATGTTATAATGGACCTTGCAATCACCTTAAACCTATCCAAATTTAATGCGTTACAAGTCTTGAGTTCTCAATGACCCGAACCGATCTTCAAGATGAATATGTCAAATTAAAGGGGAAAGTGCGTAGGTTTGCCGAATATCCTTAGAATTTCAATTCTGCTGAAGGTTACGCCTGCAGGCCTTCAAAGGTTGGGTCAATACAATTCTTATGGAAGAATAAAAATTCTAGTAATTTAGTTAATTACTAAATTATACATTATACGTAAACATTTGTTGCTGCAGTAATCTAGTTCCTGAAAGAACGAAGTGAAGTGAGCCTATGCATTAGCGACGTCAACGATTCGTTGTCCGTCACTGTGTGGGTGTGACTGTGTACGCAACGCGATAACGAATAACTCAACAACTGTTCCCCTCATCATTTTTAAATTCGGCACAAACGTTTAGTAGCTCACCGAAAATATGTTATTATATTTTTAAGCAAATCCCTTGAACCATTTTTTATCAATTTGATTTTAAAAAAAGTTAAAAGTGCACTAAATTAGCATGGGCGAAAACTGCGTTTACTAACACAGAGAAGTAAACATATATATTACTTCTCTGTGTTTACTAAACAACCCAATGTAAATCAAAACAATTTCAAATACAACAGAAATTAGGGATTAAATATGACATAAGTTTATCTTCCAAAAAGTATATCACAAGCCGTTTGGTTAACAATTCTTTAATGACTTTGAAAAAGGGTTCATAATCCTACAGTGGCTTTGTTATAACTAAACTTCCTTGGTGAACATATCATTAAAGTATCCGAATAACCTAACAAAACCCAATCTTAATAAACATATGCCATTCGCTTTTGTAGACATTTTTCCTGACAAAATCGACAAGGTCATTCCTACTTGGAAAAAGGAAGGAAAAACAAATGTAACCCTACATTTTATATTGAATAACCACTCAATCGGTCAGGTTACCATAACAGTAGCAAACGTATGTATTAGTATATTGAAAGGACGAGAGAGATTAAGGCCAAAGCCGCTTACACCGAAATTCTCCATGTTAGGACGCAATCTGACATCAGCAACTGGAGCTGGGGATTACAGACAGATTCAGCCACGAGCTTGGGCGTTTGCTTTCATGCAGTAGGGTCAACTCAAATAAGTTTCATTGCGTTTTTAAAGAAGATAGCTAAGAAGAAGAAGAAGATAGAACATAGCTATGTACGTACCATACTTTTCTGGAAAGTGCAAACCTAGCGAAACCATTGATTGTTTTTTGTTTCAATCTGCAGTATAATTTACAGATACGAGTATACGAGAACAATTTTATTTCTTACTTCAATCATAAATTAATATGAGTGGCAAACATTTTTTCTCAGTGAAATTCGGAAATCATAAGGAATCACTTCAATTAATTATCCAATTACTAGAGTGAGTAATGCATAGTGAGATATATCAAATTAAAAACGTTAGATAGAATATCTCAAGAGTTTTACTGGATTAGTTAGGGTAGTAATTGTTGGCTGATTTATAATGTAAATAACATTACATGTATTAGTAGCATATCAAGACAGTAAAACATTTTATTTACTGAATTAATTAAAATCAACACTGCAAAATCAAAATTTATATTAAACTAAGGTGTGATTCACTAATATATAAATCGACTAACTACCGAAAGCAATTGAACTAAGTCGGATTGATTAAAGCCATCTCTCTTTTCAGC
The DNA here is from genome assembly GCA_035578135.1 of Flexamia atlantica. Lineage (NCBI taxonomy): Eukaryota > Metazoa > Arthropoda > Insecta > Hemiptera > Cicadellidae > Flexamia > Flexamia atlantica. The sequence continues at coordinate 19,018,576 of JAQJVK010000005.1, forward strand.
AATCAAACGAATTTAAACTGATTAAAGAGTGAATTGGTTTCACCAATTGAAGCGTTAAGTGACTTTAAGTCCTACTATCAGGAATATGCCACTTGAATTTCAAACTCCTTACGTATTGATTAAATTGCAATGCAACATTCGACTTAGTCAAATAGAGATGAATGAATAATACAGAATATTCTCCACATAAACGAGGGGTGGAGGGTCGGGACCAACTGCACCTGTAACTGAGTCAATCTCGGCAATCTCAATCTAGAATGTTTATTACGTTTTATTTTTTCGTTAAGCCCTATACTCAAACAGTAGAGTTGCCACCTTATTGATCATAATTCTTACTTTTGATCTCTGTTTAGCAATTTCTATTTAAATAAAGATTGTAAAAAATCTTACAAATGTATTTTCAATATTTGAAGAAAACATGTGTTTACACTAATAGTAGGATAACCAGACTCCTGATAGTAGTGTGTTTAGACTACTAGTAGGAGTAGTTTCGAAACTGTATGATTGAATATATTTCCAGCGTAGGCTGCACAGAAGGAGCCTCCCCGAAGATTGTGAATAAAATAAGATAAGAACGAACATCACAATCGGGCGCACCCCGGGCAACGCTAAATATCCAGCGGCAAATCCTTCTACAACCGGAAGACTTCGAGTAATACAATGAGTTTACCTAAACGATCTTTTTCAAGGCAATTGGTCACAATATCAATTAATATCGAAGGAATATCGAGAGATAAATAAATTTTACTATCCAACATGTGCAAGCAACACGAATGTGACTTTCTCCTCGTTTAAGAAACACATCGGGGTATTTGAAAACCTAGACCCAACGTAGAGGGAATGAGACTAATTCTTGAGAGGCCTCATGATCAATATGGCACTGCGGATTTTGTTGGGCCGAGCCTTGATATCACCTCAGCTTCCTTAACTGAGAGAGACAACACTGAGATCCTAACGGTTAAACCATCACGATACAGTGTCACCTCTTTGTACAAACCTCCCGAATCTCAGTTTACATTCACTGACACCGTTAATTTCTGCTATGATGACATCAGCTTCATTCTGGGGGATTTTAACTGTCACAGTATTGCTTGGGGCTACAAGGAGAATACTGAGAATGAGTCAATGCTCGAAACCTGGGCTGAGGCAAAAAATCTGCAACTTATTCACAATCCTAAGCTGCCATCCTCTTTTAATAGTGACAGATGGAAGAAAGGTTATAACCCTGACATCATCTTTGTGAGCAGTAAAATCGCCTCACAATGTGAAAAGTCTATAGGTGATCCGATCCCTCGAACCCAACACAGACCCATAATATGCACCGTTATTGCAGTTGGAAAGCCAGAAGTGGTCCCTCTAAATCGAATGTTTAGTTTCAGAAAGGCCTACTGGACGGTTTTCAGGGAGAAACAATGCTGCGGGTAGGTGCTCAACACTTTTTACTTAAAGAATCCAACATATACACCCAAAAAGGTGTTTCCATGTATTATGTATGTGTATGTATTTGTGTGTTTGTGTGTTACACAAGCACGATTTTTGTAATCCTTTTTTCTCAGTCTTTGTGCAATGTAGGATAAATCTAAGCACACCGTTATAAAAGTTCTGTCCTGTAGATGTCCACAATCCCATTATAAATTACTATAGGCCTACAGTAGAAACTCGATAAGAAGAAACTCGATAAAACAAAAACCTTGATAACAAGTGCTTTTTCAAGTTTCTTTGATACTGTAATGACACTTAATGCCTTGTTAACACGAACTTCAATTAGAAGAATCACTTGATATCGAGACTCTTGTCAGAATCCCCTTGAGAGTATTCTCATCAAAGTTCTACTGTAGCTTTCTAAAAATTAGGAAACTAATTTGAAATTATAAAAAATAACATGGGTATTATGATTTTTATGTTGATTACTGGATAGCAACAAAATTTAAGTAAATGCAGTGATATGTTTGTTGGAGCAATGATTAAAACTAAACACAAACAATTCCTGGCTGACTTTCGACTAGTAGGCGAACTCTAGTATGTTTAAGTGGACTAGTAAATTCATTTGTTTCAAGATGGTCAAACCCTCGCACTCTTGCTATGTTTCTTTATCTACGACCGTTGCAATAAACCAATGATGATGACACAAGAAACATCAAAAAGAGGCACATCATTTAGCCAAATGTAAACCAGTTGCATAAAGCGAAGTGGCAAAACTACCCCTTGTGATATGCGAAAATAAAAATTGTGGAATACGATCCATTATTAGGTAAATTTTATACATGGAATTAAATGTATCCATCAAATAAAATTCAATTATTCCATAAAAAAAGTTACCTACAGAGACGACCCAGGAATTAATAAGTATAAAATTTATGGTATAAAGTAGAAAAAAATCATTTACATTGGAATGTAGCGTCTACATAGGTTAGATCCTGTGGATAGGCACGTGCTGCTGAAAATTTAGCCTAAATAAAAAAGTTAAAACACTAGTTAAAAACATACAAATTTTAAAAAAATTTCAGAGCAATGTATAAAAGAAGAAGCATGATTTAAATTAACGATCGGGAACTATCTAAAATCGAAGAGTAAAATGTTAGTTATTGTTTAGTTTTGAAACATTTTAGAAATATTCATTAATTACAGAGTAAACGTAAATTTACTTTGCTGGCGAGACTCAACTTGTAGATGGTTGGTAACTCGATATAAAATGTGTTAAAACCCATATTTTCGGTTCTGGAAATTTATACTAATTGCAGAGAAACCTTAAGTACGATTCCAATGCTGCATTTAGGCCTATTTATGAATTGCTAGATAAAGTAAAATGTTTAATACGGAATTTTAAGGCGAAACGGTCATTTACTGAAGGGTGGTCATTCACTGGTGCAGTCATGCTAATTGATATTACTTGATATTACTAGCTGTTATAAACAAATAAATGTAGAAATAAAACAGATATATTAGCTTATCGTCGTTTTCCTTTAAATCTGTGCCCTGAGGGAAATTCTTTTCCAAAAAACTAATCGTTTTCCTGGGATTTTCTCACCAGGACCTTTCATTCAAGTATAAGGCTGTTGGGTATCAGACTTATGGTTTTCTCGAAAGTTACGGTTGGGTGGCTTTATTATAGATGAGGTATTATCTGAATAATTTATTCCCAACATTTGAAATTCGCTGAGTATTCAGGTCTGCTGCAACGGGGCATTTTAAAAGTACATAGTCTGAAATGACATTTTCCAGAATGGAGCCTGTACGGTGCTGCCACCTCTGGGTGTACAAGGGAATTTGTCAGCGACGCCAACAAACATAGAACGATTGGTGAATCAATACTCAAGTTCTATAGTTGCTCTACAGAATGCGTAAACATACCCATTGCCTAAAACTTTGCTGTAAGGATATTTTTCAATGTACGGTAAATCAGTAGAACTCATTCTGCAATTAGTAAGATAAGTAGGAGAAAAATAAGTAAGATAATAAAGTAAGATAAAGAACATTGCACTTTATTCACATTTGTATTATTATAATAACGTTTACAATGCAATTCTATTGTCGACTGCAATAAAGATATTATTTATTTATTTATTTGTTTATTTATTTATTTATTTATTTATTTATTTATCAAAGATATGTTTGCTTTATAATAAACTTATTTTCGCTCGCGGAGTGGCTCAACTTTGAAAGATTATCGGTCTATTGCAAAAACCTTTACCAATAACAGACATAGTCATAAATTACTGGCATTTTTCATACCTAGGAGACGATCCTCGATGGAAGTTTGAAATTCTTAAAGTTTCTTAAAGCATACCTTTTAAAGGTCTTAAGGTAATCAGTAACTTGAATATGAAGTGAATACAACGCCGCTAATCCGTTTATATAAGGATGGCCCAAACAGGAATTGCGGCTCTTCAAATACTTAAATATTTCACTCTCAAACTCGGGGGAAAAGTGTGGAATGCTGTGAATGACCCCAAAAGTGTCTTGTAAAATACAATGAAATTTTATTAATGTATGTTTTATACAAACCATCAATATTTTGTTATTTATAATTTTTATTTCTTTGGGACGATTGTAGAAGTTTTGACATTCTCAAAGGTAAGCATACCTCGATTTGTTCCTCATTTTACAGGTATTTGACAGTGTTAAACGCAACCGTGTAAACCCCGTCGCAAAATATTTATTGAATCCAAAGCTACTGATGGTCAAATTAATCATCAAATTATTAATCTACTATTTTATTGGTTGACGAGCTATAGCAGTTGATTGAAAACATCCATTTAAATAATTTATAACTATAATTGAACCCACTTTTAGTGACCAGGATTGCACCGCTGTGTAATAATGTTCGGGGGCTTTAAAATGAGGGAAAACTCAAGATGTGCTTACATATTATAATTTCAAAACTTTCATCATCAACCATACCCTAGGCTTGCTAAGTATCGTAAATTTTCCACCAAATGTGTTTTACTGTGTCAAATTCCAATTATAAGTATTTAGTAATTAAAAGTATTTAGAGGTATATTAAAAATATTCTTGAGTTAAGTCCGACCCACCTATATTCATTTTACTGTGAGTATATGTACTTCTCTAAAGAAGTACCTTTCTTTCACGTTTGCGTTTCTTTTAGTTTTCAGTTAAGTCTAAACAATTTGTCAAAACATGGTAAAAAAATTTAATCTAAAGATGGCATCCGTTGCCAGACAAGGAATCATTAGGACTTGTGTATTTATGTTCACAACTAGCCAGAACTAACACTATATACAAACTAAATCGTTACGTTCTTCGGGATTTTGCCCTGAAGAAAAGGCTGAAAAACTTTTAATAGCTCCAATGCGGCATTTGTTATGTTTTTAAATCCATTCAAATAATTTTACTTAGAACAATTGTGAACAATTATTTTTATTTTGTTGTGTAGAATTATTAACCTATAAAATTACGGTTAAGCCTTTATCTTTCATAAGTTCTAATTTAATCCTTTCATTTTTCATGTCATATCATTTGTCATCAACTCAATCGGGTACGGTATCTAGTGAAAAACGCGCCAAGCGTTCATGAAATGTTTAATAAAAGTTCTTTTAGCAGGATGACCTAAATTGATGAACCTTTCTGTGACATCAAATTACATTTTGCAAATATGAGTTCAAACGAAAAAGACGTACATTTTTAGTGACTTGCAATATAATATTGCAAGCATGGAATAAATTGCTTAAAATACAATAAACTTTACAAAAAACGCTAAACCTTAAAAAGCCTGAATTGAGACTTATAAAATATCTCTCTACGTTATATAAATTACGTTTTAGTAAACCTTTTGCAAGACTTCAGTTAGAACCTTTTTTTTTTAATTATTGGAAGACACAAATTAAGATTTCAATTACTTTTTGACAATATCCTGGTTAATGATGGACTAACTATCTGAAAAGTTACAAAGTGGCGTCATGGTATTAGCTATTCTTCTATAATTTACCTTAGTATTTCCAGGTTTATTTAATACCAACCATATGCTTCCAATAAATGATTTTCTGTCTATTCATAAACATTTTGAAACGAGCAAAATTATCTTTTCAACAATCCAAGTTTTTTTTTTTTTATATTACGTATACATTAAGGAAGTGAAATTAATCTTTGTTTGACCGTTGGCGCACTGATTAATTGCTCTCCACAACCCATAAATATCTGCCAGTGACTTTAACACGAAAAAAAAACTAAGCTTGATCGATGCAAGTGATCTGTGGGAGTTGTGCAGTTAATATGTTCATTGAACTCGTTTTAAATTGCTATAATTATGTTTATAGTTTTGAACCATCTAAATTAATTGGAAGTCACAATATTGAACTATGTCCATTTGTTTTATGGATGTATAACGCTGAAAAAATTAATTATTCAACTAACTATTAATAAGTTATTGAATCTTCGATACATGTCTTATTCTTATTTTTTATTAAGTTTTCTAATCCATCAATTTATTGTTTTATGGGACAAACATAATTATTTACCGTTCAGTAGTTTACTAGACAGATTTTAAATCACGGCTCAGTGAGAATTGTAAAAGAACGCGTTTACAGAAGTTTTATTATTCATTAAAAATCATTGGGAATCGCTAATGAATAAATGTTTCAAATCTTATTTGTATTTTTAAAAGCGATATAGTAGGTGCAAGGTTGATAAGGAGTTCAAGAATGCTTTATGTTACTTGATTTTTTTAATCACCAAGTATTGATGGTTGATAATATTAGTGATTGTTTTATTTCCTTTACATCGATATTAATATTTTTGTGATATGTAAGGTAGACCCAAAACTATGGTTCTTAGCAAGATAAAAGCAAGATTCATCTTGTTTTTTTTTATAACATATTGTCATAATAGCTAAAAGAATATCAGCTTAAGCTCTACCTCACTTAGACAGAGACTAGGCTCAGTAGGCTTATGGTTATGTTTTAATATTTGTTTCTACCCCAAAAAGGAGTACTTTTTCTTCTGATTGTTACATATCAGGAATAATTTTATTTAAGGTAACAATATCCCACAGAGGTTACCATAAATATCAAAGTTGAGTAGTTATAGTAGTATTACAAAAATCAATATTCAATCAAATATTTCCCCTTTAGTTTTAAACTGAGCGAAATATCATTAATAAAGAGTGTTCATATTTCTAAGTGTCAGTTCTAATGAGTTTTCTCCAAGAAGGAAGGTATTATAATAAATGTTTTGGTGCGATTGATATTTAAAGAGAGGGATGCTCCCATGACTCCAAAGAATGGGTCGGTGAAGTGCCTTGTAATCCAGCTACTTGGGGCGGTTACGAATTGTGTATGGTTGTAAGTGATGGCTTGTGGATGTGGTGTTCTATATTGGGGATTTAAAGTTCGCACTAGTGAACACTACATTCATACACAAAACCTTCCACATAGTTAGAACACTTCGTAGTTAAAGTTTGTGAAATTGTGGTTCGGATCCCACGTTAATGTAGGTCTCCCTAGTAGCCATTGCCTGTTAGGCTATAAATTAGCAGTCCTGTCGGACTTGGTCAGTAAACAAGACTACAAGATCACAAAACAATCATCCTAAACTCATCTGTCCTTCATACTTGGCTTAAAATACATGCCTGGATATTCGCCATTTCAAGTAATGTAAAATGTATAATGATGTCACTTATTCCTCAATAAGAAATTAACAAGGTGCCCACTGCAGGATGTTAATCCTCTAAACATATTAATCATATTGTGATTAATTAAGATGCAGTGACCATCATATTGGAGGGATTTTCCACGTGACCTACATCCGATGTGGTTTTTAAATGTATTATAACAGGTCGAGGGGTGGCGTCGGTGGGTGAGGGGGTGCTACAAAGGTGGCCGCCGCACCACCTGTGGAGTGGCAGTCGCCCCGTAGCGTTGTGAGTGTATGTGTCCTGCATCCGCCTACCTCCCCTAACGCCCAGAAACTTAACAATAGGTAAATTAGAATTTATAATTCTCTAAAATGTGACACTGTACATTGTGTAAAAATTACAAAAAAAACAACCTATTGAAAACATTTTCTTTTATTTACAAGTGTTTTGTTACTTTTTTTACTCTAAAAACCGATTACAGTGATAGCAATTGTAAACGTTAATAAAAACTGGTTCATTTGGAAGCCGTGAACTTTAAATTACTAAGAGTATCTTTGCAACTTAATTTGTTCTCTTTCCCTCATTTATAATAGTTTTAGGTGCTTTAAAATCTGCCCATAAACGTCAAAACATATCTTAACACTCAAATGTGAATTCCTTTTGGCTAAATACTACAGTTTATGAACGTTAATAAAGCTAACATGCTTCTCGCACCTAAAACTACGAAATATGGTCATCTTACAAAGGGCCGTGCTCAACTACCTCTTGAATATATATTACCATATTTTACTACATTAACAAATTAAATTACTACATTGTTTCTTTTGGAGTACCAGATGTCATAGCGTAATGAAATATTTGGCAGGTCTTAAAAAGGTTGTGTGGACTAAACGTTGGCATAAAATGTTATTATATTATACTAGTCATTTTCAAATAATAATTACTGGTACAACTGAGACCAGTGTTACAATCATCCTACACCACAAACAAATCGTGATTTCCTCACGAAATCCATTTTTTTTTTGCTTCTCATTGTTTTACTACAAACAAATTAAAAAGAAAATTAATTATAATTAACAGGGCTATAGAAGTTAAAAGTAACAAGTTTATTGAATAAACCATTTCTATTGTTCTCTAGTGAGAGCAGATTGTATACAATTTGAAAATATAGTTATTCTTCGTTGAGAAAAAAATTAGAAAAACTGTTATATCACGTGGTTGATCAATTTCAATATTGTCAATTGCACAATATATCAAACACTTTGAAAACTGTATATATGTATTATGACATCGTGTTATGTCATTGATAATTAATCCTTTACATCCATATTTATATTTATCCAGTCAGGAAAATAAGCTCATATTTATATGTATATACGCCCATTTCCTAAATAATGATCATAAAAAGTGTCAAAATAAACGGTTTTTAAATAAAGCCGATAAACTCAAACTCATAACCATAAAATGATTGTAAAAAGGCTTAAATTATAACATTGTATTTTAACACATCACCGCTATGTTAAAATGTTCAGATATTAAGGTAACCTATTGTTTATTATTTCAGCAATTCTATTGACCTGTGCAGAGTGTAGGCTTTTAATCATATACACGAGAATCAGGCTTGGTCGGCGGCGGTGCAGCCATTGTATTGTGTCATTGACGGTGTTTGCATCCTTGTCGGGGTCAAGTAGTATTCAGGGGCTGTCTTAGAAATCAATGGACAGGTATCGAGTCTATTTATACTCCATTATAGAAATTTGATTTTATGAACCGTTTTAATATTAAATAAAGCATTTTTAAAGGTAATTACTTCAGTTGATAAACAAGTTGGCTGTAAATTATATGATTTTATTATCATCTTTAATTGACAAACGAATAAAAACTTAGAGTTAGATATCTTGTATTACAGTGTACCAAAAAACAACACCATTTTGCGATGTAGCCAGAATTTCGTATCCATTTCAAGATAATGACGAGGAAATAGGTGGGGACGTTACCTTGAACATTAAGCCGGAATTAATGTGCAATCAGCACACCCCTTGACTGATTGAAGCTCTTTGTGTTGTCCTCAGAGTTAAGACATGGAGAATTGGTCTGCACTTTGTTTACTTGCAACCCAATGTCAGTTACACTTGCATTGCCTCGTTGTTTCACGCTATGCTCGTTGATTTAGCAGTCAACTCTGTGATCTATTTTGGTGAAAGTGTAATGGAAATGAAATGAATTTATTTCCTCAGGAAAAACAATAGACTGGAATGTATGAAAAGTGTACGATACTCACGCTCCAATTACATACATAAAATACATAATAAAAATGCCAAACATAGGAGTAATTAAATCGAAGGTCATGTCATGTTTTCTTAAGAAAACTTTCTTAGATCTAGATATTTTACAGTAAAAGAGGAATTGGGATATCTCCAAGTCCATGAAGGAATAGTCTGAAGAAAATTCTCTGGCGAGCCAAAAAATTAGGTTTTACTGACAGAATATCGTCGACAAAATATATCAAACGTTTGGACATATTTGAAGCAATGTTTTTTATTCATGGTAACAATGTATCCTAAATTGGGAATTATTATTGTGTTAATGAACTCAATAGACACTATGCAAAAATTAGGCATCCCACCTCCCTAAAGCAACAATTAATTCCTGCTTATGTTAAATAGTTAAAGCCTACTTCTATATTACCAGCAATTTTTAAGACCCAGATAAAGAGGTTAACAAAGAGTTGACGACCTTGTAAATAGTCATTATTTGTTTTCAAAACGTCAATAGGGCCTTAGGAAGAACCACTTCACCGAACTGCCCAAACTAACTTATTCAGTGAAATTTTTATCAATCATGACAAGGGTAGACAAGTACCCTTGTGATGCTGATTTATAAAAAGGCATATTAGGACTTTGAATCACGATATTTTTGTTGCAAAAATACTTTGTATTTCGTGGGGAATCTTTAAATGGGTCCAGTCATACTTAGAAGACAGACTTCAGGTCACCAGAGTAGGCAGAACCCGTGCCAAACGTCAAGGCGTTCCTCAGCGCAGTTATCCCGTACATGCTATAAAACTACATGCTATCTGCATATGCTGTATCTACATGCTTATACAACTGAATTTCCTAATTGCATGAAACACTGCCACGGCTCAATCCCACGGCTGTCTCCCACCTACTATGTCTCGTGTGTCTTATGAGAACGAGGTGAGACTAAGAAAGAGACATTAATTTGTCGAATTTATACAGAATTGCAGAAACTTTCTTGATTGATTGGAGCCAATAGCCCCAAACTCAACTATAATACATTTACTGTTTTCTCACTGCACCACTCGAACTGGAACATACTCTCAAAATAACGGTGTAGTCAACATATTAATATTGACCGTGGAAGCCTGGCAGTGTGTGACAGGGTCAAGACACGGCGTGGTACTTGTAAAAAATTAAAAGTGAAAACACACAACTATTAAGTACTAAAAATATTAAAATTATATTCATCATTATCATAAAGAGGGAACATATTTAACTATAAAAAATAAAACTATTTCATGCGAGTCGCTGGTCACTGGATATTTACCAGCAAGAACTGTATCAAGGTTTTGCTTTTTGTTATTCTTGTTGTTGACAGTCATTAAATTTGCTAAATAACTTATCTATTTATGTGATAGGTGTCATCGAAATTATTTTTAAAGGCTTAACATGAATCAGTCTAAAAACAGTAATTATTAAGGAAACAACTTCAAACCAAGTATGCGTATATAAATTAATAATGTTCTACATTTATCAACCACTTACGAGAAATACCTCCTTTGGAGTTGAGAAAATTATATATTCATAGTTTTAAACCCTAATAGTTTTTAACTAAACCTATACCTCAGCATGTTTTAGATGTAACATTACCAGTGTAATAAGTAGTTATTTTTTCTCAAAAAAACCTTCCAGAAATGTATTTATTATTCTACTTTCATAGAACTAGTTTATGTCTATATCTCCTACAGAGTTAGTGGTCTATAAATCGTAAAGTATCAAAATAATATTTTGTAATTAATTGTCATTTCCTCCTTAAATCTTACTAAATCTTGTTGCAATTTCCACCATTTTCACAAATGAATCTTATCAAGCAAATAAGAAAAATTAACTATTTATAGTTTTCTCTACGTTGATTTGTGCATTGAATAATCCCAGGTTCCTAACCGCTATAATAGTTATAAAGCCCTTGTTGTTACTAAATCTATTTTTATTTTCAATAATACGTGGAGGTATAAAAAAGCTGTGCTGTAAATATGTTAATATTGCATCTAGACGACGAAGCAAGAGTTTAATTACTTGACCAATTTCGTTAGCCTGGTTTCTGAAAACCCAGTAATATTTCCACCGTGATATTAGAATTTTACCTCAGATATAGAAATAAGTATGTTTTTATATTAAAAAAATAAATTTAAAATAACATTAAACATTGTTTTTTTGATCCTTTCTATCATATAAGTTAAATATACTAGCACAACGAATTTGTTTTAAATATTTACTATATTGTTTGGGATGAATTTTTTTTAAGATTTCATGATAGTGGAAACTGGAACTTAATCCGATCGACGTTGGCACACCAAGTATATAATTTAGAAAACATTTTACTAAAATTAGTCTACTTCTAAATTGATCTTTAAAGTGACTTTTGTGACTAAACGCTTTGCTTTATTTAGAGCCACTAAGTAATTAAGATGGTAACCTGAACTCTTCTGGGAAAGACCGCGTGTAGATTTCGAGATTCGATGTCGACGTTTCGGAGACGTTGCAGTTCTCCATCTTCACGGCAAAATGATTGTTTCGCACAACACCAATTATTGTACTGTGGCGTACAGTTTCTTATTAGTTTCATACAATTCATACCACCTTAGGCTGATTAAATATTGTGTTTAAAAGTATTGACGAATCTGACAATCCAAATATCTATATATATAAAAGCCAAAACCCATTGATTGACTGACTGACTGACTGACTGACTGATCACAGTTTCTCAAAACCTATAAGGTTTAGAGCCATGAAACTCGGCACAAATAGTCCTTACAGGCTCTAGATGCGTACTAAGAAAGGATTTTGCAATATTTTGTCTCTAAAGGCCTAAATATGGTATATTTTAAAATACAATATGGCGGCCACTTTTAGCTTTCAAAGCTTAATTTCTCAAAAACCACACGACTTTGGGCCATAAAACTTGGCACAATTATTCTTTATAGGCTTTAGATGTTAAAAAATAAAGGTTTTAAAAATATTCTTTCTCAGACGGCTAAAATAGATTATTTGAAAAAATTAAAAATGGCGGACATTTTAGTTTTTCCTAACTATGGTTGGGAGTCCTGCAGAATATTTTCAGGGAACAGAAAAGGTACGAGAACTGATCTACTGAAAGAATAAAATTTAAAAATTTAATGAGAAACTTTTTGGGGAAATAGGTATTTGGCCAAGATATTTACCTCCTACTTTTTCTTACAGTTTTCGGTTTATTTTCAATAACGTGCTAAATTCAGATTGATATTAAGTCGAAAATCCATCCTTAGTGTCTTCTTTGTTTTATATTCCGGGTTATCCTCATTCTCTGTATTGGGAAATTGGAGGAAGTTAATTTATACCACTTGCTAATCATGAGGGGGACATGTTTAGAGGAAGTGTTACACTTTTTCATTTTTATCTAGAGTGGAATTATCAGCTGCATCTTAAGGCTTTAATTGCACGCACATGACCCAAATAAATCAGTCCATTTGTTAATTATTCCTAAAAATTGCACAAGGCATAATATAATTGAATTATGTTATGCCCCGCACGAATTATGTTATGTTGAATTATGTTATGTTCGCCCGCAGCGGGCGAAGCTGCGGGTATATCTGCTAGTAATGTATATAACCATGTATTTTTTTTCATTTAAATAACTTTTTTCTCTTAATACAAAACAATACCCGACCATGGGTCTAAGTATAACAGTCGACCATGGTGATAAGGGTTGTATGCCTAGAAACCTGGTGATTTTTTAATTTTTTCAAAGGTTTGTTTTTGTTAGTTGATTTATAAACTATAATAACGTAGAATTCAATGAGATGAGTTCCAATTTATTATTATTTGTAAGTCCCTCAATTTTTTTTCTCTTTAATCAAAGAATATGCTGATATACTGATACTGATAAACCTCAACGTTACCCTCAGAAAATATTTAAGTCTCTGAAGGTTCAGAAGCTTCTTACGTTTAATAAAACAGCAGGGCGGATCCGACGTGGCGTAAAATTAATCTGGATCCTTTACCTACTGGGACTTGAATTTTTTACTGTATCACGTACTAGTAAAACACATTAGGGACAGCCTTGTCTTATCCAAACAGATGATTGAATAAATGAGTTTTTCCTTATTTATGCCATAATTGTTTTCCTTATTCAATACCTAAATTTTCAGTTACAGTACTAAGATACCTTTTCCTTAAACTAAGTAACTTTTAAAACGTGTCCTGAAAATGTTTGTGTTAACATTTTTAGGCCTATATTTTTTCGCTATCATCAAGAAAAATTGCCAACGTAAAATATGTTTTTAGCTAACTATAAACTAGTCTTTTAACCGATTTTAAAAGTTTCAACAAGTTGTTTGATCATTGAAGAGAGTAAAAAACGTAAATCATATTGTTTTCGTCACGTTACATTAATGCCACAATTAGTTTTGAATTTTAAGATTTTTTAGATGTTAGTGTTTTTTCAGATTTTTTATTAAAACATTCCGATATATCAAAACCAATACTTTACAATAGAGTTAAAATCATATTTAAAAAATAAGCGTAGAAAAATCAATTCAAAATTATCGGTTCAATACACCTTTGCATTTGAAATTACTCAAAGAATTCCATAATTGTGGATCAATTATATCGCCCGGAGTGTTTTAATCCGTCATAATCAAGGTGAAATCAAACAGTCACAATGTCTTGAGAACAAATCACAAATGTTTAACAGATTGCGGCATTGTAATCAGGGTTAAAAACTATATTGAAATGAAAGGTTACAACAAAATGTATTTTTTATTCACTGTCGATAATAGGACCGAAAATTACCACCCCTCGAAATTAAGTACTTAATACTCAAAAACGATTGTATGGGCCTGGTATCGATGTTTGATAAAGTGTAGAAAACGTAGGAGTTTAAGGCTCAATCAAATCTCGTCCTTAGCTTATTATAATAACACAATTATCTTATTTAATTAATAATGGAAAGGAAACTCAAATTTAAACGCTCTGTTAAGTTTTTGTTAGAGCCCATGATGAATCTAGAAAAACAGTGTTAAGACATATATATCACCCTTGAAGCATGAGGGCAGATTGGATCACGACGCTGAATTGTAGTCTGTCAAAACAAGAAAATAACAAATTAATAGTGTATCTGGGTAGGGCTTTTGTTTTAAAGAAATTTTGGTATTTCAATCTCGTTATTAATTTTAAACTTATAAAAAATATATTATTGTATCTTCACCAGTAAAACCAAAACTTCCCATCCGATATAACAGAGCTAGAGTTATTTTGGATTATTATTTAAGAACATTAATATAAAATTATTAGTTTGCTACCATATAGGTAATGATTATTTATTAAGCTTGGAATTTATTGAACACTTCAACTCAATTTTCAGTTCGAACGAACGACGGAATTTTATAATACGTACCAAAGTGTGTAAGCGGCTAACTTCTAGACTAAGAGTATAAAATTTAAATGCATAGCCTTCGTCAAAAAGTGTATGCTTCATTTTTCGAATTTAGTGTAATTTTTTCCTATTGTGTCACTTATTAACTTTTTTCTCTGTACAATTTAAACTCTTCTCAGTTAAGGCCACAATGCTAACAATGTTGCTCCAAATTTTGTTCCAGTTCATGTTTATTTAAAAAAAAAAAAAAACTTTAAACTTACTGCGCTTTCTTTTAACTGAAAGTATTTTTTATGACATCCTGGAATTTGTGTTATTTTTTATGACATGCTTTGTTATTGTTTCCTTTCGTTGACGATACAATAACAAACAAAAAACACTTATTTTTGTCTAGTTAAATTATACAGGAGGTTGTAACAACATTAATTTCAGTTTTCAACCGTATTTTTCCCTACTTACTCTTATTTTATTGGAAAATGTTCGAATTTCTTGGACTTTTACATTATTACAACGCTTAATGTAAGAAATGCTTCTCAATACTAGGCCATTTCAAGTTCATTATATTTCATCTTGAGCATATAGTAACACACACGATATATTTAATGGCATTTCAAGGCGAGATGTGTTTTCTCTGTCCTCTGGAACTGCTCGTAAACCGCCAACTGGGGCCTCGTAACCCGCGAATCATCTTCCCTTCAGCGACGATTTCTCATTTTTCATAACTCGACTAAATTTTTCCTACATAATTTCTTCTTCCATTCAAAAATGTTTTCGATTGATTAGGATTTTATTATAGTGTAGAAAATAGTATACAGAGTAATATATTTTAGTATGGATTATTAAATAATTTATAGATTTACCTGGTTTTTTTTCGTGATGATGTTTTATGACCCCTTTGTGAATTAAGATATTATATATATGTATGTACATGTTGATATTTAACATGTATCAACGAGAGTAGAAAACTAATGTCATCCATTGCAAATTCGGTGATAATTTGATCTTTAATATAATTTTTAAATACCATGCATCACCTTGTAATTCATTAGGTTATATTCTCTGTCTAACAAATTTTAAATAAATAAATAAAAATGCCTTTATTAGCCAGCGTTTCTCTGATACATCAGCTTTTCAGAACAACTCTTGTCTCTTAAAAACTAATTAACTAAATAAATCATTATTTTCAAGACACATGGCTTTCAGTTGAAGCTTAAAACTATCACAAGACAAATATTTTAGGCTATCAGGGAGCCCGTTATACAATACAGGGCCGAAGTATGAAAAACTCCTCCTTCCCAATTCCAAGTTGACTTTAGGAAAGTGAAGCCTCCCATAGTGACGGGTCCTCCGCTGAGACACCTCACCACGAAAGGAGAGTCTCTCGCAAAGATAGTCGGGTTCACGGGACTTCAATACCCTATGAGTCATGCAGCACGTCAACAGCCTGCATACAGCCTCCATAGGTAGCATATTTACTGCTGAACGATAAGGGGTAACATGGTCAAATTTCTTGAGGCAGAAAACAAAACGGATGGCAGAGTTTTGAAGCCTCTGCACACGACACATGTCTTCCCTTGATAGGCTGTTACCATATGCAGGGAAGCAGTAGTAAAATACTGATAGTATCAGTGACTGCACGAGGTGAAGCTTAGCGGCCTCTGGCAGTAGACCTCTATACCTGTACAGACCTCTCAGTCTTCCTAAAGCAATTTATACAGGGAGAATCTTCTAAACCGCCCACAACAGAATGCAGACAAACGGTTTAACATACAAGGACGACACAAAACCTTTCCCCACTGGCTCATACCCAAGGGACAACGTTAAAATATTTTTTTTTAATACAGGGTATTTCAAGGGTACAGGTTCGAATCTCAGACCTTTTAAATGTAAACATATGTCGTGACATGCATCATTTAAAGCTCTAAACAAGACGAACAATTTGGTGAAAACAGAGTCAACTTGTCTTTATTCATTTCAAAATGGCGGCCATTTTTGTGGACAATATTGGTATTTTCGGAATACCCTGTATTTTAAGAACCATAAAACATACTTTTCTTTTGTTACAAATTTATTGTAAAGTCAGCTTTGATTTGACATTCAACATGCCAACATTTTTTCAACTGGAACAAATAAGTAAGTACAATACAATCAAGAAATAAATGGAACAAATAAATGGATATTGTGTTCACTTATCTGTGACACAAATAATTCAAAAACTTGAAAAAAGTTCAATGCATAGTTATGTTTTTCAACAATCATATTTCTTTTTTATTACGTTTATTTTACTGTAACGCTAAGGTAACAATAAAAGATACTACTGGAATATTGAATTGATTCAATTAATAAATAAATTGGAATGCCTAGTTTATTCAATTGTAAAGTATGGCAAACTATAGCATTTTTCATAACTGAGCAAAAATATATTTTCGGGTATTTAATCTGTATTTGATTTATGAAAATTTACTTTAATAACCGATATCCGTGGAACCTAGAAATCAAAGCCAACAACAATTTGTATAAGTATAGAAAACTGAACATCAAAGGCAAGAAAACTCTTAACTTTTAAACAAACAGCCAGTCATTAATTATCTGAGAAAACAAATTCTTTATATTATGTGCAAGGTAAGGCTTAACATTTCTGTTTAGTTCGTATTGAACTTAAATAATTTAGCAATTTAGGTTAGTTTTGCACTTTAATTTTTTCTTATAAATGTTTGTGATTCAAAAAAGAAAGGTCCATCGGGACTTAAGTGTTTATGTGTGGTTATTGTTTGAATCTACGCAATGCGATCCGCCATGTGCGACTGACAATGTGTGATGTGTTGAATGTTTTAAAAAAAGATCATTGTCAATGCTATATTGCAAAGAACCCTTCGAATGCAGATACATTTGTGAAAAAAGTATTTTTTAAGTTTTGTATACGGAAGTGTACCGTGCAAAAATATATGTTTCTGTCACCATTATAGGTTTTTAAAGGGTCATCCATGGTTGGAATGTCTATGATTAGGAAAAAGATACAAAAAAATAAATTCTAGATATGAATTTTTATAAAGTCTGACAACTGTAAGATTTATTTACTCAGACACAGTTAACGTATACAAGACGGTAAATAGCCACATAATATGCATCATTTGACAGCTTCTACCGGGTGTCCCATAATAGTCCCCCGCTAACTTTTTCCTATATTTTTTCAAATATCAATTCCACACCACCCCCAAACATTATTGGGTAGTTAATACTTCATTTTGAGGGGGTACCCAATTTTTGCCGCCATCTTTGATCCGCCATATTGGATCCAAAATAATTTTTTCAAATGTTAAAGTGGTGTTGTGACCCATTATTTCGAATTAGATTTTTTTACTGATTACAATGCCGCAATTCGTTTTTTAATATCTCAATTGGTTCTCAAGATATGGGTAGTTTTAATTTATTTATTTTCAATCAATTTAAACATTACAAATTGATGAAATAGGCCCATAACCACAAAATAATGCTAGATAGTGGCAAATAACCACCATCAGTCATTGTTGAGCGATTTACACTTAACTTTTACCAATGTAAGTTTTTGGCCGCCATCTTGGATCCGCCATTTTGAAATGAGGTAAGTTATTTTAAATATGAAGTTGGTATTGTGACCCATCATTTCAAACTACCTTTTTACGCCGAACTGAATGCCGCAACCCGTTTTTAATTACAGCGTTTCGTTTTCAAGATATATTTCTAATAAAAATCTCAAAAAATATGAATTTTTCAAAAACCAAATATTATAGCTAAAAACGGGTTGCGGCACTGAATTCGGCGTAAAAAAACTAGTTTGAAATGATGGGTCACAATAACAACTTCATATTTGAAATAACTTACCTCATTTCAAAGTGGCGGATCCAAGATGGCGGCCAAACAATTTACATTGGTAAAAGTTAAGTGTGTATATAAGTGTTATATATTACCAAAGCAATAGTGGTGTCAGTTGGGCGTTCAGTGAAATAGATGCTGAAATGAACAGATGAAGCTCTAGAGGCAACATCGGCGACCTAATTAACTATTGAACATTTCAGCCCACACCGCCCGCACTCGTGGATCATGGTAGCCCTCCCGCATGAATCGCAACAATAGATGTCCCCGTCAATTCATCCAACTTACATATATAACTAGAATATATCAATGAACGAATGCATGGTATAGGCTTTTTGGCATTCAGCCCCATTACCAATTACAGGGATTCAGATATAACCCACTTGAATCCAAATCAGTGATTTCAGGAAATCTTAAACTATGTGTCTTTTTTCATGTTGGCATTGTCAACCCTTTTATAATAACGTTGTCTCAGGTTTCCATAAAGTGAGTTTGCTATATTACATTTAATAATAGCTAACAAGTATATGATTGCAAAAGTTTTACTAGAGTCTTTAAGTACGTATTATATACTTAATATGTACTTAATAAATATTAATGCATGATGAATCGTCCAATGTTATCGTTTATTTTAGGCAAGGAGCCAATATTTGCCCAATGAAGAGTAAGAATACAGATTACAGTAGATTTCGAATTATAAGAGTCATTATGTTGCATTGTTTTGGAGAATAAGAACATAGTAATACAACTCACAATAAAACAGGTAACTATTCAGACTCTGCAAGCCATGCAAAACGAACATTGTCAAAAATGTATTTGATTTAGCGATAATTCTGATACCGTATTTTCTTTATCCAAACAAATAAACACAAATTATCATGAGTGATTTAGAGATAACATTGGATTTGTGACAGATCTCAAGATACAACTGAAGTGTAGAGGAAAGGCTAGTCAACTTAGTGTCGGTTTGTAATACGAAAGGTCTTGATTATATTTGTATGCTCGTATCCTGGCTGTAAGCAAAATAACTATATTAGAAAATTCACAAGACACTAATCTACTTTTTGGAATTTATCACTTAAAAATGCAAAGTCATTTAAGCTGTAATTTGTTTCAACTCTGATGAAGAAAACTGATCTAATAAAATAGTAAAAACGATACAAAAAACGAAAAATAGCAGTTCTTTGTTTGCTCCATTAAACTGCAGAAAATGTCAAAAGGAATCCATTTAAAGGGTGTATTTAAATTTTAAGATTTGAACTTTTTATACCAAAGTTCGATCAGTGTAGGAATAAAAACTTTTTTTATTGACAGTGGTAAAAGTTTGAAATCTGCAAAATAAACAGACAGAATAAGTCCTTTGTTAACTTTTATTAAGATTCAAGCTGTGAAGCTAAAATAAACCACAATTTTATCTAATAACGATTATAATCTTCATAAGATTCAGATTATTAACTAAGTTTGCTTAAGCTACTGACCAGCAGCAGAGTTAACTGTTAAAAAGAGTCAAAATTCGTTGTCGTCAGAGGATTTTTAATGGTTCACTTTTAAAGTAGTTACTAAACGACTGAGCCTTGCAGAGCTCCTGTTGTGAAATAATCGTCAACTATATTAATGGCAGTTTTGCATTTTTTCTTAATTTAAGCGGTTTATAAGTCAACTGTTAATTAGTCCAAATGTTAATTAATCCAACCCAATATTTAGTTAACGCGTAGACTGTAAGCTGCTAATTATTTTACGTACTTAAACCCTTTAACGGGGATAATGAGTCTTCAAGTATTATTTTTAAATAAAGCAGCTGAAAAAGTGATGACAAAATAATTTAACAGAATAAAACAAAACATTTCTTGATATTTGTTCATGTCTACATTGTCAACATTAATCATTATCATTCATTATGATTCATCATATTATTCATTAAATGTCAAAGTATTTAATTAATCGGGTTACATGCGATTAGTTTGCATCACATGTTTTACCAATTTTAGTAATTTTCTTTCTTTAGTATTAACTAAATAACAAGTTTTTTCCTTTGACAGGAATTTTAGGTAATTTTTAAACAGGTTGATCGAAATTATTCTCCAGATTTATTGAAATTGAATTATTTGTGGGGATTAACGAAACCGTTATTGTCGGAAATTTTACGTTTAGAAAATAATGAATTAGTTTATTTTTTTATTTATATATTTGAATTACAAATATACTCGGATGTGCATCCTGAAGTGTACTTCCTTCGTCTATATCAATGGTACAACGCAGCAGAAATATTTTAGTTCTTTATAAACAATTTATGTCTTTCTCTCATGCTGCTCGAGCAAATTTGATTTTGAGGTAATCTTTTCAGTGATCTTAATAAAAATGTATAACTTTTCTATTTTTACTCGTAATATTTTTAAGCACTGGTTTTTTTCAAATTTACTTTGACCAGTGTTATAAAGTGAGAAATGTACAATTGAACACACGGAGTTTAATGAAGCTAGATAGATTCATAATTTATTCGAGACAGGTAATCTATTTATCTAAAAAGCGCAAAAAGATCTAAAGTAATAGAAGGAGCATTCTGATATAATAAGGAATCTTAATGTAGGGGAAACAGTAAAAATAATGCGCAGAATTTCTGGTACCGAAGACAAAGAGTTTCTCCTTATTCTTGGCACGTCAACGCCTCTCTCCAACCACTTCCCTCCTTTGTTTGAAATTCATTGTTGGTGATGGTGATTTTTTTACACTTCCCTCCATTTAAGGGCTGCATCCTACTTAAAAGGGAAGAGAGATGCGATTGCGGAAACTTTTGTAATGAGAACTTTGTAAGTAAATTGATTAACTAGATAATCGTATCGGAAGTTTGAGACGCTCTGAAAAGGGCAGACCAGAATTCTTAACATCCGTTCAAAAACTTATTTGATGTTTTAATGAGCTTTATAAGGGCTGCGGGCTGCACTCTTTAGCCTCGGATAGGTTTTTGGGTTAGGATGGTGCAATCCAGGGGTTCTTTGATGTAACAACGATTTTCGAGTTACAAAACAAATACCTAGTACAGTTATTGGAGTGGGTATTAGATGCGCTTGATGTTTTCGTTTGTGGTGAGGTGTCGTTAAAAGTTACAGATTGTCTCTCAAAAACTCTAGAACGGTCGTGGGTCACGACCCCTCACTGCAGTTTGGTTGGTTGTAGCCACATTTATAGGTTGGTGGGGGGCTGTTGTGGTGACGGTCGGTGTCCAAGGTTTAGGAGCAGTCGAAGACTGAGACTTGGATGGATTGCGAAATATGGCTGGTTGCGTGCATGATCTGTACTTGGTAATGAGATGGTTAAGGAAGTCGCGATGTGGTGGAATTAGTAAACAATTTGATTGCGTGGCGAATCGAGAGCGAGTTGGAGATTGGCTGCTAACTGTAGGACGAGCCTCTCGGTGGCCGATTCCCAATCGCCAATGTGGGTGAACAATTTAAGGCAGGTCAGATGATCGAGATGTAAAGGCGAGTGATTGTGGTTTTCGAGCAAGAATGTTAAAAGTTGTTTAAGATTTTACAATGTCGGAGGCGGGCAGTGGCAATTTTGTTGGTTTGGTGGACATTAGAGGAGCTTAGAGTCCAAAGTGAATCCAAAGAGGAGGCAGGTTTTCTTCTGGGGTAGTCGGAAGGTAGGGTTGGGTTTGGTGTGGAAATTGTTATATATTCCATTAAGATTTTACTTACGAAAATATTAGTGTAACAGTAACATAAATAAATGCATTTTTTAATACACATACGGCTATATTAATTAAATATATGCAATTCAGACTCTTATTTAAATATTCCGATGAAAGACTAATAAAACGTTTTCCAATAAAAAGAACTTTTGTGGGTTGTTCCACTTTGACCAGAAAGGGTTTATTTCTTTCCACGTCAAATTACTAATTTAATTTTTTAAATAACAAAGTGGTTCTTTTACGACGTCGACAAATAAAACCTTGCACAGCTTAGTAGAGATTTGTAAGTTAATTTTAGCACTATAGACCTTGCAAGTATTTTGTAAATAAAAAGCAAAAAGGAAAAAAATTGTTTAGTAGAGTAAATTTTCGCATAATGTACAAAACTTACATGCAATAATTATGTTATTTCTTGAATAACAACACATTAATTTTGAATTACCTAGGATTTACAGATTTATACTTAAAATATTCAAGTGCAAGCTCACTCCTCTTACAAGGTCTGATTATTGTGATAAATAAAGTATTATCAGAAAGCTGTTAACTCTCAAGAAGAGTTGTCATTATAAATGCACCGCTCCGATGCTTCCAATTCATCCGTTTTCTCAATATCCGAGGTTGAAGTTCGAACTACAGCTTTCGATAAAAAAATATATATTAGTTCTTTAAATATGACTTGAAGAAAAAAATTGAAACTAATTTTTTCTGTACAGTCTATATAAACTACGCTGAAGCTTATCAAAACCTGTACCATTCAGACCAATGTTAAAAGTTGTACCATTAATTTGTGGACACTGTATTACCATTCTAAACCTACAAACACTTTTAAAGCTGACGAACAAAATTTTAAGGAAAAATATATTTAGGATTTATAGACATGTGCAGAGTAAAGAAAATAATCAGGTAAACAAGAATTGTTCCTTGGAAGAATGTATGAATTAATAATAATTCAAGAGAGGTTTGCCAATACGATTTCCAGTTTGCCGCTTTGATTTCCCTCTAGATTTGTATAGTTCACACAATGCATAGTCTGATTTATTGTTCTTGGCAGAATACAACATCATAACTTCCTGAGTATTTTTAAAACAAAAAATATATTTGTGTATGTATAAACAAATTTATAGAGATTCAATCTATTAATCAGTAATCTACTCAATTTTATTAATCAGTATAAGTATGATTAATAAAAAAAAGTTCCACTCATTTGACTTTTACAAACTACAACTTGATAAACTAATTATATCAATCTTAATCAACTGCCAAGAAAGACTTTAACCAACTGTCAACATTAATTTTCTGTGGTTGAAAGTTCCTTTAATCAAAAAATAAGAGTCAATTAAGATTTGATAAATACTATGAAAGGTTATTGTAAAATATTAAGCGTCGTTAAAATAAAACTTTCCATTTTTTTCTGAAGTGACTGATAATATTCTTATTAGAATGCTTTAATGATCAAATTTTTGTTGTTAGAAAAATAAATGATTCATAAATAACTGTTTTTATTTGTGTGATTCTACTATTTTAATTGAGGGATCTTCCGTACAGGGAAGAAATACATAATAAGAATTAAGCCTGGGGCCATGGTATTATTTGTTTTGGAGTCCCTAGTTTCCTACAACCGCATTCGTCCTGAAACATGTCAACATTTTCAGCTGTAATATGACATAATTATAATTACTCCTTAACTTATAAAAAATGCAATGTAAATACAGGGACGAAATCGTATGAAGTTTTTTTCATAAACATTTTAGAGTATTTCTTCTTTAGGTGAAAAACTATTACTTTCGTCTCAATATAACACCTAAGCCTCAGACCATTATAACTTTTGGTTTTCAATTCCTCAGATAACAAAAAACATCTTTTGCCTATAACCATTTTCATATATTTATATATGCGGCTTCACGTTAACTCACACGAAAAACGCCCGACTCCAATAACAACTGGTGCTGACATGTACAGTGAAAACTATTCAGACGTTCAAAAACCAACCCGATTGGACCTTATACGAAACTAATTCAAATAAAATCTCAATTACTTCTTATCATATTAATACAATTTGCTACGTTACTTCATCCAGCTAAAGTCAACTCGATTATGGCCAGAAATTTGTAATTTTTACCTTTCCATGGCACAAAAACTGCGTACTTCTTTCCCTGTGTTGATATCAAGGGAGATAAATAAAATTTTATATCTTCCTTATTTCTAAACATATCTGCTATATATCTAGCTATTGTCTCAATATTTCCTACACGCGTTCTCAGTCTCAATTTCTGCTTATACTGCTTGAATAACTTATGTTTTAACGACTCATAGTTTAGAGCAATAATATTTAAAATAGTTTTTTTTGTGGTAAAATAGACAAAAATAAGTGAATTGTCATGTACAAAAATCTACTTTGATATAGCTTTTTTAAATTGCGAAAATTCGGGACATGGATTGAAGAAAAGCATTACTCTCATAACAGCAAATATTATTAATATCTTAGAGTTAGGTAATTTATTCGAGAGGCCAAATATAAGAACACAATTCAAGGGTGTCTTATAAAAAGTTGAACAATATTACCTAGAAATATAACCAATATCATTACTCTAATGCGCAAGGAAATAAGGGAGCAGTTACGGCTCAATTTAATGCAAAAGCGATTGTTTGACCATTTTTTTTACTGCTAGCTGATAATTAAAATATAAATTGCTCATGTCATTCTAATATCTGACAAATGCTATATATGTCTTTAAAGGTTGTAAGGGAAATGGCATTTCACAGAGGCCGTAATTGAATTTCACGCTGTTGACCCCACAGAGCAAGTGAAAACACTTTACTCATTAGCTTTCATTTACACGGAGGCGACGTAATCGATTCCGTCTCAATATAACTCTGAAACGATTCGATTGAAAATGAACTCCTAATTTGGAAAGAGTGATTAATTTACATAATACTATTTAGTGTTTACTTCAATTTTTTTTTTCTGAGATTATATCGTCGATTATTCAGTTCATACATATTTTAAGGAAATATTTGATTGTATATTCTTTCTCGTATCTGTCCGTGGTTTTAATTTTTTTATGTGAAAATCGTCACAACTATATAATAGTAAATGGGTATGTGTATCATTAAGAAGACCCTAGGAGAAATAAGTTATGATAAATATTTTTATGAAATTACACTTAGTTTTAAGGCTGGGCAACTATTTTAATTCCTGAAGGAGATTTTAGAAATAGTTTTGTGAAATTTACGAAAATATATTTTTTTGTAAAAATATGGGTGTCAAAAGAATAAATAAATATGTATATACACGTTATTCCAGAGACTTTTTCAGCAACATGAGGTAAAGAAATGGGTTTATAATATGATTTTAACCTCAAAGAGAATAAATAAAGTTGGATAACTAATATCATGATCACGTTCAGGTTGTACCTCTAAGAGGTCTAAAGACGTCGCTAATCCTATTTCAGCCTCGGTAACAATATGTCTTTGATACAACTCCCTCACGAAATACGCTCATAAAAAGTACATACAAACCACCCATTGATCCTTACCCCACAACTACAGAAATAGAAACTCCAAGATTTACGATATATGTTGTTCAATAATAACAAATAAAGAACTGAGTACTAACTATATAAATAAAATTAGAGTTTTGTCTGTATATTGCTTAGAATTACGAAATTTTTGGTTATTTTTGCGTTTTGAAGGTCAGAGAATCCGAAACAAGCCTTATCTCAATTTATGTCACGATGTGTGTTGGTAACGCTCAACATCACACTTTAGACCGCTTTTCACGCAAAAACTAGGGTATTGTTATGGCTGAAACTTTTTTTCTGTGTAGTATGCACTTATGAGAAGGTTTTAGACGACTTAAAACTAGCGTACGTCTTTTTGAAATTAAATAGCAAGCTTCTAAAAACCGAGTTTTATTTGATTTTGACCACGTTTGTTTTGAATTTCCCCATAATTCAAGGGGATAACGTTTTGTTTACAATTTCAGTGTTCAAAGCAGATTGTAGTTTACCTGTACCTTCACTGATGGATTCGTCGTTACAGATGTTTTATGATTTCATTCAGTTTTATGTTTTGGTTTACATGTACAGTAGAACCTCGATTAACCGTCACTCTTTTATCCGTCACTCTCTGTTATCCGTCACTGCTTCTGGGCTCGCAATATGTTGTAAAATGGCGTCGCGCAAAGCATGGAAGAAAGTGCAAGCGCCATTGTGATCTAACGCGACTGTCCGCGGCTAATGACCTTGAGTTTCCGCCGAAAATCACCACTCCCACGCAAGGAGTAGTATGGGGGTGAGCGAGTTATTTATTACTCATTGGCATGTTGATTTTTTGGTTATACGGCACACCTCGTAGTTCAGCGTTGCCTAGTGTTTGCTGTTACACAGTGTGTAGCTAGATATGTACTGTGAATCAACTGCAGTACAGTAACTGTTGATTTCAAACGGATGGCTGAAAAACGAAAACGAGTCGTACTATGGCTTGACCAACAAATAAAATTTATTAAACGTTTGAGGAAGGGCGAAACAGCTACAAGTATCGCGCTGATTTATGGCATTGGCGGACTCATTTAAAAGATGACGGACTATATTTTAATGTGAGGTTATGTAATTCACTTACGAACACTGAATGAGCACAACATATAGTTTAGAAAGGTTTTAATTACCATTGTTTGAATGTAATTTAAATATAAATATGTATTATCCACTTATATAGGGTTTAATTTCTTCCAAAATATTTTAAATCTAGGTATTGAATAGGTTTATAGCTAAATTTCTGTTATCCGTCTATTCTCTTAACCGTCACACTCCCGGTCCCGAGAGTGACGGTTAATCGAGGTTCTACTGTACTATATAAAGTTAATACTTTACCATTCATTATACATTTATCAGGATTTTCATCCTGATCTGACCCTCGGACTCCTCCACAGACCAAGGCCGCGTACATACGCTATCAAAGATCACATATTAATATCCTTAATCCAGAATTATAAGTTTTGAAATGTTTATATTCAAACAGATGTTAAAAGCACGACATTTCATAGAATGTAAAACCAGCTGTCTGTAAAATATAAAATAAACCACTGACTAGAGATACTTCAAAGTCCTTCCTTCTTTATAACGGCTGTTAATGAAAGAGATAATGTAATAGTATATTTCGCAACAAGGGCCGAAAATGAGGTTTTGCAGGCTCGAGATCGTGTTTCAAATTCGAGACGAAGTCGAGAATTTGAAACGATCGAGAGCTGCAAAACCCTTTCGGCCGAGGTGCGAACGCTATTTTTCACCACACTACACAATGAAATATACCCTAAATAATTTAAAAAATCTAATTATTATTTGACTCACTTGAAAACAAAACACAGCTACGACAATCATATACTCGCAACTATCCTGTCTTGAATGCCGTATAATTTTGTGATGTTCTGACGTTGTTTCAAGCAAATAAACGATCAGCTGACTTTCGGCCCTAGGGCCCCCAACGTTTTTGGTCCTGTGGCGGCAAACGGTGTGTTTCGGTCCGCGTTTGACGTTTGTAAAACAGGTGATTTCGTCGTAGTGTGGTGAAAACCATTTTTAAAAAAATTGCGGAACGGCTATGTTATTTTGTTATTGTCCAAAATAGACCCTAAAAACATTAGAAAATACTTTGGTGGCATTTAATTAAGGCATTTTCTACTCTACGTACATAAACTTTCATGAAACAGGAAACTGCTTCAAGATTCACTAAGAACGCACGAAGGGGTCTGCTGCGAAGAGGGTATTTCCTGCCTCAGGGTCACTCTGTACTATAGCACAGATTCAACGATAGGCCTACTGAGTATAAGCCTTCCCAGGCAGCGACACCCTTAAGGGTTTTGGAAGGGGCTCTGGAATGTGCTGGCATGTGTAGTATAGAGAGGCCAAATGAAAATGCCTCGGGGGGGAGGCAGCAATTTTTAAGTACTCCCGTCGTAGCAGACCTGCGTTCTTAGCGGATCTACTTTGTCAAATAACACTGAGCTATCATCGCATAGCCCGAACTACTTGAACTTGACCTAGAACCTTGAAACTTTTCATGGACGTTCCTATAGGGCGTGAGCATCCGCTGAGAACGGGGTTTTCAAAATTCTAAATTTTCAGGGTTTTTTGGTGGGGTCAACGGTCTTAAATCTTTCTCTATAATTTAATGGATGATCTTTCGATTAAACTGTCAATTTTCATTTAATCAGGAAGGCGGTTTAAGCTTCACATACAGATAGGTCTCTACAGCTGATTTATAGTTTGGTTCCTTTTGTCATGGTTTTATGGTTGATTTGTTTCTTCTAGGTGATATGTACTAAAAGTCATCAGTAGTTTTTGTACCTTATCTATTTACAGTAGAACCTCGATTAACCGTCACTCTTTTATCCGTCACTCTCTGTTATCCGTCACTGCTTCTGGGCTCGCAATATGTTGTAAAATGGCGTCGCGCAAAGCATGGAAGAAAGTGCAAGCGCCATTGTGATCTAACGCGACTGTCCGCGGCTAATGACCTTGAGTTTCCGCCGAAAATCACCACTCCCACGCAAGGAGTAGTATGGGGGTGAGCGAGTTATTTATTACTCATTGGCATGTTGATTTTTTGGTTATACGGCACACCTCGTAGTTCAGCGTTGCCTAGTGTTTGCTGTTACACAGTGTGTAGCTAGATATGTACTGTGAATCAACTGCAGTACAGTAACTGTTGATTTCAAACGGATGGCTGAAAAACGAAAACGAGTCGTACTATGGCTTGACCAACAAATAAAATTTATTAAACGTTTGAGGAAGGGCGAAACAGCTACAAGTATCGCGCTGATTTATGGCATTGGCGGACTCATTTAAAAGATGACGGACTATATTTTAATGTGAGGTTATGTAATTCACTTACGAACACTGAATGAGCACAACATATAGTTTAGAAAGGTTTTAATTACCATTGTTTGAATGTAATTTAAATATAAATATGTATTATCCACTTATATAGGGTTTAATTTCTTCCAAAATATTTTAAATCTAGGTATTGAATAGGTTTATAGCTAAATTTCTGTTATCCGTCTATTCTCTTAACCGTCACACTCCCGGTCCCGAGAGTGACGGTTAATCGAGGTTCTACTGTAATCATAAACTCAGTATGTGGCACCATCTTCATTTAGGTAGCGGGTGTTAAAATCGTCATCGTGAGCGAAGCCACGGGCAACTGCTAGTTTCATTGATAAAACAAAACCTTACCTGTTGCTGAGATAGGCTCTCTTTACTTCAGTCACCTGATATATGTGTCCCAAAAGTCCCGTACCGGTTTAATAACTACATATGTGATATATGTTTGATATTATATGCATATGAGTTCCGACCAAAATATTCTTTTTTCTGTGCATTTCATACCTGCCCCTGGCCCAAAAGTGCGACTTTGAAGGCAGTTGCCCCAAATATTTTAAACCCCTATCGAGAGACCGCTCATTTTAAAGAGCTTAGTAAAAGAAACAAATGCAGCAAAATTCGAAGTCAAATATCTGACTTCGGGTATCTGATTTGGTTTGGGGGGGGGGACGTTTAGCCTCTAACCAAATCATGGGGCTATTTAAAAATTCAAAAATTACATAAAATTTGTATTGAAAAGTACTACTAAGACATGTTAGTCCTTTTAAATAGTTTCCACACTCTTTCAGGACTTCAGGCACTAACGTTATCCTTCGGTTAAATTTGCATATCACCACCCCAGGCCCAAATGTCTTAATTTGGGATGGGAGTTGTCCCATACAACAAAACGTAAACCTCATTACATGACTATTTATTTTGAAGGGCTCGTTTAGTTAGGCAATATCTTACTTGAATACGATTCTATGATTCATATAAACATTATCAACTTTTTTTAATGAGGTATTTTCAAGAATATTATATTTTAATAATGCTGAGGTTTTGGAAAGGACTTAGAATCTATTAGGAATATTCACTGGTGAGTTGTTATTGACATAAGCTCTTGACAACCAGTCCGGGACTTTTTGGAAACACGGTGTAGTTTGCTAATGCAATGTACTTTTTTACATCATTGAGAAGTCAACCTAACCGTCTCAAATCAGCAGTTTCTCAAAAGTAAGTATTTTTGTGAAGTAAACACACCGTTAATCAATAATTTTTCACCCCTTCGTCGACATATTTCGGTGATCTGTTGAACATTAGAATGTCGGAGGTTGACCTAGTTGAGTAATCTGAGTTTTCATACCTGCAATTACAAAATTGTAGGCACTAATTTTTACTTAAATCTTAAAAATAAAATATTTTAGTTACTACTAAATTAATTCTTAGTGCTTTCTCTAGCTTTCGACTTGGATCTGCACATAGTGTCCAAATTGACACCGACTATTGTGTGGCTGATACTGCGATGCCTGGAAACTAGCCGTTATGGGAGATATAACCGAAATCTCTTTACTTGGACATCTCAACATGTGCTCACTCATTAGAGGGTTCGCAGAAATATGTACCCCTGTGCATGACTTTGACTTTGGTGTCTTTTGTGTAACTGAGACATAGCTTCAGTCTGGCAAGTCTTCAGTCAGATTCACAGTACCAGGCTACACAATGTTGTGGTGTGACAGCAATTCTGAATCTAGTTCATTAAAAGATGACGAGGAAACAGGTGGAGGTATTGCTTAGGACACCAAGCATGCATTAATGTACAATCAGCTCATTTTCGATGCAGAACTATACCCTGGTATTAAAGCTCTTTGTGTTGCCCTTACAGTTAAGATGCAGAGACTCGGTCTGTGTATTTTTACAGGCCGTCCAATGTCAGGTTCAGGTTTACAGGAGTATGTTGAGGTATACACTCTCTGTTTAGTCAACTCTATGACCGTTATTAGTTACACAAATATTGGTTTAAAGTCTACAAAATGTCATAAATCAAAATAATCATGCCGACTTTTGCAAGAAACCAATACAGTACAATTGATAAATGATACTTCAAGAGTGTCAGCAGCCTCGGCCACATTGTTAGACTACATTATCGTGGACAAATCGGCGAGCTTAAGGGGGAACGTTGTTATTGATGCACTTCAGATCACTGATGGAATGGGGATCGCCGATGGGGGTTACTGATGGGACCTCAGATCAAAGAGGAAAGGTGATTACAGACCACAAGCTTAAATACTGTGATCTTATTTCAAAAAAAGAAAAATTGGAACCAAAGGCATTTTTTTATAAATATTTCTTTGGATTTAATGTCGGCAAGGCGGTAAAAGAATTATCTGATATGGCCTGGAAAAGTAAGGAGTTTATTGAAGAGGCCTAATAGATTAAAAGTGTTTGAAAATAATATAAGACAGAAAGTAACTAAGAAAAAAGTTCAATGGAGAAATAATCAAGTCAAAGACCGGCCTAAAGAAAAGGAAAGGAAACTTAAAAATAAATACTTCTGTCACGGAGTGAGAAATATTGGGAGATGTATAAGTCCACTAGAAATACACTAAATACAATGGCCTGGCAAGCAAACAATATATATTTTATAGACTTTTTCTTTTATTATCATTAAACGAAATGAAACCTTTTAGACGAACTACTTACGTTTTCCTTTGCACACGTAACAAAAATACATTTATCATTTATTACAAAAGTCTGTTTTGAGTAGGCTACAGAACACGGAGAACATTATTAAAGGGAGGAGAAATCAATCCATTCATGTAAACCAAGTGATCGATTTTATTTTGCGGCCTAGGCTAAAACGTAACTTTATCTGTTGCTGAGATAGGCCCTCTATACTCCAGACACGTTCTCCCTGCCCCTCGCCTTATCGGTGATCGCGCCGCGACCTACTTGCACCGGGGTTGTAGTGCCGTGGACTCAATGAGGAGGGAACTATTTCCCCTACCGCTTTTTACTTCTTGAAATGAGCAAAATATTTTACGTAATGAGTAAAATAATTTACTGTCTCCCACCGCGGGAGGCAAGTAAACCCATAAGAGTATCATTGAAATCGATAATTCTGAAATCGAGTGCCCTATGAAGCGATATAGAGAGATAAATTGCAGCTCAAAGGATAACAGCTGATTAGTAGAAGTAATAAGCATACTATAATAAAATTGACGAAAATCAGCGGATAAATGAAGCTGAATCAGAATGTTGTAGCAATCAGCTGAACGCTGGAGCATGAATGGTTGCAGCAAGGAGGATTTCACTGGCTAATAGATCAAAATGGATTAATGGTAAAAAATAAACTTTCATAGACAGTGCATCTCATTGAAGGAGAGGAGAAGGAAATTTTTTGTGGGGAACTACCACGAGTGTTTGGGCCTATCTGACCCTACCAAATACTCACAATCATTTAAGAGGAATAAGAAGGGTTCTCGTTTGCCAGCAATAAAATGTCTACATAGCCACGACGGCAGCCAGGTGGCCGTCACCCGCTCTAGTGATAGGGAAATTTCAATAATTCTCTGTTTCCTAGACCGTTTACTCATTCACTTTATATTTTGGTTAGGCTAGATCATGTTAATTTAGGCTAGGTTACGTTAAATTAGTTTAGTTCAGGTTAGGCTCGGTAAATTTGCATTTTCAACATTGTTATATGGGGGTTATGAAACATCTTGGTTATATTTAGGTACAATCTGTATCGCATTGCCCGGCAGTGGCGTTGGAAACAGAAATAAGAACAGTGAGAAAGAATTTAATATTCGTATACTAAATTCACGACTGTATGGCAGTGCCTATCTGCCATAGCAGTCGTGGCTATTTGGACATTTCGTTTCTTGCGAGATGACCCTTCCTAATCTTCACTAATGGTTATGGCTATTTGGGAATCTCAGATAGACTTAAAAATCCGTGGCTGTTTCGTCACAGCCATTGTGTGTTTTACTGGAGTATTTTGCACATCCTCCATCGGAAATATTGTACCTTACTCCCCTATTAGACATTAATAGCTATTATAAGATTTTTAATTTGTGTTTCTCACATATTGAACCATACAACGTTTTAAGATGGGTTAAAAGTATACTGTCTCTTCTTCCTAAAAATAAACAACCATAAGGAAATAATAAAATAAATTAGTAGTTTTTATCTCTGACAGTATAGACTATTTCACCTAATAGTAATTATACTGTAGTTTAAACTGTCGTTTGGGAAAGGTCACGTCGTTCACATTTGGAAGTTAGGGAGATGTTTGAAAAAGAGGGGGCCGTGTTACACAACTTTTACTTCTTATACCTACTGATGTGCGAATCACATTAACTTAAACGTTCTTTTCTCCAAATTCATATTTTAGGCTTCAAATAGTGTTAAGGTTTATTTCAACAAGTCATCATGCCTCTGTCAATCGAGAATTGTTGATTGGCAGCTCAATATACACAATATTATTGAAAGAATATAAATAAGATTCCAAAAGTTTATATAGCTTACAAATTCTAAAAATAATGTCATTATATTGCTTTCACTCTCTTTCATGTATCGTTTTATGTGTTTATTTAGGATAAAAAGAATAGAATGTTACTTGACAAAGGGAAATGCACTTAAACACTTATCTGTCCAATCACCTATTTTATCTTAGCACACTTACACA
Source organism: Flexamia atlantica (assembly GCA_035578135.1). NCBI lineage: Eukaryota > Metazoa > Arthropoda > Insecta > Hemiptera > Cicadellidae > Flexamia > Flexamia atlantica. The sequence continues at coordinate 19,052,409 of JAQJVK010000005.1, forward strand.
GCTTACGGGTTTTTCTATTTTACTTTGGAGTTTTTATCATGAAATTAAAAACTGAATAATCAACTAAACACTCTAGAGCCTATGTAAAGTGAACAGATCCCAATCGTGTAAAAGATTGCATTACTCCGCTCCTTTGATGTAGGCAATCAGACTATTGGGGTCGATCGCCGACCAATGTTATAGAGCTCTGCTTTGTGCATTTCATTATCTCAGGCTACAAAAAATAGGGCACATTTGTGACTACTTTATTCCTCGTTCCATATAATTAAATAACAAAGGTTATGCATTTTCTTTGACGTTGCTTTGTCTGGTTCTAGAACACAAATCAGTCATGATTTACCTAATTTTTATTTTACTTTAAGTCCTTCGTGTACACAGGTGTGTAACAGTAACATGTATGCTAAGCCGTTTATACTGAGCTAAATTTATACTTGTATGTGTATCTCTTAAATGGATCCAATATGCACACGGTGAGAAAAGGTCAGGCAAGTTTTATTAAATAACCTGTAATAGATCGCCCATCACTTTAAACTAAAAATAAACAGTTGATTCCGATTATCGAGTTTGAGTTAATCCCGGCAATTTAACATCTCAAAAAATATATTATGATTGTTGATTTTGGAAACCAAATTGCTTTAATTTATGGATTTTTAAAATCGGGTTCTTACTATCTTTTCGTCGATTTAAATATCGTAAATAAAAGAAAGTACAACCTATATGAGTACATTTTGTGTATAACTCTTGTTACTGGACCTAAAACTGGAAAACTCCGATTATATTCATAATTAGTATAGCGCAGTTGACGACTTAGATACTTGCTTTTGGATTTGTTTTTTTATCGAATTTCCTTCATGTTTCCACCTAGTATAGAAATAGGCTTAATGTGACTTGCGTTTGTAATTCAATGCACATTCCTTGTTCAAGTTGATTTTCTGATGTTATCATATCAGCTTTATCGCTCAACGAGGAAATAACTCCAGATTTTCTGAGTTGAGGAACACTATATGAAAAGACAACATTCACGGTATCCCCAAAAATGTCAAGTCTACTGGATCTGGTCATATCTTCCTATAATAGGAATATATGACCAGATCCAGAGAATAACTCTACAATAATTTTAGAGTTATTCTCAACGACTTTGCAGAATGGATTATTGCGTAAAAACAAAGTTTATTGCAATATCATTTGCTTACAAATGGAACTTGGAACTACTATAACTTGGGCCTATTATGTTATCCATCTATATTATTTTTAAAAAAGGTGGGTCTGTTTGGTGGGGTCTGTCTGGTTGGTGTCTGTTTGGTGAGGTCTGTCTAGTTGGTGTCTGTTTGGTAGAGTCTGTCTGGTTGTTGTTCCGAGTAAACGCCAAAACTACCAAACCGACTGGGCTGAAATGTTACACAATGGTAGATAATAAAACCAGTCAGCGCACGGGTTTCGGCCTTCAAACTCTCACAGGCTTAGCCCTTTAGGCTTTTTATGTATTTAGTTTGTACTAATGTTTGTAATTAATTGTTATAGTACTCATTTGGTTCCCACTTTTCAACTTTTAATTTTTAATTGGAAACATAGTTTATTTTCTATTTGTTTATCGGTAACCGGTCGAAGAATAGATAGGGGACTGGTTTGGTAAAAACTTGAAATATTTTGCTACCAAATAATACCAAAATTATCTAAGTCGCTTAAGACTATGAGCATCAAAATGAGTTGGTAATCTGTGCGAGTATGCATAATCTTTCAAAGTTGTCAAGGTCTTCTTAGCTGAAACAACATACCGGTTACAACTTGAGGTAAAATTAACACCAACTGAGGCTCATCCTAACTTTCCCACCTACCTGCATTTTCCACTGTCGCTACAAAAAACTTAAACGGATATTCGCAATCCGAATTATTCGAGTTCTGATAATCGGAGTTTTGATAAATTTCAGAGGTAAAATTTTTAACGAATTTTGTTTTTATTAGTACCCCCCCCCCCCGCTACCCCCCTTTTGTTTGTATTGTTATCCAACTCCTCCGATACCGCAAAATTATAATCTGCAAATAACGAGTATACAGCTTTGCAAAAACTCTTACAAATCTATACAAGTGAACAAGGGTCAGGAAACTGTAAACATTTTGTAAATTAAACTACATGGGTAGAATATCTAACATTTCTGTCATCAAAGCACGTGGTATTACTGCAGACCAATACCCAGCACCATCAAGGATACCGCGGAAACTAATTAATCTGAGAGCGGTCTCCGTGCAATAACGAAGCTGCCCGTCATGGCATCCCACGCTAGGGGAATCGAGTTACGAAGGATTTGTTACAAAACATATTAATGTTCTACATGTCTGGAATCAGGAAAAATGTTTTCGCTAGGCTCGAAAGTGGCACGTTTCTGTGGGCGCTCAAGTTTATCAGAAAATAACCAAGAATTGAAAGGAATGTTCGTGACGAATTAAATTTTTCTTCATAATGTGTACAATTCAGTTTATACATTACAATCTCATAAAAATATTAAATTCTATAAATATAAAAGAATATCTGGAAATATCTGTCTGGTAAAAACTCTCAATAGTTTCCTTTGTTTAAATCATGGCAATATTGAATCGCAGCTTGTACAGATGATGTTACGAGTAATCAAACTTCAGTCGCTAGCAGTTACTGAGGAGTATTTGGTTAAGAAGTACAAAATGTGCCCAGCATGTAAAGCAATAATAGCTATTATCGACTATTCTAATAGAACAAATTAATAAAACAGTATTATTATAGGTATGAGTCATGATTGTTGTATATATTAAAACACAAAATTACAGCATGTGCTCTCATATTCCTCCACAGAGAGGAGGAAATCTTCGAATAATATTTTGGGTATTGTTTATGTAATAAAGCCAATTTTCGCAACTCAACGCGTGTGTCAAAATCAGCGAATAATAACAATAGTTATTTGTGTGTTGAGTAAGGAACAACATTGTCTCACAAGTGAAAATGCTGGCGCCCGATTTGTCGAGGGCAACAATTTTCACGTTCCCCCCCCCCCCAGCTATCAAAATGAATAAAGAAAATTCATTTTGATTCGTTCTGCTATTAGCGTTTGCATCTGGGTAGCTGCAATCACTCATGCATCAGCGATCAGCTGATTGTTGCAACATGCTTAATTCTTAGTTGATTGATTGTCGTTAATTTTACATTATTCTTATTTGATTTTTCCTGCCACTAAATAAGCAGTTAGCGCCTGCATGCGTTGAGCTCCAACATGTTTGCATGCGTGCGTGGAAATTTCAAGGAGCTCTAATTTTTGAATTATTGATTGCAATGTCATTTTTATACGGGTTTACTTTACTCCCTCTAGGAAACAAATTATTATTTTCCTCTTGCATTACAAGGAGTATAAAACGTCTAAACATTGCAGGTGAGGGAAAATTTGGGAGTTTATATGTTGTACTTATTCATGTAAACTCCATCAAAGATATATAATAACAAACAAACTCACTAATGACAGGATGTCAACCCGTATCGACCTCAGTGTCACAAACATCGAACGGTGGCGTTCCGGCCGTGTACTGCGTTCATTGCAACTCATCAGATGTCATGAGAACGTTCGACAGGCAAAACATTTCCTCTTCATCGTAATTATATTTAATTTAGAAGACCCCACTGATATTTATTTTAAGATTACAAGCTAAGGTTTTGATTTTAAGTTCAATATAAATAATTAAAATGAAGTTTAACCCATAGAATTTAATTTTTTTAAATATTGTAGAATGTTTCTTATAACAGTACAAATTTCCCAAATGATTTTTAAGTTTTCACCATTAACTGATCTACTAACTTCTGTGCGTTATTTATAATCATGTTAAATGAGAGACATCATAGTCTAAGGCTAAAAATTATATAAAAATGTCAATACATAGTGAAATATTCTACGCTTATTTAAAAAGTTTTAAATGTCTCCATAGTCATGTCTTCAGCGGTCATGCAAACATGAAAACCGGTAGTCTGTAAAAAAATTCAAAGAATTGATTTTTCTATAAACAATAATAGAATAAACGTTATCCATAATTGATCGCAGCTTTTCAATTTATCCATTATCTTTGATTGGAGACGCTTTTTTCCTTCCTCGATACAACACCACAATGTGTAGGGGAGACCAGTGTACCTAGGGCAATATTGTACCCAGGGCCACCCCCCCTTTCTACCTCAATTTCGTGGGAATATTTTTTTACATGGTAACACTTCTAGCAGCCAACGAAAACTGTTTTGGAGGGAGAGATTTTGAGCAGGGGCTTGAGTGTTGATTAATTTATAATGCAAAAGTAATTTTTGAAGAGTTGAAATCAAGATTTATGTCACAAAAGTTAATTGAGAGAGATAGTTTTACCCGGGCATATTAAAAACAGCATCAACTGTATATATTCTGCTGTTGTTCAAAGTAATGGATGGTTGAATGTTAAGGTTACTAAAACACTTATTTTAAAAATTGGTTAACTCTTTAACTAGGCCCCTCAAACTTATGTTTACCTAGGGCCATGGCCCAAGGTACAATATAATTTTATTATTACCATTTTAAAATCAGATATATTTAAAAAAAGGTATATTTTATATTATATATTTGCTTACTAATGTGTTATATAACTATATTGTATAAAATAAATAAATTACTTAATAAAATCAAATATACCTAAATAAACGTTAAGTGTAAAATTTATAAAATAAATAAACATTTATATAAACATGTTATATAAATATATTAATAATATTTACCATATTATTTGTTGATCTGTAAGATGAGTTTAAAATGTGGATTAAGCCTACTTATCATGCTATACAATTATGAAATTTTTTTTGTGTTTTTGATTACTTAAAAAATAAAATTTACTTCAACTTCATAATTATTATTATTTTTCCTTTTATTCTACAGTGCGTTAAGTTTTCGTAAACAAATTAATTGGTGTCCCTAAGTACAATTGGCCATGGCCCTACGTACATACACATTTTGTACCTAGGGACCTTTGAAGCCTTTCAAAAATCAAAGGTTTTTTAAAGGAATTCGTTTGATACAATTCTAAAAAATATATTTTATATACATAATAACTACTGAATCCTGGTGTGCCTTTTATAATAAAAACATAACCTAATAAGAAATAATTAGGCTTAGAACAAATCCTGCCCTCGTTACACTGGTCTTCCATACATATGCGAGGTCAGGGCTAAAAAAATATCCACGAAGAAAAGTACATACATTTTTCAAAATTGAAAAGTCACAACCCTTACCTCCAAGAGATTTGTGTCTGTAAATCGATAAGAATAAATATTTAACTTTATAAAAGCTATAAAATATTATTTTATATTTAAGGATAATAGTAACATATTTGACTAAAATAAAAATTCCATCGCAAGTAACCATAAGCTAGTACTTAAATTACTAATCGAAGCTGGAATAAAATTCGTACATTTGGAAAAAATTAATATATAACAATCCGTCATCATCGTCATTCAACCATGTAATAATTAGTTATTTAAGCTGGAGCAATTTTAACTTATTAGTACAATGTTTTTATGCAGACTACTATGTAGCATAATGACGTGTTCGTCTCTGTAGATATGTAAAAGGTTATACCTTGTTTATAATGTTACATATGACATTGGTATCTGGCATTAATGTAATTTAGTTTTACTATTTATTAAAACTTATTTACATTTGTATAGACTAAAAATAATACAAAGGGAGAAAATTTTAACTTTAGAAATACTGAAATCAACTTCTTATTGTTTTTTAATAATTAAATTATCTTTTTCAGATCATGGAGAAGAATCTGACTAATTCCATGGATGAGGTGAGATGTATTATAGGTCAAATACTGGTTTTAGTAGAAATAAAATATGACAAGCTTCATATAATTAACATTGTTACATTCTCAGGTAATTAGCTTATGTTTATGTATTGTAAATATAGCGTTGCGTAAACTCTGTCTTTTAATAGCAAAGCATATAAAATATGATAGTTTTTGCTTTTGTAAAAGACTGCATGATTTAGTAATCAGATAAGCATTTTCTTTTACTGTTTATGGAAAAACTATTGGGCTTTCGTCCGTCGTTTAGTTTAACACCTATGTAACGTTGTGTTCGCGACGGACTGCATTGTATAAACAGAGTTTGTGAACAGAGTAACCAACGTGTTGAATGTATTGCGTGTAACAATCGATCTCTTTGCGTGACAGCACAAGTTTGACCTTCGCCATTAAAAATAAATGTTTATGGTCTAATACCGCACCGTGACAGGTTCTGGATTATTGCCAATTTGTCGTAAATTCCAAATTAATCTATTTGTACATAATTATTCCCGGATTTAGTTGAATGAAGTAACACGGACAACATCATAACGGTTGTTGGGTCCACCTCAGTGACAACCACCATAGCCGCACCTCGGACTGTCACTGGTTGTTGGGTCCACCTCAGTGACAACCACCATAGCCGCACCTCGGTCTGTCACTGGTTGTTGGGTCCACCTCAGTGACAACTACCATAGCCGCACCTCGGACTGTCACTGGTTGTTTGGTCCACCTCAGTGACAACTACCATAGCCGCACCTCGGACCGTCACTGGTTGTTGGTCCACCTCAGTGACAACCACCATAGCCGCACCTCGGACTGTCACTGGTTGTTGGTCCACCTCAGTGACAACTACCATAGCCGCACCTCGGACTGTCACTGGTTGTTGGTCCACCTCAGTGACAACCACCATAGCCGCACCTCGGACCGTCACTGGTTGTTGGTCCACCTCAGTGACAACCACCATAGCCGCACCTCGGACCGTCACTGGTTGTTGGTCCACCTCAGTGACAACCACCATAGCCGCACCTCGGACTGTCACTGGTTGTTGGGTCCACCTCAGTGACAACTACCATAGCCGCACCTCGGACCGTCACTGGTTGTTGGTCCACCTCAGTGACAACCACCATAGCCGCACCTCGGACTGTCACTGGTTGTTGGGTCCACCTCAGTGACAACTACCATAGCCGCACCTCGGACCGTCACTGGTTGTTGGTCCACCTCAGTGAAAACCACCATAGCCGCACCTCGGACTGTCACTGGTTGTTGGGTCCACCTCAGTGAAAACTACCATAGCCGCACCTCGGACTGTCACTGGTTGTTGGGTCCACCTCAGTGACAACTACCTTAGCCGCACCTCGGACTGTCACTGGTTGTTGGGTCCACCTCAGTGACAACTACCATAGCCGCACCTCGGACCGTCACTGGTTGTTGGGTCCACCTCAGTGACAACTACCATAGCCGCACCTCGGACCGTCACTGGTTGTTGGGTCCACCTCAGTGACAACTACCATAGCCGCACCTCGGACTGTCACTGGTTGTTGGGTCCACCTCAGTGACAACTACCATAGCCGCACCTCGGACCGTCACTGGTTGTTGGGTCCACCTCAGTGACAACTACCATAGCCGCACCTCGGACTGTCACTGGTTGTTGGGTCCACCTCAGTGACAACTACCATAGCCGCACCTCGGACCGTCACTGGTTGTTGGGTCCACCTCAGTGACAACCACCATAGCCGCACCTCGGACTGTCACTGGTTGTTGGTCCACCTCAGTGACAACCACCATAGCCGCACCTCGGACCGTCACTGGTTGTTGGTCCACCTCAGTGACAACCACCATAGCCGCACCTCGGACTGTCACTGGTTGTTGGGTCCACCTCAGTGACAACTACCATAGCCGCACCTCGGACCGTCACTGGTTGTTGGTCCACCTCAGTGACAACCACCATAGCCGCACCTCGGACTGTCACTGGTTGTTGGGTCCACCTCAGTGACAACTACCATAGCCGCACCTCGGACCGTCACTGGTTGTTGGTCCACCTCAGTGAAAACCACCATAGCCGCACCTCGGACTGTCACTGGTTGTTGGGTCCACCTCAGTGAAAACTACCATAGCCGCACCTCGGACTGTCACTGGTTGTTGGGTCCACCTCAGTGACAACTACCTTAGCCGCACCTCGGACTGTCACTGGTTGTTGGGTCCACCTCAGTGACAACTACCATAGCCGCACCTCGGACCGTCACTGGTTGTTGGGTCCACCTCAGTGACAACTACCATAGCCGCACCTCGGACCGTCACTGGTTGTTGGGTCCACCTCAGTGACAACTACCATAGCCGCACCTCGGACTGTCACTGGTTGTTGGGTCCACCTCAGTGACAACTACCATAGCCGCACCTCGGACCGTCACTGGTTGTTGGGTCCACCTCAGTGACAACTACCATAGCCGCACCTCGGACTGTCACTGGTTGTTGGGTCCACCTCAGTGACAACTACCATAGCCGCACCTCGGACCGTCACTGGTTGTTGGGTCCACCTCAGTGACAACCACCATAGCCGCACCTCGGACTGTCACTGGTTGTTGGGTCCACCTCAGTGACAACTACCATAGCCGCACCTCGGACTGTCACTGGTTGTTGGGTCCACCTCAGTGACAACTACCATAGCCGCACCTCGGACCGTCACTGGTTGTTGGGTCCACCTCAGTGACAACCACCATAGCCGCACCTCGGACTGTCACTGGTTGTTGGTCCACCTCAGTGACAACCACCATAGCCGCACCTCGGACCGTCACTGGTTGTTGGTCCACCTCAGTGACAACCACCATAGCCGCACCTCGGACTGTCACTGGTTGTTGGGTCCACCTCAGTGACAACTACCATAGCCGCACCTCGGACCGTCACTGGTTGTTGGTCCACCTCAGTGACAACCACCATAGCCGCACCTCGGACTGTCACTGGTTGTTGGGTCCACCTCAGTGACAACTACCATAGCCGCACCTCGGACCGTCACTGGTTGTTGGTCCACCTCAGTGAAAACCACCATAGCCGCACCTCGGACTGTCACTGGTTGTTGGGTCCACCTCAGTGAAAACTACCATAGCCGCACCTCGGACTGTCACTGGTTGTTGGGTCCACCTCAGTGACAACTACCTTAGCCGCACCTCGGACTGTCACTGGTTGTTGGGTCCACCTCAGTGACAACTACCATAGCCGCACCTCGGACCGTCACTGGTTGTTGGGTCCACCTCAGTGACAACTACCATAGCCGCACCTCGGACTGTCACTGGTTGTTTGGTCCACCTCAGTGACAACTACCATAGCCGCACCTCGGACCGTCACTGGTTGTTGGTCCACCTCAGTGACAACCACCATAGCCGCACCTCGGACTGTCACTGGTTGTTGGTCCACCTCAGTGACAACTACCATAGCCGCACCTCGGACTGTCACTGGTTGTTGGTCCACCTCAGTGACAACCACCATAGCCGCACCTCGGACCGTCACTGGTTGTTGGTCCACCTCAGTGACAACCACCATAGCCGCACCTCGGACCGTCACTGGTTGTTGGTCCACCTCAGTGACAACCACCATAGCCGCACCTCGGACTGTCACTGGTTGTTGGGTCCACCTCAGTGACAACTACCATAGCCGCACCTCGGACCGTCACTGGTTGTTGGTCCACCTCAGTGACAACCACCATAGCCGCACCTCGGACTGTCACTGGTTGTTGGGTCCACCTCAGTGACAACTACCATAGCCGCACCTCGGACCGTCACTGGTTGTTGGTCCACCTCAGTGAAAACCACCATAGCCGCACCTCGGACTGTCACTGGTTGTTGGGTCCACCTCAGTGAAAACTACCATAGCCGCACCTCGGACTGTCACTGGTTGTTGGGTCCACCTCAGTGACAACTACCTTAGCCGCACCTCGGACTGTCACTGGTTGTTGGGTCCACCTCAGTGACAACTACCATAGCCGCACCTCGGACCGTCACTGGTTGTTGGGTCCACCTCAGTGACAACTACCATAGCCGCACCTCGGACCGTCACTGGTTGTTGAGTCCACCTCAGTGACAACTACCATAGCCGCACCTCGGACTGTCACTGGTTGTTGGGTCCACCTCAGTGACAACTACCATAGCCGCACCTCGGACCGTCACTGGTTGTTGGGTCCACCTCAGTGACAACTACCATAGCCGCACCTCGGACTGTCACTGGTTGTTGGGTCCACCTCAGTGACAACTACCATAGCCGCACCTCGGACCGTCACTGGTTGTTGGGTCCACCTCAGTGACAACTACCATAGCCGCACCTCGGACCGTCACTGGTTGTTGGGTCCATCTCAGTGACAACTACCATAGCCGCACCTCGGACCGTCACTGGTTGTTGGGTCCACCTCAGTGACAACCACCATAGCCGCACCTCGGACTGTCACTGGTTGTTGGGTCCACCTCAGTGACAACTACCATAGCCGCACCTCGGACCGTCACTGGTTGTTGGGTCCACCTCAGTGACAACTACCATAGCCGCACCTCGGACCGTCACTGGTTGTTGGGTCCACCTCAGTGACAACCACCATAGCCGCACCTCGGACTGTCACTGGTTGTTGGTCCACCTCAGTGACAACCACCATAGCCGCACCTCGGACCGTCACTGGTTGTTGGTCCACCTCAGTGACAACCACCATAGCCGCACCTCGGACTGTCACTGGTTGTTGGGTCCACCTCAGTGACAACTACCATAGCCGCACCTCGGACCGTCACTGGTTGTTGGTCCACCTCAGTGACAACCACCATAGCCGCACCTCGGACTGTCACTGGTTGTTGGGTCCACCTCAGTGACAACTACCATAGCCGCACCTCGGACCGTCACTGGTTGTTGGTCCACCTCAGTGAAAACCACCATAGCCGCACCTCGGACTGTCACTGGTTGTTGGGTCCACCTCAGTTACAGCTATCATAGCTGCACCTCGGACTGTCACTGGTTGTTGGGTCCTCCTCAGTGACACCCACCATAGCCGCACCTCGGACTATCACTGGTTGTTGGGTCCACCTCAGTGACACCCACCCTAGTCGCACCTGAGACTGTCTCTGGTTGTTGGGTCCACCTCAGTGACACCCACCATAGCCGCACCTCGGACTGTCTCTGGTTGTTGGGTCCACCTCAGTGACACCCACCATAGCCGCACCTCGGACTGTCTCTGGTTGTTGGGTCCACCTCAGTGACAACCACCATAGCAGCACCTCGGACTGTCACTGGTTGTTGGGTCCACCTCAGTGACACCCACCATAGCCGCACCTCGGACAGTCACTGGTTGTTGGGTCCACCTCCGTGACACCCACCATAGTCGTACCTCGGACAGTCACTGGTTGTTGGGTCCATCTCAGTGACAACCACCATAGCAGCACCTCGGACAGTCACTGGTTGTTGGGTCCATCTCAGTGACACCCACCATAGCCGCACCTCGGACTGTCACTGGTTGTTGGGTCCACCTCAGTGACACCCACCATAGCCGTACCTCGGACAGTCACTGGTTGTTGGGTCCATCTCAGTGACAACCACCATAGCAGCACCTCGGACAGTCACTGGCTGTTGGGTCCATCTCAGTGACACCCACCATAGCCGCACCTCGGACTGTCACTGGTTGTTGGGTCCACCTCAGTGACACCCACCATAGCCGCACCTCGGACAGTCACTGGTTTTTGGGTCCACCTTAGTTTCACCCACCATAGCCGCACCTCAGACAGTCACTGGTTGTTGGGTCCACCTCAGTGACACCCACCATAGCCGCACCTCGGACAGTCACTGGTTGTTGGGTCCACCTCAGTGACACCCACCATAGCCGCACCTCGGACAGTCACTGGTTGTTGGGTCCACCTCAGTGACACCCACCATAGCCGCACCTCGGACAGTCACTGGTTGTTGGGTCCACCTCCGTGACACCCACCGTAGCCGCACCTCGGACAGTCACTGGTTGTTGGGTCCAACTACCATAGCCGCACCTCGGACTGTCACTGGTTGTTGGGTCCACCTCAGTGACAACCACCATAGCCGCACCTCGGATTGTCACTGGTTGTTAGGTCCACCTCAGTGACAACCACCATAGCCGCACATCGGACAGTCACTGGTTGTTGGGTCCACCTCAGTGACAACCACCATAGCCGCACTTCAGACAGTCACTGGTTGTTGGGTCCACCTCAGTGACAACCACCATAGTCGTACCTCGGACAGTCACTGGTTGTTAGGTCCACCTCAGTGACAACCACCATAGCCACACCTGAGACTGTCTCTGGTTGTTGGGTCCTCCTCAGTGACACCCACCATAGCCGCACCTCGGACTATCACTGGTTGCTGGGTCGGACTGTCACTGGTTGTTGGGTCCACCTCAGTGACGACTACCATAGCCACACCTCAGACTGTCTCTGGTTGTTGGGTCCACCTCAGTGCCACCCACCATAGCCACACCTCAGACTGTCTCTGGTTGTTGGGTCCACCCCGGTGACAACCACCATAGCCACACCTCGGACTGTCTCTGGTTGTTGGGTCCACCTCGGTTACGACTACCATAGCCACACCTCAGACTGTCTCTGGTTGTTGGGTCCACCTCAGTGACACCCACCATAGCCGCACCTCGGACTGTCACTGTCACTGGTTGTTGGGTCCCCAGGAGGAGCGCTGCCTGCGGCTGGGCGCGAGGGAGGCGCCGACGTGTCCGGCCACCTGGGACTCCGTGCTGTGCTGGCCGCCCACCGACCCCGGCACCCTCGCCGTGCTTCCCTGCTTCTCCGAGCTCAACGGCATCAAGTACGACACCTCCAGTGAGTATGAAAACTAATTGTCTGTAGTAATTTAAAACCTCTTTAAAATTACTGTGAGAGAATTTACTTACTTCGGTGGATTCCGCAACATTTAGGACATTCATAAACGGTATTGGAAGTTTGTAGATATTAAACCTAAGTTTAAAATATATTAAAATATTAAAGCATGAAGAAATCTAATCTTCCATTGCAAAATCTTATAATTTTTTGGTCCAGTCGTTATTTCAATTTAATTTAATGAATCAATGCATGCTCAACTAATCACTGTCATGGTGAGTAATGTTTTTTCGTGCTCTTAGTTACTACTTGAGACATGGTAGGATATATTTCAATATACGCCGCCACAATAGGATTATGAAGAACAGTAATGCATTTCAGACACATCACATACATCATGACCTCCAGACAAAAACTCTTCAACATTTCTCTGGAATAAATGCATCTTATGTGTTTTCCCTTGTTTCACCACCTCTGAATCACCTTCTAATATTTTACAAGCCTATATAGTATATCGTGGAAATGGGATATGTATACAATCCCTTGTAAGACATTTTGGCTATAGATGGCTCTCTGACTGGTATATACCAATAAAGAGGTCGTCAATGGCTAAAGCAATTAGAAGCTGTCAGTGTTCTCGTAAGTCTATTGGCTGTCCGGATTGACAAGCTTCCTGTTCACGTTGGTTCCTTCTTGTCTCTCTGGGAACTTTGATTCCTAGCTGAGCTTGAATACCCAGTCAGGTCTGAGCCCTGGAGGGAGTTGTGAATCGTCCTGGCTTGTCCATCTGGGAGGGGATGAGGGATCCTTTTCCGACAAACTTCTAGGCCTCTGCTAGTCTGGAGGGTGGGCCGACCTGGGCTAAACTCTTCACAACGAGGAGAGCTCCCAGGTGGTAGCCCTTGTTTAGGGATGCTTGGGAGGTCTCGGGTGTGAGTCGTCCCGGAAAAGCCTGGAGGATGGGTTGGAAATCTCTCTCATCCTTCAGGGGCGAGACTGACTGACCATATCATAACCTTCCCCATCCTGACAATCCCTTCCTTCCGTAAGCTCCACAATATCCCTCGGGAGACGTGCCTAGCTGGCAATGCTGGGGCTTTGATTCCTCCAAAGTCTAACAGTCTAAAATAGCTACTTCATATACAGTACTTAAATCAAAATCGCGTGACTGTCGTGCAGAGAACGCCAGCCGGTGGTGCCACCTGTCGGGCGTGTGGGACAACTACACGGACTACACGGCGTGTCTGTCGCAGCTGGAGGCGCCCGCCAACCCGTACTCCGGGGTGGAGACCGCCACCACCATCTACGCGGTCGGCTACACCGCGTCGCTCGTCGCCCTCGGCGTCGCCGTCTGCATCTTCCTCTTCTTCAAGTACGGTAACAGATATCTGGTACATTTATATTATGTGGGGTAGTGTTGATGAAATAAATAAAAACTGAGGCATAGTAGTTTGAAAGGTAAATTTTAAAACACTCCATTATCCGAGTGTCTGAATGCCTGTGTTTTTGAAGATTAATTCAAATCTTTAAAAACTTCGAAGGCCGGGTTAAAAAAACTGCCTTTTGATTAGATTGCCAGTACATCTAATTAGTCGCTTCTTCTATCTCAAGTTTAATATCTTACAAGGCTTACAAGATATGAATTATTTTAAAAAACCAAGCACAAGCGCACTTATATACTTACATACTTTAAACTTGGCATTTTAATTTAATCATCATGAAAACTTTGCCCACAATTGTTAGAGTTCTAAAGCTCTGAATCTCTTTTAATTGATATATACCCTGCATAAATATATCAATTTTTATTGTAGGTTAAAACTTATATGTATGTTTTCCACAATTCATTATGCACTTTTTACGTTAGCCTACCATCTACCTCCATACGTTTTCATCAAAAAGTTTTATCTTACTTAAACCCACATGTTTGTTAAAGGAAACAAATTTTATTCATCGAATCATTCTGTAAAAAAAGCTACAGTACAGCGAGCTATTTATTCACTAAATCCTACAAGACATTTGGTCTTAGATCTATTTGTTTTCATTTTCAGAAAAATATTTGTTGTCTCTTTCTTACAATGACAGTATATGATAGCATAAACTGCAGGCAGATGCTCAATAACTTGGGTCACCAGGCGGGAAGGCGCTCACAGGATTAAGCAGGGCGTCCGATATGAAGCTTAGATGCCGTCAGACCCCTTCCCTGTTCTGTGGACATTAACCTAATTGCAGCACCTCAGCCCCTGCAATGGAGGATTATGGTTCTAATTGTTTGGCATTGCCAAATTTTAACTACTTGGGACATTCACAAAACAATATACGAAATCATATACTTCCTGAAATGATAAATAGTAGTTAGACGTTTTATATTTTTAGTATTTTAAAATTAAAATTCATCGCACGATTGAAAGATATTAAACATTTTGTGGCATAATTTTTTTAATCAAGTACTTTTAATAGTTGTCGAGTTAGTAACAAGTGAGCGGTTATGGGAAAATGTATTCTACTCATGTCGACCAAATTTTGATTATTAATCACGTCATTAACTTCCTAACAAACGAAAAAGTTAATGATTGTTTTGGAATGCTATGTAATTATTTGTTTCAATTAACTTATTTTAAATCGTATTGTTTTATTTTTTTAGGACTGAGTTTACGGTTTAACCTCTGAAAGATTAATAGTTTATTAATGTTTTTTTTTAGTTTGTGTTTAATGAAAATAAATAAATAAAGTGTTATAAAAATACAAGTGTTTTTGTATTTCAAACTATATTCACTATTGAGGAAGGGTTAAGTTCAACCAACATTTTGTCACTAAAAAACAGTGACAAGAGAGAGGAATGATGCAAGAACTCAGATAACTCTATTAATGTAACCGAAGTTATAACGTAGTTACGCCGCGATGACGAACACCACGCGTTGTTCCCACACAGTGTGCACACAACTGGCAACTATCTACCGAACTTATCTAATATGATCAAATGAGTGATCAAATGTGAATGAGTTTCAACTCAAAATTAACGTTTTATATGGCAAACTTTACGTTCTTACTCCGGTTGATTTTTATCTGCTGCAGATTTACGAGTACGATTTAAGGAGTATAACAATTATAAGTATAATGAATAACTGACACTGGCTTAATTGTTTCGGACTTGTATCGCAGTTTTAAATAGCCCTCTTTAAAGTTTAAACTAGGTGTAAAAGTGTTATTATGATAAATTCATTGCGCGTTTTCAGACTTTACAATTCACTTTGATTATATTTTCCTAACATACCACTTCTTATTCGTCAAATTTAATGTATCCCAAAAATGTTGAAGACTTTAGTTTTTATATATCCTATACACTTCATGAAAAACAAAAATGTTTATATACATCAAGACCTTGCTTGTGATTTTAATCAAACCAAATCTTTCTAAGACATTTTCCTATGAAGACCTCACTTTTGTTGTTTCTATAATTAATAAACAATTGAAATACTCAATCAGTGAACCTTAAAATCAAAAATCACTTTGAAGGGTCCAAGGGTCCCCTCAATGTTATACAGAACAATAATATAAAAATATTTATGCTTAACTATTAATAAGAACAATTTTATTTAACAAGTAAGATAATATAAATGTTTCAGAAATTACCAAGGTATTCTGTTATTAAAAACAAAAACCTTACCGCATGTTATTTTATATAAGACTTACTTTTTAATCCGACTACTTTCAAAAGTAAGCTGTATTTCAGATTTGGCCTAATTTGTTACAGAGACCTTCAGTGTTTGCGAAACAACATCCACACGAACCTCATGTGCACTTACATACTAGCAGATTCCATGTGGATTCTGAACATGATACTACAGGTGGGTTTCACTGTTCAAATTATTAAGCCACTACACGAATATTTTTAGTGGCAAAGTGTAAAAAAGATCGTGATAAGAAGCAATATAAAATATTGCATGGTAAGTTATTATCAATTTTTAGTTTCCTTGAAGGTAGGCTACTGTATCATAGATTCCCATTTCACTATAGCTCGTAAATGGTATTGGATTATGGAATACGAGAACAATCCTGGAATGTTTCATGGTAGCTGTAGATATAATGATTTTAAATGAAGATCAATAGTTTTAAGTTATATAATTTAAGTCATGACATTAACTTAAAGAATCCACTGAAAATGGAAAAAAATATTTTCAAAAACTTGTTCAAACCCCAAATATTAAACCCAAATACATTAGGGTTTTCCCACTTTTAAGAAATAACTGCTATGCAATATGGAAGATTAAATTGACGTGAAACGTTTCTTATTCGCTAAGAAATCCTTTCATGGTTCGTTGTAATTTTGAATCGAATTGAGGAAAAATGTACTGTAGAACCAGGATTTTTTTTTTATTCTGCAAGGTTTAACTAATTAACAAAAATTATTAGTACCTTAAATAAATATACCTGTGAAATTGCCCCTCATAAAATGAATGACCTGAGTTTGTAATTGTAAATTTAATACCTAAATGACAAACTTATACCTACAGTAGTACCTACAGTATACCTACAGTAGTATTTTATAGCACTGTCTTTATTGATGTAGTAAGCATTACAAGATTTTAATAACACTATTGTTGTAGATGAGGTAATAATATCAAACCTATTATATTTTGGGCTTTCCTCACCTTAGTATATTCAAGTTGCAGATCTGGTTGCTAAATTTTGGTTTAAAGTAATGGACACGCGTTACTCAGCAGCTGTGAAGTAAACAAATAATTTTAGACTAACAAATGCATCAGCTGTTCAGTCCTTTTTTTTATTTTTGTGCCCTTGGGAAAAATTTATCAAAAATCTAGTATTTTTCATCAAATTCTCTCACCTCATTCAATTATTATAGGGTTGATGGGTGTCGGAATTACGTTTTTTTCTGGGTAATTTAGGCTGTATATATATATATGTGTGTGTGTGTGTGTGTGTGTGTGTGTGTGTGTGTGTGTGTGTATGTGTGTGTGTGTGTGTGTGTGTGTGTGTGTGTGTGTGTGTGTGTGTGTGTGTGTGTGTGTGTGTGTGTGTGTGTGTGTGTGTGTGTGTGTTGTTCCTAAAAACACTTGTTCTATACTATATACCTATACATACACATACAGTATTAGTATCTCGCATATTTCCCGGAATTATGCGTTACGTTTCGCAGACTTAACATCCCGAGTCTTCAAGGATATTTTCCCTAATTATTTTTAACTTGCCGGTCACACATACACTGCGAGCGACTGTCAACAACTCAAAGTAGTTTTTTAATGTATTCATTGAAAACGAGCGATAAAGCAGCAACATCTCGTAATCCAATAAATACTCATTCGCCAAAAGAATTTTATTACTTTAAGCCAAATAAAAGCTTCTATTAGAATTATCAACCAGTGGCACCCACTATATCGTTCATTTAAACCCCATTACCTGAGGAACATTGTGTAATCGGGCTGGTGACAGTCAAAGGGAACTTTCATTAATTAATTAGAGGAAACGTAAACCTTTTAACTCAAAGAGACCAAAACTTTTCTGAATATTTAAAAGAACGTTATTCTAATTTGCATTGAAAGTTTTGTTGTTTTAAATTGTATTTTAACAATTAGACGGTTAGCTTTTACACAAATTATGATAAAAAAAATCGTACTTTTGTTGCACTGGTTTTTCTTAAGACAATGTTTGCTCAAAATTGATGTGTAAGGGTGTTAAAAAAGTTGGAGTTTCAAAGCCTTGCAGTAATTATTCCATCTAACCTACATATATTAACCTATCTTTACAAATAATGCACAGTTTGAAAGAGCAGCTCAAAGAGTTTTTCCTGCAAGCATCAAACGAATAAAGGAATGTAAACGAGTCTGTATAAACTGGTGATTGGCAATCAACAAGAACTACAAGCATTGTTTTTTAGTAAAAAACACATTAAATAATGGTAATGCTATGATTTTTACTTATATTTTCACTGAAACTTCAATTTTTTAACTATTCTACTGGTCTGATTAAGGTTCTGTTTACTTCTAAGATGAGCTCTTGTGTGTCATACGCTTTTCTGTCGCCCTTTCATTAAAAACTAAGCGAAGTCAGCGTAGTTTCAATTTAAAAGAATAAGGTAGATGAATTTTCTTCCCGGTTGGTAAAACTTATACTCAAGGTATCTTCTTTCACAAAGTAAATCCAGTTTCCAAAGAGTACACATGACCTATTAAGAAGATAATAAAAAATAATAGCACGTAAGATAATGCACTGAGTAACTATAGAGGTTTATCATTGTTATCAGGTTTTGCCAGTTTCAAGTAACAAGTCTTAATCAAAAAGGAACATTGTACAGTTCATTTAAAACTATAGAGAAGATCCACGTTAGATCAAATGATTTTTTTTAAATAACAGATACTTGTTTTGAAGTAATAACACAATACAGTGCAATCGACAGTGTGTTTTTCCTATGCTATGACAAATTACAGTGATTTTTTAGCCCTTAATAACAACAATGTGATGGATCATATCGTGACACAATGCTAACAAAAATTAATTATTACAATTTTTTGACCACAAAATATAACCTAATGAAGATGGGATTTTCTCCTTTTTATCACGTTAGTTAAAAAAGTCTAATCATTAATTCAGTACGCTACGTGCTTTTAAAACAGAAAGTTAAATATACAGGAGCAATGAATAGTCTGGAGACGACTGAATACCTTAACAACTGAATTGGTTATGAGGTTCTAACTTTGCCCATCCTTATTGAAAGGAAAACATTTTTAAACTTGTTCATCCTTAAATTTCACTGAGGGTTGGCCCAGGATGAGTCGGTCAATAACCTTAAAAGTAAGAATGGGTAAGAATGGGCTGACGGCTATTTTTTTTTTAAGTTTATTTGTATATCTGCAATGTATGTACATTACATTGCAGATCTATTTCAGTAAAACATAACGTCGCAAACCTGAACAAGGTCGACCGAGTCAAAAATTACATTTGATCAAACTTTCAATACATGTACAATCCTTAAATTGTATTTATGATACCTTCAAATTGTATACAGTTCTATTGATATTCAGCCTATGGGATAAATTATAGACATTGGTCAAACTGAAAATAACTTTAAAGATATCACGAAGCTTAAACTGAAAACTCACAAATCACACCCAAAAAACCAAACCATTAGCCTACACTTATAATTACAGTTTAAGGCTTGTCAAATGTTAAACGTATAGAAAGTTTGACCACCTGCAATTTTTGACACTTCGTCTCTGTGAGTTCAGGTTTGCAGCATTTTCTATTAATTCTCAAAGAGATCTTTAATTTTGTGAACAAATTAACCCATGCAAACATCTGAGATTAACTGACAACTTATTTGCCTCCAGTAAAAGTCTGAAACTGGCAGGTAATACAGGAAATCCCTTTTTATTTTCGAAGTGGATATAGAAAGTATGGCTCCTCTAACAAATTCAGTTAAAAATACATGAAGCCGTCTCCAGACTATTCAACATTACTGTATGTTGATTTTTTACCTATATTGAGCACGACTTATAATATTTTTATTAAATTTATACTCAAAGTAAAAAGTATATCTAGCGTAGTTTCAAATATATACAACATATAAGGTTTATGTTTAAAAAATATCCAATATAAGTTTGTTATCTTTAATTTTCAAATTATTTACATTAGCTTTTCCCTCTTTAAAGTTTGTTTTTCATGTTATGGGCTAGCTGAAAACTAATCGATAACGTCATGAATATTTCATAAAATTAAACTTCAAAAAACTCATTTGAATCAGTCCAAAGGAGAGTGACGTTCGTCTGTATTTCCCTTATTATAGTTTTCAAGGATTACTTTTGTTTGTCAAATTAGTAAAATATGCTTTTTCCGGTAAAAATTGCAGGAATCACATTGCATACAATGTTATCAAACTGAAACAGCTTATTATAATTGGTATGCAAGAGATTGATTGGAAATTGCTTGCGCTCAATTGTAACGGAAATTGTTTGCCTGGAAGCAAACTCGAGCTAAATTTAAAAAAATATTGTTTGATACTCAGATTGAGTTTTGTTGTTTAGTTTGTATTTACTATGAAATCAGGAATCGTTTTAAATATTATCACCACTATTATATACTAATAACTATGCAGTTTATTTTTCGTTATACCGCTGCGAAAACGGCAATTTCCATTACATGTGTTGCGGGTCTAAAGAAGCTCTTTTCACCCCAGGGAGAAAAAAATCAGCTGATTTTGAGGACGTCAGCATCGATCGTTACCTATCGATTGCATTGAGAGTGGTTATCGATTATTATTATCAATTGTAATTCATTGTTGCATTGTTGACGGTTTAATATATATATATATATATATATATATATATATATATATATATATATATATATATATATATATATAACTTGGCACAGTTATACTTTACAGGCTCTAGATGCGTGTATTTTCTCTCAAAAGCCCTAAATATGGTATATTACAAAATTCAAAATGGCGGCCATTTTTAACTTTTAAAGCTTACTTTCTCAAAAACTACAAAACTTTGAGCCATGAAACTTGGCATAAATATTCTTTATAGGCTTTAGATACCAAAAAAGAGAGGTTTTAAAAATATTTTTTTCTTAGACGGCTAAAATAGAGTATTTAAGAAGGCGCCCATTTCAGTTTTCAAAACTATAAATGGGAGTACTGTACAATATTTTCAGGGGATATAAAAGGTACGAGATCCAATCTACTAAAAGAATAAAATGTAAAAATTTATTAAACAAGAAACTTTTTAGGGAAGTAGGTTTTTGGCCAAGACATTTACGTCTACTTTTTCTTACATATTTCGGTTTACTTTGAAAGACGTGCTAAATCCAGATTGATATTGAGTCGAAAATCCATCCTTAGTGTCTTTTTTCTTTTACGTTTTGGGTTATCCTCATTCAGTGTATTTGAAAATAAGGGGAATCTAATTAATACTATTTGTTAATCACGAGGGAAACGTTTTTAAAGGAAACGTTACACCTTTTTATTTGAATCTAGGGTTGAATTAACAAAAGGTGTATGCAAGCCCATGGCCTAAATTAATCAGTCTATTTGTTAATTGATTCCTAAAATTTGCACATGGGAATCATGGAATAGTATTATTTAATTACAATTAGTTATCCCTTCAAGTGGGCGAAGCTGCGGGTATATCTGTTAGTCGAATTATAAAAGTCGCTTATCTCACCAATCGATAGTTAAATGCGTTCGATATATCGATAGTTGTTCATTGTTGCCAGCCAACCTAACACAAATGAAACAGACAATCAGCTGATTTTTTTAAACAGCAAGAACAAGATTAAAGCCTCTTTGGGAGATAGGTCTATCTTTAGGTATTCAAGTGCTAACATTTTGGTTTTCTTAAGTAGTCAGCGTGTTGTATTGAGCGGTATAATGAAAAATATAGTTCATCATAACCTAAGGCTGCTTTTAGTTACTCGGTCATTTTTTGGCCTCGGCTTACAGCCTCGGTTGTAAAACTTGACCTCGTAAGAAAAGTGTCACTTTAGGCCCTAGTACTGAAATATAATATTAATGTTACAGGTGAAAAATGTAGTTTACCAAATTATACATATGTCTGCAAAAACTGCGAAAATTATGGACTAACTTTTTTTAAGTTAAGAGACATATGTGGCATTTGACTCTGAGGTCTAATTTCAGGGATCAATAAACAACAGTTTGGTTGCATGTGCGATTTTCTTCTTACTTCATTACTTCTACTTGACAAGTTTCTTTTGGATGTTTGTTGAAGGTAAGTTAATGACTAATAGTGTTTGTCCCACACTTCATTCTCTTTTAAGATATATTTAGTATTAATCCTGGTTTTCATTCTTATAACACTAGCAATAAATATTGCTCACGAATTCAATAACATAAATTTAGTACTTTACAAGGAAATAGGTTATAAATGTCAACCAAGCTTTATAACTCCTTCACTAGTTTTATAACTCCATCAGCTTTATACTCTTCATTAGAATAAAATTATTCTCTAAAAGAAAATTATGAATTATTTTAATTTACTTATTGAAGAATGAATCTATAAAATATAATATCATTTATACGCTGGGAATTGTACTGTTACAAAATCCCAACTAGATAACAATCAATAAATAACAAACACTGTGAATTTTGATAAGTTTATAAATTATCATTGTCCTTTTCATATTTTTATAATGTATTTTAGTATTATATATGTAGTAAAACAATATTCTCCTTAAAATGCATGTATTGTACACACGTCGGTTGAATAAGAATTTATTATTTACCTAAATAGACTTTTGGACTGTAGAATGTTTAATGTTATTGAAAATAGTTGGGTTTGTTAGTTTTTCTTTTTTTTTGCTTGAGCTACAGTGATCACGATTATATGATTTGTTATATTTTTACTACAAAAAGTTTGCATAATGCTAAATTACATTTTTATTTCGATATGTATATTGAAATAAATATCAGTGTTGCCCGAGCAATAGTTGATTTAGTAGTTAAGCTTCGCATCGGAATAATGATGCTGTATTAAACAGTAATCATGTTAACAAATTAATTCAAACTATACCAGGGTTTTCGAAGTTTCATCAAGATTTTATAGGTTTGGTTGGATATTTAAGCCTGTCGTGATATATTACGCGTTCACGCGTAATAAACCTGATTACTTGCTCATCCTCTTCATCTCGCAAAGTGTTTATCAGAGCTCACCATCCATTTATTTGATTTTAAATTATTAGCTATTACGTAATAATTGTTAAGGGGCAAATTTACTACAATTATCTTAACAATACATCGTTGATCAAACAGTTATACCTCTGAACTTTTTTATGCTACGCACGAAATTATTTGTCTTGTAAAATTAGTAATAATACGTTCTTAATGAGATCAAAGACTTCTAATGTCACTTATGTCAAGGAATTAACTTAATGATATGACTTATCCATTCGTCTTTTTTAAGTTATTTCTTATTAGCCTATTCGATGGACGCAGCTCCAAAATATTCACTTAATTAAACTTATATACCTCTTAATATAATATATTCCACTCAAAAGAACATTACATATTCTTTTTTTTCGTTTTTCCGTTTTTTTTTGTTTCAGGTAGATAAGATTAGCCTAGCAAGAGTAAATGAAAGGTAAATAAAAATACAAACAGAATAAAGGTTTATTGAAAAACGTCATACAACGTATACCCTGTTTGCAATAATATTTTAACAATTTTAAGGACGATTATATAAAGGCTTAAAGAAAATGTTATGTATACGTTTCAGGTCTGTACTTGTACCTTCTAGTAGTTCAAACATTTATAAGAGAGACGGTCAGATTAAGATTTTATGCTGTGGTTGGTTGGGGTAAGTAATCACATGAGGAAGTTTATTGAACAATATTCTGTTATATGTTCATTTCAAGCTAATGATTTCTTGGTAGCTAAGGCAAGAAGATCAACTCAATACAATAACTGTTAAGATTTTTTTTAACTTAGTCATCTCTTCTTAGCTACATAACTTAATGTAATATTTTCAGTAAATTAGCTCTTAAAAAGAGAAGACACAGTTAAAAATAACCAAAATAAATTTACAAAATCATTGTATTGAGTTGATCTCAAGACTTTGAACTTAAGAAGAGATGACAAAGTTTAAATGTAATCCAAATTTATTGTATAAGAAAAGTCTTCTTTTTGACAAAACTTTTCCAGAGAAACATTTAAGAAACGATTTAAAAAAGTCTGTAAAATATTACAAAAAATGTATGATCACTGTTCTGTTGATGATCAGAGCAGTCTGATGTTTGATTATTTCTCCTTCATGGTATTTCATTCCTCGTGAAAAATTCTTATTTTCCTTTCCTTTTTCTAAATTTTCATTATTTTACTGTTTTGTTAAAAGTGTTGTATCATGTTGAACATTAGATTATAAAGTTACCTAGCACACTTTAAAAGTCGCCTGATGTAGCTGCTTTCAAAATATTGTTTGGAAATTTATTTGCATTTAAACCATATAAAAATTAAAACTATTCACCTACGTACACCCCTTGAAAGTAGTCGCTGTATAAGTTCGTGCTTACCTCCTTATACCGTATTACATTGTGTTCCCTTGTATTGGCCCTATCTTATCTATGGGCTATTTAACGATAAAATCTTTACGTTGCATTTTAGTATTCTGACTTTGTATTATTAAGTATTATTATTTCCTGAAATCTATCAAATAGTTTCCGTTGTTTATAAAACGAAATATCTTAAATCAAAATTTTTTTAACAGCTTTACATTTCTGTTTCAATTTCTTACCTGATTTTGCAGGTATCCCGATGGCTATTGTGTCGGCTTGGGGGCTAGCAAAAAGTTTTGCTTCGACAGATCAAGAAGAATATCAGATGGTAAATACCTCTATTTGCAGGATTCATAATTATAAGAGTAGTATGATTTTTCATCTACTAGCAGTAGACAACCACTTTTTTACGGCAGATATTCTAAAGAAATGTGTTGCGTGGGTTATTTCCCACAACCAGTGACACATTATTAAAACAATCCAGTGAAGATTGAATCAGCGCCGCTGGTATTCAATCTGGACCTGGACATAAGTTCAGTATCTTATTTATATTCTGTAACTATTTTAATCATTAACACATAAATGTGTTTTTTACCTTCGGTTATTAAGTTTCAAGAATAAATTAAGTTATGATCGCTATGTAAATGGTAAGTTGAAAAGTCTTATGAAATCGTAGTTTATCCAACGATTGTTTTATGAATGGCTTAAAGGCATAATACAATCGTTGCATACACTATTTTATCTACGACCAACAATATACGACAAAATTTCCCCCGACGTTAAACAAAACTCATGACTTTTACTAATGATAGAATAGGTCAACTCAAATTTGAGGTTAGGCAAATAAGCAGACTGAACCATGAATCGTTGTGGAACAATCAGCTGATGGGATAAGTAAACTCAAACATGAATCGTAATGCAACAATCAGCTGATGTGCGAATTGCGTAATTGTCATTATGACACTACTTCCGTCAAATGCCGAGCTCTCATTGGTCTAGAACCAGTACTCTAAAGTGACTCCAGTATCATAAAGTCGTCATTATGCAACTGCTTGGTTTTTGGTGTTTTAATGTATATCATTATAATGTTTATTGTAATACCATAATTGGTGCTTATTGCAATGGTCGTAGATAAAAGATAAAAGACTACAGAGGCAAGTTCAATAAAATGCACTCAACGATATCAACAACAGAATTTCTGTGATATCGCCGTTTTTGGTAGAAAAGAACTCAAAACTAATATAGTACGGCATTAAGTAATTCAACTTTGCGCAAACCTATTTCATAGCGGCAAATACTCGTAGTTTACAAATATCATTACCCAGTACCACGTGACTGTTGCCAGAGCCAGAGCAGCGCCGGGGGCTGCAGCTGGATGACACCCCACCCCTACGACTGGATCTACCAGGCGCCGGTGTTCACGGTCCTGGCGCTCAACCTGCTCTTCCTCGTCCGCATCATGTGGGCAAGTAGACTCAAACTTCTAACTAGTATTTTTTTACTTATTATGGATTTAAGTTTGTTTCTTATTTGTAAAAAAAATATATACCTTCGTGAGCATTTAGAAGGGGTAAAATCAGGAGGCACCAACCGTGTACGGTAACGTGAACTATGATGTTCATTTTTAATATGAAGTGAAGAATGGTTCCAAAACAAGATACTTATTGGAAACTAGCCGATGTAGCCGTTTTTCGTATTGCTAAATAAATACTTGAAAAAGTAACTACAGTTCCCGTGAAACCAGAATAAAAACTACCAAAATACCAAAAAATAGTTCGAAAATATGTACATAAAAAGCTTGGGGTATAAGCCCAAGAGAAAGGATATGAGAAGACCTACGTGTTGGCTGGGTTTAAGATCTACCTTCAGCCCAAATTCAGCGCCAAATCTCAGCCCAGTAGGTTCGGTTGTTTTTTAAATTACCGGGGAAAACTGACAAATAGAAATCATCCCTATTTTTAAATATTATGGACGTTATCCGCAATTAAAAATATCTTGGTCCTCCGAATTACTGAGCATCTACAGAGTTAGTTATACAGCGTTTCTCAACTCTGAATGCAACCAGACAGATAACGAAGGTTTGACTTTTAACAAGCATCACTTTTAACAAGCATACCAAAAAATAGTTCGAAAATATGTACATAAAAAGCTTGGGGTATAAGCCCAAGAGAAAGGATATGAGAAGACTTACGTGTTGGCTGGGTTTAAGATCTACCTTCAGCCCAAATTCAGCGCCAAATCTCAGCCCAGTCGGTTCGGTAGCTTTTTAAAATAACCGGGAAAAACTGACAAATAGAAATCATCCCTATTTTTAAATATTATGGACATTATCCGCAATCAAAAATATCTTGGTCCTCCGAATTACTGAGCATCTACAGAGTTAGTTATACAGCGTTTCTCAACTCTGAATGCAACCAGACAGATAACGAAGGTTTGACTTTTAACAAGCATCGTGTTCTACTTCATGACTTTTGAAGCCTTATTAAAACTCATAATTAACCAATAATCTATTTGTATCCAAACACGGGCAAAATTATTGTGATGGTCTTCACATTACGTGAAATAAATCCGAATGTTGAGTTAAATCTGCCGTTGTGTTTTATTTTTGGCTAGTTTATTAAATAAGGATGGTTTGATTTTATCATAATAAACCTTTATCTTTTGAACCTTTATTAACTCAATGTATAGATATGAAACCAAAGTGAAATATTTTCACAATTTTTAAAACAATAACGGCTAATGGTGAATAATGATGATGGTGAGTTTATGTTTTGATTTAGATTTTACGGTCATTTGCCTTTAGGTACTGATCAGTAAGAACAAGTTTCACGTCGTTTCGGAATCTTGGATCTGATCCCGTGCTCAGTCCCGGACGTCGTGAAACTTGTATTTACTAGATAGTAGTGGCAAATATGCAAATGAAAAATATAGCAAAACTTCCCTGAATCCTCTCATATGTACAGGGTTTTCTATTGTAAATAATTAACTATAAACATCGTTAATTTCGCTTCATATTACTTATCGCTCCGCAGCACTCGCAGCTCAGATGTTGCCTTGCTCAGGTGCTGATCACCAAGCTGCGGTCGGCCAACAACGCGGAGACTCAGCAGTACCGCAAGGCCAGCAAGGCGCTGGTCGTGCTGATCCCCCTGCTGGGCATCACCTACATACTGGTGCAGTACTCGCAGCTCAGACGTTGTCTGCTCAGGTGCTGATCACCAAGCTGCGGTCGGCCAACAACGCGGAGACTCAGCAGTACCGCAAGGCCAGCAAGGCGCTGGTCGTGCTGATCCCCCTGCTGGGCATCACCTACATACTGGTGCAGCACTCGCAGCTCAGATGTTGTCTGCTCAGGTGCTGATCACCAAGCTGCGGTCGGCCAACAACGCGGAGACTCAGCAGTACCGCAAGGCCAGCAAGGCGCTGGTCGTGCTGATCCCCCTGCTGCATCACCTACATACTGGTGCAGTACTCGCAGCTCAGATGTTGTCTGCTCAGGTGCTGATCACCAAGCTGCGGTCGGCCAACAACGCGGAGACTCAGCAGTACCGCAAGGCCAGCAAGGCGCTGGTAGTGCTGATCCCCCTGCTGAGCATCACCTACATACTGGTGCAGCACTCGCAGCTCAGATGTTGTCTGCTCAGGTGCTGATCACCAAGCTGCGGTCGGCCAACAACGCGGAGACTCAGCAGTACCGCAAGGCCAGCAAGGCGCTGGTCGTGCTGATCCCCCTGCTGCATCACCTACATACTGGTGCAGCACTCTCAGCTCAGATGTTGTCTGCTCAGGTGCTGATCACCAAGCTGCGGTCGGCCAACAACGCGGAGACTCAGCAGTACCGCAAGGCCAGCAAGGTGCTGGTAGTGCTGATCCCCCTCCTGCATCACCTACATACTGGTGCAGCACTCGCAGCTCAGATGTTGTCTGCTCAGGTGCTGATCACCAAGCTGCGGTCGGCCAACAACGCGGAGACTCAGCAGTACCGCAAGGCCAGCAAGGCGCTGGTGGTGCTGATCCCCCTGCTGCATCACCTACATACTGGTGCAGCACTCGCAGCTCAGATGTTGTCTGCTCAGGTGCTGATCACCAAGCTGCGGTCGGCCAACAACGCGGAGACTCAGCAGTATGAATGAATTAATGAAAAATAGCTTTATTTCCAAATAAAATACATATCTCATTTCATACATTACAACACAATTGCGCATTATGAAACAGTTTATTTTTATAATTTAAATTATTTTAATCAAGGATAAATACATTAATTGGATTAGGTTGTAATGTTTTTCTTAAAAAAGGAAAAAGTCTACATGGGCGGTTAGCCTGTGCGTAGACTGTGAGTTGCAAATCAGAGATGTAATTAATTTAACACGAGAATATTTAAGTAATCTATAGAAATTAAATCAAGCGGTGCATTTAATAAATATAAATTAAGATTTGTTGACAAATTAAAAGTAAAATTGAGCGTGAGAACCCGGAACCAAGAAAGGACGGTGGAGGCGTGATTGTGGGGGGGCGGCGTGATTGTGGGGGGGGGGGGAGCGGGATGTCTGAGTTTCAGGCAGAGATCAACGGTCAGGTCGGGCCCGGCGCGATAACGGCCTCGGCCTCCTCCGAGCTCAAAGTTAGAAGCCACTCCACTACACGTTTTTTAAAAGAGGAAAGAGAGGTTATATTAAAAAATTGCGCGTTTTTGTATTTCTGATGCATGTTACGATAAATAATGTTTGAAATGTGATATGAATTTGTTAGAGAAAAGGTTTTCAGCGATTGAGGAACTACAATACCTAGATTGCTGGCAAAACGGGTGTTATGAGAATGCGTTATTCTATCAAATATTGTCTCAAAATTTTTGTAGATATGGACTAGCAAAAATTTAATGAAAAGTTGACGTACGGTTAAGATGCCAGTTTCAGCAAAAAGATCGTTTGTAGGATATCTTTTGAACTTTTTAAATGCGACTTTGAGAATTAATTTTTGAATGACAAAAAGTGGTTGTAGAACAGTTTTATACGCACCGCCAAACGCGATGATGCCAAATGAAAGTAAAGATTGTACGTATGCAAAATAAACAGTTTTGATTTCTCTTTCGTCTAAAATCTCCCTAAGCTGTTTAAAGGCATATATATATTTGCGTAATTTTGTCTTTAAAAATTCAATATGGTCAGACCATTTCAAATTAGAATCTAAAATAATTCCTAAATATTTATAAGAGGTTACCATTTCGATCCTATCGCATGAACAAAAGTTATTTGAAAAGTCACCACAAACATGAATAACTAAATTGTTAAAAAGAAAATCAGATTGTTTACGTAAAGAAAAGGGCATGAACTTAGTCTTTGATGTATTTAAGGATAAAATATTATTGTCAACCCACTTTTTAAGCAGCATAAGATCGTGCTCCGCCTTGTTTTTTACCTCAGCCCAGGTACTTCCAGTGACAAAAATGAGCGTATCGTCCGCAAATAACAAAAGTTTACCGTAAGTTTGAAGTTTTGAAATGTTATTTATATAGATCAAAAATAAGATAGGACCAAGATTTGAACCTTGAACCACACCGTACTCCACTGGCATTACATCGCTCACTATCCCACCGATCGATACAGCTTGAGATCTGTCAGCTAAGTAACTGTTGAACCACATAAGAGCGTTGCCGCGCACCCCGATTAACTCTAGTTTCCGTAACAATATGTTTCTGTCTACTGAATCAAATGCTTTTTTTAAATCTAAGAACACAAGCATCGCGTGATTACTACTTGAAACTGCATCGTTAATATATCTATTAAGGTCAAACAGAGCACCTGAGATATTTTTGTCATTTCTGAACCCATATTGAGATTTACAAATAATTTGGAAACTTTGGAGGTAAAAAACAAGTTGATCTTTGACAATCCTCTCAATAATCTTAGCAACGACACTTAACAAAGAAATAGGACGGAAATTATTCATGTCTGTGTAACTATTTGATTTGAAAAGAGGGACAATTTTGGCCAATTTCAAGTAATCAGGAAATATGCCTTTAGACAAACTTAAGTTAACTATATGAGCGAGAGGTGCAGAAACAAAGTGGACATTTTTCTTCAGAACTGAAGCCGAGATACCGTCATGACCAGGCGCCGACCCGCCCCGCAGACCCCCAATGTAGCGTACAATGTCAAGTTCCGTAACACACTGAAATGAAAAGTCAGTAGCAAGTGATTAGTCAGCGTCGTTAACAACTGGAGCCCCTCCTGAGTTTATTGAACTGGCTAGATTATAACCCACTTGGGTAAAGAAATTATTGAAATCGTTTGAGATTTGGGCTTGGATCCCAGTATTAGAAGATGAGCCGGGACAAAATTTCTCAAAATAAAATGCATCTTTCGAACTGCACCTACCAGATATTTCATTAACAATTTCCCAAAAAACTTTCGGATCACGGTTTGATTCATTAATTTTATCTCTGTAATACTCTTTTTTAGCGGATTTAGTACTTTTGTTAATGTGATCTCGCAAAACTGTGTACCTATTCAAGAGGAGTCGATTAAAAGGTTGATTCCTAACTTTCTTGCTCAATTTATCTCTCTGTCTAATTAATTTTATTAAATCCGTATTTATCCACGGTTTAAGTTTCTTCAATCTCGATGAGCAGTGATTAATAGTTTTTTGCGAGGCAGCAATGCAATCTTTTACTTTATTACAATAAAACGTAGTACAAAAATTTACATCGTGAGCACTGAGAACGGGGCTCCAGTCTACTTGTGAAATGTGTCCAGTTAACAAAGTGTGGTCAGTATAAGTGCGGGGACGGGTATCAGAATCAGTCGCTGTTTGTACGTGTGCGTTATCAGTAGTAGTGATAGTAAGTGCAATGCCGTAGTGGTCAGTGATGTCTGAGTGTAAAACAGCTGTATTTACATTAGTCATATCATGAAATCGAACAAAAAAGTGGTCAATACAGCTTGAGCTATTTTTGGTAACTCTGGTCGGCTTGTTTATGCACTGAGTCAGTCCTGCTCCAAGTAAACAATTTAAGTAACAGTCAGACGTAGCATCATTTGTGAATAAATCAATGTTAATGTCGCCAACAAAAATGCACATTTTGTCTTTGTTAACCTTGCTGTAAAATTGTTCTAATCCATCCAAAAACATGTTTATGTCGCTGTTGAAAGTTCGATAAACTGCTAAAAGGTTAAACGTCTTATTGAAAAGAGTAAATTCTAATGAAAGACCAACAACATGATTGATATTTACTTGTTTGACAGAAACCACTAATTTTTTGCTAGTAAACACTACAACGCCGTCATTCCTGTTGATCTGTGTGTCCGTCATAGTACAGTCATACCCGTCCATATGAGCCACCTCCCCCCCACCCAACCAACACTCCGATAGAACAATGATATCAAACCCTACTTTAATAGATTCTAAGTAAACTAACAGAGTATCAAAATTCTTCGAGATACTTCTGATATTTAAATGGAAAATTTTTAAACCAAGCTTAAGAGTATCCATGTCAAAAAATGTATTATAATCCTCATCATTCCTCAGTTCCAAGCACTCATTGACAACAAAAATTCCATTTTCAACGCATTCATCTCGATGCATCATCCCGCAACAGCCCATCCGCCCTAGTGCCCTAACACAAATTTAATATATTATAACGCCCTATTTTTATCATGCGTTTTAATGAAAACAATGTTAAAAGAAAAACTAGATTTCTAGCAGATTACAAATACAAAAACAAGTTATACATTCGATGCAGCAAGAAACAAAATATCTCATATGTCCTTGAAAATAAATTTCCGAAACATGCATATTTATAAAATAAATAATATCAAATAATACCTAGAATTGTATCTAATACTAGCTTATTAACATAAGTGAATACCATCTTTTTTATCGTGCATTTCTGTTAATACAAAATATCATAGAAAAACCAAGTATCATAGATGATTGCAAACTAAAGGCAAATTACATTCGACTCTGCAGTAAAGATATAAAAATTCTATAAAAACATGCATATTTTAATTAATATAATATTACCTACAACTATAACTACTAAACTCTTGGCAGTCTGCATACTTAAATTTGGAGTAAAATTACTCATATAAAAGAAAATATCTGTGCTAGTAAAGATAAATAAATAAATAATAATAATGATACCTGCATGATTTAGTTCGAGAAAATTAAAAATGATGTTTACTTTGTATTTTCACGGCAAAATGTATCATCATAGAATACAGGCTAGAAATGCATTAATGGTTGTCTATATTTTGCCGAAAATATAGACAACCATTAGTACCGCAAGGCCAGCAAGGCGCTGGTCGTGCTGATCCCCCTGCTGCATCACCTACATACTGGTGCAGCACTCGCAGCTCAGATGTTGTCTGCTCAGGTTCTGATCAACAAGCTGCGGTCGGCCAACAACGAGGAGACTCAGCAGTACCGCAAGGCCAGCAAGGCGCTGGTCGTGCTGATCCCCCTGCTGCATCACCTACATGCTGGTGCAGCACTCGCAGCTCAGATGTTGTCTGCTCAGGTGCTGATCACCAAGCTGCGGTCGGCCAACAACGCGGAGACTCAGCAGTACCGCAAGGCCAGCAAGGCGCTGGTCGTGCTGATCCCCCTGCTGGGCATCACCTACATACTGGTGCAGCACTCGCAGCTCAGATGTTGTCTGCTCAGGTGCTGATCACCAAGCTGCGGTCGGCCAACAACGCGGAGACTCAGCAGTACCGCAGGGCCAGCAAGGCGCTGGTCGTGCTGATCCCCCTGCTTGGCATCACCTACATACTGGTGCAGCACTCGCAGCTCAGATGTTGTCTGCTCAGGTGCTAATCACCAAGCTGCGGTCGGCCAACAACGCGGAGACTCAGCAGTACCGCAAGTCCAGCGAGGCGCTGGTCGTGCTGATCCCCCTGCTGCATCACCTACATACTGGTGCAGTACTCGCAGCTCAGATGTTGTCTGCTCAGGTGCTGATCACCAAGCTGCGGTCGGCCAACAACGCGGAGACTCAGCAGTACCACAAGGCCAGCAAGGCGCTGGTAGTGCTGATCCCCCTGCTGCATCACCTACATGCTGGTGCAGCACTCGCAGCTCAGATGTTGTCTGCTCAGGTGCTGATCACCAAGCTGCGGTCGGCCAACAACGCGGAGACTCAGCAGTACCGCAAGGCCAGCAAGGCGCTGGTCGTGCTGATCCCCCTGCTGGGTATCACCTACATACTGGTGCAGCACTCGCAGCTCAGATGTTGCCTTGCTCAGGTGCTGATCACCAAGCTGCGGTCGGCCAACAACGCGGAGACTCAGCAGTACCGCAAGGCCAGCAAGGCGCTGGTCGTGCTGATCCCCCTGCTGGGTATCACCTACATACTGGTGCAGCACTCGCAGCTCAGATGTTGCCTTGCTCAGGTGCTGATCACCAAGCTGCGGTCGGCCAACAACGCGGAGACTCAGCAGTACCGCAAGGCCAGCAAGGCGCTGGTCGTGCTGATCCCCCTGCTGGGCACCACCTACATACTGGTGCAGCACTCGCAGCTCAGATGTTGGCTTGCTCAGGTGCTGATCACCAAGCTGCGGTCGGCCAACAACGTGGAGACTCAGCAGTACCGCAAGGCCAGCAAGGCGCTGGTCGTGCTGATCCCCCTGCTGCATCACCTACATGCTGGTGCAGCACTCGCAGCTCAGATGTTGTCTGCTCAGGTGCTGATCACCAAGCTGCGGTCGGCCAACAACGCGGAGACTCAGCAGTACCGCAAGGCCAGCAAGGCGCTGGTCGTGCTGATCCCCCTGCTGGGTATCACCTACATACTGGTGCAGCACTCGCAGCTCAGATGTTGCCTTGCTCAGGTGCTGATCACCAAGCTGCGGTCGGCCAACAACGTGGAGACTCAGCAGTACCGCAAGGCCAGCAAGGCGCTGGTCGTGCTGATCCCCCTGCTGCATCACCTACATGCTGGTGCAGCACTCGCAGCTCAGATGTTGTCTGCTCAGGTGCTGATCACCAAGCTGCGGTCGGCCAACAACGCGGAGACTCAGCAGTACCGCAAGGCCAGCAAGGCGCTGGTCGTGCTGATCCCCCTGCTGGGTATCACCTACATACTGGTGCAGCACTCGCAGCTCAGATGTTGCCTTGCTCAGGTGCTGATCACCAAGCTGCGGTCGGCCAACAACGCGGAGACTCAGCAGTACCGCAAGGCCAGCAAGGCGCTGGTCGTGCTGATCCCCCTGCTGGGCATCACCTACATGCTGGTGCAGCACTCGCGGCTCAGATGTTGTCTGCTCAGGTGCTGATCACCAAGCTGCGGTCGGCCAACAACGCGGAGACTCAGCAGTACCGCAAGGCCAGCAAGGCGCTGGTCGTGCTGATCCCCCTGCTGGGTATCACCTACATACTGGTGATCGTGGGGCCCAGCCAGGGTGTCACCGCGC
The DNA here is from genome assembly GCA_035578135.1 of Flexamia atlantica. Classification (NCBI taxonomy): domain Eukaryota; kingdom Metazoa; phylum Arthropoda; class Insecta; order Hemiptera; family Cicadellidae; genus Flexamia; species Flexamia atlantica. The sequence goes on from JAQJVK010000005.1 coordinate 19,087,471, forward strand.
ACATCTACGCCGTGCTGCGCGCCGTGCTTCTCTCCACCCAGGTTTGCACTGTCTCGCTTTCACTATCTATTTATTAATCCATATGTATATTTTTGTTGGTAATTCTCTGCAAAATTATTTAATTTTTTTGTTTTTTTGTAAGACTATCAGTAATCACTCAGCGGATCTTTAAAAAGACACGTTTTTTTCTTATTTATACTTAGTACGATCGAAACAAGCTTCAATAAAATATCTAGGCGCAAAGATATTTCCTGTTTTCTGACTATTTGTGCTACGTAAACGATTAAAATATGAACGCAAAAAGACTTCATTTTACATTTTGATAATACCAGTATGGAGGATTAAGTAGATTGAATAAATGTCAATTCAAAATACCTTTTAATAATAACGTGAATTATATTCATTTTTATAATGAGAGGGTTGTATTTAATAAAACATTTCTTCAAAATATTTATACTGTATCAGTGCAATCCCTAAATCGAAATTCTTTTATTGTTTTCGTACTTATAAACCAGATGAGTTACAAAATCGGATGGGTATAAAAATAATTGTCATGTAATGTAGCAATATTTTTTATCACAATCTACGCTAAAATAATTCAAACATTTAAATTATAAAGGTCCTTACTTTGAAAGTCAACGTCAATTCTTATTAAATCGTTTACACTACTTCAACGAATAATCGAATAAAGTAAGATTACATTGGGAGGAACGGATGCCTCGACAAGGATGATTTGTTTTCAACCTGTTTTAGGATTAACAGATTCGCTCCAATCAGGAAGCAGGTCTTCCGGACCGATACGCGTCTGTGACACATCGCCAACAGTTTTCTTTCTTTGTTGATATTTTCTGTGTCAAATTTATCCTCGTTGAATTTCTTTTATATACGTGATCATCTTCAAAATGACACATTTATATCCCATTGTTACTAATATTATTGAGTAGAAATATAATTGATCAACTAATACGATATTGACCATTGTTTTTGTGTACTGAATTCTTCACACAGTTACCTCACTTTGTAACTACTGTGAGATTATACCGATTGAATGTAAAACTGTGTATATAGTGAGGGTTTTTACTATAAAAAAACAGTGTGTACTTATAGAGTAATTAACTATAAATAAGTTAAAAAGCTAATCTGATTACTTATTTAATACAATAACGTATTATATTTAACAATAACGAATCCATTCAACTTGATTATTCTGGGTTTTTTAGAACAAGAAACCTTTTACAGTTCTGAACTGATATTAGTAATAATTTAAAATGTTGAAGGACATACTTGTAGGGAGAGCTCTAGACACCCTTAGAGGTTAGCATTTTCCCATATAAGCGTAAATATAAGTATAATGTCAATAATATAAGATTTAACATAGAGTAGAAATTTCAACTATATAGTTGACTGTAGTAAACACAGTTTTTCAACAAAGGCATTGTGTTAAAACTGGAATTTTGAATTGCATTGCAAGCGAAACTGCACCTGTAATCTAGTTGTTATTTATTTCGGCAAATATGATACTAATAAGGTAGCCAAAACAGGTCCTAATCTTTACTTCATTCATTTATAATCGACGCTATCATCCAAGACAGCGTCCTTAAATAGTAATTTTAATTTTGTTATACCATTTAGAAATTACATACTATGGAGTTTTTCCCCAGCAGACTACTTTGTGAAACATTCGAAAATCACCCAGTTACGATCTTAATGTACACATAATATCTTATTTTTTACCTGTTTTGTCTGAATGCTCAATAAAGACATCAAATGATAGTAACAAACACCATAGGATATTACAAAAGATATGATCTACTTAGGGATCACAATAATTATTACAAATATGGGTTGTAGGTTTAATTTGAGGCTCGTAGGCCAATGTCCAAATTTTAGTCCTGTGAACTTGAATACATAAAACAATTGCTCCGACAGTTCAGTAATAGGAACACATCTCTCTCTTAAGGATAGGATTGTGCCGGGTGACAATCTCAGTCAGATATGGAATAAATAAAATATGAATTAAGAAATGATAAATTTTTGGTTTCACAACAATGTCAATAAAGCTTCAATCTTAAGATGGCCAAATTAGATAAATCACTGATGGTTTTTTTTTCAAATTTAACACAAATTTTAGTTCAAAAGAAATATAAGAATAAGTTCAATCTTGAGATTCAAATAACAGATACACAAATTAGGCTAGTCAATGTTCATGCTGATATTTCTCTAGTAGACAAGATAATTTGGGCTGACCTTACCAATCTGCAACCAAAGTTCTTCGCCAATTAATTTAAAAGTTCAGGTTATAAAGGTTAGGCTAAATTAGGTTTATGCGTTAAATTAAAAGGTTTTAGACATAAAGATTTTATGCGTTAAATTAGGACTTTTTGGCAAATTTTCCCTACTTTAGGTACTATTAAACAAACACTAGTCCTCTGATTTGGGAAATGCAAAATTTATGAACAATGTCCTATTACTGAATTTAACACATCCCTCTCCTTTGGAAGCTGGAACAGGAGTCTCCGGGTGGAACAGGAGTTCAACACATTCTTAACCCACATTCTGTGGGGGTTCACAGCTCTTGAAGCTCTTAAACTTGAGTTTACTTCACTGAAATTTGGATCAATCATGAAACTGGATTTAGAATTTTAATTTAGATTTTTATGATTGTAATTTCCGTACATTATATATATATATATATATTTATGGTGATATATTATTAAATTATTTAGCAAATGATTAACTATAAATTAACTGTTAAGACACAAGGTTTATGATGAAAACATAAACTATTAAATTACTAGTAGAACCCGTGGCTTCGCTCACGATAAAAATTATCGTCTAACCTTGATATGAAGAATCTAGAGGACTGAATAGAAAATATTTAAATCAAGGAATATGTCATGTAGAGATATGTTTGTTTTATGGCGGAATGTAGGATAAAATGTAGATACCACAGTAGGATGTAGGATACCACAGTAGATAATGAAGGTTTTCTTTTCACCGTTATAACTCGAAAACGGCCGGACCGATTTTAACACCAAATGTGTCGATTTTAAGGTACTTCCTTGTAGATTTACCATTACGTCCCTGGATTGCCTAGTGGGGCATCAATTAAGTACAGTAAAGGGCTGAATGTTAGAAACAGTTATGGTGCTATCCGTGGGCAGTATTTCAAACTCGATTCACTTAGTTTTTAACTTAAAATATGGACGGGTAGGAATAATTTAAGATCAACCACTGATTGCAGCATCTATTTTTCCGTGAAAAGCCGGGACACCGTCGAATTAGATGAAAAAGGAATTTGCCAAATTATTGTAACTGGCATGATTGTAATTAAAAACATGAAGGACGGCCTAAGGAAATAACAATAGCTCCCGCTGCCTAAAAAGATGGTACCACATAATGAGCTTATGATTGAACGTATAAGGTACGAAACTAAACCAAATGTAACTTTTATATAGTACGAATAACCTAACAAAATCATCAAAACAACCACAAAACCATGATAAAAGGAATCAAATTATAAATCAGCTGTAACAACGTATCCGTTTGTGAAGCTAATACCTATGCTTGATTGAATAAAATTGGAAAATTAAACAAAAGATCATCCATTACATTAACATGGGGCATTTTCAAAGCTTCAGCTCCACGAAAAACCTCTAAAAACCTCGAATTAAAAAAATCCGTTCTTGGTGAATGTCAACACTCTGAAAGGAACATCCATGCAAATTTTCAAGGTTCTAGGTTAAGTAGTTTTGGCTGTACATAGGATAGGTCAGTGGTATTTGACAAAAATACAGTAGAAAAGATAGTATAAATATAACTTACAATCAGAGATTTGTATAATTTATAAATTTTTACATAAGTAGATCAAAGAATCATATCATTTCAGCACATTCTATTTGTGACTGAAAAACCACTGTTCTTTTCTCTTTCCATCTTACCGGGATTTAGTCTCAGCCACAAAAGGCAGTATACTCTTCACGTTTAAAACTGCGTAACTCCCGCTACCGAAATATAGATGGTGCCACTTAACTAATTAATGGTGTATTTTATCTAAACTAAATGTAACTTTTATATAGTACGTAATTATGTCCTTGAAACAAATCAACAAAAATCAATGAAGCCATGATCAAAGAAATCAATTTATTATCATCTCTATCAACGTATACATTTCCGAAGCTAACTACCAGCTGATTGTTTTATGAACATTAAAAATGTAAACAAAAATCGTCCAACATACTTTTAAATGGGAAAATTTGAAAACTTCGGCCTCGCCAAAAACCCCTTTATACTACGAATTTTGTAAAATCCGTTCTTAGCGGATGTCTACGCCCTAAGAGGAACATCCATGCAAAGTTTCAAGGTTCTATGTCAAGTAGTTTGGGCTGTACAATGTTTCCACTGATAGCCCACTTTTAGCCCAGTCAATAAAGTGCCAAATACAGTGAATGTCGGAACTTTCTCTGGTAAAGCTGAATTTTCTCCTAGGGGTAGATCACTATTAGACAGACATTTCCTGAAAAGTCCCCGAAAATTCCAATGGAGCTTCCCCCCCTACACCCCATTAAGTTTAAAAATGTAGACTTTTACGCAATCGCCTACAACTTTTTAACTAAAGGTTTGTTAAGGTTATTTTATTCATAGTTTTATTCCCAAATAAATACTCTACAACTTTTGTAATAAGACAGTTTATGATAAATGCAGAGGTTTTTCCGTAAACTAACAAAATGTTCTAAAACAACAATATTTTTTTACCATCTATCTAAGTTTTTGCTAAACCATATTTTTATTCGTCGTCAAATGAAAAAATTCTTCGGATAAAAGTTGTAGCACATCTATTCCTGAGTACAATGGTATATAAACATATGGAGTTATGTGTATTACTCTACTAGAAACTTAGAAAATACTAGCTTGGTTTTGAGCGCGTAAGCTCCCGGGAGTCGGCGGGCGAGCAGACCGCGCCCGTGGTGTTATAGTTAAGAGGACGACTCCTTATCTCCCCTTGTCTATACATAAACATAAACATAAACAAAACAAAGTGTCCCTAGGTCAGTTCAGTTTGGTGGTGCGTCAAGTGAGTTTCGTCCGGTGAATTTCGTTTTTATCTTTTATATTTGAGTGTTTTGGGTGTGACAATGTAAATACGTAAAACAGTGGTTACAATGTACAGTGCAGCGTTTTAATAAGTTAGGACTCTGTTTTCAAGGGATAGCAATGTAGTGTAAGTTACAAGACAAGTAATATTTAAATCCTGAAAGACAGTCGTTAATTTAGTTGAATCGAAGATTATATTGTTAAAGTATATAAAAAGGAGATTTCACAATGAGTTTTAATTTGTTATTCTTAAATAGTTTGATAACTTTGTAACATAATGGACACGTTAAAATATTCTTGCATTTTTTGTGGGGAACAATTAGAAACTGATACTGTTGTGGTTGAGAGGGGGCTAAAAACTATCATTGAAACCAGTTTAAGACTCAACGATGGATTAAGTGAAAAGTTAAAAGGTCAACAAAAGATAATCGTCCACAAAAAGTGTAGACTAAACTATACACGACCGACAACAGTTGTTGCAGCTATAAGAAAATCTGAGATCCGTAATATAAATTCACCTTCAACCTCATCATTGCCACCATCCGTTTTAAGAAGTACCGAAGAGCCATTTGATTTTAAAAGAGATTGTTTTCTTTGTGGAAAAAATGCTAAGATCGATACAAAATCCCCTTCACAACGTAGAAAGCCAATACATCTGGTAACAACGATAGAAATAAGAGAAAACATCCTAAAAAAGTGTGATGAACGGGAAGATCAGTGGGGAGAAAGGGTTAAGGCCAGACTTCTCAGCGTCAGTGATCTTGTGGCACCTGAAGCAAGATATCATAAATATTGCTACAGACATTTATGTACATCCAAACCAACTGAAAAGTTATCTGGTAGTCATCAGACATAGCTAAAAGAATCATTTTACAAATTGTGCAAACATATAGAGGAAAGTGACGAATGCCAGTTTACCTTAAAGGAACTGCAAGATCTAAAACAGATTTCTTGTTTACAGGAAACATATTCAGATCGTCACCTTAAAAATCTGCTAAAAGAACATTTCCAGGACCGCTTATTTATTTCAAATATAAGTGGGAGAAAAAATGTTTTATGTTTGTCTGATTATGCACACAAACTTGTTGACCAATGGTATAAAGAAAGAGATACGGATCAAACAACAGAACGTTTGCGAATAGTGCGGGCTGCCGCAGATATCATAAGAGAAGACATTCAAAAAATGTCACACAACAATCAGACTTATCCAACTTTAGATGAGAACAGAGCTGGAGGTGATAGTCTAGTTCCAGAAAGTTTGAAAACTTTCATGAGTAGGGTTACAAAGAAGAAGACAGGTGATGGGCGTAAAACAGAGCGAAGGTGTACAGTTATAAATCATGCGATAATTTCTGCTGTAAGACCTAGATCGTTTTTGTCCCCTGTTCAAACCGGAATAGGACTAACACTCCATAGGCTTTATGGTTCTAAACACCTCATTGATGTCCTTGCATCGATGGGTGTCTGTGTTTCACACAACGAAGTCAATCTATATATGAATTCACTTATAAAATCAGGTTCGCCAAAAATAAGTGATGAAGCATTCATACAATATGTTTATGACAATGCAGATGTCAATGTACGCTCGTTGGACGGGTTAAACACCTTCCATGCAATGGGGGGAATAAAGTGTATAACACCAAGAACGAGTGTTGAGACACAAGTGGAGGTAGAAAGAATCGCGTCAGGAACATTTGTTCCCGAAACTGTTCGTGTTCTTTCCTATGTCAAAAAAAACCGGAGTGGTCTCTCAAAAATAATAATCGAGGATATTGATGTTCTGAAAAAGAACATCGCAATCGAATGCAAACCAATGAACGTCATGTTTCCAATCAATGTAATGTGGCTAGCCACTTCAAGCATACAGCCCGGATGGAATGGTTACATGACCTCGACAATGAGAGCTCAAACAGACTGCGAAGCTACCTACATACTAGGAGTTCCATTTGTAAACATGGACCCAAGTAATCCCTCCACGATATATTCAGCTATTAGCTACGCCGCAGAGGAATGTAAGAAACGAAATCGCAGTTGTATAATTACATTTGATCAACCCTTGTACTTAAAGGCGTCTGAAATAGTGGCATCAGCGTATCCTGAATCGGAGGTTTCAAAAATCATTTTGAGATTGGGCGGGTTTCATCTGTTGATGTCTTTTTTGGGTTCTGTTGGTAAAATAATGGAGGGGAGTGGCTTGGAAGAATTATGGGCAACAGTTTCGTTATTACAAAAATGATTCAATCAGAAACAAAAATTTTACTGATCATATCAATCTAATGTCAATTAATAAATTATACACAACTATTTAATAAATTATAAAGTAAAGGTGGGCACACTATAGGGCTGTATGATTATAAGTGTTAAAAATTTATGTTATAATTATAATATTAAACTCTGATTGAATAGGCATACGTGAAGATAAGCGCCTTTCGCCTACGCACGCCGACTCCCGGGCGCTCACGCGCTCAAAACCTAGTTACTGTTTTCTAATTTTCTAGTAGAATAATACACGCAACTGTATATATTTATATACCATTGTACTCAGGAATAGATGTGCTACAACTTTTATCCGAAGCAATTTTTTATTTGGTTACGAATATAAATATGGTTTAGGAAAAACTTAGATAGGTAGCTAAAATTATATTGTTTTTAACGATATTTTTTTAATTTACGGAAAAACTTGTGCACTTATCATAAACTATCTTATTATAAAAGTTGTAGAGTATTTATCTGGGGATAAAACTGTAAATAAAATATCCTTATCAAACGTTTGGTTAAAAAGTTGTATGTGATTTTGTAAAAGTCTACATTTTTCAACTTAAAGGGGGGGTAGGGGGGGAAGCTCCATTGGAATTTTCGGGGACTTTTCGGAAAATCATCCTCTCATTAAAGTCTATCATCTTTGAAAAAATTAGCTTTACCAAAAAGATTTCCGACACAAAACCTTTATTGACTGGGCTTTGTAGTATTTGACAAATATATAGTAGATTATTTAAAGAAAATTAACAAATCCTATTCTAGATGTTTGATAACTTTCTAAGGGGTGAAATAAGGTACTTACAAAAAACAAGAGATAGACATATATATTTGGGCATATAATTTAAGGGATTATTATTCAACTTCGAGAGCATATCTGTATACTGATTTTATCTTAAATACAGTATTTAATATCATTGATTGAACATTACTCAAAATACAAACAGAAATAAGCATTATATACAATTATATGAATGAAAATGGCATGAAAGATCTCAACTTAGACACCAGGATCATAAATTAACTGTGGGGCTGTTCCCTACTGCTTCTTCAACACGGAGGTGCGGAGTACGCTGCGTACGCGGCTGGACCGCTGGCACGACACCTGCGGCTAGACTAACTGTGTGCCTGTTGCAGGGTCTGGCAGTGGCTCTGTTCTACTGCTTCTTCAACACGGAGGTGCGGAGTACGCTGCGCACGCGACTGGACCGCTGGCACGACACCTGCGGCTAGACTAACTGTGTGCCTGTTGCAGGGTCTGGCAGTGGCTCTGTTCTACTGCTTCTTCAACACGGAGGTGCGGAGTACGCTGCGCACGCGGCTGGACCGCTGGCACGACACCTGCGGCTAGACTAACTGTGTGCCTGTTACAGGGTCTGGCAGTGGCTCTGTTCTACTGCTTCTTCAACACGGAGGTGCGGAGTACGCTGCGCACGCGGCTGGACCGCTGGCACGACGCCCGCGAGCTCGGCACGGGCCGCAGGTTCTCCAGGTTCAACTACACCAAGGACTGGTCGCCCCACACTCGCACTGAGAGCATCCGGTTAGTATACTTTTTATAAATATGAATATCGATAAATTACTGGAGTATCTGCGATTGGTCCTCTAGCCGTATTGGGCCCAAGACATTCCTGAAGTAGGAATGTCAAAGAACAGATGATAAAACGAGTAGTAAACAACAGCTTCTGAGCAGTCTGGGTCCAGTAATATCGTGTTAAATGTTCCTCAAAATCTAAAACAGAACACTTTTCCAATTTTTCCGTCAGATAGATTCCGTTGTTTAGAGGATCTTTTGATGATCGTTGGTTTTAGGTGTGTGGGTGTTATTCATTCGAGCACACTATCAAAGTTAACAATCTGTGTAAAAAGATCCGTAGATAACAAATTCTACACATTTTTCTATCACCTTAAATAATAAAATAAACTATGTTCTAGACTTTGCCAGACCGTGAGTTCTGCTCCCGGCAGTTTCCGGAAGCGCGAGTCAACAGCCAGCGAGACGACGGTGATGACGATGGTGGGTGCCTCTGGACGGGTGAGCAACGGCTCGGTGGGCGCGACGCTCGTCGTGCGAGGCTCGGCCCCCCAGGACGGCGTCGACAGCGTCTAGTGTGCAGGCGACTGTGATGACGATGGTGGGTGCCTCTGGACGGGTGAGCAACGGCTCGGTGGGCGCGACGCTCGTCGTGCGAGGCTCGGCCCCCCAGGACGGCGTCGACAGCGTCTAGTGTGCAGGCGATGGTGGGTGCCTCTGGACGGGTGAGCAACGGCTCGGTGGGCGCGACGCTCGTCGTGCGAGGCTCGGCCCCCCAGGACGGCGTCGACAGCGTCTAGTGTGCAGGCGACGGTGATGACAATGGTGGGTGCCTCTGGGCGGTTGAGCAACGGCTCGGTGGGCGCGACGCTCGTCGTGCGAGGCTCGGCCCCCCAGGACGGCGTCGACAGCGTCTAGTGTGCAGGCGATGGTGGGTGCCTCTGGACGGGTGAGCAACGGCTCGGTGGGCGCGACGCTCGTCGTGCGAGGCTCGGCCCCCCAGGACGGCGTCGACAGCGTCTAGTGTGCAGGCGACGGTGGTGACGATGGTGGGTGCCTCTGGACGGGTGAGCAACGGCTCGGTGGGCGCGACGCTCGTCGTGCGAGGCTCGGCCCCCCAGGACGGCGTCGACAGCGTCTAGTGTGCAGGCGACGGTGGTGACGATGGTGGGTGCCTCTGGACGGGTGAGCAACGGCTCGGTGGGCGCGACGCTCGTCGTGCGAGGCTCGGCCCCCCAGGACGGCGTCGACAGCGTCTAGTGTGCAGGCGACGGTGGTGACGATGGTGGGTGCCTCTGGGCGGGTGAGCAACGGCTCAGTGGGCGCGACGCTCGTCGTGCGAGGCTCGGCCCCCCAGGACGGCGTCGACAGCGTCTAGTGTGCAGGCGATGGTGGGTGCCTCTGGACGGGTGAGCAACGGCTCGGTGGGCGCGACGCTCGTCGTGCGAGGCTCGGCCCCCCAGGACGGCGTCGACAGCGTCTTATGTGGCTGGTCTGGGCTGAGAGAGGTATCAGACCGTTCAGGAAGCTATTAGGACCTAACGGATAGTTTGGCCAAAGGTGCAGAAAGGAGCGAAATAGAGCCTGCTAAACATCACCAGGGGCGCTATTACTTCTAGGCATTAAATTGTTCTAATACACCACAAAAAAGGCGCAATAGAACTTTAACGATGGTTTATGTCTTCAGTTTAAGAACATAAAGATGACATGGTGGTTTGTTTCTCTAAGAAAACTTGGCCGATTTTAATCAAAAAGCACACATCAATAAGAAATAGAATGGTTGTGGATTTAGGTGACTTTGAAAACATCAAAAATATTTGTAATTGAAACCTTTACTACCAAAAATGAAATGTTTGCGTATGGAGGGCACTCCTGAAATAATGTAATATATCTGGATTATCTAAGGTGTGTGTACTATCATTGACTTTGAATGTATAAGGAGACAAACCATCCATATGGCCGCCTTGTGCCGGCTCGTCTTGGCAGCTCCACGTAGTTGCCATCGCCGCCGTTAGAACGCGCTGCCCGCGCGCTCTGCGCTCTCTCTCACTCCCTCTACCTTGCCCCTCGGCCCCCTGTCGTGTGCCCGCGCGCTCTGCGCTCTCTCTCACTCCCTCTACCTTGCCCCTCGGCCCCCTGCCGTGTGCGTCGTACGTCTCTCACTCATCTCTACTTCTCCCACGCAACGGCCATTGACAGCGAGTGGAAAGCCGCAAGATGCGGCAAACCTGAGAGCGGATTGGCGCGACGTCGTTCTCGATGAGGCAACGCAAGAGCTTGGCAATCTTATTTATTTTTTAACAAACATGCTATAGATTGATACATACATAATATACATTTTCTTAATTATATTTAATATATCTGTATTGTAATATATCTATAATTTTTTATCATCCCAGTACGGTATTTTTAATGACCTGATTTGATGATTGCTGCAAACCATAGTTTTACATTTTTTTTGGGATATTATGAACATTTTGCAATGTGCTGATGAATTTATTTTGTGTTCTCGGATACACCATTTGGGATTAATAAGACTAAATTCTGCTATTAATTATCGACAGAAAAACGCAGTAGAAAACTCAATTAATTAAATTGAGGAGGCAATAATACAATTTAAAAATTCAAATATAGTTTATTGGCATGTCCGATTATAGGAAAAAATTTTTTAAATTATAGGAAAAAAATCTTGTGCAAAATTATCGTCCAATCTCGCTCTTGCCGTCGGTGGCCAAGCTGCTAGAAAAAGTCGCCTGTAATCAAATTATTGATTACCTGGAACGACACAACCTTCTTTGCCCACGGCAATTCGGGTTTCGGACAAACAAATCCACCAAATTGGCCTTAACAGAATTTGTAAACCAGTGTATCGACTCTCTTGAGGCCGGAGAGACAGTAATTGGATGCTTTGCTGATCTCTCCAAGGCCTTTGATTGTGTCGATCACCAACTCCTGGCAGAGAAACTGGTTTCCCTAGGAATCCGAGACTCTGCCAGCAAGTGGCTGACCTCCTACATGACAGACAGACTATAGACAACTCAAATCAGTCACAAATCAAAATTCAAAATTAAAACATTCAAATCTGAACCAAAACCGATCCGCAGCGGTGTTCCGCAAGGTTCGATTCTTGGACCGATCCTATTCCTCATCTATATTAACATATTGACAAAGCAATCCCCGTTGAAAACTTGTTCATCTACGCAGATGACACAACGTTGTTCACCAAAAACAAAAAAGTCGAGGAGCTTGAAATTGACACTTACATTAAGGTCAACGAGCTCACTCAATTTTTCACTGAAAACAATCTTGCAATCAACACGACCAAAACAAATTTTATGTGCATCCAAACAAATCAAAAGAAGCAAAAATCGAACAGGGCACCGCCCCAAGTTATCATAGATGAGGATCAGCTTGTAGAGGTTGACTCTGTCAGCTTCTTGGGAGTGAAATTGGACGATGGGCTAAATTGGGGTAGTCAAATTGACGCTCTTGAAAAAAAGATGGCTCAGGGTGTTTTTATGTTAAAAAAATTCAATAGGTTAAGTAACATCCCACTCCTCAAGACAGTTTACCATAGTCACTTTCAATCACATATAGCCTACTCTATTTTGCTGTGGGGGGCAGGTAAGTGCCATCTTCATAAAATCTTTGTTTGGCAAAAGAAGGCCATCCGTGCCATGCTCAAACTGCCTCCTGACGCCAGCTGTAGAGAGGCTTTCATTCAACTTGGAATTCTCACTGTTCCCTGCTTGTACATTTTTGAAGCAGTCATTTATATAAAAAAACATAATTTACACATAGTCACCTCCTGCCATAACTATAACACTAGACACAACAACCGTTTTTCTCAGCAACATAGACTAACACTTTTTGAAAGTAAACCGAATTACAGTGGAATCAAGCTCTTTCAATTCCTACCACAGCATCTTAGAAACATTGAACGATTTTCAAAATTTAAAAAAGCAGTTAAAACATTCTTAATAAATGCGTGCTTCTATAACCTAGAAGACTACCGCAATTACCAGAATCCAAATAGCCTAACCTACAATAACCTAGATTAACCTAACCTAACCTGACCCCTGCACAAACATTTGGCCTTATTTAGCCTGGCCCTGCACCCAACCTAACCCACCCTAACGTGGACCCGTCACACCGGCGGGACATTATTGACGCCTCCAGTACCTCTTGAGGACACGGAGAAGACATCTGTATGTATGTATGTATGTAGATAATTATGGCATTCTTAAATCCGAGGTGCGAACGCTATTTTCCACCACACTACCCACTGTAATATACCCAAAATAATAAAAAAAACGACTATTAATTGACTCACTTGAAAACAGGGGCCTTGAAATGGGTGAGTTGGCGGTTGAGTAAGTCACTCATCCCTCAAGTTATTTGTTTCTAATTATAAAATTAATTCACAAATAGAAATAAAAATATTCCTACCCAACTTTATGAATTCAGCCTCACAATATCTGTGTATATCATTTCAATAGGCACTTACTCTTAAAATGTCATAATTGTAATACAGACATAATATACATTGAGTATTTCACCAATCCAACCGTTTTTACTCACCAAGCAATAGGCTGTTGAGTAAAAACGGGTGAGTTGACAGGAAACAAGCTTCTTCTTCTTCCCTTTTGGAGGAAGTAATAATAGTAATCATGGAAAGCTTTAGAACTATTTTATTAGTGAAACAGTTAAACTTCGAAGTCACTTCCGGTAATACTGACATTATTTACAAAATTTCTTTATAAACAGTATTGTTTGTGAAAGCACTATCATCTATCTGGAGATTATTTGGTTTAGGTCAAATTATAGACCTAAAGTTCAAGTTTACGGAACGTCCTTATTACAACCACAAATCATTACTTAGTACAAAATAATTGTTAAAATTATATTCTTTTAATGATATAGATTTTTTACACAATTATAACTAACATATGACAGTTGAACAAAATTAAAACAGTTAGATGAAAACCTTACAAATTGTTATTTTTCATCAACTTGATCAATCACATTAACACTGCTACTACTTTTTCATTTTTTGATGATTACTCAAACAATCTTCACATTGACTTTCACCATAAACTCCAAGAAAATTGTCCACTCAATCGAGTTCACTAAGGCACCTTTGTCATACTTAAATTATCAGTCTGAATAATAATCATTTCAGGCAACATAACATGAGAAAGCAAACAGCTGGGTTGGATTTAACATTTTTTAATGCCCGTAGGCTCAATATTTTTTCCCGCTCTTAAATCCTCCCTTCCGTTCTAAGAATAATGTTATGTTACTTGCCAGCAGATCAAATTTCTTCAAATTTTCGAACAATTGTCAAAGACTACCTTGTAGTCGGCGATTTTCCACCAAAACATACGTTTAGAACTTTGAACAACTTTAAAAATTTTCATGGACAAACACCAACAAAACGAACTACTTTGCACGTTAAACAATTTTAAAAGACTCCCTGAACGCCGACAAACATTTTGCGCTTTGAACAATTTAAAAAGGTTTTACGGGAGCCGGTAAGTACCATCATAACACATTTTTAGCGCAGTGAACCATTTGAAAGGGCTTCAAGGGCGACGATACTCCGCACCAGCTTTGCCCTCGCCCTCTCCTTATACGGCGTCATATTCCGCATGGGCATTGCACCGGCCCTGTGTTTAAAATAAAAACCGAACTCCTAAGCATAAATTTATTTTTATCCAAAATCTTTCCTCAAAAGTGCGTCCCCTGGCTGCTTGCACCCATAGGCCCGGGACGATTGGCCTGTTGAAAAATCCTGCTCTACAAACAGTTATTTGAAAATTAACTCCAAATTTTTTTATACCACACAAATGTTTTTAAACAGGTTGTTTTTAAATAAATAATGAAGAAGTAAATAATATTTTGCAAACTGTTGTTTTCCTGGGTCTTGCATTTTTTCGCAAAAATTGCTGTAATTCAGATTCTGTTACTTAATTATAACTCTTCTTAATCTTATCTCGAACTAAAAAGGCTCACTAAGTCTACTCATGTATGAATGCTTTTAAAGTATGCTCCAGTATACCAATGTATACAGAACCCTCTAAGTAGGGACACCTTATGGAAAAATGTAGTTCCCGCCGCCGAAAAAGAGATGGCGCTTTTTAGTCCGATTGGAATTGTTGTAGGAGTTTTACGGATCAAGCTGACTTTCCAACGTCAATCAGCTGGTTGTAATATTTTGACAGTTAAATGTTATTGTTTTGAATAGTTGTGTCTTTTACCGAGGCCGACGTAAACTCGTCGGCCCCGCTTTTACCATAATGTTTACCTGTTTTTGTTTACAAACATTCTCATTTTGACATTTTGGATAGTGAATAGAAGCGCCGCCTTTACGGGGCCAGCTTGAACTATTCCATGCATCAGCGCTAATTTCTGCTCTGCTTTTCGGCGGCGTAACTAAACAAATTAACATTGGATGTCCCTACTTAGAGGGTTCTGTATACATTGAGTATGCCGTATACAAGGGTTTCAATTCCACTATTAACACCTGACTTTGCTGGAAAACTTTGTTTAGTCACTCAGTCAGCTGCTTTATTTGAATATTCTACTCCCATGTTAAATTTTATGGATGAATGGAAAACTTTAACGGCGTCTAGGGCCGATCCCTTTAGTCTATCTTCATAAATTTTATTTCCTGCAAAACTACACGCCAAGCAGTTTCCAGCGACTCTTTAATTATTAAAATCAGTCCAGTAGTTTCGGAGGAGTAATGATCACAAAAAAAACCCTAGCGTATTAAATAAGTATATATATATATATAATTTAAAAATTAATTCATATTGAGCTTACTTGGGAATAAATAGTTTGAAGGATATTAGTATTGCTTTATTAGTTTAATTATTATGCCAATGCAAAACAATTTAATTTTGCTCGACGGCATTATAACAGCGAGATTGGGCCAAGTCGTGGATGAGAGCGGTGAGGGAGAGCGGGGGGAGCGGTTGGCTACTACCTCCCCCCTCCCGTGCCGCGCGGCGCCGCTGCCGGGCCGCTGCGACCTGTCGACCACCCGTTCAGAACAGCTTCCGAGCCTCGCCGCTTGGAGCGCCACTCCATAGCGGGTTTCTCGGTGTAGTTCAAGTAAAATTCCGCTTGAGTCGCTAGTGTGCTTACAAAACTGCCACCCACAGGTTTTACAATGGCGGTGAAACGTCTCCTTCTACATTCATAGTCAATGGTACTATTCACACATTGTATTTACCCGTAACAGTTTTATTGAAGAGAGAAATTACTTTAAGGCCAACGATTTTTTTTCATTCCAAAAGGAAAAGGCCCACACATCAGTACAATGTAAAATGGTTCTAACTTTTGGTTATTTGAAAACACCATCAATATTTTTAACTGAAACCTTTATTACTCAAACTAAAATGTATGCATACATTATACATTGTTTGAATTGGCAACCTGCGCAGAAAGGTCCCTCCTAGAAAAATGTTAGCCATATGGATTATCTAAGATGTGAGTGTGTACTATTCATCCATTAAATTTTTATTAAAGAGAAAAATTACTTTAGGGTGAATGATTGTTCTATTCCAAAAGGATATTAGAAGTGCCACATTTACCTCTACGGCTGCATAAAGCCACAACTTATGCATGTGTTTTCTTTCGCTTTATTTTATCTTAATTCATACAATGCGTCTAACTTATTGTTATTACTGTTGTGTATTGTACGATATTAGTTGTTGTAACGGCTTTGACTAACTGACCGTAATGTAATGTTCAACAAACACACTTTTATCTGAGTTTTATACCTTAAAAGTAATATATGCTCATGAAATAGCCAAGGAGATTAGCTCTCAAATACATTATAGAAAAAGTGTTTATATTTTTTACAAAAGCTTAATTGTAACTCAATGCAGTTTTATACTGAAGATTAAAATAGTTTTTTTGTGAAGTACAGTTTTAATACCCTCCTACTCATACCCTATTTAAAGTTCAGCTGACGCTACAGTGCATGAGGTGTTGACATTCTTGCTTGCCTATCAGTATAATGATGAACAATATTAGCTGATTTTGTCATAGGTATATTTAAAGGTGACTCATATAAATTACATTTTATTTAATTTTAAAAGGGTGTTCATTACTCAACGTTGATATAAAATAAATTATTCAGTCTGGCACAAAAGCTGTAATAGACAATGTGTCGTTTTTAGAAAACCTTTGGTAAAAATAACTAATATTGTATTCTATGCGGAAAATTTACACTTCGGGGCAAAATATCGAAGAACTGTAAACATAGACCCTTCAACCACCGGACGTTCGGTCAACATCTCAGACGTTTCTGTCTCTGAAACACACTTCAGTCAAGCACTTTATCTCCGAAATGATAATGCAGGGTAGCAAAAAGTATCGATGGAAATGTTTACTCTCCTTAGATGTTAACATTGAGGTAAAAGTGTCTAAGAAGTCATTTATTTCTTAATTATCCATCTCTTTGGCAATGTTAGCGATAGACTAAAGGTAACTGACACAAATTAACATTTGAAATTTGTATATTTTAACTAGTTGTTGCACCCGTCCTTCTCAAAGGCAGGTCAGAAGGTATTTATTTCGGCGAATGACGTCCTGTTAATTTGTCTGTTATTTTGTTGGAAACAGCTGTTCATGCTTCTGTTCTTTTTAACTTGATTCTTAAAATCTTTCTATAAGATTTCAACATTAAAAACCATAAAAGCCCAAGAGGCGAAGCTTCAAGGAAATTGTATGGACCAGGAAATAACCGAACCCTCTCCGAAAGTTCTATAGCGGTTGGATGAACGGTTTGGTAATGCACAAAGGTCAGACATTATATATATGACTAATTTAAAAACAAGAAAACTTTATTTCTTCTCTAGGTTATCTTTACTACTAGCATTGAAGTGAGTTCCTATGTGACTACTAAATTAACCAATAGTTGGAAAATTTAACCTAACACTAGAAATAATAATAGCAATTGCTTTTCATTTTTAATTGTTGCACTTAATTGAGGGGAAGCTTACATACATTTCCCTTGACCTACAGGAGGAAAATACAGGCCCTTGAAAAACACTCTTCAGTAGTCAACTCTTCAAACCTTACTGTTCTACCTTAGTTTTAATGTTCAACCATCGCTTTTAATTTAACAATTTAATTGATTTAGTGAGGATAATCCCTTAAAAACGCCATTCCATAAAATTATATCAAAGTGTAATGAAATATGTCGTATATGAATATTGCAGTTGTTAGAGGCTACAAAGATTTAATTTGACGATCTATAAAGGATAAACTGATAGAGAATTTTATATGTATATCGTCCAAAACAATTTTATATTAAAATATGTTTACATTTTATTATTCAAAATGAAATATAAAAAATTATGTAGGGTTACTAGCCAAGAAAATCAAGTCTCAGACTAACTTTACAGAGCCGAGAGTTATGTGTTTTGAATGATAACACCACAAACCTTAGGGGAAATCAAACGGTTACAGTAGTGGGGTGATACTAACTTGACAATCCAGCTTCTGTGGTTATACCTTTAACTCCTGTAATCTCTATACTGTGTTTCTACCACACAATAATGATTCCCTCCCGTTAAACCTACTATCAGAATGAAATTTTATAAAGCCGTAGCAGCACTCAACTGCCTTGCAATCAGGTCATAAATTTTTAACTAAACTCAATTGGAAGAAAACTTAATACTATAAGTCAATTATATTAACAACTTTAACATTTCAGTGCTAAACTGGCAGTGATGCTCAATTTCCTCAAGTTAGGGGTTCAAAATCCACTTCCTGCGAGATAACATATTCTTTAAACATTATTTACACAGCTTGAAAGGACAGATTTCATTAGTTTTCATTATTTCTGAATTTTTGGATGTTACAGTGTTCCGATTATTTATAATCAAAGGTTTGGATGAAGATAAATGCAGCCATTCTATTTTCAAAATAGCATTAACTTGTTGGTTTGGAAATCAAACAATAACTCGTTTTAATTCAAACAAACATTAATTGGCAATAAGGGTGTAAACTATGAGTTACGATTAAGAATCCGTCATGAAATAAGGCTTAGTTTATTAAAGTTGAACCTTGTCCTCCAGCTTACTTCACAGGAACCACACAATCACTGAAATGAAGTTTTTCAGTTGCATAATGGTATATAATTTACATAATAACTTATTAGGTTTTCAGTTGATAAAAAATGACGTAGTGTTATTTCACAGCGGTAGCGGCACTTCGTTGTTTATTAAACACCTGCTGCTGGGGAGCTATTGCAACTCAAGTGGGTGCATTTCATTATATCTTGAATTTCAATTTAAAATTAGTTGGCCTGTTACAATTGGCTGAATAAATGGCAATACAGTCTTTGTTCTGGTTATTTATTACATTAAAATGGAAATTTTGTGGAAAGTAAGTTTAATTTGATCACAAATTAATTGAATTAACGATCATGTAACAATTATTTTAGTTATACGTGCTGCATATACAATATTGTCCCATCAATCAGGTAACTAGTGTTCTTAAAACAGGTGCGTGGGCGATAAATTAAGTCAAACAAACTTTTATATTTTAGATATTAATGAAGATAACAACCATAAAAGTATGATTTACTAGAAGTCACCTTTTTTCGTAATGTAACGATGACTTAAAAAATTAAAGTAACAATAAAATCGGATTAGCTTACATATTTTTTTACGAAACTTGATTTACGTCTATATTAAATATATATATATATCATTTAAAATACATTCATTTGTTAGGGCTACTATAGTTATGATTGAAATGAACATAATATTAACAAAGTACCTTTTTTAAAGTAAAATTCTTATAAAAAAGAGCAATTTGTTAATATTATGTTCATTTCAATAAATAAATATATATATATATATATATATATAAGATCATAACCATACACTGTCCCTCAACACAGTATATGCACTATACACATTACAAATTATTGCACTATATATATAGAGAGAGAGATTGTCATTTTTTACTAACAGAGTACCCTTTTTTGTTCATAATTAAATATTTATTTAATTAAAATTTACGACATGTTTCGGCTTTTGGCCATTTTCATAGTCAAAACAAAAACCTAACCTAATATTATAAAGCTAAAAATTTATAATGTTTATGAGAACAGGTGTTTCTTATTTGTAGTATAGTATAGAATATTAAAATGCTTGACGTTGTTAGCGAATTTCCCCTATAGGGAAGAAGCTGTTACCGTAGTACTCATGGAAAGACCTAAGCCCGAGACCATGATAACTTTTTGTTTTGGGGCCCCCAGAAGCAAAAACACTATTCGTTCATTTTCATACATATATATATATATATATATATATATATATATTATTTTAATGTTCACTTCTAGGGCTACTAATGTAATTACAGAGAGAAAGAAATTCCTTAAGACACAGATCATGAATACAAAACTATTAATGAAAATATGGACGTTTTAAACATAATGAAAAAAGGAGAAAAAATGAATGTATACGAAGAGTTTCATATTTACATACATAAAAAAACAGAACCAAACAACATTCTTAATATAATGCAAATTGACAGACAAAATCCAATCCTCGACAAAATCATGGACATAAATAAGAAATAAGGACAAATATATATATAACGACAAATTTCTACATATCTATACAACTTAATTTTAATTTATACTTTTTTGAATTTTAAACATATGATCTTTGTATATTTATGTTATATATATATTTAATTTTAAGGTTACATTTTACACACTTGAAAATGGATTAATTTCCGAAACGCGTTGTGTATAATAAAATGTTAAAAAAGGGTACTTAAGGAATTTTTTTCTCTCTTTAAATATATATATATGTGTGTGTGTGTGTGTGTGTGTGTGTGTGTGTGTGTGTGTGTGTGTGTGTGTGTGTGTGTGTGTGTGTGTGTGTGTGTGTGTGTGTGTCTTTAAGCACGATTAACTCGCGTAAAATTGTCCGATCATAATGAAATTTGGCACGGACGTGTAAAGAAGTAATTATTCGGACGAGTTCGTAAACCAGCCCTATCGGACTACCGGAAGGGGGGGTAAAGGGGGGGTAAACCCCCCAAAAATGGGTTTTTTAGTTTTTTACATAAAAATTAAAATTATCAAATATTTGTTAGCACCATTGAATTCAGCTCAAAAAAACAAACAATTTAGTATTTTAAATCACTGCTCTGTGTCCATTGGTTACCGAGATATTAAAAGTGGTAAACACAGTACGTTGTCCCAATGTTAACCTTATGAGAAATAAATAAAATTCTATATCTCGCTTATTTCTCAACATATCTCGATAAAACTTGGTAAATGGCTTCTTCTAGTTTAGATTTACTAAATATTGTATTAAAACCACCCAGTTTTAATATACCTGTAGCAGCAAACCTGCATACTCATTCCCCATGTTATTCTTATATGGCTTACAAAAACATGTCAAATCTTGCTATGTTGGATTGAAATATGTTGTTTTGCATTTGAAATTCGCTGAGTATGCAGGTCTGCTGCAAGGGGGTTTCTTCTTATATGTCTCACTTTTTCATATATTGGATTGTTTGTTTCAATATGGGTATTTAATAGGTTTTGGGGGTTTTTTTAACCTAAATATATATATATATATATATATATAATAATTTTATTTTGAATTCATTCTGTCCCCCTTTTTTAAATATTCTACTTTTTTAAGATTGTCCTTCATGCTTTTGTATTCGCGATTGGTTTTTAGTAAGTGTTCTGCGAGGATACTTTTCATAGTGGTTTTATTATTGCTTTTGAGCGCTGGTATTTATCAGATAAATTGTTCTACCTGTAACAAATTCTACATAGGACAAAAAGGAAACTTTTGTGTTCGAGCTTTAAAGAACATATACAAGCGCTCAAAATCAATAATAAAACCACTATGAAAAGTACCCACGCAGAACACTTACTAAAAACCAAACACGAATACAAAAGCATGAAGGACAATCTTAAAATAGTGGAGTATTTAAAAATGGAGGAGGACAAAATTAAGTCAAAAACAAAATATTATACATATTTAGATTACAAAAAAGAACCCCAAAACCTATTAAATACCCATATTGAAACAAACAATCCAATATATGAAAAAGTGAGACATATATAAGAAGACAACGTCAAGCATTTTAATATTCTATACTATACCACAAATAAGAAACATCTGTTCTCATAAACATTATAATTTTTAACTTTATAATATTAGGTTAGGTTTTTGTTTTGAGTATGAAAATAGCCAAGAGCCGACACATGTCGTCAATTTTAATTAAATAAATATTTAATTATGAACAAATAAGGGTACTCTGTTAGTAAAAAATTATAATCTCTCTAATTATTATAGTAGCCCTAACAAGTAAATGTAATGTAGATAATGCATCTTTGGATTGGAAAACCTAAGAAAACATTTAAATAAATTTAATAGTTTTGGTCAAACCACAAAATATTTTAATTCCGTGATTTGATTTAAATTTATAATTTAAATAGCTTATTTTAAATTATTATTTTAAGTCCTTTTAGCTATATATGAAGAACTTAACTTTTAGCGAATTTCCCATGTAGGGAAGAATCTATCACCGTAAGCTTCATGCGGTAAGACCTAAGCCCGGGACTTTTCATCTCGAGGTCTTCGAAAGCCAAAAACCCAATTCGTTAATTTTCATGTATCTAGATTTTTACATAGTTATGCGTACGCAAAATATGCAAATAAACAATATTTATATTTATAATCTAATATGGTCCTTGTTTCAAGGTTTCCTCATGCTTCCTGTAAATGTTGAAGCAGGTTGATAATTTGGGGTGATTTTGGCTGGACTTGATGAACATTTTTCCTAATGTGCATTGGCAACACGGGAACAATGCTTGACACTAGCTAATATTATGGATACTACTCTGAACGCAATGACCGCTGAGCTGTTCGCTGCGGATCATTACTGACATAGGGGTGATCTATTTATTCTTATTTAATTTAGAAGCGTCATGTTATAGGTATAAGAGTATTTATGATATTTCAAATGGGGTTTACGTGTTTTAGTGCACTTACGGACGATCCGCCACTGATTTTAAGCATTTGCAATTCGCTGAATATGCAGACCTGCTGCATTGGGGGTAACTTCAACTTGATTTTTTTTTATTTACGGTTGTCTGAGTCTTGCATTACCCTCTATGAGTTATAACTTCGTTACTCTATGATTATGACTTTATTGTCCTAAATGGTATAACTGGAGCCAATTCTTGGGGCCCACGTCGTCCATAAGACTAATGTTAATTTTAGCATTAGGCTTATGGACGGCGTGGGCCCCAAGAATTGGCGCCAGGTATACATATTTCCATAAAGAAGCTGAGAGCAAGTGAGGTGTGTAAACACCACTGTGATCGGCGAATCAAAAGAACAGGTCAATTCAACCCCATGACAGGTCGTGCATATAGGACACAGGGATGAATATAGTTGTCCATTAGCTGAAACATGCTATCCATTTTTTAGCTAATGTGTGCTCACTATTGTACAGATATGGCTGCATCTGCTGGGGACGTTTTCTCGTTTTTTTGTTTATTTCCTTTAATTTTTTTTAATGTTACCCTTCTTCCAGCAAAATTTGCGTAATCAGAAAATGTTTGTTGGTGTTACTTAATCTTTAATAAAACCAAAAGTAAATTTTAGAAATATATATACCTTTATAGTGCGTAAGGAATAACACCGAGATTTTTCTGACATCAACACTAATAGGCTGTCACTTCTTAACTACAAAAATGTAACAAGTAATCTCGATTAATTTCTTCAAAAATTTTAAAAAGTAAGATTGATTTAGAGTGCACTTGGTTTTTTATCTCTAATCCCAAAAACTTTCGAAAATTTCATCAGAACCTCAACATGCAATGAAATAAAATTCCACCATGCTGCTACACTACCAAACCATTAAATGCTTTACTTATGTGCAAAACATTAAATTTTAAAAATACAGATTTAGTTTTTTACGTATCCTTAGCTGTACTGTGAATTATTTTCACAGTAATTTTAAATACCTCGAATACCTAATCAATATTATTTTTATTTTATATGTATATAAAGAAAGTTGTGTGTTGGTATATTTCGGGCTACAGCCAAAACTACATGTCGTAGATACCTGATCTTGGTGTCAAATTAAAGCTTGGAATGTCATGATGTGCATTATGATAGTTTGGTTTTGATATCTTTAAGGACTTAGGCACAGGATCGTCCGAAAGGGACCCATGTCAAGGATTTTGGAAGTTCTTTAGTTCTTTAAATAGTTGCTATGGATACCATTATAAATAGCTACTGTGGTTACTAACAGAATTCAGCACTAAGAAACAAGAAGAAAATAATCTCCCGGGCAAAGCCGGGGTTATCAGCTAGTTCTGTATACACTTAGTTAAACATGAGTAATAAATTGAATACATATACGTGTCTTTTGCAATCGTACATTATTGCTTTTCCACAGTTTATAACATACTACAATTAAATCTAAGTTTAAAATCAATTAATCTACTTAATTAAGTGAAGGATCTTTTAACGCATGATTAGAGGAACCCATACACAATAACAGACATATCTCATCGCCATAAAATTAACAATAGGGAAAATTTTTTCGCTACACATTATTTGTACGATTACTAAAACAATGTACAGTCATAGAGTAATAATGAACTTCGTAAAGAGATGGCACTCCCATGTTAACTCGGTGGTAAGGGAACAGCAGCGCTATCTGAATAAAGTGCTACGAACTAAAAAGATCGATGCGATATATCGATGGTCGTCGATGCGACATATCGATCGTCGTCGATGCGACATATCGATCGTCGTCGTGTGCTTTGTTTATATTTTCGTTTTCTTGTTTTGTTTGCTAGACTTTCAATTTTAATTACTTTACCGGTTTGTTTAGATTAAGTGCGTTTGCCGCTAGTGCAAATTGTTTCGCGAAATACTGTACTGAGTGATTCTTATTGTGCTTAAAGCGATTGACAGAAAATAAATACGTAGATGATTACATAAAAGCACTTAATAAAAATTAACTTAGTTAATTTTTATTAAGTGCTTTTATGTAAACGTCTACGTATTTATTTTCCATCAATAGCTTTAAGCACAACATGAATCACGCAGTACAGTATTTCGCGAAATAACTTACACTAGAACAACTTTCTGCAAACGTACTTTAGGTATTTTCCCACACTGAAATTAATTCCAACTCGTTATGGTTGTGTACACGTCGCGTCGTGACAGAAAATCAGGGGAAACGGAACGGGAAGTTAGCAGATCGTTATCGTCGTTCTGATTGGCTGAATCAGTGAAGAAGAAGAAAGTCATGTTTTTACAACGCCATCTGAATAAGGTGCATCGAACTAACCCGCTCCAATAAGCTTGCCACTTGGCTCCATTTAAGTGTCAGACCGGTATATATAATAATTTACCGAAATATAAACCGAAAATATAAATAATTTTTACACTGTAAAAATTATTTACATTTTCGGCTTAAATCTTGACTAATAGTAGACCAATGTTTAGCGAAAATAATTTAGAACATAATATAAGCTCCCATCATTAAGAAAACATTCCAACAAAATGTGGGGATTAGACGCTATTGCTCTCTTTCAGTATTCTTTATTTGCTCGATGTAAGAAAAGGAAATTTGCGGAGAACGAATCATCTGGGTTTTTTTTACCCAGAAAGTTTAATATTTTCCTTTATTAATGAATAATAAAACAGTTTTCAAAATAATTGAAGAAATTATAACCAAACAGAATTATGTATTTTTTGGAACATATATTTGTTGTAAATTTAATCTTAATTTATATATTATTTTGTTTTATTTTCTTCGAAATTTAAAAACTAAATAGCTGAAAACGGTTCAAAGGATCGCTTTAAAATTTCAAGGGCTATTTTTAGTAAGCTTTTAACGTTCGTAAAAAATTTTAAATTGATCAGTGCAACCGATTTTTTAGTTTTTGCATTATGTACACATACACTCACACACACAGACGGACGACACTTTAACTTCGTTAATACATGAGTTCACTTCCCTTCTATAATTCATAAATAAACCAATTCAACCTTTATTTTAAGTTTTTAAGCTTTAGAGTTGTAGCTTAAGTAGCAGACTATGAAAACTGTATAAAATTAGAAAGTCTTGTCGGTTAAGTAAAATTGTCCATTGGTAAATATAAAATGAGGAAAAGAAAGTATCTTCGTCGAAGTCATTAAAGAAGACGAGAACTTTTAACTATACTCAGACAACCTTAAAGCGACTTTTAATTTGTTCCTTCTTCGCGATCAAAACCAGTTTAAAATTTGTTAACCAATTTAAATTTAAAAACAGATTGGTTTGAATATTTTCTTTTTTCTTTGCAGTAATAAGTATTGATTTTCCAAAATATTCGTCACGTCAAGGCTCGACAACCATTTAAGTTGATGGTACGGAATGAAACACTTCAAGTTTAAAGTAGTTTTGTAAGTTGTGAGAGATTAATTTCACAGAATCACATTTATGAAAGAGTTTAATATTAGAATTAGTTAAATGCAGGCCTAAATCAATTATAATTCTATTTAGTTAAATAAACATCTTGTTACTGAAACATTGTGCGTTTAGCTCAATTATTGCAAAGGTTACGTTTTTTTGGAAATCAGGTAATGCTTAACAGATCTATGAAGACTAAAGTTAAGTTCCTCGAGAGCTGAAGCCCATTCTTCCCGTCGAGCAGGTTGGGGGCGAGCAGGCGTCATGGCTCTATGTAAAACAAACTAACCGTTTTTCCAATTAATTTCCTGTAACGTTTTTTGCCATTAAGTCTTACCTACAATTATTTTTTAAATTTTTATTATGATTAACAGGCACTGCTACTGTGGGTTTCAGGACTTGTGTTCTCATGACGACACAGAGGCTATAAATCAAAATGTTTAATAAAAACAAAAATTAACCAGTTTAGATGCCGTTTTAATAAACTGTACCAAATGTACAGAAAATTATTTTTTGACATGTGTTTATAGTTCACAATAAATTATTTTACATCCCAGGTAAAAGTAATATTAAGTTTTGTATGTAGTACAAGATTTGCTGATATTTGATTGCGATTTTTATATCATGATAAAAGTTAAAGAAACAAAATATCCCAAAAATGTGAAGGATGAAAAGTCAGGTATAACGATCCATGAAGTTACTTCGATGTCGTAATAGAATCATCAGTAACTTAGTTATACATTTGATATGTTCCGTTCGACTGCACGGACGAGGTAACAAACGCGATTGAGATATAAGATAATTAATTTAATTTTTGAACAAAAGTAGGTGTGCCTACGCTCTCTTTTCGCGTAATTGGACGAACTCGCGAATAATACAAGCGTATTCCATGTCCATTCAGTTACAATTAAGGAAATTTATCTAATAAAACTATGGGATGCAAATGAAGATAATTTCTATAAAAACAAACCATTGACTAAATATTATGTGTCAAATATATTTTCCGAAAGAAATACATACAATTCTGTTATGCTTTTATGATTCTTTAATCAATTTGAAAAAGATTTTATAATTATCCTATTACTAGTGTAAAAGTCAAAACTTACACGTAACAAACATAGAGAAAACGTTCTCTCAATGTCTTAGCCTGAATCGTAGACAAGAATCCCGCCAGAGAGCAGCGCAGCGGCCTCTGCGAGTCGGCCTTGCTCTGGACCCCTCGATGACAGTTTCTTGAATTGCCACGTTACGCTCACACCCATACGCCCACAAACAGCAATGGAGAACGAATCCATCTCGGTTAATATGTGGATTCAATTCACTTAGTTCATGAAGGATAAACGAAAACTATTCTCAATTTATCACCCCGTAGAAGACAATAAACTGATTTAAAAACAAGAGAACAATGGCGACGGACGTTTAAATTGTTCCATCAAAAATTATAATTTAATTATTTTGCATATTATCATGTACTTATAAAGTTAAAACATACATCAAAAATACTAGAATGCTTACTACTATTATTATAAAAAGTCAATAGTTGACGAAGTTTACCATAGTTACTCAAACAAATGTTTCTAAAATATCATGTTTTGTTAGAGGTTTATCCTGAGAGATGAGGATCAACCTTATTTTTTATGAAAACTAATAAATTGTTATGAGGTGAGTACACAGAACGCTTGGATGTATTATAAGCTATATTAAATGCTTTAAAGTATTCTGACGAAAGCTAGCAACTCACTAAATAAATGCACAATGTTAAAAAGCCATACCATAACAATCTACAGTTTTAGGCATATTACTTGTGAGATTACTTATATGAGGTGCGAAATTTTGCAGTACATACCATGATTAACATCGTATTCCGATTTTTAATGTAATGTATCGTAGTTTCGATTAGACTATTTTATCTCAAGTATTATTATCATCTATCCTAAATATTTAATACATATTGTTGGTTATTGATTCGATTAAAAAAAAATTTGATGAAAACCTTACAGTTTGTTATATTTAATCAAATTGATCAAGCGCCTTAATGCGGCTGCTACATTTTCATTTTTAGATGATTACTCACTAACAAACTCCGCATCTCAAACAGCATTAACCAAAACTCATACATTACCACGAAAAACTCCAATACTTCACCAAGGCGCATTTTTATCATGCTTAAATTAGTCTAATTAATCATTACAGGCAACATAATATAAGAAAACAAACAGTTCTTTGAAAATCGACTGAAAATTTGCTTATACCACTTACATGTTTTTAAATGGGTTGCTTTTCAATTGAAAATTAAAAAGTAAATTATATTTTTAAAACCTTGGGTTTTACGTTATTTCAGCAATACTTTTCCTGCAATTCAGTTTCTGTTTCTACATTTTAACCCTTCTTAACCTTAACCTGAACTAAATTGGCTCACTAAATCTACTAACTCATAAACGAACACTTGAAGTCTGCTTCAGTATAAATATTCAATGGTTCAATTCCAATAATAACACATGGCTATGCTGGAAAAATTTGTTTATTGTATCAGCTGCTTTATTTGAAATTGGTTTTCCCATGTTATATCATGGACAAATTTACAAAACTTTAAGGGCGTCTGAGGCCGTTTCCTTTAGTCCAATCTTCATAATTTTGTTTTCCTGCAAAACTACATGCAAAGCACTTTCCAACGACACCTACATTATTAAAATTGGCTCAGTAGTTTAGCAGGAGTAATGATCACAAAAAAAAACTCTTGTGTTAAATAAGTCTAGATTATTATAGAGAGCTAATTAATTTACTGGAGTTGGTTCTTGAACAAATGTTTCTCAAATAACTTGATTCGTTGGAGGTTTATTCTGTGAGAAAAGGATCAACCTGCGTTTCTTTTATGTAAATGAATCAATGTTTATGAGTTACGTGAGCAGAATGCTTGGATGCATAGTAACAAGTTATATTAGATTATTTTAAATCTGGCAAAAGCTAGCAGCTCACTTAATCTTTGCGCAATGATTTTAGTAAGATAATAAACTATATTTTAGGCGATATTAGATGTGGGATTCATAGTAGTTTCCTTGATTAACATCATATTCCGTTTATTAATAACATTTATTACAGTTTTTATTATTTTCTCTTTTTAATATTATCGTCCATATGTGAAAAGGTATAGAACATTGATAATTAGAGTTTACAATAATTGGTTTCAATGAAGTTTGTACTTATATACCTACTTCACTATATAGAAAATATCGACTAGAAAACTGGAAAGTAACAGTAGAATAATTTTATTTACACAACGCAAAAAAAATTGTATTCAAGTATAAAATATTAATTTTGACGGTCTTTGATCAGCTTTTGTAAGAGGACCAACCACGTGGATATTGAAGCTATGAAGGATTACTCTCCTTTGTCCTTATCACTGTGTAATATATGGTGCAAAGGATGTAAGGTTTAACCCTTGATGATATACTGTACATTATCAGTGAAGAATATTCTTACCACCTTTAACTTTAAGGAAAGAATTAAGTTTTAAATCATTTAAATGAAATAGTAAAATTATTTTGTTAGAATCACAAACCGCGAAAATAACAAATAGATGGATCCATCTATTTTGTTTAGAACTATTCAGCTTTGTTACTATAGGGATTATTGAATGTAAAGAGAATGCCTCACTGTTGTCATTAGTAGTATAAATTTCATATAACGAAAACTATTGTGCCATTCGCCAATGTACCATTGCTATTTTGTTTCATTTTGTGTTTTACCAACCAAATCCGAGCTTAACAAGAAGTCAGTTTATTCCCAATTTTCAAGAGGGGGCTAGAGGAAATTAGTTTTCGCTTTTGCGGAAGATACGTACTACGGTAATTTATTGTATTTTAAAACAATTCTCATCATAGTGATGACTATCATTTGTCCCAAATATATGCAACCTTTGGTATACCCTATACTATCCGAGAATACAGGATATACGATAATACGATACAAAAATACATGATATTCACAAACTTTTTAGATTCAATGGCATAGACCTGGAAGGGATCAGGTGGATACATCCCTCCCAACTATGTGAAGGTTTTTTTTTAATTGGGGGGAGGGTGTTTTAGGGCTGTTTGTGTGCTTGCTTGTATGCTTGATTGCATAATTATCTCAAAACAAAACAGCTTTTAGACTCCTAGGATTTATTTCAAATAAGAAAAATAACCTATATGATAGTCATTCTACAAACATAGGGAACCTTAAAAAATTGAAAGAAGACATTTTTCGATGTGTACTTTAAAATATCCAAAGTTTACCAAAATCGGACCACGGGAACCCCATTAAAACCACGTTAAAAATGCCGGCTTTTCCCAACATACGAAAATTTAAAAACAAATAACTCAACTGAATTTTTAACAATAGTTTTTTCGAGATATTGATTTAGGACTGCCACTAATTATTGTTGGGTGATTGGCTTTTAATTTTTACTGAGTCCTCATTTTTGGTCGCCATCTTAGATCCGCCATATTGGATGTATTTTTTCAAATTTAAAGATAGTGTTGTAACATATCATTATAGGCTAGTTTTTTACCCTGAACACAATGCAGAAATCTGATTTTAAAAATTTGGATTCGTTAAAAAGATATGCAAAATTAACAATTCAGTCCTATACATTTATTATGGACATTTTACTTTGAATATTTTTTGGATTATTTCTCTTACATCTCTGGTTCCAAATAAGATATCTTGCATGTTTTGGTCTTAAAATACTAAGGAATTTAACGGCTTTTATGTGAGCTATTGATAATTAAAATTGGACGAGTGTTGGTCAAGCCATAAAGCAAAAAGCAACATGGTAATTATTTTTTTTGAATTTATTTTTTTGTCAAAGATTTATAAATGCAAGCAAATTTTATCCAACTTTAATCATCAATAAATCAGAAGAAAGCTGATAAATCAACGAGAATATTTAAACTATTCCGACCTTCAGGCCATATTTAGGGCTGGGGGTAAAAGTATGTAACTAATTACAAAATTATTAAAAATCTTATTTTATTTTGGTTGCAGGCTCATATCTCTCCTCAAAAGTCAACCGATTTACATGATCATAAGCTTAAATGTAAGCCAATAATATACTAAGTTTAACAAAACCTAAAACAGTTTTGAACCTCTGTGTGATTTCTAGGTATTAGTCATTAATTATTACTGTTTACGAACGTTCACGGATTTTATTTTAAATGAAGGTTGATAACTCAAATTGAGTAAATCCGATTTTAATTAGTGATAGCTCTTACGAAAGCCTAAAATTTATTGAGTAATTTGAGACCAGAACGAACTTTGTGACCAATTTAGAACCTGTGCAATAAATCTTTGACAAAAAACAAATTTCTAAAAAATTAATTTTCATCTTGCTTTTAGCCCTATAGCTTTCTAACACATCCGATTTTAATGATCAAGCTCATGTAAAAGCTGTAAAAGCACTGAGTATTTTAAGACCAAAACATGCAGCATTTCCCATTTAGAAAAAGAGATGTAAGAGAAATAATCCAAAAAAATATTCAAAGTCCATTATATTCTCCATAAGAAAAAAATTTAAAGGTCTGAAATGTCATTTGAGCATATCTTTTTAATGAATCAAAATTTTTTAAATTGGATTTCAATAATGAGTTTAGGGTAAAAATCTAGTCTATAATGATGTGTCGCGACACTTTTCATTTCATTCCATTTCATCTTTATTTACAATCTTCAAGATTACAAATAGTGTCAAATGAACCTAAATACAATTCAGTTTCGTTCTCCGTTTCTTCTATGCATATTGCTGTTGTCTCCAGAGAAAGAATTCTGCTACTAAGTAGAACGGCCGGTCTTGAAGCCAAGTTTTTAGTTTTTGGGCGAACAAGTCTTCAGGCAGTGTGTTCCTCATCTTGGCCCCCATGTACCTCGTCTTTTTTCAGTTGCGCTCAAATTGTGCACAGGGAGACAGTAGGCGGTTGCATGCCTTGTGTTGTAGTCATGTATCTGTGCACTTGTCCTCATTTCGTCAGGTGCCTTGACATGGATGTAAACGATGACCTCGAGAATGTACAGGTTTATAACAGTTAAAATATTTAGCTGTTTGTAAGTGTCCCTGCATGATTGTCTGGGCTGAAGATTTCAAAGAAGTCTTATGGCTCTTTTTGGAGAACCAAAATTCTTTGTATGTTCCCAGCGGTAGTACCCCCCCCCCCAACCATAATTCCATAACGAATGTGAGTCTCAAAAAGAGCATAATATGCGATCTTGGCTGTTGACATGTCACTTATGCTCTTCATTCTTCTTATTACATCAGTCCTGAGCTGAGCTGGCTGCATAAGGAGTCAATATGGGGTGTCCAGGTGAGGCCTTCATCAACTATTATGCCAAGGCATTTGGTTGAGGTAACCTCTTCTAGGTCAGGTAGTCTTCAAGTGGCTTCTCTGTTTCTCCCAAGTACTAACTGTTTTGTCTTTTTCTCATTTACTACCAGGTCAGAGGCATGGCAGTATTGGATAGCCATATTCAGAGCTGTGTATGAGGCAACTTCTAGTTGTTCAGGGTCTTTACAGGCAAGTAGCAGAACGGTGTCATCTGCGTACATGACAGTGTTGCTGTAATTATCCATATACTGTGAAAAGTTATTTGTGAAAAGGATAAAAAAGACGGGTCCTAGTACAGATCCTTCGGGTTCTCCTCGATTAATAGGTCTGATTTTTTTAGTTTATTTGTTTGGTTTCTAAACAGCTTGTATGCTTAATTTCTACTATTTGACTTCTGCCTGTTATATAGCTTTAAAACCAGTCCCTTGTTATGCCCAGTATCCCCAACAATGTTTATTTTCGATGGTGGTCGATACAATCGAAAGCTTTACTGTAGTCGAGCAGTATTGCAGTGCTGGTGCTTCCATCTTCTTGTTGGTTTATCAGGAAGTCGACTAACTCTATTAAGGCTGTAATTGTGGACTTTCCACTGCGAAAGCCATGTTGATGTGGTGTTAGCAGATGGTTTAGAGAAAGGTGTTCAAGTAGCCTTACTAGTACTAGCTTTTCTATCATCATTGAGAAGGTTGGAATAAGAGAGATGGGCCTGTAGTCTGATGGATCAGTACTTGAGCCCTGTTTCAATTTAGGATATATTTTTGCTAATTTTAGTGCTGATGGAAAAATCCCTGTTTGGAGTGACTTGTTTGTAATATAAACTAGAGGGCCAATCAGTTCTTCTTTGCAGGATTTCAATAATTTAGAGGAAATCTCATCATACCCAGCAGAGGTCTTTGTTTTAGGGGAGATAATAGTTTTGGACATCTCCACTTCAGTTGTTGGTTTAAGTGTAAGACTTGGGGTGTTTCTGTTCACAGCTGGGGGATTTATTGGTTGTTTCGGTTTTGAGGCCAGTCCATGTTTTCCCTTGACGGTATTTTCGGCTATGTTAGCAAAAAAATTGTTTAAGTAATTTGCAACTTCCTCTGGATTGCATATTTTGCCTTGTTCTGTGTCAAGCTTGAGAGTAAGCTCATGTCATCTTTTTGTTTTCTTTCAGATTTGATAATATTCCAGAGGGCTTTAGGTTAGTTATCTGCCTCTGTAATCCTCAGTCCGGTTTCTTGCCTTCTCAGGTGTCTGAGGTGTAGGTCATACTCTTTTTTCATCAGTGCGGCTCTCCCTTTATGCTCCTCCACACCTGTTGTGTTGTACAAATTTAAAGCTGAAACAAACCTTCAGCTCAACTGCTGTAGAGTCGTTTAAGTGTTTCTTTCTTTTCTCTTTCTACCCAGATAGCACAGTCACATCAATTAGATGTCTAATAGATGTGCCTCATGTTAAACCACACACGTCTATTAAACTTAACCGTTATAGACGTTAACGTCTAACAGACATTCCTACAACGTTCAAATGTCACCATTATCGACTTTATATCAACATTCTACGTGGATGTAGAATAGATGTTCAATAGATGTTAATTACACATCCATATATTGACATCTACAGAACATCCAATTAACATACAAAAAGTAACGAATAACAAAATTGTAATTATAAATATATAAAAATCCAAAAAGTGTAATAAAAAATCTAAGTAAGGATATGCATTTGTACATAGTTTCTACACACGTTACCACAATGCAAATTCTGTTGACTTATGTTGTAGTACAGTGCAATTAGCTTTAAAAATAGGAAAACCGGGACATCCAAAAAAAAGTTTCTAACCAGCGCCAATTTGTTCAATACACCTCCCCCAATATGTAAATAAAAGTTACACTGATTTGAGCGTCGGGTTTGGGTGGGAGGGGGCTTAATAGAGGGGGAAACATAATTTTTTTGACATTTTAGCAAATATCTTGAAAACGGTGCGTTTTTTCTAAAATATTATACTTTGCAAAAATATTCTACATTAAATTTCGAACAAAATGATACCATATGTTACCTATCTAACGTGGACGGTTATTGAGGTAATGAGGGGTAATGTAAATTTATTATTATTTTGTAACAACCAAATGTCTCAAAATATCCACTCCACATGCTCTATATTGACATTTTCCATTGTTTTAAATAATATTTTACTTCAGGGAATCATTACAAGTCTAGGGAAGGATGTTTTTGGTCCTTCTAAATTTTTACTCCCTCCATCTAAAAAGTGGGAGGTAAAACCTTTTGAACAGAAACCCTATCATGTTGTATATCAGTTTAAAGGGCACGATGAAAGGAGATGAATGGTGAAAACTAGAGGTCTCTAAGTTGATCCTAAGAAAAGTTGCAGCAGTTTTTGTAAAACTTAAAAATTTGATTTGCTGTAACTTTGCGTATTATCAACGTAAAGATCTCTAGTTTTCACCATTCATCTCCTTTCATCGTGCCCTTTAAAATGATATACAACATGATAGGGTTTCTGTTCAAAAGGTTTTAACTCCCACTTTTTAGATGGAGGTAGTAAAAATTTAGAAGGACCAAAAACATCCTTCCCTAGACTTGTAATGATTCCCTGAAGTAAAATATTATTTAAAACAATGGAAAATGTCAATATAGAGCATGTGGAGTGGATATTTTGAGACATTTGGTTGTTACAAAATAATAATAAATTTACATTTACCCCTCATTACCTCAATAACCGTCCACGTTAGATCAAATCAAATCAAATCAAATCAAATCAGCTTTATTTCGGATAAAATGTATGTACATATTATACAAAAGTCATTTATAAAATAATAATCTTAAATAATAAACTTCAATATAACTAAAATGACTATAATAATATTGAAATAATTACCTCTCAATAGGCTTATTCCGCCCGTGCGTGAGAGTAGCCGTTATCTCTTAGTTTAATAATAATTTTTGAGCTGAATATTGAGAAAAAAATAATTAAATTTAGATTAGATTAGATAGATAGGTAACATATGGTATCATTTTGTTCGAAATTTAATGTAGAATATTTTTGCAAAGTATAATATTTTAGAAAAAACGCACCGTTTTCAAGATATTTGCTAAAATGTCAAAAAAATTACATTTCCCCCTCTATTAAGCCCCCTCTCACCCAAACCCGACGCTCAAATCAGTGTAACTTTTGTTTACATATTGGGGGAGGTGTATTGAACAAATTGGCGCTGGTTAGAAACTTTTTTTTTGGATGTCCAGGTTTAGGTCTAATTGCACCGTACTATTGGGATTTGAACCCGGGACCTTTACCTTCGTAAGCTGAGCCTGTATCCACTACACCACCAGACCTGATAATAATCACAGGGCAAAATCTCATGTTAACTACTGCTTTGGTGGTAAACATTATAGGATCCAAATGTAGTGCAGAGATAACCTTTAAGGACTGAGAACGAGTTATAAAGTGCCTCCTTGTCACTTTTTTCCCCATTCACTCTATAATAATATTTTTTCAGTAAACAACTATAAAAAAGTGTAATGACAAAAACCTTTTACCTAAAATTTACCTCGTCTAATATTTTAAATACTATTCTATTCTACTCAAATCGATGTAAAGTAATTGTAAGCTCAATGCGAGTAGTTAAAAGAGTAATGTGGTAAGTGTATACATGAAATCTCAAAATAACGTGAAAGTGAAATACCCCCATTGCAGCAGATAGCATACTCGGCTAATTTCTAAGGCAAAAGAACATAGTTTAATCAAGGCCACACTACACTGTAGTGTGGCCTTGGTTCAATCGAACATAGCAAGATTTGACTTGATTTTGACATTAAATCTCATCTAGATGAAGCCGCAAACCAAGTTTTATTATATTGAGAAATAAGCGAGATATAGGCCTAGAATTTTACTTATTTCCTATAAGGTTGACATTGGGGCAACGTACTGTGTTTACCACTTTCAGTATCCAGTAACCAATGGACATAGAGCAATGATTCAAGGTACTAAATTATTATTTTTTTTTTTAGCTGAATCCGATGGTGCTAACCAAAATATTATAATTATTATTATTTTTCTATGTGAACACCACCTACGGTGAATATGTGAAATGGCAAACTCATGTTAAGTTGCCGCCAAGTTGTCATAACTCTCAGGAAACAGCTTTGCCTAGACAAAGAACTGCAAATATGTGACAAATTTGCTAGTGAAAAGTTGCTTTATCAGACAAACAGCAAATGAAGGCAACTTTGCCGAAAAACAACCTGTTATGTGGGCATAGTGAGGTAAACAATGACTGATTAGTTTGGGATTCAAACCAATAAAAATGTTAAGTTTTTTTATTATTGTAGTCATCAGGGAAATAAAATATAAATAAGGAAATAAAGTCGTTACATTCTTATATCAAAAAAGTTTAATTGATATTCTGTTCTCAGCGAAGAACAGAACAGAACAGAACATGGGCTTTGATGTTCTGTTCGTTTTTATTGACGAAGAATATACTCATTTGTACTATATACTTGGTTTATTATTTTCGGCGATGTCGGCGATGTCTATACATCGCCTATTAAATGTTATTATGTTGACGTCATATGCATGTACGACAACGTCTAATTGACGCCATTTTGACATCCGCGTTAGATGTCTTTTTGACATGATATCGCAGATGTCTAATAGATGTACGAATATTGACCTAGACGTTAATGTGACTTGCAAGCCCTTATATAGACGTTGTATAGACGTTATGTGCTGTATGGGTATTCTTAGATTTGGTTATTGGGCAGGTTTGATTTATTGCATGAGAAAAAATGCTACTAAACTTGTTGTATGTTTGTTCTATAGCAGTACTACTGTAGACCTCATTCCTATTTTGCTCTCTGAGAAATGTTTTTAAGTTAACCCTAGAGAGCTCGCGCCTACTGCCGTAACGTGAGAGCTCGCGCGGGGTAAATATTTACCCCATTATGTTTTATTGTATTTTTATTTAATGAAACAACAAGCAATTAATTTGAAACATATTACTAACTTTAATGTCAACTATATTTTTTACTTATATACACTCCATCATGTAAAAAATCTTAACAGAAAAGCATACTGTTCACACATACAACAGTCAACACAAGTTTCTACTGTAAGGTTCTTGCAGATGCTTTTACCGCAATTAGCATAGCACTTGATAGTTTTTCGGTCAAAATTTCAAAATTTCTTGATCAGAAATCACATCTGGCATTTTTTCCGAGGTAGTTGTTGCATTGGTTCTCGTTGCAGTATTTCTAAAGCCAGCTTTATACGCTTTTTTAGGTCTCTTGGTAATGTTACAATTTCATTACAGCGTGGACTTAACACGAGATTTGCCGTTACAAATTTGGCGTTACATCAACCTAGACTTACAGTTCAGCCACTAGACGAGTCAACTGGAAGGTACTGAGGGGGAGAAAGCACTGGGGTGCGTCTTCGCATACTTTTCCTTGTGTTAAAAATGTGCCTGGGGAGAATTTACCTCGCGCGAGCTCTCTAGGGTTAAGCAGATTTCTGTTTGCTGAAGTTTCTTCTCTCTATCTTAGTTGCTGGAGATGGTTTTATTTCCCAGTTTGAAATATAATTCAATCAAAAACGTCTTCTGTAATTTTTTTCAGGTCATTGAGTAAAATTATTTGACTATTACTTCTGGATCAAAAACTTATTTTTTACTGGTTACTTGGACATCTAATAACATAAAAATAAGCAATGTAGGACTATATTTCATTAGGCCTTTAAGGTTACCATCTTCATAATAAAGTAGAGATGAATAATTAAAACTTCCATTTCAGCAAGTTGGATGATAATTGCATGGAGTATTCAAATAAAGTGAAAATAACTATAATAACAATACAACAACAGTAGTAACGAATACAACAGCGGTCTCTGTCGACTTCAGAGGGAGGGATGCTCTGCTGCCAAGTCCCTTGACTTCTTCAACAAATCCATAATGCCCTTCAAGCGGAATGTGATGGAACTCATCAATTGAAAGCTATATTGTTTATGAGCATGTATTATTAGTATAAGTATTTTGCTTGCATATAATTTTTCCTACTTCCCTTACAATCTAATTGTTCTAATTTATTTATCTTTTAAATTTCTGAAAATGTTACGTTATTGTTTGAATTTGCTACTTTGTTCATGTTACCATTTTTGTTAAAGCTTGATTTTTTATACTGTTTTTGTTTTACTTTTGCGTTTGAAACTGTCAGTAAGCCTGCTTAGATTCTTTGGCCAACCTGAACCTGGTCTCATTAGTTGTGATATTTTTTCTGCCTGTTCGTTACATATTTATTTATTATTGTTAGATTTATTATAGTTTATTTGCATGTATTATTAATTTATATTTGCTTCACTTATTTTTTGATGAACCCATGCATATTGTTAGCTTTTCTGTTGAATGTTATGTTGTTGCATATATGATATTTATTTTGTTATAATCTTGGAAATATGTTCTATTTATACATGTATATTTCCTTGTAAATCAGTGTAGTCCGTTGTTGAATAAATAAATCAACATTGAAATTATTTTAAGTGATTGGATGGCCTGGTAAA
Source organism: Flexamia atlantica (assembly GCA_035578135.1). Taxonomy (NCBI): domain Eukaryota; kingdom Metazoa; phylum Arthropoda; class Insecta; order Hemiptera; family Cicadellidae; genus Flexamia; species Flexamia atlantica. The sequence goes on from JAQJVK010000005.1 coordinate 19,126,751, forward strand.
TAGGAAAATGTATCAAGCATGGCTCCATCCAGGTACTACGATGAAGGTAAATTTGGAAAATAGAGAACAAAATTAGGCTAAAACTAAATTAAATTAAGGAAAGGAAACTATAACGGGACATGTCTGACCCAATTAAGTCTAGATTTCAATCAGACCCCCTCCTCATGTCACCCTAATACTCCATGTCGTCATCGAACTAGTTTATTAAGAAGCCAAAACTAGTTATTGAAACAATCCCGCTTAAATGCTGTACTCCAAGTTTTTCAAATATTTTTAATCCAAATATGAATGTACCTTTTATTGGTATAATTAAAGGAATTTTCTTTGTTTTAAATCAAAAATCCAGTGTGCTTTGATATTTTAAGAGGATAATCAATCATAAACAAGCACAACACTACCAGCATGCTTACGCCATTAAAGGATCAGCGCAACTAGTTCAAGGTATGTGGAAATAATAAAGCACAAGCCCTGTAGCATCTTAAATTGTTATAGCTTTGTAAACTTACCAACTTCTGGAAATTGTTTATAATTTCAGATACACTCTGGCTAATTAACTTCAGATATAACTTTTAGCTAACAAACTGAAGGTCATTAATTAGGCCACAACTAGTTTTACATACATATAAATTTATTATTATAAGTATACAACATTTTTACAAATACTAAGTTTGACAAAATTTTAGCCTTATCCATAAAGTTTTTACAAAAGCGTGTACACAATAAATTGAGAATTTCCCATAACCTATCGCAGTAAGGTTTTCCTTGACGTTCAATAAATCATGGGTGTTCATTCAATTCATATTCATCTGCAAAAGTAGCATTTGATGCTTTTTATTTTTATGTGCAATGTAAGCGTAATGCATATGTATGCGTAAATTATTACTAGGGTGTATTGATACAGATTTTTTTGCAATAATACTGTCATCATATTAACTATAAAGCTTATATGTTACAACGGCATTAATTTGTAAAGTATATCGAAGTGGGTTTAAAAGGTTTTTGAGTTAAATAATAAAAATATCAAATTCGCTTTTAGCTCAAGCAGTATTGCTCAAATCACAAATATGATTTGTATTATAAATCATTTTATTCATATAATCAACTGAAATTGCAATAAATTCAATTTTTTCAATACTCTTATATTTTATTAAGTTTCAGTAGTTAGTATTGAGAGCTACTGCAAAAGGGCACATGCATTTGTAAGGCATAAAATATTAAAAGTTATCCTACAACACCAATTTATAACTAATTGTGTCAAAATTTAGAATGAAATGATTATAATCTTTAAGGCTTGGAGTATTTGTTTAAACCTCCATAATATCTGTCCCACCAAGGAGTTCTGTCGAGAAATAACCAAACAACAGAACTCTCAGCTACGCAATCTAGCGGGATGACCACTCCTGATGTTTTATTGAAGTGTTTATTCAGTATCAAATTAAATCCTACATTTATAGAGATATGTTTCAATATTTCAATTTTTAGTTTATGATTTGTTTTCATCTACTGTTTTATCCTTCTTACAAATATTGCCTTTTGATGAATGGGTATAGTTTTATGGTTTGACTTTGATACAATTTTTATATTAATATTACTTACTGAAAAAGAATATTTCACAACCCAAAGATCAGGAACCTAAAGTAATAAACCCATTATTAGCATACTAAATTTTTTATTGTGTTTTTAAACACGGGATATAAAAGTGATCTTAAATTTTGTTACAGTATATTACATTATTCCTAAAAAACAAATTACTTAACAAATTTTAAAATATCTTTTTAGTTAACACCTACAGTAATTTTCTTTAAGCTCAAAACTATAACAATCATCCCAGTTTTTCCTTATGATGATCAAATTAATTTTTTACAGTATTTAATCTTGTTCTTTGGATTTTAAAATGTCATTATATTTAAATTGGGGAAGGTTCCCTTTTGTCCACTTGTCTTCATCAATCTCCTACCATATTTCTTTTAAGATTAGGTACTTGATTTGAGTAGAGTGATAGTAGGGAGTCTACAAATTAGATTACTTTTATTTATTTAAACCATCGTAAATAATCAGGTATTGAAATATCTCAATCAATTAATTGATAACAATGTTGGAAAAGCTTCTAATCAATCAAACATTTAAATACCAATTGAAATTCTCAGATTAAAGAAGAAAATACAATAAAACACAGCCTTTCTTAAGTGTGCAAAGAACATATGGAGGGATATTGCATCACATAAATGAAACCATCGTCGTTATTGTCAACGAGATGTGAGGTTATGAACTGGCCAGCTCAGCCTGCTTGGCCACCAGGTCCTGGTAGACTTTGCAGTTCTGCATGAGATATGTGTGGGTGCCGATGTCGACCACCTTGCCCTGCTGCATGACCACGATGGTGGTGGCGCGCTGGATGGTCGTCAGTCGGTGGGCGATGATGATGCACGTCCGCCCCGCACACGCTCGGTCCAACGCCTCTTGTACTATCTGCAGGCAGACCGGGAGGAAACGCATAAACATTATGGTATTGATGATAAATACAAAACATGACTTAGGCCTACTTAATGTCTTTATTTAATATTGACGTGTTCCATTCCATTTTTTATGTGGTAGCATTTCAAGGAAAACTTTTATATTTAAAATTGTTATATTTATATGATATAAAAGTTTGATGTCCTTTCTGATTTTATGTTTATTTTACTGGAATAGAAGATTTCATAGAGGATAAATCAAAATTGAAAACATGAGAAGCCTGCGATTTTTATTTTTGTTTATTTCAGGCACTTTCGCATGTGACGGAAAATTTACAATGATTATGCTATCCTAATTTATAGATCACTGTACCTATCTTTCTTTTTTAGGCACATTTGATGAATGATAATTAGTATTTTAGAATTAGAGGCTGGTAAATAAGATTTATTTTTATGTTTTCTTGATTGAGAGAAGTGATAGCAATGTCTCATAGAAATTGTGATATGCGGGTGATAGTGAGGAAATATCCACTTTAGTTCTGCCAAGCCATAAAGTATTACCTTTTCATTTTCTGAGTCCAGAGCAGAAGTGGGCTCATCCAGAAGTAGTATCTTGGGGTCTCGGATGATGGCTCTAGCGATGGCGATTCTCTGTTTCTCACCGCCAGACAGCTGCTGCCCACCCTCTCCCACTGTTGTGTCGTAATCCTACAGAACAACAGCACAATTAACACCAGCAATGCAAAACAGACAGAAAAGATTTTATAAATTCATAATTATATAATACAACTTGGTATATCATTTTATATTCAACCATAGTAACTCAGTGTTGTTCCCCATAGTAATTTGTTCATGCTACTTATTGGGATGTTGGTGTGATGTGTCTAAACTTTCCTTTTTGAATAAGAAGTAGCCAAACTTATAAGTAAATTATTGTGAAATCAAATTTCAACTTTAAAACAATCAACTTTCTGTTCAGTTTTTAGGCATTCATAAAATTCAGCGTTATGAAACTAAAATTATCTTGAACATAAGAGTGCACAGCCTGCACAAGAGACTAAAAAAAGTTTTCTTAAACAAAAATAAGAGAATTTTTTTCTCCATCCTGAATTTGTTTCCTTGGTGGCTCTGTAATTTTTTTGACAAGAAAGATTGGATAAAAAAGAAGCTAATACTTTAGGTAACATATTGAATAGTTAATGTTAGAACACAAACCAACAACCTGCCCTCAACAGTACAAGCAGGAGGACGCCCTAATTCAACACAAGGTTATATTTTTTTGGTAAAAAATTTTGTTTATAGGTCTCCAAACACCAAAATTAATATCCATTAAAATTTTAATTTTCCTCCCACTTGTTTAGCTTTTTTACGTAAATTCAATTTCACAAATCCAACTAAACAAAAGGTACAATGTCTAAAACCCATTGTTATCGGCTAATCCACCTCACCTTGGGCAGCTTGGTGATGAAGTCGTGGCACTTGGCGATGGTGGCGGCCGTGATGACCTTGGCCATGATGGCCTCATGGGTGAGGCCCGTCGTGTCCAGGCCGAACGCGATGTTCTCGCGGATGCTGGTGTTGAACAGCCCCGGCTCCTGCGTGACCAGCCCCAGGCAGCTGCGCAGGTGCGGCACGTGGATCTTCTTGATGTCCAGGTTGTCGATCATCTGGCAATCAAGGGAGAGGGGGTTACAGGGGTACTCTTTGAGGAGAAGAAAGACTAGTGGCCAATACGAGAATAAAAATAGGCAATAACGCGTCAGTTTTCTCCTTTACCTTTTCCTCCTGAACTTTTAAAAATTATGAACAACAACCAATTTAAAGGTACTTTAAAAAAATAATCCTCCTTAACAAAGGTGTAATAATCCTCCTTTTACGATTTGTAGGAATTTTGTTGCTTTTTTTTATACAGGGTGTCCCAGTTCGTATCTGCCATACTTTACCAGGGTATTCAGCACTTCAATACGAACAAAAAAATACAGGGAACATATGCTCTATCTCTTACCGTATTCGGTATGTCGGCCATTTTGTGTTTTTCATTAAAGTCGTAATATCTCAAAAACTGTTATATGAAATCGTTTGAAACTTGGCAAAGGTATTAACCAAGTTAATGTACAACTAGAGTAAAAAATTCATTTTTGTAAAAATTTCCGTTTCAAAATGGCCGCCAATAAACATTTTCAAAGTCAAATATCTAAAAAACTAAAAGTTTATAAAAACTTTACAAGACACAAGAAATGTTGCAAATGTTTTTACAAATACAACGGTGTGCCATTTGTTAAGATCGGTTCACAAATAACGGAGAAAATGCAGAAACACCGATTCAAGGAATGGCGCGATCAGCATTAAAGGTAAGCATACTCATAAAATTAGTATATGAAATAAGGAAGTTACTCAAACAGCTGATCAGTATCACAGCTGATTGTATAAAAACACCATTATCAACAGGAAACACATTTTACATCAATTTGTACCTCAGATTTTGTAAGCAGAATTGTTGAAGCTGCAGCGTTAATTAACGAAAGTATTGACTTTGAAAGTGTACGAGAAAATGCTTTGAAGAGATTCAGACTTTGAAATCAAGTGCAGGGCCGACATTTTGAACAACTGTTGTAAATACCATACATTTTCTAAAGCTACATTTTTATGTTTAAATGTAGCAATAAAACATGATTCAAAAATAAAATCTGAGGTACAAATTGATGTAAAATGTGTTTCCTGTTGATAATGGTGTTTTTATACAATCAGCTGTGATACTGATCAGCTGTTTGAGTAACTTCCTTATTTCATATACTAATTTTATGAGTATACTTACCTTTAATGCTGATCGCGCCATTCCTTGAATCGGTGTTTCTGCAATTTCTCCGTTATTTGTGAACCGATCTTAACAAATGGCACACCGTTGTATTTGTAAAAACATTTGCAACATTTTTTGTGTCTTGTAAAGTTTTTTATAAAACTTTTAGTTTTTTAGATATTTGACTTTGAAAATTTTTATTGGCCGCCATTTTGAAACGGAAATTTTTACAAAAATGAATTTTTTACTCTAGTTGTACATTAACTTGGTTAATACCTTTGCCAAGTTTCAAACGATTTCATATAACAGTTTTTGAGATATTACGACTTTAATGAAAAACACAAAATGGCCGACATACCGAATACGGTAAGAGATAGAGCATATGTTCCCTGTATTTTTTTGTTCGTAAAGAAGTGCTGAATACCCTGGTAAAGTATGGCAGATACGAACTGGGACACCCTGTATAATCACCCTCTAATTTAAAAATGGTTTAATTTTGTAAGATGATTTTTAATATGTCTAGTAAACCCTGAAATTTAGGTTTAATAGATCTGATGATACACTTGTTCTGTATGTTCTCTCATGTGAATAATGTAATGTGAAAATAAATCATCTCTATGTCTTTACCGTGGCTGAAGTTCTCAGTTGAATGCAGTTAAAAATAATGGAATTCGCTTCTTCAGAACCACTCAAGAGTCCTGAACTTATCTTAAAGATATAGGTGACAATATAAACATTTGCCGTGATGTTTTGGAGAACTTAAAATTTATGATGACTATACTAAAGGGAAGAGCCCTAGATGACCTCAAAGTTTTGTATTCGTCCATAAGATTTAACATTGCAAAAAATAACAGCTAACCCATTGACTCCCAAGTATTTTTTTATTTCTCAAGTTTTAATTGAAATGTTTTTATTTTGTCTGTATTTGCTCTAATTTTTTTATTATGACCTTTCTGATTGTCCTTATGTATTGACCATAAGCTGAATTAAATAATAAAAAATAAAAAACCGTGTCCTCCTCCTCTATACAAGGGTAAAAAGAAGCAAAACTGGTGTTCACTGCAATCCCTATTAAACGTACAAATGCCGTCAACTTCCACCCAAGCCGGTCACCGTTTATTTTAGGTGGGCCCTCCCACCAACTTCACCACACATTTGCAAGCCTAATAGGGATTGCGCATGAGCGGGATTCAAACACGCGACGCTCCGAAGGTCTGCGACTTTAACTCGTCAGTTAACGCCTCAGACCCCTCGGCCACGTAAACACAGTCGGACGGACGCTCGTTTGACTCTTAAAGCCTACGGCTCTAGCGCAGCCTGGTGGCAAATCATTGAACTACGGCTCTAGCGCATCCTGGTGGCAAATCATTGAACTAGGTCAGGGTAACTCCCTTAAGCACCACCAGAGGCTGCAGACGCATCGGCGCGCCCGTGGGATCTGACAGGTTAAAGTAAAAAATGTACATTGTACACGTAAGCTGCTGAGCAGTGCATGTCCAACCAATACTATTGTTCAAAAATAGTTTTTTACAATTCCTGCTTTCCCATCATTGCATTTATAGCTCAGGAACTATTTTCAACATCTACATGGAGTTATGTTCAAGGGTGCAAAATTTTCTTCATTTTAAGGTTGTCAATTGGTTCAAAATTACATTGATCACATGAACAGACAGACATTACAAACATGATCAATGAAAATACAATAACTGACGTACTGACATAAAACGGAAAATAGGCAAGAGAGAAGTCTAGATATTACCTGTGTCCACCTCGTCCAAATATCTACCACATGTTTCGGCCATGTGAGGATTGGGCCAATAGTACTAAATTACCATGACAAACAAATCTGCTTATTTTTGTCAGTAACAAAGCTACAGAGCCATCCTCTTACCCACTATTTATATTTTGGTTAAATTTTTCAACCTGGTCTTATACTTAGTGGTGAAATGAATATCTCCCATAGCTGATAAAATAACTACAGATGATCTCGATAGTGTCTAGCTGAACTCACCACAGTACCGCTGAAGGGGTCGTAGAAGCGCATCATGAGCGCGACGACCGTGCTCTTGCCGCAGCCGGACTCTCCCACCAGCGCCAGCGTCTCTCCCGGCTTCACCGAGAACGTCAGGTTCTTGAGAATGATGGTCTCCGGCCTCACCGGGTAGCTGAAGCGCACCCTCTCAAACACCACGTGTCCCTTGATGTCCTGCAGGGAATATTCGTGATTAATTGTGCTGTTGTAAGTAAATAACATTTTTTAGAATTGACCTACAACAATTGGTGACAGTGTCTACTCTGGTAAGACTGTATTTTGGAAAGACAAAAATGCCCAAATATGCCAATCTCTTCCCAATTATCACTTTCCCCACTCACAAAAAAAAACTTAAATAATGTGACAGGGATATTGCTAAATCACACCAATTATTTAACAGTGTCTTAGGTTTAAATCTTTAATTTTCAAGTTATAAAATCTATTTTTGGAAATCATTACATCTGGTTAATAAGAATTGTGCAAATGTACGTAAAAATAGTAATAAATTGCATTGCAGTGTTCAAAACTAATGGTTTGCTTGTAAATAAATGTTCTAAAAGCGGTACTCCTAAAGGCAAATACCCCCAGTAATAATTCACCTAAGGCATTCTTGAGTTAGCATATAACTCAAGTCTTAAGAGATACTAAAGATCAATACATAAAATCCTAAAGAAATCATGATTCAATAAAACACATAAAACCATGAAGGGATCCTAAAAAGGTTCTACAAACATTAATATTCTAAACACTTATGTATAACTGGCGCCAATTCTTGGGGCCCACCCCGTCCATAAGACTAATGTTAATTTTAGCATTGGTCTTATGGACGGTGTGGGTCCCAAGAATTGGCGCCAGTTATAACTCACTGGTTTCTCGCCCTCCTCAGACCCGCTGTCAATCTCTGACTTGCGATCAATCAGCTGGAACATTCTGGAGGCAGCCATCTTGGCCCTGGTGAAGTCTTGGACATACGCACAAGCAGTGCCCACCATGGCAGCACACAGAGTCAGTGCGAAGAAAACCCTAAACAAAACAATATGTGAAAACATGAATATATTCGACTGAATGTATTGTGGTTATGTCTTATATAAGTCAAATGGTATAGAGATTAGAATAATCTAATTTTTTTCAAACCACCGATCACATCATAATATTTTTCCACATGAATAAGGATAATGGTACACTCATTCCTTTACCATCTTGTCCTGATAATTATTGTTCAGTCTGTGTTCTGATTTAGACCAGAGGATTTGAATTGAATACCTGCAGATGTCAATGGCAGTGGTTTCCCCCTCACTGACGAGATGAGCTCCCAAACGGAACGTACAAGCAAACATCCAGTAGATTGTGGCCTGTGAGAGTGCAAAGATGATCCCAAAAACGACTGCTTGTTTCTTGCCCTCTCTGTTGAACAATTTGTCAGTTACTCAATAAACCAATCGACAATTACAAGCATAGAATCAATAAATTTTGAGTATGTTATTTTGAAAACGTGTTAAAAAATTTAAGTACCTCTTCAAATCAACTAATTATATTAACAAAGCAAACTAAATTTAAATTAAAAACATTTGCTAGACAGGTACTCCTCAATCCTCAAGATATAAGTAGGTGTCTTTAATGTGGATCTCTCTTCTTATCACAATTATAAATACATTTTTTATTCATTCATCGTGTCATTTTTATTCGCTATAGTGATAGCAGGTTCAAATAAAACAGGCAGAATTAAATGGCAGATTGTACACTAAGAAAATTAAACACACACAGTTCAAGTAAGACAAATCTTTTCATCAATCGGCAGAAAACTTAAATTTAACTTCTGTAAAAGCTTATGTGTTTACATTATAGGAATTCTTTTAGCCATAATTTAACAAAGCAAAATATTAAGCTATATTAAAATTTTACAAATCATATATTTTTCTTTTCTAATTGTTACAAGTTACATACAACTAGCTCTCATTCTTATTTAAAGGTTTATTTCATTTTTGTCTTTAGTTCTGTTTCAAGCCAAAAAACAATATTAAAACCAGCTTTTGCATCTAAAGGGCATTATTGCTTAAATTTACTTCTCATTTTATTAAAACTAAGATTAATTAATCAGAGACTTTACTTACTGAAATGGCAAAGCTAGATATTTCAGGTAAAGCTTGACAAATCTGTCTTCACAACCCAAAATCTGAACTGTTCGAATATGCTGGACACATTCTGATGCTAGCTGGAAGCAGGTAATTAGGTATAAGAACATATTTAGGTTTTTAACCAGGTCTCATAACTATTTAAAATTAATTCTACTTCATGATTTATTAAACTCTCTTTACAAATAATTCATTCATGACTTGATAAATATTGCAGGATTTACAATGCCAATATTGGTATGTTTCTTGTTTGGTTAATGTGTAATATCTATGTTCTGGCTTTTTAATCATCCAAAATGGATATTTGTTATAAATAACACCATTCATAAGACCTGTGTTTTGTTAGGTATATTTTTAAATGCTAAGAAGGAGGGTTCATGTCATAATATTTGTTGATTGAGTTTCTAGATCAGTAATGTATATTTCCAAAAGGTTAAAACACTAAGTAGACTGCTGTATGATCCTCAATCCTTGATTATCCTTGATTTGTCCTTGACTTTAACCTACTGTAACACTAAGTTTAATATAAAAATGTAATTTTTTCTTAACCTTCTTACTAGATTTGAATATGTTGATCAATTAATTTCTCAACATATTCAAAGCGGCCACAGCGTACCTTGCCGGCCTTGTCCATGAGGCGGGTGTCGCGCAGCTGGGAGCTCCGCAGGACCACGACCTCCTCGTACGAGCAGGCGATGAGGATGGGCATGGTGAAGACGAGGACGAGCGCCAGCTGCCACGAGAACAGGAACGCGATCAGACTGCCGAGCGTGATCGTGACGAACGAACCGATCACGTGGCCTGCGCGCTGGCCCGCCGCCTGGGGACAGAGAGAGCGATAGGTAAAGGGTTGTTATATTCTATAGAATATCGACTAAGAATATTGTATTTTGATTTTGATTTTTGGAAACATTTGCAATCACTGGTTAGTGAAATCAAGTTTCACGACGTTTCATGATCTAAACTCTGATCCCGTCTTCAAATCGAAAAAGTAGCCTAGATTATATCAAGATTACAAACAATCCAGAAGTCAGGAGAACTTGGTAAAAAACAAAGAACACTAAAATAAAAACAGAAAACTGTAACAACAGTCACAAAAAACTAATGCTGAAAACAAAACAAGAACACAATATACCATAGAAATCACAAATTTCACCAATCATAACAGAGTATGTCTACACCCAATTAGGGCAGAGCAAAGGTGGAAGAAGAATGGAATGGCAGTGACAATAGCCAACCAAATGCACCGATATTACCTTCGTCACCACCATTTCCTTCGTCATTCCCATTTCCTTCTCCATCCACGAGTCTTTGCTTTGCTCTGATTGGGTGTGGACGTACGCTGAACTGATTTGTGAAGTTTGTGATTTCTGTGATATATTGTGTTATTGTTTTGTTTTCAGCATTAGATTTTTGTAACTCCTATTACTGTTCTCTGTTTTAGCTGTTTTTTGCCTATGTTCTCCTGGCTGTGTGTTACTAATCTTGTTACACACACCTACTAATCCTGTTTTATGCAGAACCTACTAATCTAGGTTCTTTTTCACCTGAAAACGGAATCAGATCTCAGATCCCGAAACGTCTTAAAATTTATTTTTACTAATCAGTGATGGCAAAATGACCCCAAAAATCAAAATCAAAGCATAAACTCACCATCACCAACAATGAATTTCAAACAAAGGTAAGAATATTGTATTTAAGGAGTAATAAATGTTCTGTTCATCTTAGCCAAAAATTGAAGTTAATCTCAATGTTGGGTCTGAGAGTATTTGAAAAAAGTTCAATTAACTCTAAATTATGTGATGAAAGTCATAGAAAATTGTTACTATAATTTTGTTATAAATATTAGTCTGCTGATTACGAATCTTATCATAACTGAAAGCACCATGACATTCAATGCCAGTTCTAGACCTGCCGAATGATATCATTATATCATATCATATAACATTAAAAAAACTATATTATAAACTACTATAATAAAAAAACTACTATATTATAAAAAAACTAGCTGGTCAAGGTAGCAGTACCCCCTTGATGAGTGGCGCGTCCCTATCCAGTCGTGATATGAGGTTGCCGACCGAGTTCCTGTTGAAGTCAAACCAGGCCATGGGCTGCGTCAGGATGTTGGTGAAGGCCTGCAGTCGGATCCGCATCACCAGCTTCTCCGCCGCCATCTCCATGTTGATTGTCTGTCGCAACAGATACACAGACACTGAAAACTTAACTGGGCACTGAAGAAGGGACCATGTTAGTGTTATTTTACACAAAACCTTTGACTATGGATTATTAATAATAGTAATGACCTGGTTCGATATTGACCTTCAGATTCAAAGTCAATGTCACAACTTTGAGTGAGCTTAAATAAAATAAAGAGTTGTTGTCAAAATAATTAATAACCGTCAATTTCATATCTTTGAATGAACTAAAAAAAAAGGTTAAAGGGATTGTTTTGAATAAAATAAATAGCTACATAAAATAGCCCTTAAAAAGGACCTATTGATTAAGAGTTGGTGTTTGATTTTTAGCACACAATACTACTTCATACATTAAGTAAGATGGCCACGCCCAAAGATTATGACCTAAACCCACCCATTTGTAAGTATGTCAAACAATTTTTCATTTAATGATAAGTTTTATAGGTTTTTTCTTTAGTTAGTCATAGATAATTTTTAAATAACATTTTTTAAGCTATTACAATTAATTCCCTGCATGGTGAGTGAAAGTGTATTAATAAGTGAGTGAGTCAGTGGTATTTGGGACTTTGTATATGCAGAAAATGTAATATATTGCTTTGGAAACTAGTCATTCTGAAAAAAATTAACTTCATTCTCAGCTTTATTTGAGTTTAGTTTATAATACTTTCTGTTGTAACGATTTACTTATAACTAGGGAGCATAATGTATACAAAATTTTTAATTAATTATAAAAACATAGCCTTAGTACTTAGCATACCTGGCTTGAAAGGGTGCATGCAGTGGCTACAACCACAGATAACTAAAAACAGAGCAGAAAGCTGACAGTCATTGTAGCAGTTGTTGCGCTTTTAACTTTTAATTTGATCTCTCTCCGCAAGAGATTGAGGTTACTGGGAGGAGAGTCTTGCTGTCGCTAAGCAGTGCCCCTTCTACTACTACTTCCCCTCTCGGCGACCTAAACAGCAACCTCCCCCCTCCCCGGTCCACCCAGTGCCAGCAGCCATGTGGCTCTGTACTTCTGGGTTATAGAAGAGGAGGAATTTGACGGCTACTTTTTTTATCATCTTTAATTTTCTTTAAAATGGAAGAGAAAATTAATTTTCTCATCCTCAGTTGGAGTGTACCTGAGAGGAGGCGCTGATGGCAGACACGACGGCCAGGATGCCGAACATGATGGACCACAGTAGCGCCGTGTGCACCAGCTCGTCTCCTTGCAGCGAGAATATCTGCAACATGCGCGAGAATATCTGCAACATTCACTACTGGTCAGAGTTGGATATTTGGCTTCTGTTTATGGTGTATTTTTTAATCAGTCCTCAATTCAAGCAACATCTCATACTACTACTTTAGAACTATCTATTTCACTATTGCTGTAACCCTATTATTGAAGATAAAAATTCCTGTAAAAATTAAATTCAAATAAAAATTAATTTTCATCATACTGTCCCGAAAACAGTCGTTTTTAGTTCTCTAAATCGTACGCAAAATGATCGTTTTTGGATCACTTTGAATAGGAGTACTGAAAAAAACATATGGTAAATTTTGCCGTACTCTAATGTCAAAATTTGTTTATGTTACGTATGAAAAGTTGAACGATTTCTTAACTTGTGTTTGTAAACAACTAACAGATGTGAAAATGATGATGACTATTTTGGATAACCTCAAAATTATGTAGTTTAATTTTTTTACGATTAAATGGTTATTTATACATAATGATGAAAATAGTTGTTCATCACACGGAGCAAAAGTGTCTCCTTGGTACTCGATCGCAATTCCAAGCTCGGCTGCGCCTCGCCTGTAAATTACGATCTCGTACCAAAAAGAGTCACTTTCGCTCCTAGTGATGAAAACTACTATTATTTCAAGGCAGGGCTATTTAGGCAATGAATATGACTTTTTAAATGACTTTTTAATTTGTTAATATCCAACCCAAAATTGTTTTTATGGAAATAATGGTGTCTTAAAACTTTAAGTTTTGTTTCTCTCTAACTAAAAGACTCTATTCTAAAACCTTTTATGAAAAAAGTACTGTTAAGGAAATTAACCTGTTTTGTGCACTTTAGCCTGCTCTATCCACAAATATTGTAACACAGTGTTTTGCTTCTTTTATATTTTTGTGCTAGTATATTTGTTTTGACTATTTTTAAATTAGTTTTTTTTGCATATGGTTGTTGTAATACTCCACTCTGAGATTACCTTACCGCAAATACTTCACCATAGAAGAAGGCATAGACTGGTGTAACAGCACCGCTCACGATGCATGCCAGCAAACCGAGGAACAGCCACCCCCACTCCGGCCTGTTCAGCTGGACCAGGGTGAAAACTCCAATCTCCCGATACTGTACAGATATTTCGATTTTAATAAATATCCAAATGGGTTGACCAGATAACTACGATTACTGATTTAATATTTCCAATTTTACCATGCATGAATTTACTATTCAGTGCCTAAGACCACAAAATTTTTCCTTAATTCTCATTCAAGTATCCTACATTTCTAGCATGGAACCATTTTGCACACAGCTCGGGGATAAGCCTACTGGGTCGTAGCTTTATCATAGAGCTAAAAGCCATTGATAGTTGGTAGAACTGAAGCCTTGCTCCCAGAACCACTCTTAACACTGCACCAGACCAATCAATCTAAGACACCATAACCATTAAGGAGAATATAAGTAATTGTGAGGATAAGTAAGATGCAGTAACTACTGTGTAGTATTATTGGTTAGGAGCAACTGATTCATCGGCATTGATTATTACCCAATAATTTTATATAATGCAGTAACTCGATTTAATCTAATCACAAAATAAATTCAGATTTGAGTATTTTGTTCCATTTCAAAACCGTAATATAAAGAGCTGAATATATTTTTTATTTTGTGTGTATTTCTGTGCCATTTTTTTAGTTTTGATAAAAAAAATTCGTGGAGTTTAACTAAATTGCTAATTTACTAGCGTGACTCAAATTTAAAGGGATCGGACTGCTTTTCATTAAAAGTGTTTATCTGGTTTTTCAATAACATGTCTTTGGCATAAACATAACTAAAAATTAACAATGATAGTGTCAATGTCTCAAACTAGTGATGTCAGCAATGTTACCTTGGTGCTGTCCTCGATGACTGGAGCGGTTGGTATCACTGGGCCACTGATGGGCCCGCGAATCTGATACCCTGAGCTTCCTTGTCTGCATTAACAAGACAACCCACTGATAAAAACGAATCAAATAAAAAAGTTCAAATTTGTTATTGCTAAGTTAGCATCCAAATCCCATTTAGTTTGTAATTTCAGTCAAATTGAAACATGTAATTTAATCTACCAAAAATGCAATAGTCACAATTTTGCAGGTGATTTTAGTGAAATAGAAAATTAAAAGAATTATTTTGAGTAAAATGTCTATTTCAATTCTGAAAATATGTTGGTAATAAGAACTAAATCTTTGTTAGGCTTAACTTTTAGTACCCTTCATTTATAAGTTTTTTTAACCCAAAAATAAAAAAGGATGCACTAATTTTCTCATTACTTTTTATAATAAAGGGCTGCATCAGCTATCAGCAAATTATTACTGCTAATTATGAATATTTAAATAATTAAATATTACGAGTACTCATACAAGACGCTGAAATGAGGGAGCGAATTTCAATTAATCTGTTTTTAAATGGATTAAAATGAAATTGCTCTGTCCTCTTAATCTTTAGTTCCACATTCATTGTTGATAGTTTACTAATTTTTATGTTTTTTTTATTTTTGCCATACTTCTATTTCTTCCCACATAAAAATTAACAAAAATGTCTCCAATTTTTTTATTCCATTTATTTGGACTCTGGTGCACAGGTTTTGTGCCCATGTAGACTCTTTCCATATTTTATTGGTTTTGGAATAACTTACTGCATTGTATTATGTTTAGAAATAAAGTATATTTCTTTTCATCCCTTTTACAGTATGATAAATAAAAGTGTACCAGAGCAACATCTCATGCAATCAATCTAGTTTTTTATGAAGCTTTAAAATTTGACTGTTTGAATTTCAACTTTTAAATCTCAAGCGATAAAGTTATAGTAATTCAAAAATATTACTTCATTTCATGAAAAGAAATCTATATAAATAAAGTAGAGACCTTGTATGTTTGTGGATCGCTGTACAGCTAGACTTGAGTCATGTAATTTTCAGGGAATGTTTCGTATGTTAGCAGCTTATTCATCTGATTCTCAGTCTACTCACAATGGGATGCCCAAAATTTCAATAGATGTTTGCCATTTTCTGCTATTTGTTTAAAAATATTTAAATACACACGTGTTATGATTAGATTTCCACTGTTTTATCCTGTAATATAACAAAATTAAAATTAATGAAAGACTAGGGGCCGGGTTCTCTAAGCCAACTTTAAATAAAAATCTGATTTAAACTATAAAATCTTACCCAGGCTCGATTCTACGGCGTAAAAAAAGTCCATCTTTTTAATCTCCTCTTTAATTTTTTTGTTTGTTTGGACAAAGAATTCACCTTTGGGGAATGATATTTTTTCCTTGACCCAAATTATTTTTCGACGTTTCCGGAAATTTTGATTGTCATCAAACTCATGAACAAAGTCTATTAAATGAAAAAGTTACCTCTTTCAGTAATATTTAAGACTTTGAGTGTCCCACAAAATTGTGGGATTTTGGGGCATTTTAAACTTCTCTAACATAATCCTCTTTAGAGTGACCCCTCATTTTAAAGAGTTTTACATTATGTTTGAGTTGCCCCCAAGATACTCCATTTGTGCAAGACCCTCAAAATTTTAAAATATAACTTAAATTATATAATATCCAATATTATCAGTGCATCAACAAGGATAACTAAAAGAGTTGTTTTTTAATTAATGACAAGTTTTCAAGAGCCTTTTCAGTTTTTAATTTACCAAAGGGGAAATAATAATTTACCAGGGGGAATAATTTGGTGAAAACGAAAACCCATTTCAAATTAGCTACTTGCCATAGTGACACATTTGAGTCTTGGTGCTACTCTCACAATAACATTTTAATTGCCGGTGTTCACACATTGCGACTGTGACTTTCGTATTCAGATTGTCAATAATTATAACAATGGGACTCGGTGACAAAAGTCCGGGTCCTATCACCTAAAGGGAAAGGGGTGTAATAATACCGCTCATAATTTCCGCATACCACTCACAGGGTTGAAAATGAGCCTGATCTTACCATATGTTTTATATCAACAATTATTTGCATTAGTTGAAATCCAGGTTTTAACTTTGTTTAAACTTGGTTTAGGCCCGAATTACAATAACAAATATTTTATAAAAATCTTTTATACAAAAATTGATTGACCAATCAAAATTAAAGGCAATTGATTAAAATAAAAATTTAATTTTAATTGGTCAAATCTTTTATAAAAGATCTTTTACAAAATATTTGAATGTGTCATAAAATTAAGTTGGAGAAACTGCCCGAAAATAAATTTCCATCGGTAAAACTGGTGTTAACAGCTATTCATAAATATTTTGGTTTTTAAAATTACATATTACAAGCTATCCTTTGAAAAAATACTGAAAAGGACTACAAATACTCTAGCCAACAATTATATCTTAAACATATCCTACAAAAAAAACAACAGTGAATCACATATTTCAATTCATCCGTTTTATCTAGAGCTATGGCTTACACCTGCTGAAGCTGTCAAACATTGTTTACTCTCAATTATCAGGGACCATAGGCAATGGAAAAATTTATTTCAACAAACATCAACTGTGTTTGTTAACAAATTAAAGTAAAGATATTCATAGGCAACTAGAAAATGTTAACATGTCAGTCTAGTATGACTTCAGAGATCAGCTGTGATATTCTATTAACTTTCACTCCACTCCAACTGCTTCAGGTGTAAATAATTCGCATATCTTGATAAAACGGATGAACTGTAGCCAGAGATTTTGTTAGCAATTGCAAATGCCAGCTGAACAAAACAATGCTATGCCTAATAGCTGTACAGCGCTGTAATCAAAAGTTAACCAATCAAACAACAAGTTAAAGACAGACTTTCTGATAAACGACATAGCTGCTGTTATACTCACTTGGGTTCTGAAGCACTGTAACACACATTTGTCTTTCTAGGATTATAAGGTTTAAACCAATTTTTTTTTTTGCCTTACATCAAATATAACTTTCCTTCAGTTTTTTTAATGATTTTATACTTGAGAAGACCTTTTCACTCACAATAAAAGTTGTCAACAAAGAATTACACCAAGTTATTGTTATAATGAAACCTGAATAAACAAACTGATTCACGTTATACTTGAATTATCTGACCACTGACTGGTTATCAGACTTTTGCTCAATAAATTACAAAAAATTCACTGCATCAATCAGGATGAGTTTTTATTGATTTAAGGAAGAATGTTACTCAAAGAGGTAATAAATTGATTTTAATAATGGCTTTATCAAGTTTAAAATTAAATGTTTCATTTTTTTATCTCACATAACTTACTTTGGTTTTTCAGAGAATATTATAACATGTTGAATGGTTATATGAAACATGGAATTGGTTTCCCTTGTCAAACTGCCTTTTAACTGGTTATAGTAAAATTTATTGTTGTGTCTCGACATATCCCATTTCTTTTCCAATTGGTAATAATGATTTTGAAATATAAAATCTCAGTAAACGAGAGAAGTTTTTCAAGTACAGTAAAACCTCACTAACTAAACTGTTTATGGACCCAGATGAGGTTGTTGAGTTTGGGGGTTATCGAGTTATCCAGAACATTGGAATTTTTAATGGATTTTTAATTCAAAATTACAACAGATTTGAGTTTCATACGTAAATTAATTACTTACATGAGTATGTAACATATTGAGTAAATGATCTTGAAAGAAATGTAATATACTCAAGAATTAAAGATTAAATGTCCTGAAAAAATGCTTAATTGACGTTTTTTGTCAGCTGCATGAGTATCGACTTATGCAGACTGAAAAAAGTGTCAAAGTTATCAAGTGTCAAGTTAGTGAGGTTTTGCCGTATTACGAAAACATTCAGACAGGAAGGAGAAAAATACATAATTAAATGAGAATTTTTAAACGCTATATTATTGCTCACAATAATTTCCTTTAATTAGTTTCTGTTGATAAAATAACTAAAATCAATGTTAATGGAAATAAATAATGTTACAGTACCTGTCTTCGACATTAAGGTCCTCTTTTGTGGGCGATATCTGGGCACAGACCATCCTGTAGTAGGTGCCTTGCAGACTCATCAGCTCGGTGTGGTTTCCACTCTCCAACACTGATCCATCCTACAGCACAACGCAAATTATCTAAGACATCAAAGTAGAATGATATTATTCATGTTTAATGAAATTTCAAAAATCGACAGCAACTTTTTTTCATTGCCATACACATTTTTAACATGGTTAGTACCCATTTTTAACATGAGTAACTAACGCCATGATCAAAACACTAATTAATTATTAAATGTTTTGTAAATAATACAGGCTATAAAAACCAATGTGGTTTCAATATCCTAATCTGCCTTTAAAATTTTGCATTAAAATCCTCATGTTTTTATCGGATCCTACTGGATCACTCACCTTCATGACATAAATAACATCAGCATTCTTGATCGTGGAGAGCCGGTGAGCGATGAC
Organism: Flexamia atlantica; assembly: GCA_035578135.1. Taxonomy (NCBI): domain Eukaryota; kingdom Metazoa; phylum Arthropoda; class Insecta; order Hemiptera; family Cicadellidae; genus Flexamia; species Flexamia atlantica. The sequence goes on from JAQJVK010000005.1 coordinate 19,145,987, forward strand.
GATCGTGGTCCGCCCCTTCATGGCCTTCTCGAGCGCCTCCAGCACCACGCTCTCGGTCTGGGAGTCGAGCGCAGACGTCGCTTCATCCAACAGCAGCACTTTGGGGTTACGGACGAGCGCTCGAGCGATTGCGATTCGTTGTTTTTGTCCCACACTTAACTGAGCGCCTCGATCTCCGACCAATGTTTCGTATTTCTGCATCAGTAAAATGCTATTATTTTGTTGCTTCAAAAGATAGTTTTCTTCAGTTTGATACTTCAGTTCTTACAATTTTAAATATTAAATTGTGATTGATCTTTATCATTACATTATCCAGAAAAAACTTAAATGTATATTTATTTTCATACCTATTTTTCAAATTCCATGTTATTTTTATTACGGTATTTGAACTATACTCCAAAAATCTTTTGAAAGAGTTCAGTCAAGAAGCCATGAAAAAAGTCATTTGCCTTGTATACCATATTCATAAAAAAAATGTTAATTTATATTTAAAATTTTTTTTTTGAAAAAGAAAGCGGTAAAAAATCTTTCAATAATCAATCTATATTAAATTTATTCCTAGTATTGAAAATTAGGTGGAATTAAAAGAAATAATAAAATACAATACTTGAAAAAAGAAAACTTAAGCATGGGTAAAAAGCTTCTATGAAAAATTACACTACCATTTAATAAAGAATACTGTCCCTAATTATGCTGAGTATCGCCTTAGCTATCACAAACATGTCAATATTTTGCCAGTAGGGAAACAAGCCTTCTATAGGTTTATATATGATCAGTTACGTAGCAAAAGAATGGAATTCACTGACAGTAAATCAACATAGATTCTTTGATGGCAGTTTTCACCTCCGGCAGTTTGGTGATGAAGCCGCTGGCGCTGGCCATGGCCGCCGCCTTCTCGATGTCCTGCTGCGAGACGTTCTCGCGGCCGTAGCGGATGTTCTCGGCGATGGACACACTGAACAGGATCGGCTCCTGCAGCACCACGCCGATCTGACTCCGCAGCCATGTCAGGTTCAGGTTCTTGATGGGGTTCCCGTCCAACTTTATCTGAAAATGACGCAAGTAGTAAGTATGATTTTCGTTGTAAGACCTCTCTCTTTTTGGCTAACTAGCTGTTTCCATCCAGTTTTTATCAGGAACATATTATGTGTCTTTTTATATTATTTTTTAATGTCTTACTACGCCATTGGCATTTTTTTACATTTTGATCAGGAACGAATCAAACCCAGGTCTTGTTACTATCTAACAGCGACCTTTTGTTAGATAGCATTATGCTTATACCATTAGTTATAAGCATTATGTCAAAGCTTTAAAACTTTACCTTGGCCCGCCAGTTATATTGGACCCGACCCAAAAAAATTTTTGAAAAAGGAAAAAAAAACTTGTGTACAAATTCTTCTCCTCTGTCCAAATGTAGAGAATCAAAACCCCTCCATCAAGTGTCTGTGTAACCCCTACTAAACGTTCAAATGCCAACATCTTCGTCCTTGCCGGACACCACTTATTTTAGGTGAGCCCTTCCACAAACTGAGCCTCACATTTGCAACCCTAATAGGGACTGTGGTTACTGGGATTCTAAGCCGCTTGTTTCGAATGGCTTTAATGTTACACTCGCCAGTGTACTGCTTTAGTACCCGCTTGGCTACAATGCCACTATCCAGCGGCAAGACTCAGGTATAGCTTACAGGTGACCTAAGCGGCAACTCAGTGAACTACTAGGCCGAGCCTTCACTAACAGTACCCAAAGTCTATTACAGAACTGGCGCTATTATCATGATGGTCCAATTTGGTGACTATGAGATAGCTCAACATTATTAGCCAATGTGTAAAATACTACTGTACATTAGGACACTAAATCTTGCTAATAGTTTTTTTTTTATTTGAGAAACAAACTGAATAAATCTTTATGTATTAATGTGTAAAACTATAGTATGATAAGAAAACATGCAGATTTAATCATCTGGTCTGGGAGACTCTAATCTGGTTTGGTGGCAAGTTGAAACCAAGACAAGTACATGCCCGTTTTACCGAATAGGCATGGTAGGCATGTGCCTAGGGCACTAGGCAATTGGCATTTTTGGGGGGCGTAAAAAAAAATTGCCATGATTGTATCTGCATGCATCATTTATTGTGCCACTGCCGAAAGCCGACATCTGACCCAAATCACAGCTGCACCCGGTGCTCCGCGCTGTTCTTGACGTGTAGGGTTCCCAGATGTACGATAATTATCGTATTTATGCGATAATTTCTCTGGAATGTACAATGTACAATAGTACAGGGTGTTTTTTTTAAAACGCAACCCATTTTCAAGATTGAATAATGCACATATAAATATGAAATGAGTATTGTTTTAGTGATCTTTACATTCTATACAACCTATTATTTAAGTTTGAACACATTTAGTTTACATTACGTGCTCAAACAGTCGGCCATTGGCATTTATATAAAGTTATGTCCTTTCCATCAAATTCCCAAACACGTGTTGCAAGGTACCGCTTTGAATTTCTTGCATTCAATTTGTTGTTTGTTTTGAGGTGCTGAATATCCTGTGAATTGTTTTAGTAAGCCTTATTATGTATCCCCAAAAAATAAAATAATATATTGGGGTCAAATCCGGGATCTTGGGGGAAATAATCCTTCACCGATAAAATCAAGTTTTGTGTTGCGTTTTTAATGTGCATGTCTTTAAGCTAACTCACGTTAAAGTGGTCCGATCTGAATGAAATTTGCCACAGACATGTAAAGTAGTAATTACTCTACGAAATAAATTCACAAGCAAAACCTGAATTGTAGCACCTCAAAACAAACAACAAATTTAATGCAAGAAATTCAAAGCGGTACCTTGCAACACGCGTTTGGGAATTTGATGGAAAGAACATAACTTTGTATAAATGCCAATGGCGGACTGTTTGAGCACGTAGTGTAAACTAAATGTGATCAAACTTAAATAATAGGTTGTATAAAATGTAAAGATCAATAAAACAGTACTCATTACATGTTTATATACGTATTATTCAATCTTAAAAATGGGTTGCGTTTTAAAAAAAAATACCCTGTACTTCCTATTGTACTTGAAAATATACAATAATTTTGAATAGGTACGGCTGCTTAAAAGAAAATAAGATTTTAAATGGAAAGAATGCTTATTTTTTTATACCACAGCTATTTGGCATTGTAATTTAACAAAATCATCCTTAGTAGTCTCGTCTTTTCTGTTTTCTGCTACTAGTGTCATATGTGGGCCTGTGCATCGAGTGGGTGAATGGTCTTTGTTTATGTGTTTAGTACTTTTTAAGGTGAAATGTATATTTTAAGGTAATTTGGGTTTATTAGTAGTCTTTAATTTATTTAAATACATTACGCTCAGACAACTAAAATTGAATAGATACCTCACGGCTACCGGTTGCCAGGCCGGGACACGGAGGGACCATAGGTGGTGGATAATGGGAAGGCTTTCGAAAAGAATCAGGATAATTTGTAAAGGAGAGTTAAGGGACATGAAGTCCCTCACGAACCAAAACTGGCATTTCAGACTAAATCTAAATTTACAGGGTATAGGCGATATGGTAGGGATAGTGGGGGGGGGGACGTAATCAGCTAGTAAGGGGTATAAAAAGGGGCGCTACTCTTTGCTGTGCCTAGGGCGCTGGCAGGGCTAATAACAGGCCTGGACAAGTATGTCAATTTATACATATTTCGAGAGAAGTTGACCCACTGTTCCGGAGCTGCAGTCGTAGAGTCGCAGGAAGAGGTCGATGACGGTGCTCTTCCCCACCCCGCTGGGCCCGACCAGCGCGACTGTCTTGCCCGGGGGGATCTCCAGGTTGAAATGCTTCAAAATCTGCCAATCAATGATAATGCATTCAAATGTTAGGGGTCACAATAAATTTCCCCTTACAATTATGATAATGAATGGTAAAATAACAACAGTAGACTCCCACTTACCTGGACATTTCGGGACCCAAGTAAGACCCAGGAGGGTAACAAATTGGGTTAAACCGACTATAGCCTTAAGCTTGTAAATGATATACAGTCTAACCCATACTGCAAATACCAACACCAATAACTATGTAAAATAGTAAACATTTGAAATTTGTTATGACAAAATTTTTGTCTCTAATATTTAACAAAAATCGTCAATATTGTTCACTTTCTGCCAATCTCAGTCGGTTAAACTGGTCCTTATTTCATAAGGATTCTGGTCAGAGTGTTGACCAGTTAAAGCTATGTCAGTTGAAAGTGTTAACATAAGAGAAAAGTCTACTGTATTGGTTCAATAACATGTTATGTATATTATCAACACTGTGCAAAATTGGTTTTTTTGTTGTAGTTAATATGTTTTTCATCCATAGATTTCTTTGACATATTATTCTGGTGATTTTAAAATAATGGTTTGAGATATATCAATATATTACATCACATCAAATTCCAGTTAAAAATAAAAAGATTATGATTTCAGGACATGAAAGCTTGAAATATCTCCAAATTACACGTAGGCAAACTTTTATTGCACAGCAAAAATAATTCTAATGAGTAAAGTTGCTTGATAAAGCATTAATATATAAACAAATTATTTACTATTTCATTGGTTACATAAGACATTACCGGCTTGTTGGGTCTCGAGGGGTAGGTGAAGGTAACATCCTGAAAGGATATCCTCCCCTGGACCTGGTGTGGCTTCAGTCCGTGTTTGCTGGCGGAGTCAATGTCTGGGGCTCTCTCTATCACACTGAAGATGGTGGAGGCAGCCCCCAGTCCTGTGCCTACTGCGGTGTAATAAGGAAACGCATCTCCTAGTGTGAACGCCCCTGACAGAACACTCAAAAACACCTGAAAACAATTAATCATCATAAAAGCTTATCGACTTAACAATTAGAAAACTTTGTTTCAAAACGATTTCTCATGTTAATTTTGATTTTTGGAAATAAATCACGAAACTAACTTTCTTACTTGGAATATTGTGTGTATAGTAGTCAATGTCATTGGCACCCGCAAGGGGGAGCTAGTCAGGGTCAATGCCCCCTCTGAGAAAGTTAACAAAAATATAATCTTTGTAGGGTTTAATACAGCTCAATGAGCGTCCAAAATACAGCTATATTATTTATGTATAATCATAATATTACCGGATGTCTACGAGCCAGAAATTCGGGAAAATTTCTTGGTTTTATACAGTTGGGAAAAGAAGTGAATTTTTGATTGGAAAATTCGGATCCGGTGACAAAACATAATAGCTGTTTTTGTTGTTAATATCATCATTGGAGCGGACAAATCTCCTGGTCAAACATCGGCAGACAAACCCCTCATTCCTATTTTGGCCGGAATTTTCCTCACTGCTTATAGCAACCTGAAGATCATTTGGCCAAATTTGAGGCTGGTGTATGTGTAAATCAAATTGTGGTAGACGAATATTTTGGTCAAATTATGGCTAGAAAATATGTCATTTATACCACGACTGGTGAATCTCTCAGTAGGACTGCAACCAGAAGATCACTCGATCATATTGCAGCCGTCAAATTTCTCCACGGTATTGCAGTTGTCTCTTGGTATAGCATTGCGGTCAGAACTAATTGAGGCTAACAGTCTCTCTTTCTTTTAGTGGCCAGAAAATTGCCTGCTCTTTTTGTGACCAACAAATCTTTCGGTTGTATTGCAGCCAAAAAATCTCTCCGTGGTATCCAACGATGCACAAATCTCTTGGTCGCATTGCAACCATCGAATATATCAGTTTCATTGGGGCCAACGTTTTTAGGTACATTGCTGTCGTCAAATCTTATGGCCGTATTGTATGCCTTTCAAACAATGTTGTTAAAAATCATGGCAGGCAAAAAATTAAATAGTTATGGAAAGTAAATTTTGCTATTTATAATCTTTTGGCTGTCTTTTGGCATATGCTGCATGCAAATCTGGTGGTCTTATATACTAGTTCATAAAAATTGTGGTAAAGTATTTCTTAAATAGCCATATTTCAATGGTCGAAAAGATCGTGGGAAAAAATCAAAAAATTCATATGTAAAGTGCGGGCGTCGCGGGGGCAGCAGATTAGCGAACCCAATTTATATCCATCCAACTAAACGTTAAACACTACGCGGTAGTGGTACTGCGTACGACAGTCGACATAGTTCCTTGGAACACCAACAGATAGCAGCACTGCCTGGATTGCACCAGTCCGCTTGTATTGCCAAAATGAGGGGAAAATCCCAGAAAACCTGACAAAATGGTGGGTTATACAACATTGCCAGAGGGAAATTTTTCGGGGAAATTTAGTACCAACCTACACCAAAATAAAGCTACACATTCGTAGCAACAAGCTGGCAACAAATCATTGTTCCCGAGTGCCACGCCGGTGCAAATTTAAGCGGTAAAGTTTGTGTGTTGTGTCTACGGGTAGACCCGTAGTACGTGTTGTGAGAACAACCGCAACCACGGGTATGCCCATGCCACACAGCAAACGTGTTAAAAATTTACAAAAACAGTTTATCCCTAAATAATATAATAAAATTAGTCACATCACACAACTAGTATTCACACACCAACTAAACATGGTACATGGGATGTGTTCCTACCGTGAACACACTGCCTGGTGTGCAGTAGCCGGCCCGAATGAAGAGAGAGCTGACAAACAACGCCACTCCGTACTGAGCGTATTTACAGAAGTTCACTATTGTAAGGCACATGGCAATTTTGTAATACGTGGCCATAGCCACTTTACGACCCTCCTCCAATGCCGCTTCGTACCTGAGGATCAACAAAAACAAAATAATTATATTTCTATGTCAAGGTGGCCTCAGCCATTAGAGTTTATATTCAATTTGTTGAGACCTCGTAGTACAAGATTCAGTATTAATCTCATATCTTTCATATCTAAGTATATGCATTTAATATTCATATTCAGTTATCTAGAGATAATTGTAGGAGCTGGCTGGTTAATTTTTTAGCATTTGAAGTAATAAGACTTAAAAATAGTCTTATTGATTTTTCTTTTATATTTAAAATCTCAAGTACATTGCTGCTCATTTATTTATGATGTAGGTAAATTTACAAAAAAGAAATTCCAGGAGTGCACAGTTAAGACTTTTATTTAATATTTAAGAATGTTTCCAATAATTTAAAATTACAATTATGTTTTTTGAAAAATGTTCATGAGATAAGATTTGAGAAATCCTTGAGATAGTGGCAGGCAGCACAGCAGATGGGGTCGGATAGGTTTACCCAAAGATACCTGTTCAAAAACAACATTCATCTCTCAATAGTTCAAGAAACACCACAAAAAATAACAAAATCATGCAAAAGTTGAAATACCTGCGGATGGCGTCTGGTTCACCATTGAAGGCAGCAATGGTCCTGACAGCATTCAAAACCTCGTTGGCAATACTACCAGCTACAGCGTGCTTGACTTGCTCTCTAGCTGCTGACCAGGTAGCAAGCTAACACATCACTATCAATCAATATAAAAAATACTAAAACTATTACTCTATACTCAATATGTTTAAATGATACAATCTATCTATCAACAAACTCTATTCTCTTCTATTTCACTTTCCTCGATAGGTACCTAAGTTAAAAAGTACTTATCACTGAGTAACTATTGTACTGTAAATCTTGCAAAGTAGCACAAAGACTGCAGGTATAGACTAATATTCAATTCTTATGGCTTAAAGATGAAAATATAATTAAAAAAAACTAAAGTGAGTGTTGTGACAAAGATTTCCAAAAATAGAAGATTATTTTGCATTGATTGGAAATGTTATAATTCATGTTCTTAGCCCTTAATTATTTTTCATACTATTTTAATTTTGTCTAAGCTGCGGAATGATAGCAGGGTGTTATTTTAGCAAATAAAAGATATGCTGTTACATTTTTCACACAATTAGGAATACAAATAAATTAGATAATAGAAAAAAATAACAAAATGGTCTTGAACCATTTTTTTCCACATGAAAAATTATAACAAATTAAATATCATTAAGGGGGTAGTCATGAAATCTTCAGATTTTATGACTTATCAAACAATTAAGTTCTATAATGACTCAATTTACAATATGCAGTCACCACTTTAAATGGTAGGAGAGTGCCGTTTCAATAATTGGGGTATGGGATATTCATCTTCAACAGTTGGTGAGTTTCATCTTGAGCTATGGCCTGCTCCTTTGCTGGAACTGTCAAACACATTGATTATATTAAATTATCTGGGACAATAAACAATGTAGAAATTAATTTCAACAAACATCAACTGTGTTTGTCTACGGATAACATTTAAGATAAAAATAGATAGCTGTTACAAAAATGTTAACATGAGGCTAGTACAAATTTTGAGATCAGCTGTGGTGTTCTGTTGACTTTCACTCCACTCTAACTGCTTCAGGTGTAAACGGTTCCCATAGCTCAAGATAAAATGCACAGTCTATAACCTAATTATTCATCAATCACACACATTTAAAAATGATTAACCTTTTGAACACAGACTAACTCAATTTATAGTAAAAAAGAGGGTGAAAATCGCAGGTGCTTTATTGATGACATTGACTAACCTTAGCCGTGAAGGCAGTTGAAATGATGATGAATGGAGAGAACGGCAGCAGACACAGCGTGAGCTGCCAGTTGACGAGCAGGCCTACCACCATCCCCACTATGAAAGTGGTCAAGTACTGTGTCACCATTCCGAACTTGCTGCCCAACCCCTCTCGTATCCGCTCCAAGTCACTTGAACAGGATTACATTTTTATTTGGAGAAGTTGGGTGCTTTCAAATAGCACCCATGTAATTTGTCCAACAGTAGACCTTCAAAAAATAATCTCATCTAAATTAATATGTATGGATAGTTTTTCAAGTTTATTTATTTCAAACAATGCTAGAATAAAACAAACACAAAATATAATGTAGCATTAAGGATATTTCATCTTGATAACAGCCTCTGAAAACAGTTCATCTTCATTGACTGCTAACACTTAATGGCACAACTAATGGAACTAGAGAATAAATAACAATATAAAGGTAACAAGTAAAAACTTGTTAAAAACAAGTAGTAACTTGCAAAAAAGTAAAAAATACTCATACAGTGGATACCTGAGGGATTATATCCTTAATCTAAGAACTCCGAAATTATTTGTGATCAAAATTATTTATGAAATAAATATGATATAAGCACCATATCCAAAAAATTGTTTATATTTTTACTTACTCTGATAGTTTTGTAGTGAGACTGCCTTCATCATTAATTTCATGCCAGGCGATATTTTGTCTCAGGATCTGGGTGAAAAACTTGGTCCTCAGTCTATGGACTTGCCTTTCACAGGCCAACTCCCAGCACATTGTCTAAACATCAAGGTTATAATGATTCAGCCAGAGCCAAATACTAGAGTGTTAAAGTTCCAGGTAACTAAAAAGAGCAAATTATGTAATTTATTTTAAAATCATTCAGCTAATCCCCAACAACACTTCTCATGGTGCACTCCATCTTTTCATAAGTTTTGGGACATAAGATTTGTTTATATAAAATGCTAAAAACTTTAAATCCCTGTGTTATCCTTTATATATATGTATAAAAGAGGTTTTTGGTTTATAGATAAAAGAGAAAACTTTGTAAATATTTTTAAATTTTCACGGAGAAGGTTTTTAAGCCATCCATTTCGTTCTAACTCAATTGAGTTCCTCCCCAGGTGCCCAAAAGTGTTCCTCTATTATTAACCTTATACAAAGATATTGCAGTAGACTCCCTCTTAAACATACCTTATCCAGACACCTCAGGACCAATACCTTTCCGGGTAACGGTTTTTCTGGTTAAACCAAAGTTCCCTAAAACACGTTTAGTTATAACTCTAATGCATACTGTATCAGCTAATACTCTGATTTAGACTTGTGTTTACTGGTCTACAATCTTTCCCACAAAAATCTTCCATACAGTATTGTTCACTTCCTGCCTATTACTTCCGGTTAAACCGATGTGTTGATAAAAAACGTCCAGTTAAACCGATGTCCCGGTAAAGAGGCGCCCGGACTAGAGAGAGTCTACTTTGTTTCCATAACAACTAATGACATGTTAACTTGAACAGGTTATCTTTGGTAAATAGACAAAGGCTTGATAACTTTGCTTGGAAACCAAGGGTAGTTGTTTTATTTATGCTTAGAAAGTTATTTTTTAAACTCTCTTTTCTTAAATCACTTTAGAACTCCACCCCTCGGACTTTTTAAGTTTCTAAGTTAGCAGAATGTAAAAGCATAATACATTGAATGAAAAAGATACCAACACTAAAAAATTGTTCAGGTTGAATATTATTTGTGAAATTACTTATGCTCTGAAAAATAATTGGATACATCACAATATATATAGCAGAGGCCAAAGAAAAAATAGATAGAAAAAATGGTGTTCATGATTTATTTAATATAAATCTGATTATTTCTTCGTATGTGTTTGCTGATTGATTCAAAAACTATTAACATAATCTTATCAGCTTACCTGGATGAAGGCAGCGCCCAATACCACAAGACCAATGAAGAAGTAGTACATAGCATAATCACTCAATGTTTCAACTGTGCTCTCTGTAACTGGATCGAGAGTTGGTCTATGGCAAACAGGCAGAAAATATTAATTTGAATACATTAATGTTAATGATTTTTGTTTTCATACTATTATTTTATACCAATAACCATGTATTATATTACCTTAGATGATGTATTTTAAATAACTGCCAACTGCCTAAACATGCCTTTAAAATTATTGTGCTAAGCAATGTAACTACGTATGAAGTCGCCCCTTCATTTGGTAGCAGAGCATGGTTTCAATGCTCGGACCTCTAGGGCATGGACCCAGTACGCTTCCATACTGGGGACTTAACCTTGTTCCATATAAACTTGTTGAGTAATTGTTTACATCTACAGCAGCACAATATTTTTATTTTTAAAATGAATGATCCAAGAGGAGGAAAACATTGTGAACATTGTTATTTTTTCTTCACTTTGGACATTCTGAGTAAATTTTTTTACCTTTGTTAATGCAACAATATTGTTATTCAATTTTGATTTGGTGTGTTATTGTATATCTTCATTTTCAAAGGAAATCATGTATGCTATAGGTTTATGAAAACACCCTGTTTTATGTCTTATTTATTAATTATATAATACGCTAGGGGTTTTTGTGATCAAGACTCCTCGTACAGTTCTGAACAGATTTTAATAATTTAGGTGGCGTTGAAAAGAGCTCAGCGGAAGTTATGCAAGAAACAAAATAGATAAAGGCCACACTTAAGGGAAGAGCTGTAGATGTTCTTAAAGTTCCGAATTACTCCATAACATTTAAATCCAAGAGAATATAAATTTCAATGAAAAGCTAATTAATAAACATTTCACAGACTATTTAAAAAGAAGATAAAAGAAAACTTTAAAAGGTGTTAAGCAGCACATGTCAAATATTAATCCAATAAAAATTTGAGTGAATTAGATATATTTTAGATTATTCAGTTTCAAGATTTTAGGAATTCAGTTTCATGAGAACAATGAAATAAACCTCTTGATACAGTAGAGCGTTGATTATCTGAACTAATTGGGGACAAGGGGTGTTCGGATAACTGAATATTCGGATAATCGAACATGAAAATACAATATTTTAAAATTATATATGTAACATAATTCTTAGTAGTAAAAAGGCTAAGATATTATCAAACAAAAATTATTCACATAATTTTATTATGAAATCTATCACAATACATGGATATCCTGGTGCGACGGGAGTTTCGGTTGGCGCGCGAATTTGAATTGCTTAAGAATCATGTTCAAAATATGAATTATTACGGCGTTCGGTTAACCGACGGTTCGGATGATCGACGTTCGGATAATCGGCGCTCTACTGTACAAATAAAAAATAAAGACCAACGGTTCTTCTAATGAATTTGTTAGTCTAAGTACTGTAATAACACAAGTAAATTTAATTGCTCTTTGTTATTAAAGTGATGGTTTTTACTACAGGAACACATGGTATTTAATACTACCAAGGAGAAAATATCTTCTCACATTATCTCTGTTGAGCTGCTGAAGGTAGTGAATGCGTTCCAATCATTCCACAAACTATCCGCTTCCTCGGGAATGGTCTCTAGTTGCTGCTCGCTCTCTGTTGTCGATGTTAGGTTTTCAGCTTCCTGGAACATTATTAATAGTAAACATCACATTTGGAAATCATGAAAACAAATGCAGTTACCATATCATTTAGCCATACATAATAAACTTCACAATATACTTTAAATTATTTTTTTAGTATTTGCCTAGTGGTATTCAAATCTTCGAAAACAGAGAAAGTCTAGAAGAAGTATGGAAAATATTTTCCTAACTTAATTTAATTTGCCACATCAAAAACGTGATTAAGATTCTTTATTCAAAAGAAACCCATAAAATTATTTGTTTTTTGTATTACAACTACAACAACAAATAAACCATACTACAGAAACATATATATTTTAATACCATATATGATGAGCAATAATTTCTGTAGCAAAGGCAAGTAAAAAAATTTTAAACCCATCATTAATATTTATACCATCTATTTTAACATCCTGCAGCAATTTTTAATTGATTTCACAGAATTTTTTGAGCCATTGGTCTGTTTCAATTATATATTTGAAATTAATTCAGAGACTTTTTCAACACACAAGCCCTTATAGTTTACCAAGCAAGAGAAATGGTTTTGAGTAGAGCACAATAAGAAAGGTTGCCTGAAGCAAGGTTTTCCCCTACTAATTAGTCAGTTTAAAACTCGCTGGATTTCACTGCATGAACATTTTTACTGGTAATATTAAAATTTCTTAGTGCAATTTTTCAGTTACATTTAATCATTATATATGGGAGCTATAGCTGGAACTTTTTATTTTGTAATGTTTAAATATTGCTTAAAGATTGGGTTTGTTAATTGAATTCACAATCAATGTCAATAATTAAAAATCTCAATTTTTTTAATGTTGATTTTTAAGTTACAAATATTGATTATTTGTAATATTTTGACCATATACAAGTTTGATTAAACAATAAATAAATTAAATCATGAGCAAAATGTATTATAAATATATATTTTTCTTATTCTTTAGCTTTCTTTTATAAACCCATCCATGAAAATGGCAATTGGGCTTAATTCAATAAATTCAAATAAATCTTACAAAAATTTATTTGCAACATCATATTTGTGTAACAAGAATGTATCCACTCACAAATCAATGTTTTTATTTGTTGGATGTATAAATGTGAATATTCTTTATAAATATATAAATCATATAAAAAGATTTACCTCACAATTGACAGGGTGATTGACAATAGTTTTCAATCAATACTTTAATGTTTCTCTTATTTACGATCACGAAAATTTTAAGTATCACAAGTTCTATGATTTTATAGTAGAGCAAATGGTAGCGCTCGCTTGCGTTCTACTTTGGACAATTTCAACGATTTATGAATTGCAGAAAATTCCAAATGTTCAAAAGTATATAAAATTCTCAGACCAAATATGATAATTATTTTGAAGCAATTGTTTTTATATCAATTTTGATTAGATCAGTTTGCAAACCTTTTGAACTGCCAGGAAGCCGTCCACCATTCGACCGAAGAGCAGCGCCAGGACTGGGAAGCTCAGACCGTGGAAGATGGCCCCCAGAACACCAAAACTGAGCAGGAACACATCTCCCTTGCTGGCAAATCGATACTGAAAAACCCAATTAAGCCTTAGTTCATGACATCAGTAAAGAATACTGTACTGTGTCTATTTTTCCATGAACAACTCAAAGTTAGGCCTACTCAAATCAACAATCACATAATAGTCCAGTGACCAAAACATCGATCGAGGCCTGAAATCGTGGAATCTGCAAAAAATGAAGTCAGGCTGATCTTGAATTTCCTTAAAGGAATAAGCTATTACCGTAGGTCTCATGGTAAGACCTAAGCCCGAGACCATATTAAATTTTCATTTTGGGGCCCCCAGAAGAAAAAAACACTATTCGTTTGAATTTATATATATATGTCTGTTAACACGATAGCGGCCGCAAACATGGTCCGATCCAGGGCCGCCGAGAGGGGGGGGCAAAGGGGGCAGATTGCCCCGGGCCACAAAAGGGAGGGGGGCCACATTTTGAGCAGAGAAAGTTTTTTGTGGATTATTAAAAATTAGGATTTTTAAATGAAGAAGACCAATATGAAATGAAATATTAGAAAATATATAAAAATTATAGTATTAAAAGCGTGTATTAACAAACTAAAATGCCCTATATTTATTGCCTTATTTTGGCACAGTTTCATTTTGTTTTCTGACATCTCGTCAGGGGCCCCCCGAGATTAGGTCTGCGCCAGACCACATATAACTAAATCCGTACTACTGTCCCTGGTCCAATAGGCTGTCCCCAAACATTCCTCACAAAACGTTGTACAGGCCTACTATGGACCAAGGAAAAGGATTCCTAGCTAAAACTAAACGGAGTATACTGTGTTTTACAAAGAATAGTACGGTAGTTACAACATTTATGTGACATGACTTTTTTGCAGAGATAAATAACTTTTTCAGCTTTGTTTCTCCTCTTAGTTTCAGTTTAGCTACGTACAGGGGCGAACCCAGGGGGGGAGATAAAAGGGATATATCCCCCCGAAATTTTTGAAAGCAGAAATTTTGGACGACAAGACAACCATTTTCGGGTGCCGCGACGCGGCTACGATTTTTGTCTACCACGACGCGAAGCCGATTTTCCTCTTTCTTAACTCGACGGCGATTTTTGTTTACCGCCTCGCGAAGACGATTTTTTTCTACCGTGACGCGGTCGATTTTTTTCTACGGCGACGCAAGGACGATTTTGGTCAACTGCGACGTGACAACGATATTTTTCTAGGTACTGAGACATTCGTCTACCACGGCATCTACCACAACTAAGATAATCATCTAGAGCATCGACGATTTTTGCCTATCGCGACAACGATATTTGCCTACTGGTACCGTGACGTCCATATTCGTCTGTTGTGACGCGATACTCGCCTACCGCGACGACCTCATTTGTCTACCGTCACATTAGTGCGGTTTTTTTGAGTACCTAAATACTTCCTTCCCCCTTCTTTTAGAATACCCCCCCGAAATTAAATCCTAGGTTCGCCCCTGGCTAAGTGCGAACCGCATGATCCAATGAAATGCAGCTTTCCTCATTCAAAAATTTAAGTAAAAATCGTGAAGTCATCAGCGACTAGAAGAATGCGGCTTGACTGAACCCTTCAGCTGGTACGATAAAATATCTTGGCTAATCAGAAATTTCTTATTACTGGCACCTCTGATGTAGGCTTTTCTTTTACCCAAAAGTAACATGCTATAGCCGGGATACAACCAAGGTCTGTAGATTAGAAGAGAATCCACAGTCTGATATTTTACTGTCAGGTTGTCTTATTCCATCTCCAATATGACCTGTGGATCCAAGCCTGTGACGTCAATGATAGACCCAATATCCGGATCTAAGCAGCTCTATTAGCATAAGGGTAAAATATAGCCTCAAAGGAGGTAATAGTAATATGCTTCCTCTGATTGGTCAAGAGTAATAACTTTTTTTCAACAGGAGATTATTAGGTTTCCGGTCTACAGAAGACGTCAGGATTTGTTTAAATTTTTGACAGAGGTAACCTAGCTATGTGTACCATTATTCTTGTCTTCAGATCTTGGAATACAACCGGATAAATTGTCTCCTGATGACATCACACAGGCCTTATGGAAATATAGGAGTTAATTAATAGAAGAAAAACCAATAAAGGGGTTTAATTAGGTAGTCCTCAATCTTAGAACTGTTTCTTTAATCCTATTTTACCCCAAGTACAGGCTTCTTACAAACATTGTTTAGTCTTGTGTTTCTAACCATAAGATTAATGATAACCATAAGATTAATGAGGCATATTAAAATTAATTTTACCTAATTTTACAGTTTGTGTTCTAAATTTGAATAAATTTACAAATGAAAGGTTTACTACAGGCCTACATGAAATTGTTTGTTTTGAATAAATTAAGATAATATTCAACATTCTTAAAACAAAAGAACAAAACGTTTTTAATCAGCAGGATCTAGGATTTTAGCTATTCAAGAGACAACAGTATTTTTATCTACGATTTTTATCTATTGAGGGGCCTCACGCCCAAACTTTGCCCCGGGCCTCCAAAAGTCTGTCGGCGGCCCTGGTCCGATCTGGATGAAATTTGGTACAGACATGTAGAGTGGTAATCACTAGGACGAGTTTGTTTTTTTCTATCACTCGATTGTTTATTTTTAAGGATGATTTGTCTAAATTGAAAACCATACATCGGAGCCATCACTGCAAGAGCTACAAAAGCACCCAAATTGTTTCCCAATTCACTTTTGAATTGTTTTCTTTACTTTCCACTAAAAATAAATCATATTTTATTACAACTATAAGTGTATTACTAATCACAATCTGGCAATACTCACGAGATGACCGAGAACTTCAAACGTGTCTGGTAACGGCGGCTCCTCCGAACCGACACTGCAAAAAACAGTCACAATACTCACAACCATAAAAAAGTTAACAAAAATGCTGTAGCTCTAATGTAGGCTTGTATATTTTATGACAGTGGAAATTAAAGATGTAACTACTCTGGTTTAAGTTTGTGATCTGATTATTAAATAACATCTCGATAAAAATTAATGCAGTCAGCTTAGTAGTAATATCGACCCCAAAAACAATAACTACTAGTAAACACTCTACAAACTACTAGTAGTCTTTTTTTCCAATCTGATTTTTCCTTAAGTTGTTGACATGTCTTACCTATCATCTCTTACCTCGACAGGGACAATAAAGCCAACGTATGATAAAAATACATATAATTAGTATTTACATAGTTAATGTATAAATAGTACACATGTTTATTACGCCATTATGAATACAAAATATGAGCTTGATTTAAAAATGTTATTTACACACAGAAGTTATCTGTATCATCATATAATTTAAACCAGAACAAGATTAATCGGCATTTTACTTAATAATTATGCCTATAACAATCAAGTTAAAAATGCAGTTTTGTAAATTGTTGGTATTTTTATACTCATCAATAACCACCTTTAATAATTGAAATCAGCTAAAAACTAAAAATGTTCCCTTATAATCTTTTTATTACAAAACTGATCGGTGCTGAAGTATTACTCAAAATAAATCAAATCAGACCTTTTTTGGAAATCCACTTTCGATTTATAGTAATAAAGATATTTGAAAATAATTAATACTCCCATGTCTAACTCTAAATGAACAACAGTTCAAAAACATATGTCGATGAATGTTTAAATCCTTTCTATACTTAAATAAGCATGGGTTTTTTGTGTAAATACTCCCCCTTCAGGTCTGAACCGATTAATTTAGGTGCCGTTGAAAAGAGCTCAGCGTGAAATTTGCAGGAAACAACATATAAGAAATATTGAAGTTACTATACATACTACACACAGTATCAACTATGCTATGTGTGTTTTTATAACTGAATTCGTGAATATCAATTGCAAGAAATTCTGCACCAGTAATCTAATTACTTTAATATTATTATTAATAAAGATCGTGAATAACAAACATCCCTATTCGTGTATATTTGTAAGTTTTACTTTAGTTTAATATTGTTTTAAGTCCATTTCCATGTCGTTAGGCCTATACTTGCTGTAAAACATAAATTTTTGAGAAAAGTTAATTTGACAAATAAAAATTTTTCAAAAAGGGCCTAAAGGATTGTCTTATTGGCTACAAAATAACAATAAAAACAGAGTAAAAAGAATCATCAGCCTTTCACATAGCCAAGTGCAATAATCTTATTTCTATCCCGAGCAAAGCTTGGCCAGCCAGGTACTTGTTATAATAATGATCATTAAAGAAATGGTACAAAAAATTCCTATGTTAAATATTTTTTTAAACCCCGTCTGATAAAATTCACCTGTGTCATCATTGAATCAATAAAAACGTTGAGCTCGACGGCCGTAACGATTGCCGATGCCGTGCTCAGTACCAGCAGGCTCGTGTTACCCCCACTGTTGCACGGCACGTTGTTTACGACGCAATAAATGTACTGCCTACAGTTATATTACTATTTCAGTGGACCTAAATTTATGAAGGATAGCTTTCAAAGAATTAAATGATAATAGATTGATAAAAAGTATAACTCAATAGTTCATTTCTGAACCAGTTTAGGACACAACTTTATTGGTATGTAATTCATTTTTTTTTTAATTTTAAAAATAACATGCAAGAGTCAGTTAACAGTGTAATGTTTACTATCTATCGTTAGTTAAATATCATTTCTCCAGAATATTGAAAAAGAACTTTTTTTTGCGGTTATTGATGTGAATACAGCTGATATTGTTTAACTGACACTTAGGAATTATACCTAACTTGATTTTATTACCAACGGACTTAATCTGTCAAGTACCACGATTAATGATTGGCGTTTTAGAGCGTTTATATCTAAGGATTTCTCTATTATATAGTTTAGTATCATTCACAGCGGTAATGCAATCTGTTTCTATGTTTTGTAAAGCGTGTGAATGGAATATTCTGGATTCTAATCACTATAACGACTAAAACAAATATTGAAGTTGCAAGGGAAATTCGACGTAGCCTACACAGGACTATAAAATATGTTAATCAAGCCAGGAAATATGAGATGCATCACAATATTCACAGACTAAATCATATTAGTAAACTTTGAAAGTGTTGTTATACTAACGGCACTTTCACAACACTTTAGCCAGGACAAGTGAACTATTCATTCCAAACGTTGCCAGACCATCTGATAACGCTCACAAGCGACGGTTTAAACTTTCATTGCTGGCGACTCTGTCACGCAAGTTGACTTTAATCTGACTTGTTGGCAAGTGCCTGATAATATCTTCAATCTCTTGCGCCGAAACGGGAAATTAGTAAAGAAATAAAATTTCCATCTTTTATCTAGCAATATAAATCAAATTTCTTAAAATTGAAAGCTTTGTGGAAATGTATTGCAATTCATGTCAGAATTAATTATGATTCTTGAGTATCGTCATGAAATAAATTCCTTTTGAATTTGAATTTAGAATTGATATGTCTGAAATATTTGTATTTTTCATTGAAATAGCATTAGAATTTCCTGAGTCCCTCGCCATTTAACAATGCACATAGTCATTATTATTTTAAACCAGTAAGCCCATATCGTGCAAACTGATTGAACTTTTGGACACATTAGTTTCAACATTTTACAGCATACAACCTCCGGATCAGTATTTTGCTGGAGCAGTAAGCTAGACCCACCAACACAAGCAACAACGGGGAGCTAGCAATGAGATGGGCAAAATATATTGGGCTGCCGCCCATACACGGTTATTCAATATTTTTACTAATGTACAACTTTATTTATTTTTAATTCAATTCATTTTTTCCCAAGTAGTTTTGCCATGAATATTGACCATATTGGATCAAAATTATTATGATAAATTAAATATTGCACGATTATATTTACCATGTATTTACCCTGCATGGGCCCCCCAAATGTGGCTTGTAAAATAATATTTAGTAAAATAACTCACTGTTTTGCTAGGAGGGCTTCCGAAGCTTCGTCTTTGTCTTCAAGGTTGAAACTATCTCCATTTGCCTGAAACAAAATGAGTGAAATTTCTCGAGTTGTGTTTGCACCATATCGATCGCTGTAAACTTTTCTAAACATATATATGTTATACATTTAAGGCTATTAATCCCTATATGTGCCTTTCATGGCTGTAAAAAATATCCCCATGAAAAGCCTTCGTCCAGGATGAGCCTTTCGAAATGTCAGCTAGCGAATGATCTTGTCGTGTAACATATGATTATTATATGATATAGTTTTCATGTTGTTACCACGGAATGCAGTGCTTGCAGTTTTTATACATCCTTGATTTAACCAATGCAAATTATATTTTTTGCACTAATTTTTGCATTTTTTTGTATGATTTTTTATTTTCACTCAAAAATTTCATCTTCAATTTTTGTCCTCAGAAATTTCTCTCGTCTGGGCATCAAAAGTCTTTCAAAATTGGTCTACCACGGTCTCATTGAGACTCACCTCCGGTATTCTGTGATACTGTGGGGGATGGCCAACAAAACATCTTTCAACCGCCTTTTTGTTTTACAAAAGTGGGCGGTGAGGCTCGTCGCGGGCCTTGAGGCTGGCTCTCATTGTAGAGAGGCCTTCAGAAACCTTAAAATACTAACTCTACCCAGTCTTTTTATATTTGAAGTAATTTTGTATGCTAAGGTCCATGGACAGCCAGCCATCCGTGACCATGCCTACAACACTCGATTTAAATCTCGTTTTGCCATCCTTCACAATACTAGTTTGTTTGAAAAGCAGCCCTCCTACATAGGCAATAAGTTATTGCAGTCACTTCCATACAACATTGTCAACAGTCAAAACCTGAGTATTTTTAAGAATAGGCTAGAGTCTTTTTTAATTGAAAAATCTGTTTACGAGGTGGATGAACTTTTACACTAAACAACTTAAATTATTAACTTCTATTTATTTCATGTTATTTAAAAGTAAGCAGAATTAATTCCTTTGACGTATCCCATGCCCTATCACTACGGGGTCAACGGGACGAAGAGGAGCACGTAAGCACATGAAAACTTAGTTTCACACTGTAGTTTTGCCCGTAGATAATAATCTAAATAATATTTTTAATTTCTTTTAATATGTACGTTTTAAACTTTAATCCATTTTTAAATGTTTTTAAGGCACCAAGTAACGCGGGCTGCAAGTTAAGAACTAAAGTTAAATGGGCCCCAAACAGACAATTTTTAATGATAGTTTATTTTTTAATGAGGGACATATTTTTTACTGTATAAAATTATATTGTATAGTATAATCTTGTAATCAAAAGTTTTCTTGTAGTTTTAGTAATTTTTATCATAAATGGATACTCTCCACCGCAGCTTTGGTCTTCTCAGCGGACGAGTGCCACGTGGCCTTCCATGGCTTGTTACTCGGCGCCTGCATTTTTCGTTTTTTACGTTGCCGAAACACCGCGCGGCAACGCACCGACCCTGCTGCATATCGCTCTGGCTCGGGGGACATCTTAACGCTCGCGGACAGAAATACTTTACATGTCTGGCCAAATCTCATTTAGATCGGACAATTTTTACGCGATTTATCATGCTTTAAGACACACAAACATAAGCATGAAAACCCAGAGTATATACTGTATATGTACAAGAGATGCGTTCAAGAGATGCTTTACTCTTGAAATACACTCACTATATATATATATATATATATATATATATATATATATATATATATATATATATATATGAACGAATGGTTTTTGGTATCTGGGGACCTTGAAAAGAAAAGTTGTGTTGCTCTCAGGCTGAGGTCAACACAACTCAGGTTGAGGTTCCCTCAGCCTGAGGTCTCATGGTACCTCAGGCTGAGGTACCATGAGACCTACGGTAACAGCTTTTCCCTATAGAGCAAATTCGCTAAAAACTGCTCCAAGAATTTCTTCAATTTATTTTAAATAGCTTATTTCTGTATAAAAAACTTTTTATTCAGGCTACGTGACCAGACGAAGTCTTATTAGGCCTATGTGGGAAATTAATTTTATGGTCTAAACTAAACGTCTAAACAATCAAATGTTGTGATTTAAAGGGATGCAATATTGTTGACAAAATAAACAACAAAAATGTAAAGTAGGTAAATATATTTGTTTACTAACTACTACTGCAATCTGTCTGGAGAAATGCTGCAATAGCGTGTAAAATGAAGATTGTGTGGAGTATTTTTTTAAACGTGGGTACTTTAAAGTGCGCGTATATATTTGTATAGGATTGGAATGAACGCATAAAATTTAAATTTGACTGGCTAGGCTGGGTTCACTAGATACTTAAGACAACCGAAAAAAAGAAGTATACTGTTTTTAGATAAACCTACTCCGATAATTTTAATAACATTGGTTACTATTTCAGTACGGTAGTTCTATGTAACAGCTGTGATAAATGCCCATACTTATCAGAAAGAAACTTTGCTTTAATTGGCTACAAGTTCAAGCTTTAAGTCAAGATATTAAAACACATAATTAATTAGTGAACCGGCTGGTAAACAATAGACGAAATAACAGAGACGCGACTCCAGTGAGCGGTGAAGATTTGTAAACATGTCTTGCAATGGAATGATGTTTACCAACATTTTCCACCGCCCCCCCCCCCAATTACTACCCCAAACACGAGGTTGGGTCGATGCGGATTGTCGCGCCATCTACGCCTTCCTGACCCACTTCGCGGAAGCACCCTGCGGTCTTCAAGATTAGGTATTAGGAGTAAGATCCATCCATAAATTTACTTTTCATCATATTACACAAATAGGGTGACCAGATTGTATGGAAATAAAATCGAGACACTTAATAAAAAAGTCACCCCTCCCCCCCCCAATCCCCAATACAACACACCACATACCAAGGTGTTTAATTATACGGGGTCTCTGTAATTTACAAATTTTTTAATGGAGGAAAAATTAAGTATCAAACTGCTTTTGAAGCTTTTGGACCATGAATTTTATTTTCCATTTATTGAACTTATTACAGCGCACGATTTTTACAGTTTTTATTACAGCGCACGATTGTTACAGTTTTTCTTTATAGTCCGTGGAATTAGTTCCCAGAATCAGCAAAATATTTCACTTTTTGATACCACTTTGAAATTTTTTTTGTGATTATACATGTAAGAAGAATCAAGAAATCACCGGGAGACACTCGATCACAGGTCAGGAACTCCCTGTAATGACGTCATCAAAATGGCCGCCATAAAAAATGATATGGGTCTGTTTAATCGCATATATCTCCATGATCATGTAAATAAACCCCATAAATGTTTATATTTTCAGAAAGATAATTAAATTGTGAACAAAAAGTGTCATTTCGTTAAATTACATCATACTAGCCGTTTACGAGATAAAGCGGCTCAAACTTCATTTTCATCAATTTTCATCGCTTGATATGTCAAAGAAACGCTTAATTCTCCTTAAATACCCAAAAAACCCCCATTAATGTATATATTTTCTGAAAGGCAATATAAATCTTAACAAATGACGCTATGACATTAGTTTATGTCAGGCTAGCCGTTTCCAAGATATTTCGACTCGAATTCTTGTTGTAATTTTCACTACCCCATAACAAATTTCAAAGAATCACATATTTCTCCGTTAATACCCATAAAATCCCCATAAATATTGATATTTTTGGAAAGGTAATTAAATTTTAAACAAAATAAGTCGTTTCATTAGTTTACCCTGAACTAGCCGTTTCACAGGTATTTCGGCTTGTTTTATTTTATGTCTAATTTTAAAAGTATTTAAAATTGAAGGTTAATGTGCACACGGTGTTCCTTAAGTGCATCACTTAACTTCATAATTTGGTTCTTTGGGTCAAAATAAAGAAAAAGTTTCATGTTTACATAGGTCCTATCTCGCTTCGTTTTCCGTCTGTCGGTCTGTACGTTTCATTTACATAAAACAACGTAGCTTAGAAACGACTTGAGATACTGGCTTGAATTTTTGTGTGGGTACTGAGACTATTACCATCTATTTAAGTACAGGGAATCAAATTTCTACTTTGTACCGATTCAAAATGGCGGTCGATTATATTTCTCAAAGCCTAATATCTCAGTAACCTTACATTTCATCAACAATTGTTAAAGTATAAAAAAGGTGCAAAATTTAATTTTATTTACGAAAATATATAATTTTATATTGTTTATTTTACGAATAACGGAAACAAATTAATATTTTATTTTGTTAGTACACGAAAATATGGCAAAAACACGTTAATTCTACTGTATTAATTTTTGAAAATGAAAATTCAACCGTTATTCATCATAGAAACCCTGTAAATATGTATATTTCCAAAAAGAGAAATAAATTTCAAACAAAATATACCATAACATTGGTATATCTCAGGATTGGCGTTAAGGAGATATTTCAAATAAAAACTTAATTTTATTTCCACTACATAATATTTAACTCGATATTAAATAAACACTTTTATCTCTGTAATAACGCACAAAAATATATAATGCTTTTTGTGTAAGATTGAGTTGAACCATAAAACAAGAAGAGTTTTGCATATTTTTCTTGGTTATCATTGAGTAAAATGTGTAATACTCTGTCAAGTGGTTAAAATAAAATATAGTGTCCTGCATCACCAATTCGTCCCGAGAACTTGAGGGAAACACCAGTGATCAACCTAACGTTTCGTCCCTTATTGGTGCTGCATTGGTGCATATGTTAATACCAAAATCAGTTTTAACGTTCCAGCAATACTTCGAAAATGTTTTTCAACCGCACATATCAATGAGACTGAAATTAGTTAATAGAGTTGATTTGGTATTTCACCAGTACATCGAGGGAAGTTTGAAAAGTGAAGCAAGAGAGTTGAGAGGCAGTGGTCCAAGAATAAATGCCAAAGCAAGTGTAATAGTTCCCAAGTCCTTTAGAAGTTTTTTAGCCAACGACAGAAATATAGAAAACCTATTTTGGTTTTTGGCAGATAACATTACGAAAATTAGATTACCTGCAGGAAAACAGATATTCACAACATTGAAAGATAATGTAATTAGCTCAGATGGAAGTAATGTCGAACATATCTCTACCGTGTCACATGAAGAAGCAGACGGCCGTCTCTTCCTGCACGCTTGGCATGCTTCCGGGCTTTCAACATACTCAAACGTCTCAATAAAAACTGTTGGTAGCGATGTTGTGGTGATTGCTATTTATTCATTCTCTAGATTAACAAAGTTAGAGGAATTATGGATTGAGTACGGGGCTGGAAAAAGTCTTCAATTCATTCCTATCCATGAGCTTCAGAAGAAGATTTCAGAGAATGTATGTGATTTGCTGCCGTTTTTTCTTGTCTTCACAGGTGCTGACACTGTGTCCAGTTTTGCCGGAATAGGCAAATCCAAGTCATAGAAAGCATGGATGACATTTAGAGATGTAGATGAGGCATTTTCACACTATACCAATGCACCAACCATCATTTCAGAAGAAGACACTCTGCAAGCATTTCTACTCATACAAAGATTTGTCAACATAAAGTATCAGCCGTCAAGTTTGTCAGAGACGGTGAATGAAGCCAGGCGAATAGTGATTACGAAACACAACAGACCGATTGAGAATATTCCTCCAACAAGTAACGCTCTACTTCAGCACACTAAAAGAGCTTCTTTGCAGCCTTTTGTCTGGACGAACTGCCACAAGAGAAACTTCCAGCCGCTGGATCCTTGTAAATGGGGTTGGGAAAAAGTTGGAGATGGCTACAAACCTCTTTGGTCCTCTAACAGTGAAATCACGATGGCCTGATTACAAGAACTAATTGCATGCAAGTACAGGAAATGTGCACTCGCTGTCGATGTACCAAATCGGAACTAAAATACACTTTGCTGTGTGAATGTGAGGGCCAGAGTATCGATTAAAATGACTTGTTTTCAAAGTTTTAAATAGAGTTTTATTGATGTAGTAATTGAGTTGATCAAGTGAAATTGTAAATCTAGTTTTTTATGCGTTATAACAGAGATAAAAGTGTTTCTTTGATATCAAGCTTAATATTGTGTAATGGAAATAAAAATTAAGTTTTTATATGAAATATCTCCTTAACGCCGAGCCTGAGATATACCAATGTAAGTATATTTTGCTTGAAATTTAATTGTCTTTTTGGAATATACATATTTACAGGGTTTCTATGATGAATAACGGTTGAATTTTCATTTTCACAAATTAATACAGTAAAATTAACGTGTTTTTGCCATATTTTCGTGTACTAATTACAGGGTTTCTATGATGAATAACGGTTGACTTTTCATTTTCAAAAATTAATACAGTAAAATTAACGTGTTTTTGCCTTATTTTTGTGTTCTAACAAAATAAAATATTAATTTGTTTCCGTCATTCATAAAATAAACCATATAAAATTATATATTTTCGTAAAGAAAATTAAATTTTGTACCTTTTTTTACTTAACAATTGTTGATTAAATGTAAGGTTTCTGAGATATTAGGTTTTGAAAAATATAATTGACCGCCATTTTGAATCGGTACAAAGTAGAAATTTGATTCCCTGTACTTAAATAGATGGTAGTAGTCTCAGTACCCACACAAAGATTCAAGCCAGTATCCCAAGCCGTTTCAAAGCTACGTTGTTTTATGTAAATAAAACGTACAGACCGACAGACGGAAAACGAAGCGAGATAGGACCTATGTAAACATGAAACTTTTTCTTTATTTTGACCCAAAGAACCAAATTATGAAGTTAAGTGATGCACTTAAGGAACACCGTGTGCACATTAACCTTCAATTTTAAATACTTTTAAAATTATACTTAAAATAAATCAAGCCGAAATACCTCTGAAACGGCTAGTTCAGGGTAAACTAATGAAACGACTTATTTTGTTTAAAATTTAATTACCTTTCCAAAAATATCAATATTTATGGGGATTTTATGGGTAATAACGGAGAAATATGTGATTCTTTGAAATTTGTTATGGGGTAGTGAAAATTACAACAAGAATTCGAGTCGAAATATCTTGGAAACGGCTAGCCTGACATAAACTAATGTCATAGCGTCATTTGGTAAGATTTATATTGCCTTTCAGAAAATATATACATTAATGGGGTTTTTTTGGGTATTTAAGGAGAATTAAGCCTTTCTTTGACATATCAAGCGGTGAAAATTGATGAAAATGAAGTTTGAGCCGCTTTATCTCGTAAACGGCTAGTCTGATGTAATTTAACGAAATGACACTTTTTGTTCACAATTTAATTATCTTTCTGAAAATATAAACATTTATGGGGTTTATTTACATGATCATGGAGATATATGCGATTAAACAGACCCATATCATTTTTTATGGCGGCCATTTTGATGACGTCATTACAGGGAGTTCCTGACCTGTGATCGAGTGTCTCCCGGTGATTTCTTGATTCTTCTTACATGTATAATCACCTAAAAAAATTTCAAAGTGGTATCAAAAAGTGAAATATTTTTGAGCTAATTCTACGGACTATTAAGAATACAATAAATAGCATGCAGCCATGATAGGTAATTTTTTGAATCGCCATATACTGAGGATTAAAAATAATCAAGTCACATTTTTAAGGTCTTAACATTTTATTTATAAAAGGAAAAAGATGTTCTAACAATAAATTATATAGGTGGTAATATATATAAAATAGTTGGATCAAAAAAGTATCTTGATTATCTTACAGTAGAACCTTGATAAGAAGACTCTCAAGGGGATTCTGGAAAGAGTCTCGTTATCAAGGGAGTCTTCTTACTGAGGTCCGTGTTAACAATACATTAAATGTCATTGCAGCATCAAGGAGACTTGAAAAGTGCACTTTTTATCAAGGTTTTTATGTTATTGAGTGTCTTCTAATCGCGGTTCTACTGTAATAAGTTCTTATCGTTAATCGTTATGCTGAGAATACAGCTAAACAAATGTTAAACAATAAGATCATTAAACTGTTTTAAGGCAGCGCAGCAGTACAGCCAACCGATTTAGTAGGTGGCGTAAAACTAAAATCTTGTTTAGCATTTGGTAAAAGTTCGTAATATTCTTTTACAACCATATGTAATGTCAGATGCCTCTAAATTTTAAGATAACGTTAGGTATGTTTTTTATACAACAAAGTTTGTCGGGACAACGAAACTCAACGTGAAAAAAGGGACTTTTCCGTTTTTACGTGACGTCTGGTCACCCTGACACGGAACATATGTTTTCTGTGCCTTAATCTAGGCTGGAAAGTTACCTACTCTTTGCCGATCACTGCAAGGTAAATTTCCCGTGCACTAGGAAACGGAAATAACGGAAGTCAACAATCAAAACAATCAGCTGATTGCAGTAAACCGACGTTTAACGCTTTTTATTGGTTATTTCAGAGGAATGTAGTGGCAGCATTGGTGGCAGTAGCAAATGTTTATTTATTATATTGAACGTGGTTTGAAGAATTGGATTCGTGGTAGGTTATGCAAGAAATATTATGACTAAAAAATTGTAAATACCTAAATCCTTGCAGTTTGCAGTGTTCTTAAACCTAAAGGCAATAATTTTTTACCTATCGAGTTAGCTAAGTGACACAAGGGTAATTATATTTCAAGTTGTTTATTGTTTAAATAATATTTTCCTTCCATAAAATAAAATGTTCTTCAGTTGTGTTTTCTCTTGGGTGCGGTATGCGGATGTAAATACCGAAAACGAATGCGACCTAAGTACAATATTAAATAAAATTCAGCCGCAGCTAATATTTTAAATTGCACATGTATGAGGCACATATGAAACATACATTTTTTAAATCTAAGAGGCCTGGTAAATTTAAGAACTCTAAGGGGTAAGGTACAAAATATATATTTTAAAATAGGTAGTCTTTCCATGAACGCTTTGTTTTTATTTTTTACCTCCCGAACGAATAAATCGTTATGCTTCCCTATTCGTATTGTTTTGTTTTAGCGGATTTTAAAATTAAATTATTATTTTATCGTCTTAATATTTTCGAATTGTTGTGTTCAATTAACTCTTATTAAAAATTTCCTCATTATCGTCCTTCGACGAGGTTTGACCTTCTTTCAGTTATTAATGTACATAACCGTTATTCAATATTCGGCCTACTTATATATCCATGCGGCCATAATACGGAGTTGGCTGCGGGGGCTCGGATCGAAGGCCAGACTTTCAGACGCTACAACTTAACTCGTTTAGACCTTCCCACTCACCGCAACACACCACTCGATATTGGGGAGGAACACAATCACATTGAATATGAATATGACTCAGGAAACCAGACAACTCCCACGCACCACACGCTACAAACTAATAATTGTAGTGAGCAAGTTAATGTTGAACGACTCGCTTTTTGAAAGGCGTTTCATCCTGACCAAAATAAACCGGGTGTTGGTTTTACTTATGATGTTGACCGAAAACGAAAACATTAGAAATTACAGTTGAAACGCGTCTTTCCTTTCACGTTTAGCACCTTCTTCGTCTAAGACGCAACCGTTATACTGGAATGCACGATCGGAGTATCATGAACTACTGTACAATGTAAGGTAGTGAGATTTTACGATCTATTAAATCTTGTAAAAAGTCTTATTTTTGTTATACTTTACAAGGAAACATGATATTAGATAATATGATAATTAGCCAACCTTTTAGTCAACTTGTTTAACACTATGCACGTGTAAGCTGTTTTGGAACATGCATTAAATTCATTCAATACATATTCGTGTTATTTGTTTAAACAGGTACAACTAGCTGAAGACTAATTATATTTGTAAAACGACCGTCGTAGCCTATTGTAGAAAAATGTTATTAAATTTACTTTTAGGTTTTATGCTATATATTGACTAAATATGTAATGCAAGACTGGGATTAACATAGTAGGCTCAACTGTCTCAACTGGATGTTTTGAAATCTCAATTGGTACTCCGCCAAATTAGCCTCAATAAACCGTTGAAGACTTGCCTTCGTCGAAACAAAAATACAGTTCCTTACAATTCTACAACAAAAATATATAAAAAATACCTTTAAGATGAAATAGCAAACGTTAAAATTCGTCCAATTGTATATTGGTTTATGACTGCGAAAGAAACTCTCTAACCTATAATTGGTGGATTATTCTGTGTAAATTAAATTTTGAGCATTTTGTTTAAATATTTTAGGGGCTTATGCCGATATGAGCAACAAGTACAATACATTTTGAAAAAAAACATAACAAATTTTGAGATCGCAGGAAATGTCTTTATTCAATTTATGCCACTCTTTTTAAATATTAATCACTTTTTTATTTGTCCATATGTGAAACAACAATAAAAACTGGATTGAAATATGTAAGTTTTTTTTTCATTTGTTGATCACCCACAATTAAATTTGCAAAGATGTGAGCAATAACATTTTTCAAGCAATACAATTAAACAACACTTCGGGCCTGTTTATTCATTTTAAATTTCTTTCAATCGCTTGTTTGTTTTTTTTACAATCAAGCCGGAGGGGGGTGAAATATTTTATGACAGCAAAAAAGTTTGTTTTTTCAGTTTAATGTGAAAGTAATTACAAAAGACGTGCACAGATAAAAATTAATTGTCATTTAAATAAGTCTTCATGGTTTTTACCGAATTAATCATCATGTGTTGGCTATCATGAAACAAATATTTCGACATTCCATAACACCTTTATTTGCACTAAATCTGTTATTAAGGATTTCACATCGGTCGGACTGGAGGTTCCTAGGAGCCGTCTTATTTTCTGATCAATCTTGGAATCCTCTTTCTTTCACAATTCCAACCACAACTGTTAGGAGTTAGGTTTTTAACACACTGGAAAAAGGGGTCCCACCAAATAAATAGTTGCAACAATATTTAATAAGTACCCTGAAATCAACTTGCAATCGTTCTTTAAAACGTTCAGTTAAATCTGCAACGATATAATTTACTATTCAAGAAGTCGAATTAGAAAAAGGTGTTACTGTACGTCTATTTTTCTTTGGGGAAACAAACTATCACATAACTTTTGCATTTGCTGTTATGTTTTTTAGTTTGTTCTCACAATTTGTAAATAAACATGACCTCAAAAGAGCCTCGTGCTTCTGCTGATTGACCTTTATCTTCGGCAACAAGTCCTCACCTTGTCGTCGTAGCCGTCCATGGGGACGGCCACGTGCGGGCGGTCCTTCATGGTCCTTCCACACCGCGGCGGCCTACCTGACGTCGCCCATGTCCGCGGCGCCGCGCCACAACATGCTCGCCAGGATCACTCTCACTCGCGCTCAGGAAAATGACACTAAACGAAATAATAAACTAGGCCCACACGTCGACGGGTGAAACGCAGCATGGTGAACTGAAGGTAGGCCCGGGTTGTCATGGGGACGCACCCCTGCGAGAGGCGCGGCGCCGGCGCGGGGGTGGGGGAGGGAGAGTCGATACCGTGACCTTCTCCCGAGGGTTCACCAACCCTGGACCGGGCAATCTCGGGATTGTACAGGCGATAAAATTGGGAAGATAAAAAAGATTGGTCGGCCCAAGTTGCATTACATAAAAGGAAAAGACTTGTAACTGATTCGGACAAATGTACAGTATTGTTTTGTTCGCGAAAACATTTCTCCGATGTTCTAGAAGGCTCTCTCTCTCTCTGAGTGGGCGTTCAGTGTAGCGTACCGTACTCACCTTTGTTTTCCAATCGACGATGTTTCCCAGTTAATTTCCTTTTCGTTTACATTTCCTTAGTTAATTTGTTTTCACTATATCCTAAACATAGCAATTCTGCATAATATTCCACTTACAATAGAATAACAGCCTTGTTATTTATTGTCAAAAATTATTCTGTGCTTTGGTCAAAACATGTTATATTTTTTTGTAATTTGATTTTAAACCAGTACTTTTAAGTTTCCTACATAATATAGAATGTTCTTGATACGTTATTGGCACTAACATATTTGTTTGGCAAAAGCAATTATTCCAGCTGAGTAATTAATCACTCGCTAGCCCGGAGTGCTGGAGTGAGCATGGCGTTTCGCCCCTAGGTGATGAGAACGCAGAATGATAATTAACTGAATCTATTTGTTTGTATTATCTAATTTATTTAATCAATTTTACCGATGTCGATGTAATTGTTTTGTTTTGTTCAGATTGTAACCGAGATGAATACTAAAATACAACTAAGTAGTTTTGTAGTTATCAAAATGTTTAAAAAATTAAAATTTAAAAGCTGTGGTAAGTCGTTACTTGCCATATAACCTGGAAATTAGCATGGACCTACCTTTTAGGGTGTGTGCATTCGCTATTCCGATCTTCGCAACCTAATTGAAAAACATTGACTGAAAATAAGACTTTGCACATTTTGAGTCTTATAGATTTTTTGCCTATCTCTCAAAGCGATCATAGTGATAAAAAGGTGATACAGTTCAGTGTGTGCAATAGTGCTAATGTAACCGCTCCATAAATCACAAAAGAGATACTGTTCCAGATTTTTGTCCATCCACAAATAAAGCCCACTAATTATTTATTGGTAAATTAAATTGCTGATTTTAATATGTTTTGTTTAGAAAACACCCTTGTGGTTAAGGAAACTAAAGAAGTATTGTGCTTGAGTCCACGAGTAAATGTATAGCACCAATTACATAATTAATTATATGGAAATTTAATCTCCATCATTGTATTATAACAACAAATATAACTATCACTCATAAACTCCTTTGATTGACACGTAAGCTATCTCACAACTCAAACTTATTGACCTAGAGCCTAGAAATTATTTTGTATGTTTGAATTTTAAATGTTGTATGTTTGAAACCATTTTTTACAGCACTTTTTGTTAAGTTAAAATAAAACTGTATCAATGAAAAAAATGCAAAATTGCCAATGACGTACAAATATGTTTTTTTTACATTTATTTGCCAAACATGGAGGACGATTGGCCGAATCGCACCTATGCCCAGTTCCACGTACACCTTTCAGTATGGAATTTCCAAAAGCCATGTATTTCAAATGGCAAAACAAGTTTTACTAGCCAAGTAATGTTATAATTAGCTCATAATTTTATGTTATAAATATTAGTAAACAAATATTCCCATCATAAATTATAGAACTGCAATGTCCCATAAGGACTGTACTTATGCCAGAAGTTGGGACTTGTATTGCTTTTTTTCTAGTCTTGGACTGGGTTTGCCGTCTAAAACAGCTACAGTATTAGTATTAAAGTAAATTTATTCAAGAATTACCTCACTAACTCACAGAGAGTGAAGGTTTGCTTCAACGGGGTATTTCGGCCAGGTTCTCACGAACGATTTTCGCCGGCGAGTAGGAAGCAACGTAGCAACGATCACTGGCCCGATGAAGAGACCAAGTTTGGCAATTTGGTGTTAATAACTGATAAATTATTTCAGGCTTTATTGGTGAATGTTTACTTTGATGTAACTTGGTGGTGCATGTTGTTTTTATCAGAAAATATTTGTTCACAACAACTAAAAAATTAGATAACGCACACATTTTTGAATTATGTCAACAAATTCAAGCAGGCTATTTTTCATAATAAATTATTGGTTTTTACGATTTTTACTTACAATTGGGGATAGAACGACATAGTTAGAAAAATATATTTCATAGAATCCAGGGTGCTAAAATTGATGTTATGGTGCTGGTGGCAATTTTGGTGGTATAGGGTTTCACGCTCGCTGCGAATTCTCTGCAAACAGTTCGCCTGTATGGAGAAACAGCGGCCTTGCTGCGTAAGGAAGCAGAGCGAGTTCGCCTCGTATCAGATCGCTTGTGTGTATCAAATAAATACTTGATTTTAAGTTGAAATCAATTTAGAATTACATAGATAGCACGAAGTTCCTGCTGGTTCCTGGCTAGTGGCTAGCATCGACTCGCGATCCCATCGCCAACACAAAGTCGATGAGATAAATTCGACTTAAACTTTCTGTTTGCATCTATATTATCTACTGTGTTTCAATTAAGTACAGCAAAAGCTCAATTTTGATTCAGTAGGCCTAATGCTCACGTTTTGTTTTTCTTTTCACTCTACAATATTTTTAAATCTATTCCCTCTTCAGACACCAATTAGATGGCTGATGAAAAATCTCTTTCTTAGTGGAAATTTTACTTTTAATGGTAAATAAAAAAACAATTTATGTTTCATTTTTGTACTTTATTTGCCTAACTCCATCAACATCCCTATCAGCAAGTCGTGGGCCACTCGTAATCTCTGTGGCCACTGGACACACCTCTTCCGTTTCTTGGCAGACTCTACGACCGTTTCTCATTTTGTCTCTTCCACGCCAGTTCCACTAAAAAAGTTCCCGAAGTTCCGGGGAACACACCACGACGTCCAGCTTCCCCAGCATTGTCAGTGTGGGCAGATGAAATTCTGCGAAGTTCACGATCCCAATGTCCGCCAAGCCAAACTCGACCGTACATGCAAAACAAAATTCGAAATGTTAATGAATATCCTGTAGATTCTAGCCGTTTAAAGTCTGACAAAATCCACTCAGGCACGATTTTAATGCGGTAAACTAAAAAATGTGTCAATTTTTTGTTTCATCTCTAACAAACATGGCGAAAAGTGATTTCTTTAGTTTATGTTAGTGAGGACTCACTATCAAGTGACAACTCATAAATTTAAAACATCCCTAAGCTAAACAATTTTTTTGGCAGGCTTAACAAATTAATAGTACTGTTCAATAGAAACCCATGGTATTGAATTATAAATAAAATGTTGTTCTAACACTAACCATTTTTTGTGGGAAATTTAGATATTTGTATATTTTGTGATAATTTGTTTTCTTTTCTAATTAAATCTTTATAATGGTACTATATCTTTATTATCAACCTACATACTATAATCATAATAAGAACAACAACAACAGCAACAACATCAAATACACACAAAATGTTTTAATATTGGAAATAATTGACTTGTAAGGGAGTACTTTACAGTAATTTTATACCTATTAAAAAGGAGCTACAATGGTTAAAAAAAATTAAAATCTGCGGTACATAAAAATATTTACAACTAAAAAATATAAACCTCCAATATGGTTCAAACAAATTTAACCAAGAATCAAGAATGAATAGACAGAATATACATGTAAATAATAAATATGCTCCAAAAAGTTGCTAGATTTTTTAACAGAAATATTAAATATTAGGTCAAATTACAAATCATAGAACTAATTAATAATAAAGCTTGATTTTATGTAAATAAATATTTACACAACAAAGAGAATATTTTTCCGTTAGTAAAGAAACGAAACAAAGCAGTGAATGACAAACTTTATTTATGGAACTTGGATAAAATGAACTGGTTAAACTACTTTCAACACTTACTTACTTACCTTATTGCTGTGGCAATCCAAACCGAAGTTGGTTTTTGCCTCCGCAACAGTCCGCCTCCACTTTTCTCCATTCTGAGCCTCTCCCAAGCTACTCCCATCTCGACGGTATTTCAGTATTTGCTCACGCCAACGCAGTTTCGGTCTTTTTAATGGTCTTATGCCTACTGGTCTCCCAGATGAGGGTTTCTCCTGGTATTCTAATACTTAAAAAAATACTAATACTGAAACAAAACTAAAACAAAACACAAACAAAACAATAATTCTACTACTTCTTACAACTAGTTAAAACTTAAAACTAGTTAAAACTTACAACTAGTTAAAACCTAAAACTAGTTAAAACTTACAACTAGTTAAAACTTAAAACTAGTTAAAACTTAAATCTAGTTAAAACTTAAAACTAATAAAACTTAAAACTAATAAAACTTACAAATAAAACTTACAGTGAACACGGACTCGTCCAACTTCCGTTCCTTGGCAGACTCTAAAACAAAACTAAAACAAAACACAAGTAAAACACAATTCTACACTACTACTTACAACTAGTTAAAACTTATAAATAGTTAAAACGTTAAAATTTAAAACAAGTTAAAACTTACAACTAGTTAAAACTTACTAGTTAAAACTTAAAACTAGTTAAAACTTACTAGTTAAAACTTACTAGTTAAAACCTAAAACTAGTTAAAACTTAAAACTAATAAAACTTACAAATAAAACTTACAGTACACACGGACACGTCCATCTTCCGTTCCTTGGCAGACTCTTCGACTGTTCCTCATTCGGCTCTTCCACACGGCAGTTCCACTGGAAGAGAACTGTGCAACTACCAAAAAACTAAAAATAAAATTAAATGATCTAAAACAAAAACTCTATGAAAAAACACACTACTTTATGCTTTCAATGACTACCTTCTAAAACAAAATACAAAATATAAAAAACTCAACGAAGAAAAATGTACTACTTTATGCATTCAATTACGAGGTACCATTAGAGTCCCAACTAATTGAATATCTGACTCACATATTTCCTGGCTCCCAACTCTTGAGGAAACAAACACAAGCAAGCAACACATCAATGTATGAACGTAAGCAAATTTTTAATGGAAAACGAGAAAAAGAAACAAAGAAGAAAGTTCAATCACTGCTGAAAAAATAGGAGCTGCACTATTAGAAGAAAAGAAAATAAAAGAAAAAATCGTACACTTACAACCAAACTACTCAGCATGGAATCCAAAATCGAACATTTGGAACAAACTGAAGAAATTTATCTTTCCAGGATAGAAAATTTACAACAACAAAATACTGAATTAACACAAAATTCCATCTTCTCAATATGGAAAACACTTTTGAAGAGCATGATAGAAAGTAGGAACAACTTATAACTGACTGCGACTTAAGAACTGCAACCTAGAGAGAAAAATTGCATCGTTATAAAGAAAATCTTTCAAGGAAGACAATTTAAACCAGGAAACGTCACTTTTAACGAGTATCCTCAAGTGACGTTAGGTACTCGTTAGAAGTTTTTGAAACTTAAACTGAGAATACCCATGATAAGAAACCCAATTTTGCTTCTGGTAGAAACGGCACTTCTGAGAAAAGGCCATGATGTTCTAGAAAAAAGACTCAAAAAGATTGAAACCCAACTCAAAAACTTAACTGATGAAAATATAACAGAGACCTATTAAAACTTGAGAAACATATAAAACCTCCCTCAAAATGCACAAGAAAAGAATTTTTTCTGTAATAGAACTTCCGACAAAAAACCCCGAAAAAGAAAGTACAAAACCAATACAGCATCTCACAAAGAGTTAACAAGTTTAAAATCTCTGAACACCTCCTAGAGGAACAAGCAAATAGGGATGAAAGCAATAAATCAAAAGCTTTGTTATTACTGATGCCTTAAAACACAAATAACAAACATAATTTCCCTCCTGCATCAGCCTAACTTCGTGAAGAAAATGAAAGCATATATAGAGGATTTTCTTAACAAAAACCTTAAAGACACAACTGGGAGAGCTTGTCAAACTCCGGCTAAAAACAGTATAACAACAACAACTGGAACTGGGAGTCTGTCAAAGTCCGGCCAAAAAATGGTTGATCAAAACAACAACTGGATCTGGGACAGTCTGTCAAACTCTAGCTAAAAACAGTCAAACACAACAACTGCGACTGGGAGAGTCTGTGGAACTCTTGCTAAAAAACAGTCAAGCACAATTACAACTGACCAGCTGTGAGGAAAGATTCAGAACCACATAGCGCAAATATGTATACTGCAGATAACTTATGGAAACATACATCCTCGCAATTCCAAAAAAGAGAATATAAATGAATGAAACCTAAAAACCTAAAATCCTTTCTCTCAGAACAAATTTTGGGAAAAAGTATATGAAACCCCCCAATGCTGATACTACTTTCAATATTTTTCATATCGTTTTCAATATTAGTCAGTACGAAGACAACAATATCGCGCTACAATCATCCTTCACTCATCTGTCATACATACTTGGCTTAAAATACCTACCTGGGCAGGTCGCCATTTCAAGAAATGTATCTAATAACTTTATTTATGCTCTCCAGCTGGCCCTAGACATTACATGTCATGTAAGAAAAAAACCGGGAAAACAACTCAATTTCTATGAAAAAGAGTGTAGAACAAAAAAAAGCATATACCGTGGAGCCCTCCACAAGTACCAGACAACAGACAACTTTATCGACAAGCAAGGCATGGTGGACAAAAAACGCATCTAAAAAGGCTTAGACAAACTTCAACATCCACTTTCATTGAACAATCCGACTATAAACCAAAAGCCCTATGGCAATCATTAACACTAGAAGAAGGAGGGCAAAGCCAAAGGACTCTCCGGAAATTAAAACAAGAATTAATTGAAGACAGTCATCAGAGACCCTTCTTTAGGGAGTGAGCGTCAAACACATTTTTTTCTGTAATTGCTGACGCAACGCTATCTCAAAGTAGGACTTACTCAGGAAACAGAAACATAGAAAAGCTGACAGAAACACTATGCCCAGCAGCTCTCATTCACACAACAACAAATTAAAATGAAGTTGAAAAGATATTTAAGAGTTTAAAGCCCAAGTCAGGTCATTAGCTGTTGGCTTCGATGAATTTCCCTCTAAAATGGTGCAACACTGCATAAACAAACTCACTGCTCCGTTAGTGAGCATAATAAACAAATCATTCAAAAACGGAAAATTTCCCTATGCATTAAAAATTTGTTACCTACACAAAAAAGGTCCAACTACAGAGCTCTAAAACTACCGACCAATCACTCTT
Source organism: Flexamia atlantica (assembly GCA_035578135.1). Classification (NCBI taxonomy): domain Eukaryota; kingdom Metazoa; phylum Arthropoda; class Insecta; order Hemiptera; family Cicadellidae; genus Flexamia; species Flexamia atlantica. Next base: position 19,184,132 of record JAQJVK010000005.1, read on the forward strand.
GTTTCCAACATGTTGACTCAACATGTCAACATGGCTTTCTGGAAAATGAATGAGTCGACGCAACAACAGCCTTGGTTGACCTAACTGATACGTAGAAAAGGTCTGCCATATAGAAAAGGACTGATTTATAGATAATTTATTTTTATAAATTATCATCTTTCTACACATTGTAGCTTGCTGAGAAACAAAGAATACTTAAACAATACCATTTTGACTAATTTAGATGGTTACTATAAACATGGTTTCTTATAATTTTGATTGAAAATTTTATGGCCGTCAGGGATAACATGTATAGTATATGATTTTCCAAATTAAAGTTTTTCCAAAAGGTTTGAACACGTTTCGGTTTGGTCCTTCTTGAGCCAATGAGGATTCCATAAACTTAAAATTTTGACACATGATACTTTTCTGAATAATAGGATATCGTTTTTGTGTATATGTTTGATTTTTCTTCTTGGACTTCTAAAGGTTGGTTCTCGTTGGTCTCCAGATATACTGTAGGGTCGATAATGAGACCTTAATCTCTCCCTTTATTGACAGCTATTATATCACTGTGTCTTATAGACCTGCCATCTTCCAATGCTATCACCTCCTTCAAAAACTTTCATTCTGAATTGGTCGGCGATTATTTTCCTCTTCGTATGGTGGCGGTTATTCCGCAGCAAACTGTTAAAAGGGCACTGTCCTAGGACATGGGCAAGTGTTTCAAATGTATAGTTCTCAGTAGTAGAACAACGTCTACACTGGTTCCCTTGCCTGGACCTCCCATGTAAAACTCTTAATGGTATTGCGTCCCCTACCATCTTTAAATGTTTTTTGAATTCAGCTTCAGTAAGACCCTTTTCTCTGGACAAACTTGTTTATTTGATGATTTGATGACATTCTTTATACAAGATGACACCCTTGCCCTTATGTGGGAGTTGACACCAATTCTTGTACTTGAGGTCCCGTAAGGTTTTACATCAGATTTCTGACTTTGCTGCTATGAATTCCATACTTAAATTTAATTTGTCCAAGCATCTACCACCTCTTCCTTAAATTTTTGAGTATTTCGAAGGTAGGGGTTATTTGTTAGATTTATGACACATGTTTATGTGTTGGATGAAGCCTCCCATTTTGACATTATATCATTGAACAAATTGAAAATGAACAGTTTAATCAGCCGTATTCCTTGACTACAGTGAGGTTTGATTGTCCCGGTCATGAATTTCTGTGCAATAAGCTTGAAGTCTTGGGAGTGAAAGGTTTGGCTAGGAAGTGGTTCGAAAGCTGCGTTGTAGGGCGAGCACAAATTGTTGAGATACAGCACTCTACAGCAGACCAGTTGTCCACATAGATCGACATCCCAACATGACAAGAGGAGCACCTCAGGGCTCAGTCCTGGGCCCAATTCTATTTATCTGGATAACAAACGACTTCCCCAATCATATGCTGAGTCAAAAGATAAAAACAGAAATGATCGCTGATGACACTACTCTCTTAGAGATCAAACAGCAGCCCAACAGTCCCTCAGTATAAAGCTAGCCATGAATACAGCCATACAATATTGTAGAAATAACAATCTGACAATTAGCCCAAACAAGACCACCCAAATACATTTCTTAATAAAAAAAGATTAAATCCTGAATACAGCAGACATCATTGAATCAAGCCAAACAAAATTTCTTGGCGTAATCCTTGATGGTAAATTATCCTGGACTGAAAACATCAAAAATGCAAAAAAATCTGCTCTAGTATGAGTATGTATGTTGTTTGGAAGAGTGAAGTGGACTGCAGGTCTCACTCAGCTAAAACAGCATATTTCTCATTAGTAGAATCCCTATGGTCTTCTGATGTGGGGAGGAACGAGATCAAAATATTTAAACCAAATTCTCCTCCCACGGAAGAAAGCTGACAGAGCTTTGGCTGACCTCGAACCACGCCAAACCTGCAGACAGGCTTTTCAAGATCTGGAGATTATGACGGTTGTATAGCTGTATACATGCAAGATAACATCATATAAATTTACAAACTCCAACCACTAAGAAATAGAGACTTCTACACATACAGCACTCGTCATGGCTCAAGGTTTGACTTATCCATCCACTGTACCCCTCTAGATGAGAAAAAACTATCAAACGCCGGTTGCAAGCACCGGAACCATCTGCCTGCATTTATAAAGGAGCTCACAGGAAACAAACTGGGAAAGGAGCTGAAGCCATGGTTATTGAGAAGACCCTCCTACACACTGAGGTGAATTCCTCAGCAGTGAAGAACTCAGTTAAGTAGAAAATGTAATGTGACATAATTGTAATTAACGAATGAACAATAAAGATATTTTAGATATAAAAAATATGTAAATAGGCGGGTAAAATAAAAAAGAACTCTAAGGCTCATACTCCAAAATGCAAAATTTGCCTTTCATTCCTTTATAAAATGTTTAACCAACATAACTCACAACCAGGAAAACGAAAGTAATAAAAGATCAAATAACCATTTGATAATTTAAACCCTAAACATTTAAAAGAGTAATTTAAATCTTTTTAAGGATTTATGTATATGACTAGGAAGAAAAATCCTGATTTTAGACTATGAATTCACAAACTTTTGTGTATTCTTTTAAACCTTAAATCACAATCCTGACTTGAAATCCCTTATGTTGATGATTTTTTTAAATCTACCGATCTCAGAATAACCGAAAAACACAAACAAGACGAATTCTGCGCTCTAACCAAAAAAGCTTTGACTGGCAAATCTCATCGAGGGTTTCACAAGCAAAACTATAGCTTAATTTTGAGTGAGGAATTCTTCTAGTGGTTTATGATAAGATGTTGTCTTCGTTCTTCTTTTCAATAGCACTAAACTACAAGCAAAACCAAAACTACTCGACACTAAAAACAAAAGTGGTTCACTCTCACGGTCGACGCCGACACCTCCGGCACAGCGCACGCCACTGCAAACCGCACAGCACACACCGGGAGGTCAGTCTCTAGTTGTCTCTCGAACCAACAGTGTTACAGTCTTTTAGAAGGCTACATTCTTCTCCATCCTGAAATTCAAAAATATTTAATTTAGTCTTAAAAAGTTATGTACAAATTCTATAGGCCTACAGCCTAATCTATATTTGTGTCTCAGATTTCGCCATGGCAGTAGGGGAAGATGTTTTGAGGGGAAAATTTCAAAGTATGGCTGTAGCTGTAGGTATTGTGAGATGTTTTTATAGCTTTTTTTCTGCCTAAGTCTATACTGGTTCACGGGACATGATCTCATCTCCTGTTAGTCTAATAACCAATCCAGAAAACAACTGATTTTAGCTCAAATGATAAAATCATTTAAATTTAATACTATATAATAATATATTTGGTTATTAAAAAATTGATCAGTAAATAACAGGATCCCATAAGTGTTGTAATAACAACACTCATGGGTTTGTTTTTACTAAGGATTTACTTTAAACTGAAATCCTCATAATCAATAAAAGCTCAGGAAGTTGAAGATTATTGTATATATAAAAATATATAAGTTTCACTACATAAGTCAAAATTTGGTACTGAAGCACTGTAAAAGTTGTAGCCTACACAGATTGCAAAATCATGCATAGGTAACATAGGCAAATATGAAAAATATGTTTTTGTGGAATTGTTATCAAAATGAATAAAAGTACCGTAATCCACGCCAAAGAAACAATAAAACTAGTATTGAATAGCTAATTATACAATTAAAAGCCATACCATAAAAGCACAAGTTATTTATAAATGTCTGAGGTATAAATGTAAGACCAGGACAAGTTAATTGTGAGATGTCTGAAACACTCCGAGGTTAAGTGCTGCCACGAATAACCACCATTTGTTTGTGCAATCTAAAAGAACCCTAAGGCAAATTCCTCAAAATGACGAGGTCCAAGCAAAATTCACCCTTCGTTCATTTGAAAAATATCTTACCGTCATAATCCACTTAGAAGAACGAAAGTCAAACTTCCTCACAATCTTGCTACTATTGGGAGTACAATTTTGTTATGGGGTTAATTAAAATGAATGAATAAATGATTTATTTCCAACTAAAAATGGTAACAATTTTTACAAAACATTTTCCTTGGAACTAAGCTGACCACGTTTGCAAGTAGTGTGGCCACTTAAACACTGTTATGGGCACTTTTATGTCTATTAGTCCGGTCCCAACATGTTTGTATTGCAGAACTGTCCTCGATGGTGTTCACTCACTGACAGGCTTATCATAATATGAAAGATAACAGAAAAACATAACTGGTTACTTAGAACTATTTTGACATTGATTTAAATAAAACAAAATTTAATTTCTAACCTTTAAGAGCATGTATAAATCATCTTACTGAAAAAAAAAATTATTGAGATCTTCTAAAGAAAATAAAAATGATTTTAAACTTGAACAAAACCTTTTTAAATTTGCTGATTGTTTTATATCTTGGGGTAACTTATTAGAAATTGTTGGGCTACTGTAAATAAAAGACTGTTTAAAGACTAATTCGTTTACTTTTTGAACGAACAAAAAATAAAAATAAATAAATCTTTTTGTAGCTAGCTTAAAAATTATTTTAAAAAATATTAAAAATGATTATCAGCCCCTTGATAATTTTATCGTAAAACTTTTAATTTGTAATTTAAAATATTGTAAAGAATGTTTGAACAGTTTTTGTTTAACTCACTGTTTTTATCCTTTAAATCTCAATACTAACACTTGAAATCCCTGGTCTTGATCAATTTTCTGTGAACCCGACTCATAATAAACTTTACGTTTGGCCCACATCAATACAGTAGAACCTCGCTAATCCGTCACCTACGGGACCGGGGGCATGGTCGGAACAGCAAAAAGGTCGGATTATCGGATGAACTCATTTTATTGACATGAAAACCTACAAAAACTGTATTTCGATCAGAAAAAATTGCATTAATAGTGTTTAACAAGCTACTGTATTGTAAAAAACGACATTAGGACAAAAAAAAACTAACCGTACTAAATGTTATTGCTCTATTGAACGATATACGCACTCCCAATGACTAATACGTCATCGACAGGAGCCAACCTAAACGGAGGAATGCACCGGAAATGTAAACAAACATCAATTTTCAATTGCGTGATCGGACTAACCGATGAGAAAACCCCGCTGAGGGCGAACTAGCGGAGGCCTATTTCCCCGGCGGCATGGTCGGATTAACCGAGGAGTCGGACTAGCGAGGTTCTACTGTATTAGTGTCTCAAACACTAATATTATGTGGCAATATTCTCCCCATTAACATTGGGGAGAATATTGCTCTCACTGAACCGTGGAGTAGACATGAAGACAACTCCTTCTACAAAGGAGCTACTGATTAAATACGCACAACAAATACATGTATATTTTCCAAACTCATACAATTTGGTCAACGACTCTCCAATTAATTTGAAAAAAGGTTTTATAATTTGTAGTGGAAAAACAAATCAAACAAAAAACCCCATAGAGGCAACGTCCTCCCAATGTCTCGAGGCCTACCTAAATCGTACACAAGAATCTCACCAGAGAGTAGCATCTGATCGCCATCACGATTTTACAAAATGTTTTCTAATTTTCAAGACAATAACTTGCTAATTTAATTCCGCACAATCAAGATTTAAAATCCTACTTCATAAGAATCTGCCTCCTTCTCAAACGGTTTGTAACATGATGTTTACCGCAGAAATGCTGTAGATGAAGTGGCAAGCTCCCAGATGGCTTTTGACAGTTAAAATCATACTTCCCAGGGTGAAGGAGATGAAACAACCTCCCGGCATTACCACTGATTTAAAATTAAAATAACAGTGGACACATCTTTAACCTAACCATCACTGCTTAAAAGCAAGATCACTGCAACACGCAGATCTGCAACGCGCGATTGTTCTAGGTGTTTTGCACGATAACATCATGTCATGTCTAAAAGGTAAAAAATTAACACACCTATAATCTCTTAACATTAAAAAGTTTCATACAACAAAAAGCAACAAATGAGTGATGATGTAAAAGGGAATAGAAAGTTTTGAACAACAGGGTTTCTTCAGGTTCTCACAAAACCGAATATTGTTATGCTACATGAACGTTACCTTTGCAATTTGGTTTCATTGGTCATTTGGATAATTTTAGTGGTTTAGGGCCACCTAAATGCCATCCACCTCAACATAAAAATGTACTATGAAGGTAGAAAAAAATATGATAACACCTTACTTCACCTTAACTTTTGTAAGTCACACATTGTAAAGGAAAGTCACACAGATATTTACATGCTCATTCTCACCACCAGCCTCTACATAAACTGTTGTTTTACATATCCTTGTATCCCTTGCTATCAAGGAACACAATCTTATCATGTTTATAGTGTACATTAGATATAATTGAAAAAACTTAACATTCTACCACAGTTTTACATAAGTGCGGAGATCAGTCATGCACCAGCAAAGAATGAGGGAACTGTAGTCAGTTCACACTCGTACTAGGAAAAGGAAATTGAAACATATCCGAAACAACAGGATAGAACAGCAACAGAGAGTGAACAGCAAGTTCGATATCGATGGCTAATTGCAGGAAACCACTTTGTAAAAGTTAAAATAGTTTATTGAACCTTGGAAAACAAATGGGACCGTAAAATTTTTGGCAAAGAATTAAAGAGCTCAAATTGTTTAAATGATTTATGTAAAAGTTATTACTACGATCAACCAAAGAACTCAATTGTGGCCCAGATGTTTGCATGTTACCGTCACAGTATTATGCCTCGACATTCTTACCTTAAATGAAACAAAAGACCTAACTCAAAGAATAAAAATTAAAATTAAAAGTATAGCAGTTACACCTACCGACGGAAATCCTCTGCTGACAACCCAGTGGGTGGTGCGGCAATCTCCCCGTGGTTGCAGTCCACCAAGTGAATGTTCTACAATAAAAATTGCTCGTTAATAATTGTATGAAATCCACATAATTATACAAATTATAACTCGTTAAGGGAAAAAACTTTTCAATCAAGGGATTTTGTACAAAAATTATAAAATAATAATTTGCTTAGAACAGTACTTATAAGCATTAACGCAGGGTCTCTAAAAAAGAGTAAAGTGATTCGACTGTAAGATAAATTTTATAAATACAATAAGATTAATTGATTTACCTTGATATCAGAAAAGAAAGGATTTTTTTATGGACGGCACCCGCTATTAAATTATTTTTTGCAAAATTTCAGGGTCTAATACATGAACAATATTTTCTAACTTTAGTAAAATTAACAAGGATAAATTTTAGATGTTTCTATGGTAATTATTTTTTTGTTTTATAAAACAATTACATCACTAATGTGTAAATGTCAGGTGTTACTTTTGCAGATCAGAAAACAACCCTCAAGTGCATACTGAATCATGACAGAAAGAAACTGGTTTCCATAGCTATTAAACTGTCATTAAGTAAATAAACAATACAAATTTTAAAATTTTATTAATTTTGGAAGCTTTTGGGGATTAGTATTATTTGATTGATTTTTAAACGTAATATTATATGCATATGGCAAGCCTGGCTTGCTTGGACTGTCATGAAGTAGTTTTGCCTTTGATTTTTTCAATAAATTCACAGTTATTTTTATACTATAAATGTTAATGTTAAATAGTGCCTTAGACCATTAATTACGGTAAATAATTTATGTGACAGCACTATTCAGTAATCACGACATCAACTGTTTTATAAGTAGTTTCTGTGCTAAAATCAACGTGACTAACTTTGAAGCTAAACAAGTGGAAGCTGCATGATAACTGCTATCAGGCTCATTGCGCACCGCGTCTGAGCCGGTGGCATGCTATCAACTGCTAGGCAAAGAAATCTAACTACTATCACAGATGAAGAACTATACAAATTGGCAACCCGATGCGCTTTTTCGTGCCCGTTTTATCGGGCGGCGTCAAGTTTGTAAGGTTGTTTTGGTGCACATATTGCGATGGTGTAATTTCGTCAATATCAAATCTTTAGGTCCCAAAGAACAAAATATAGCTAATAATAACGCTGATACCTTTGCAATTCAGGAGGCATATCAGCCCAACAAACTTGACGCCGCTGGAAAAAAAGGGCAAGAGAAAATGCATTATGTTGCCAATCTGTGTATAGTTCTTCATTTGTGCTACTATAATCTAATCTACTAACTCCCGACTAAAGTCAATGCTACACTCTTGATTTAAAGTCAATGCTCCCGACTTCCCTGCTAACTACTGCGGACTCCGTCGCGGCCCGACATCTGTAGTGCCTTCAATTTCTCCGGCCGCAAACTAGCATCACCGAGCTGCACTGCAGATCGCCGGACTCCACTTGAAGGGACATTTCTCCACTGTGATTCGTTCTTGATTAATAAAAATAAAAATGTTAATTATCAGTGACAGCCCTCGCACTCGCTAAGGCTGGCACTGATCACAAGTGTCACAAGTATCAAGAATCACCAACCAGGAGAGAGCTCGTCCACTTCCAAACAGAGCATATCAGCTAAGACAAAAAACCAAATAAATTCACCATTACCAACAGAAAAGTTCTATCACAGAAAGAGTAGGTATAGCCATTTGAAATCCATACCCTCTAATAATGGCACTCTCTCATTTTTACTTGAAATTAACTGCACTGTAAAGGGTTTCTGACTCTGAAAGGGTTTTTACTAAGTAAATTAGCAACCCTTATTAACCAGGTGGGACTTTTGTGGCAGTTCGAAAGTCAAAGCCTCATTATTATGGATGGTCTTATGACTTGTGTCAAGCCTCAATAAATAAAAAAACCTACTTCTGTTACATCTGCAGAGCTTTTAAATATCAAAGAGGGAAAGTACTCGTCAAATTAAATAAATTTAATGAAGTGGGATTACAAAGCTAAAACCAGGTTCTCTCTTATTTGTACTTGTTTATTTTCACTGCAATAAAAACTTTCAAGTTGAAATTTCTGAAGACAGTTCAATGGATTGAAGAGTGAATTTACTAAAATATTCAATATTTAAATACAATGTATCAGTAAACAGTTCTCCATCAGTCTATATATTAATACGCAAGCGGTTTTCTTTTCACAGTCAAGCCTCAATAACGGCTGGAGGGATATTAACGTTTGAGGTCAAATCAAAGGGTTTTTTGTGAAGGTTTATCAATAAGTCTCAGAACTATTTTAAAAAAGGGCGTAACTAAAGTACAGCAAAGAGCTGAAGTTTCGGAGCATTGGCCCTCTCCATCGAGATTTGACCAAGCTCAGTCCACTATGTTTACAATTGTACATATTGATCTTGGAATTGGTCTTGCTTTGAAATAGCTCTACAAGTAAGAAGTAAATCACAGATTTCAGTGTTTGCAAGCGAAGCTACAACTGAGAAATCCAGACAAAAATTATTCCTTGAAAGAAAAAGAAATTATCACCTTTGAAAAAACCAGCTTGCTCCACCAGCTGTTAACATTAATTTCACACACCCAAGGCTTTTCCTGTTCGGATTAGCAGTCATTATTTGATTAGGAATCAATTTTAACATAAAATTAACAAGTATTGAAGCATACCTACACAAGCGGTTGTGTTTTAAGAGCTTTTAGGGCACAGACTCACACAAACATATTCGACACCAATGGTTTGCTATTGGGATTTTAGTTATAATGTTTTTTTATGATAGGTCTAACAAATATTTCTTACAAAGAGACAAATCTTGAAAAGAAGAACCATAATGAACAGTATCATATTGATATAGATGCAATCTTAAAGCTGATGAAATTAGGGGCAAAAATTGTATTCAATAAAATGTGTGTCCTGAAAGTCACCAAATGGATTACAGTAACAACTTTTAAACTAAATGATATTGGTTAAAGATATTTTACACATTTGTTATAGCAAAAAAATATAAGACTATATGTGATGCGGTAAGTGAAAAGGGACCTCAAGTCGGAATTTTCCGGTTTTGAGTTATTAACATCCTGAAATTCAGCATTAAATTACGAACAATTTGACATATAATTTATAGTGCTATGATTTTTCGTCTTTGAGTTATTGGCATTTTAATTTTAAGAAGTTAAAACGGGTATTTTAGGAAATTAAGGCCTGAAACTTCAAACGTTCACAGAATATTTATTATTGGTATTTAAAAAATGAATTAGGTATCAAAATAAAGCTGAAAACTAGATCTTTAGATCTAAATAAAATCAGACGTGAAACACTTACAATTTTATTATTTAAAGAACAAAAAAGTGAGAAGTTAGAAAGGGACCTCAAGTTGGAAGTCAGTATACCAAGGGATAAAAGAAAAATACACTGTCAAGATGGTGATTTTCGGACTTAGACAATATTCTTTTACAACGAAAAACTTGAAGTAGTTCACTTATCCGCCGATAAATGTCAGGAGAGACTAGTTTTGTAATGCCCCTGACGACTCTGTTAGTGTGGGCTTGCACATTTGGGAAATGGGACCTGAAGTCGCCCGCCATGTTATTTCCCATTTAAGCGACTTGAGGTCCCTTTTCGTATGCATGACATAGACTGCTAAATCGATTATTTTTAAATATTTCTTGAATTCTTATGATAAAATAACCAAATGAATATGTAAAGGAAAGATTAAGGAATCGTATCCAATCGAAACCTAATAATCGATATTTTTGACCCGATTCGACTAAAATGCCCGTACTGTAAAATTTACTCCAGCGACTTGAGGTTCCTTTTCACTTTTTGCATCACGTATTACTTAATAGGGACATCAAACAGCTCAAATTGAACTTGTTCAATTCAGGACATGTTACAAAATACAACAGCGTCATCCTCAGTTGAGTGTCGATGTGAAGAAATTTATCCATCAGTCGATGGCTTCGTCAGAGTAGAATAAAATTATATACATAACATTTAAACATGCGACTTATCCAACAAAAAGTAACAGGCCTGTCACAACTAAAAATCAAGAATGCAGGCTCAACCCCCAACCAGCCCCTCCCTGCGATCCAGTTGTCTGCTCTCACTACCGGCATGACACGATCTTAATTTTAGGTTTATTTATGGTACAAACAACATTCCAAAATTTTGATATTGTGGATTGCACCAATCCAAGTGGATGATACCAAAAGTTTTCCAAACTTTAAATACTTTTATAATTAGAATAATTTTAGAAATTGGACTAGTTTGAGCTAGGAATATCCTGACATATTTTTAAAAATTTTCTTAAAGTTTAGATGCCATGATGTCGATGCCATTTGCATGGCACTGGCCATGTGGGTACTATTCAATATAAACCTTATTTTAGTTTTGAATTTTTAAATGGATGTTTAAATGGAACTTTGGTTAGGGGCATTTCCTCAGGTTACATATTTTGTTCATTTTATCAAGCATTTAAAAATGAGTGGTCACTCGATGGGGGTTTGTGATTGATAATTAAGTAATGCCGTAAGTTTTGCCAAATCATAGACCTATTATGGGGACAGGGGTAGATTGACAGGCACAGCAGAAAGTAATGGTTTTTGGTCTGAACACATGTGCAGAATGTAATTGACCCATATTATTTAGTTTTTGAGACACTGATGTAAAATCATGGAGTACAACTTTCTTTTTCACTTGTTCCTAAAATGATGTATTGCCCCAACTGCCAATAAATTTGTAAATACTATTGTATTCTTGGAGGATACATAAAAGGCTGCATTATTACATAAGTTTGATTTTTGGCACTTCATTCAATTGTGTCACTGCCAGAAGTATTTTTATCCAAGCTGCCTGGCCCTCCCCAACATTAGTTTGTCAGTCGTATCTTGTTTTTGTGCATAAGTGTTTTTTAGTGCATTATGTAGATATCAGGTAAAACATTTATTACTTTCAATTAATGTGTAAGTTACATTAATTTCCTTTATACAAGTTGTATACCTTTTTTATGGACCAGAGTAGCTGCTTGTTAATGACAACCAGAATATCAATGCAAAACACTTTTATTGCATTTCCTAAAGCATATTACAAGTTTTTTGTTGTAGAATTTTAATCTTTTTACAGTATTTTTATTGCATTAAATCAACATGCTATCAACATTTGGTTGCAACATTGTAGTTTATTTATTTTAAGATTTCTTTTAGTTCACTGTCTTGACGATAGAAATCATGGAAATTGTTTACTATTTCAATACTTAAAATATTGAAGCCAGGTTTATAACTATAATTTAGTGTAAAATGTAACAAGTTTCAAATGTTAAAGCATGACAATCCCCAGCCCCTTGTATTTTTAAGCTTCACGCTTAACTGCTTTTTTTATCAATTCCTACAAAAATGTTTTGCTTTTCATATTTTGTTTCAGCCATGTTCGGCAATCCTCAGAGGTATAAGGCTGCCCTACAGCAGTATGAGACCAGACATGCAAATGCAGGTATGACTTGTGATGGAAACAACATAAAACAGTCTATAATGGTAGTAATGTCTATGCTATTTATTTATTTCGTGTTTTTCAACGCCAGTGGCATTTTTTAAAATTTTGATTGGGAACGGTCCAAACCCGAGTCTTGTTACTATATAAGGGCAACCTTTTGTTAGATAGCATCATTAATTTATAGCCCAATGACAAATGGCAACTGAACCCAGTTTCGAACCTGTCAGGAATCGAACCGGCGACCCTCAGGTTATGAGGTGAATGCTTTATCCATTTGGCTATCCAGTCAATCAATGGCTATTATATAATGGATATATAGATTTATTACATAATGTATTCTAGTGCCATATTTACCACTAGACCCACCTAGCTTGTGCTTATAGGAGATAGTTGGGCCGCAGAAGGTAGAAAATAAGAGATTGTGAGTGAATTAGAGGGGATAGTTACTGTAGGCTCCAGAATCTGATTTAGCTTAAAACAAAAAGGTCCTCACTTTTGATTATACTGTTAGACTCATATGGGAGCCGCACACAAATCTAGGCCTAGGGGTAAATAGGGTGTAAATATGGTACTGATGTGTACTTACTCTATATTGATCAATGAGGTCTTTCTTGCTCATTGAATTTCAAGTTGGTCACATGACAAAAAAAATATCCTAAGTTCTGGCCCTGTTACAAAAGTACAATAGTGGTTGACATTGGTTTTGGACTATTCCAAAAAAAATTAAAGGAGCTTTTTTTAAATAAGATTCTTACAAAGTTTTGTTGAAATTATATTTTTTGTGAGCCAAGCCACCCACAAGAGGTAACTAGTATTAGCTATTTCAACATTTTTTTAAATATTTTTAAGTACTTAAACTTTAATGATAACACTTCTCGTTGTTTGTCTCACAGGATGTCTGTTGGCGCTGTTGTTTGTAGTGCCTTTTCTGGCCCGCAGCTATAGTCTCGCAACTGTCAGCTGTTGGACGCTTTTGTATGTGGGAGTGGTGGTACCCCTGGCCACAGGATACATCACAGCTGGCACTCTGATGGCACTAGTGAAGAGGTGCGTCAGGTGTACCACTACAGCTAAGGTAAACACTCCATGCCAGCCACTACCTTCACACCAAATACCAGCCAGTTTTGGAGCCATCTTTTAATTAGGATCTATATTACTTATCTTGTAATTTTTACTCTTAATAGGGTAGTATTATGATGACATCTTAAGATGAGTTAAATGGCCTGCCTTGCCACAAGTGTGTACTCTCTAAGAAATTTATTAGAGACTATGTATTTACTCAATGAACTATGAGAAACGTTTTGGTTTGATTTTTTAATACAGATCGAAATAAAGAAATCTACGCGTGTTCACCTTATATATCTTATACTCCAAAACAACCAATGTTTTTACACGCAAAATTTTTTTGTCCAAGGATTTTTTATTGTTTTAATGAGGAATTGATTGGATTTGGTTTCAAGGCTAGAAAAATTCAAATTTCGTCATATATCCCCTCTAAGTGGTCATGTTATTGTTATGGACAGTTTATCCTAAAACAGCTGATTGATTGATTTATTCAGATTGTTTTTGTTCTATCCGTTTGCTCGCTTTCCTGGTACTATACTTAAATTAAAGCACTGTATGAATTAAATTTGTCTAAAGATCAATCAAATATCCAAAGAAAATGTAATTCAATTCAAAAATGATGTAAAACAACAGATAACAAGTCTGTTAACAAGAACAATTGATAATGAATATGACAATCACGACCAACTGCCTGATTTTTTTGGAATTTAGAGAAAATTTGTGTAACATTATTAATTAATTCCTCTTCTTTAGAAATAGTTGTTTCCCTATCAAGAGTGAATGTAAATATACTAATATGACAGATATCAGCCCCTGAGCTCTGATTTTATTTTATACATGAATAGAAAAAGTAAAATAAAATTTCATATGGATTTGCAGTAAAAATATACAGTGGCTGGTATTTGGGGTGATTACCATTGCAGATTATATACCGTACACTGCAGATAAATTAATCAATTAATTTCAGCACTTTAAACTAGTTTCTGACTTGACACTCTTCAAACAAATTTTTCTGAGGTTTGTAAGAGTTAAATATGACAAATATAGATAATAATAATAGACAAAAATAACATAGTCTTATCTGGTATTTATACTTAGGTTTTTGGTGATCTACAACCCTTCCTACAGTTCAAGAATCAAGAATGAAAAATTTTATTTGCCATTAAATAAATCAAGTTTACGATATGCATCATCAAAGTACATTCAATAAATGCAGAAACTTAACAATAAACAATTCAGTAGATATCACATCATAACAAGCAAATTTTATTCTAATGAAAGTCCATATCACAGTTAAAATACTTTTCCAGGGTATAAAATGCCTTTTTGTTGAGCCAATTGGAAATTATTGTTGAAAATTGTTTTGGTGGCAGTGACCTGACAGTAATGGGAAGCCTATTGAAAATCAAAATTTGCTGATATTTATAACTGTGAAAATATGAGGTATGTTCGGAAAGCAAGTTCCGTTTGGAATTAAAACAATTCTCAATGCATTTACAACAATATTATTGTATACATCATAAAGAGCGTACCTTAAACTACTTTTCTACATAGTTCCAACAATATTTAGGCACTTGTCAAATCTAGGGAGAAGCTTTTCAATTTGTGCTAAAAAGAATAATGCCGCCTGTGCACGCAGCCACCCGCTGACGTCATCTCTAAGTTCATCGTTATTCACAAGCCGACAAAGGTTACAATGGTGTACAGAAGAGTTCGTGAAATTTTTGGAAACTCTCAGAGAGCTCAGTAATTTTTAATTTCCTTTTTTCCCGAACTGTAAAGATGGTTGCACCGATGTCCACGATGAAGAGAGGAGTGGCTAGCCATCTGTCGTTACTGACTATCTCGTTGCCAAAATCAACGATATAGTTCGGGAAAAAAGGAAATTCAAAATTACTAATCCCTCTGAGTGTTTCCCACAAATTTCACGAACTCTTCTGTACACCATTGTAACCTTTGTTGGTTTGTGAATGACGATGAACTTAAAGATGAGCGGGTCAGCAGGTGGCTGCGTGCACAGGCAGCAGAATTCTTCTCAGTACGAATTGAAAACTTCTCCCTAGATATGAAAAATGCCTAAATGTTTGTTAGAACTAAGTTGAAAAGTAGTTTAAGGTACGCTCCTTAAGATGTATATGATAAAAATGTTTCAAATGCATTGAGAATTTTTTTTACTCCCAAACGGAACTTACTTTCCAAACGTACCTCGTATTTACTCAGTCTTATAATTGGTTTCACTAAATTTCCTTTATCCCTAGTGTTATAGCTGTGTGTTGAGGATTGCTCACAGAAGTCATCAATGTTATTTCTAACGTAAATGAGATTAGAAAAAATGAAACAGCAAGCAAGCGTCATTATCTTAAATTGGGGAAAATTTGATCTGCAAGACAGGGCCGTACTCAGACCGGTATAGCCGGTACGATTTTACCGGGGCCCGGGGTCAAGGAGGGGCCCGGGCTGGGTCGAGTGGGGGCCCGGGGGGACATCAGGGGCCCCGACTTCATATCCTCACCGGGGCCCGCCAAAGCTGGGTACAGCCCTGCTGCAAGATTCAGTTTATGTTATCCCTGCTATGATTCTTAACACCTTCTTTTGCCAAGTGAAAGCTTTTTCTGCTGAACTTGAATTGCCCCATAAATGAACACCATATGTCAAATGAAAAAAGACCAAAATAAATCATGATAAGAACTTCATGACTAACACATGTTTTTAGCTTTCTCAAAAGAAAAGTGACTCTAGCTAATTTTTTACAAACATTATTCACAAGATCAACCCACCCCAATTTACTATCTAAAAATATCCCAAGGAGTTTGACAGGTTTAAATAATTCCTCATCCACATCACCATGATTTTTTTCAAAGAAAATTATGTGCTCAATTTTATTATTATTTATATTTAAGCTATTTGCTGAAAACCAAATCTTTGCTTGATCAACCCCCTCTTTGAGCTTTATCATAACTCAATATCCTGATAAAGCTCAAAGAGGGGGTTGATCTTTATCAAGAGGATATTGAAGGTTCAATATCCTTATCAGAATGAATCAAGGTGGTATCATCTGCATACAACATGGAAAATGACGACGTGTTATTGCTAAAATCATTCATAAATACAAAGAAAAGGAAAAACTGAACCCTGAGGCACTCCAGCATTTAGACACCTGCAAATTCAGAATCTAATCCATTTACAGAAACCATTTGTTTTCTACTGTTCAAGTAGCTTTCTATTAGCCTAGGCTTTTTACCTTTTATTCCATAAAATTCCATAAATTTTTACATAAAATGACTTGTGAAACAGTATCAAAGTCTTTGCTTAGATCTAAGTTTTATTAATTAAGGTATTGTTGGAAACAGCTCAGTATGAACACTTGCAGAAAACAAAATTTATGAAGATTGTATTAATGAAAGATCCCTAGATGCCCTCTAAGTTTTGTATTTCACTTATAAAACTTAACATGGGAAACTTTAAATATAGCTGCTCAATAAAACAAAGTTTGAATCAGTGTTATTACTAGAACTTCCAACATTGGTACATGTTTTAAGTTGTAGAATAGTGTTTATAAAAGCCCAGCCACATTTGGTTTGTAATGTGCAATCTCCATAACACTTGATATTTATGGTTTTGCAGATGTGTTTGGGCGGCAGTAGTCGATGAGAACAGCCTATTAAGGTCGGCAGCAAGACACTCTCGGTCATTTCTGCACTGGCTTCACTCAGTCTACCTGCATTTAGAAAACATACATGTAACGACAAATCAGGTATGTCCTTGAATTGCCTTAACCTCTTGGTACTTCATTTTAGTTTTATTAAATATTGTGTACTATCGATTAAATTACAACATTGCAAATTTCTATCACTTACACCAATTTTGATATTATCAGTTTTTTACTGATATCGACAAGTTTGATTGATGGGTTGACTTTTTACAATTGTGATGTCCTCAGCATCAGCTGGTTCTTTCGCTCCCTAGGGTGGGAAAGATCTTCTTTTGCTACAAATGGCATGTATTGAAAACTGTGGTTTTTGCTGCCCTATTATGACAAATATTTTTTCCCTTCTCCAAAATTCTCATAGACGTTTGTTTTACAGATAGTGCATAGGTCATGTTACATCTTTCATTATTTGCATTGAGGCATTGATTGACCTTTTACTTTTTTCTTTTGGTGAAAGAACTGAACTTGTGACTCAGTTATTGTGAAATTCAGGAATGGAAATTAAATTCATTGCATACAATTAAATAAAATAATTACCGTTATTTGTAATTAAAAAATTAATAATCAAAGCCGCGCTAAGAAAACCGAGACGGTATTCTACAGATTTTTTGTATAAAGAATCCGGGCTTCTGTCGTTAAGACAACTATACGTAAAAGAGTTATTAGCTTATACATACATTCATCTAAACTGTATTGCTGAACCAGTAGAACATAATTATCAAACCCGAAATCCAGTGACGGTAGGATTGCGGACTCCTAGAGTTTTTAAAACTATTAATTTGACAAACTCTTTTTACATTGCAAATTTTTTGTTGCGCAAAATTCCACCAGAAATTAGAAACCTGCAGGTGTCGCTGAGTGAGTTCAAAAGGATTGTCACTGCCTGGTTGACAGAGATAGGCCTCGACAATACCGAGTTGCTTATCGCCCCAGAATATCTCGTCTAACTGATAACGAACTTCATATACTTGAACTCCTCACTGCACACACACGACTGCATTAATGCCTCAGTGATACGTATTCACATTGCCCATTTATTCATTTACTTATTTTTTTTTCTTTACTCTGAACCTATACTCAATTCCACGTTCACCTTTCAGTACAGGCTTTATGGGAGATAGCTATTCTACTACCTTTGCTGAGTGTATCATATATTTAATTCCGTAAGGCGATTCTTTGCGTCAAAATTGTGGGCGTTTGGCAAGTCGTAGAAATATGGGAGAGGGCTCAAATTAAAGGTCTCTATTCTGTGATGGCGGGAAAAATAATGAAATTGCTTGAAAAACACCAGAAAATGAGAAATAACGTAAAATATCTGCCATTTACAAAGCATCGGGATCTGAAAACGTCTGCTTTGTTTACATAAAACATGTGATGCTGATAACTTGATTGAAAACCATGTGGTAGGCTAGATATCAATCAATATAAGGTAGGTAGTACCTGGTGGACCGAGCCTCGCTCAGTGTTATTTCATGTTTACCAATTCATCCAGTTACTAGAAAATATTTCAATGTCATAAAATTGATAAATAGAAACCTTTTTTATTGTTCCATGGACTCTTCATCCCACTTGCTGTATTTTCCCTTGATGGCTATAGATTCCAAACAGCTGTTATGATTACTTCATTTGTTTTCACTTTCCTTGTTTATTTTCGTTGCTATCACGGCAACCCATAAGGCCAATGTTAAAATTTTACAACTTTAAAATTTGATTTATTACGTTATTAGATTTTCTCTGGCCAAGTAATCTGCATAAAAGATGTTTTTGAGTCATAAATTACTTATTTTCAGACTTTAAAGGAAATCCTCGGAGCCGTTTTTGAGATAAATGTGCAAGCACACACGCAAGCAAGCAAGACCAATAACATTGCTCATATAAGAGTATAGGATAGTTTGCTATGCAGGTATTTTGTACTATAATAAATAAGAATTGTTTGAATTTTCCCCCATTAGGGGCTTTTAGCCCCTTCAAGCCACTAGTTTGTTTACTAAATCTGTATCATCTGATGACAAAATTATCAGCTGATTATTATTTAATATGGGTAGTACAACCTTATTTGTCATTTGAAACACATGGCATACGAAAATTCCATACTGAAAAGTGAATATGGAATTGAGTATAGTTAAACTTTTTTTTTCGTTCCCTGCAAAGTAACTAATTGTATATGGTTTTTTTTTGTCACAATACCTTTTTTTATTTAGGTTTTTAATGTCATTTTTCCTAGCATTTTAATATTAACTTTAGTGATTTAATTTAATTATTACTTATACTTTTTTTAATTAGATTAATTAGTTTTAGTACTAATTTAAAAAGTGATGTGCACAAAAAGTGACTCCGCAGCCAGACACAAGAACTCAGATCACGCACAGGTCATGTGGCCCATGTGATTTTTTAAATTTTATATGTATTGCTACAAATAATTTTGTGAGAATGAAGAACTTTTGATTGATTGATTGATTGACAATAAATTTTATAAAAGTTTTAATTTAGAACCAAAATTTTTCCAGAACTGGCGCCAACATGGTTTGTTTATGTTTTTGACAATTTTTTAACTACCACGAAATATATCTTCTTTTATTTACTTTTGTTTAAGGGTGTATGGTAAATCAGTTTTAAAATTGTATTTTTATTGACTTAGTTAAATTAGATATACTGTATAGTTTTTTCAGTGATTCTGACAAAAAAAAACTTTGGTTACAGACCTTGAGAATGGTCTTTTGTCAAATGTCCAACTCTGAAAGGTAAACCTGATCATTGTCCAAATGTCCAGTAATGAAATTTTGCAGTTATTTCTTTAAAATTGTACTTATAAATAATCATTGAGTACTTTCATGTCATAATAAAAAAATACAAATTTTCATTTCACTAAAAAACAAATTTTAGTCTGGCACAATCATTTCAATATGACATAACTGTAAATGTGAGAGTAAAAAAATCGTAGCTGGAATTTTAGTGAATTTCCTTAAAGGAATAAGCTGTTACAATAGGTCTCATGGTAACCTAAGCCCAAGATCATGTTGACTTTTCATTTTGGGGCTCCCACAAGCTAAAAACAGTTCGAATTTATATATGTATACATGTCTGTTAACACGATAGCGACTGTAAATATGGTTCGATCTTAATAAAATTTGGTACAGTGATAACACCACATATGGTCGGATGAGTTCATAAACCAGCACGATTGGACCACTGGAAGGGGGGATAAACTTCCCCAAAAATGGGTTTTTGAGTTTTATACGAATAAAAATAAAAATAATCCAATTTTTGTTACTACCATTGAATTCAGCTAAAAAAATATAATTTAGTATTTTGAATCACTGTTCTATGTCCATCGGTTAACGAGATATTGGGACTGGTAAACACAGTACGTTGTCCCAATGTTGACCTTATGAGAAATAACTAAAATTCTATATCTCGCTTATTTCTCAATATATCTTGATAAAACTTGGTAAATGGCCTCTTCTAGTTCAGATCTACTAAATATTGAATTAAAACCACCCAGTTTTAATATACCTGTAGCAGCAAACCTGCATACTCATTTCCCATGTTGGTCTTATGGAGCTTAGAAAAACATATATGAAATCTCGCTATGTTGGATTGAAATATGTTGCTTTGCATTCAAAATTCGCTGTGTATACAGGTCTGTTGCGACGGGAGTGTTTCCAAGTTAATATATTTTTTTTTGTTCATATGATATTCTGGCATACTCAGGTTGTTTTCAACATGGCAGCAGAGAAGGTGCTATGTCCAGAGGAGAGGTTTGCTAGCTTGTATGTCCTTCTGTTCTACTCAGTACTAGCTTACCTCCAGCAGTCATTAAAGGTAATATTCATCATTTTTTTATGTTAAAATCAACTTAGACTTTTTCAGCAAACATTTTTTAACATTTTCCATCTTCTATGCCAACTTTTCCCAAACCTTTTTCTTGAAGAAAATAACTCTTAAAATATTTAGTGATTCCCCAACGGTGAGTTTGTCTATAAGTCGCTCAACCCTTAGTAAAGTCCGACCACTGTCAATGTATGCTTTACAGGTAAAATTCAAGATTCAATATTCTTTATTCATAAATTTATATACAGCAATGTATACATTGAATAATGTCAGGTACAATCATGGGTACAATAAACAGGTTTGTCCAATCTCTACAGAAAAAAAAAATTATAAAATCTACTATATATTTGTCAAATATACCAATCAGTATAATCATCGCATAGCCCAAACTACTTGACCTAGAACCTTGAAACTTTGCGTGGATGTTCCTCTTAGGGCGTAGGCATCCGCTAAGAACTGATTTAAAAAAATTCGTAGTATAAAGGGGTTTTTGGCGAGGCCGAAGTTTTCAAATTTTCCCATTTAGAAGTATGTTGGAAGATTTTTGTTTACATTTTTAATGTTCATAAAACAATCAGCTGGTAGTTAGCTTCGGAAATGTATACGTTGATACAGATGATAGTACATTGATTTCTTTGATTATGGCTTTGTTGATTTTTGTTGATTTGTTTCAAGGACATAATTATGTACTATATAAAAGTTACATTTAGTTTAGATAAAATCCACCATTAATTAGTTAAGTGGCACCATCTATATTTCGGTAGCGGGAGTTATCGTTTATCCTGGAGGCGTTCCTAATAATTTTTTTAATTACATCTATGCCTGTCCGATGATTTGGTGTTTCTTATAGTTCGACGTACACAGTTTTAAACATGAAGAGCATACTGCCTTTTGTGGCTGAGTCTTGAGACTAAATCCCGGTAAGATGGAAAGAGAAAAGAACAGTGGTTTTTCAGTCACAAACAGAATGTGCTGAAATGATATGATTCTTTGATCTATTTATGTAAAAACTTATAAATTATACAAATCCCTGATTGTAAGTTATATTTATACTATCTTTTCTACTATATTTTTGTCAAATACCACTGACCTATTATTGTACAGCCAAAACTACTTAGCCTAGAACCTTGAAAATTTGCATGGACGTTCCTTACAGAGTGTTGGCATTCACCAAGAATGGATTTTTTTATTCGAGGTTTTTAGAGGTTTACGGTGGAGCTGAAGCTTTGAAAATGCCCCATGTTAATGTGATGGATGATCTTTTGTTTAAATTTCAAATTTTATGAAATCCAAGCATATTAGCTTCACAAACGGATACGTTGTTACAGCTTATTTATAATTTGATTCCTTTTATCATGGTTTTATGGTTGTTTTGATGATTTTGTTAGGTTATTTGTACTATATAAAAGTTACATTTGGTTTATTTTCGTACCTTGTACGTTCAATCATAAGCTAATTATGTGGTACCATCTTTTTAGGCAGCGGGAGTTATAGTTATTTCCTTAGGCCGGCCTTTATGTTTTTAATTACAATCATGCCAGTTACAATAATTTGGCAAATTCCTTTTTCATCTAATTCAACGATGTCCCAGCTTTTCACGGAAAAATAAATGCTACAATCAGTGGTTGATCTTAAATTATTACTACCCGCCCATATTTTAAGTTAAAAACTAAGTGAAACGAGTTTGAAATACTGCCCACGGATAGCACCATAACTTTTTCGAACATTCAGCCCTTTACTGAACATAATTGATGCCCTACTAGGCAATCCAGGGACGTAATGGTAAATCTACAAAGAAAGTACCTTAAAATTGACACATTTGGTGTTAAAATCGGTCCGGCCGTTTTCAAGTTATAACGGTGAAAAGAAAACCTTCACTATCTATTGTGGTATCCTACATCCTACTGTGGTATCTACATTTTATCCTACATTCCACCATAAAACAAACATATCCCTACATGACATATTCCTTGATATAAATATTTTCTATTCAGTCCTCTAGATTCTTCATATCAAGGTTAGACGATAATTTTTATCATGAGCGAAGCCACGGGTTCTGCTAGTTATCAATAAAAATGAAATAATATACAATTTCTTAGCTTATGCTTGAGAAAAAAAACACTACATCCACTATGACAATTTCTGTTTATCTGTATAGTCCAGTCAATTTACGCGATGACCTCAAAAAAACTGCAAGAAAACATTTTTTGATGGAATTCTACTTAAAAAAATATGAATTTTAACATATCCAAAATTTACCAAAATCGGACCATGGGAACCTCACTAAAATCACGTTTCAAAATGGCGGCTTTTCCCACCATACAAAAATTCTTTTAAAAAGACATTCAACTGCATTTTGTATCAATGTTTTTCGAGATATTGACTTTGGACCGCCGCCAATCATCGTTGGGTGATTGGTTCTAAATTTTGACAGACTTTATAGTTTCGGCCGCCATCTTGGATCCGCCATATTGGATATAAATATTTTTTCTAAATGTAAAGATGGTGTTGTGACGCATCATTATGGACTAGATTTTTACCCTGGACACAATGCTGAAATCCGTTTTTGAAAATATGCATTTGTTAAAAAGATATGCTCAAATAAAAATTCATCCCTATACATTTCTTATGGACGGTTAATTTTTTAAAAGATTTTTTAAGAATTATCTCTTATATCTCCAGTTCTAATTAAGGTATGTAGATCGTTTTGGTCTTAAAATACTCAGTCATTTAACGGCTTTTTATATGAGCTATTGATCATTAAAATCGGACGACTGCTGGACGAGCTATAAAGCTAAAATCGACACGAAAATCCATTTTTTAGAAATTTGTTTTTTGTCAAAGATTCATAGCGCAGGTCCTAAATGGATTAAAAAGCTCGTTCTCCCCTCAAATTATTCAGACGATTCTGGGCTTTCATATGAGCTATGGCTCATTGAAATCAGACTTACTTAATTTGAGTAATGAACCTTCATTTAACATAAAATCTGTTTACTTTCGTAAATTGTATATAATGAATGACTCATACATAGAAAACTAACAGAGATTCAAAACAGTTTTATGTTTTAATTAACTCAGTACATTACTGGCTTTCATTTAGGCTCTTAGTCATTTAAATCGGTTGAGTTTGAGGTGAGATATAAACCTCAAACCAACATAAAAATCAATTTTTCAAAATTTCGAAAATTATTTAAAGATTTGTGTCTCAAGTCCCAAACATGACCTGCAAGTTGGATTGGTTTTGAATCACGCGCTGATCTACTAGCTTTCATTTGACATATTGATAATTGAAATCTGACAAAAATAGGATGAGTTATATCCTTTATATCATCTTTGACAAAAAACAAATTTCTAAAAAATGGATTTTCGTGTCGATTTTAGCCTTATAGCTCGTCCAGCAGTCGTCCGATTTTAATGATCAATAGCTTATATAAAAGCCGTTAAATGACTCTTGAGTATTTTAAGACCAAAATGAACTACATACCTTAATTAGAACCGGAGATATAAGAGATAATTCTTTAAAATATCTTTAAAAAATTGAACGTCCATAAGAAATGTACAGGGATGAATTTTTATTTGAGCATATCTTTTTAACGAATGCATATTTTCAAAAACGGATTTCAGCATTGTGTTCAGGGTAAAAATCTAGTCCATAATGATGCGTCACAACACCATCTTTACATTTGGAAAAAATATTTATTTTAGTGAGGTTCCCATGGTTCGATTTTGGTAAACTTTGGATATGTTATACTTTTTACATAAACTATAGTTTCATATATATAAAGTCCATAAATTGATATTATTTTTATATTTCTAAAATGATCTCTTGCTGATTCTCGATGGTTGAGTTTTAAAATTGTTTGAGATGTTTTTTTTTACCTTAAATATTTCATCTAGATTACCTTTGTTCAACCCATATGCAATATAACTATGAATGAGGGCAAAGTAAATTGTGCTTGAAATTCCAATGTTACATAGTTTAGACATTTTTCTTATTGCATATAAACCAGAATTAGCTTTTTTTTAGAACGTGTTCAACATGATTATCCCAAGATAAGTTACAGTCTAGTTCAATTCCCAAAAATTTTGTTTGATCAATCATTTCAACTTGTTTATTTTTCAAAGTAATTTTGGGGTTGATGCAATTCCTACTTTGCTTGGTTCTGAAACAAACAGCTTTAGATTTTACTGGATTTATACTTAAGTTATGACAGTAAAAAAAATTCTCTAAGCTATCTAATTCTATTTTTGACAACATTTCTAGATCCTCTTCTGTTTTGCCTGAAATTGTCAAGTTAGCGTCATCTGCAAATAGATGAA
This sequence comes from Flexamia atlantica, assembly GCA_035578135.1. Lineage (NCBI taxonomy): Eukaryota > Metazoa > Arthropoda > Insecta > Hemiptera > Cicadellidae > Flexamia > Flexamia atlantica. The sequence goes on from JAQJVK010000005.1 coordinate 19,209,385, forward strand.
GGGTAGAGGACGGAAAATAGTTTGAAGATTGCCCTATATTATTTAAGAAACATAAAAAAAGAAGAGGCCCCAAATTGGATCCTTGTGGAACTCCAAATTTGACATCATTTAGGGTAGATCTGAATTTTAAAATTTGTGATTTGAGTTACTTCTACAAATTGTCTATTTTTAAAATATAAGATTTAAACCAGTCAAGTGCTACACCTGTTATGCCCAGTTCCTGTAATTTGAAAATTAATTTTGAATGACAAACGCTGTCAAAAGCCTTTGATAAATCCATGAATATTCCAACCACTTTTTCTCCCTTATCTATCGAGATAATTATTGAATCAATGAAGCTGACTGCTGCTGTGATTGTTGGTTTATTTTTTCTAAAACCGTGCTGAATATTATGTTCTAATTTATTATTGCCTTCTAAAAAAAGTGAAAGTCTATTATAAGCTATCTTCTCAAATAGGATACTTTTGCTATTGATGGCAGTAAAGAAATTGATGTATAGTTACTAACTTTTTTTGGATTATCTTTTATAAATATGGGTATAACTTTGATATTTTAAGCTTGTCAGGGAATTTACCACAGATGAATTTATGAGATGAGCTAACACTCCAGAGAGCTGCAGACCCACCATCTTAACAACTTTCGTAGGAATGCTATCAACTCCACAGGACAATTTATTTTTGAAGGAGTTTATAATTCTTAAAACTTCTTCCCCATCTGTTTCTAAAAACCTAATATATTTCCTACGGTCAAAAAGAGTAAAATGTTTTGTCTGACAGTCCAGTTCAGTTTGACTTTGTGCACCAAGTGTTGACTTATTACCATCAATAACATCTGTAAAATATTCATTAAAAATATTACTAATGGCGCTTAGTTACTATTTTGTCTCCTGCCTGTATAATGATAGCTTTTTCAAACGTATTTTTCAAACCAATTTCAGTTTATAATGTTCCAGGTTGTTTTAATTACATTATCAGATCATTGCTTATCCAATAATTTGTTTTCCTCTTAAATTTAACCACCTTTTCTGGGAATGCTGGATTCCAATTAAAGTTTGGTTGAAAACATTGTATTTTTTTTCACATTGTGAAAAACAAACAGTTTCCCAAGTTTCTTTATCAAATAAGTTTTTGAATAGCATTGGATTTTTTCTGAAAATCTCTTTTAGATACTGTATAATATTTCATACAATTTTTCTTCTCATAGAAAACGTTTTTTAATTCCATAATCTGACCATCATGGTCTAATAGCATTGTTACACTGAAGTTACCTAGTTACACCAGTTACACTGAAGTTATCCCTAAAAGATTTTGTTAAAAAGTTATCAATAGCTGTGACAGACCCATTGAATACCCTAGTTGGAAAATCAACCAAGCAAGTCATATTGTGACTATTTAAAACATTTCTCAGCTTAGTATGATTACGGTTTTCATTCAAAAGATTTATATTTATGTCCCCAGCCAAAATAATGTTATTTGATACTTCCAGAGCATTTTAGTAAACTTAGCTTGTCTGAAAAAATGTTGACATCTGAACTAGCAGGTGATCTATACAACCCTATCAATATATATTTAACGCCATCAATAGAAAACTTGGATGCACAAAATTCAAATACTTTGCCTCCAAGCAGTGTACTCGCCATAGGTACTTCAGCCCGACTCCACTTCAAATGCTCTGCACTTAGAATCATAACTCTCCACCTTTATTTGTTGATTTACGGCAAAAACTTGAAATTACTTTAAATTTATTAGTATTGGTCTTTCAATTTCATATTTTTTCATATCGTGTTCAGTTAAAATTATAATGCTTGGCTTTATTTCTTCAATAATAATTTGGAATAATTCGATTCTTTGTGATAAATTTGGAATATTTTGGTGAAAGATTTTAACTTTTTTTAGTTTTGGTTGATTTTATAAGTCTTTGCGGTTATTTCTTGTATGAAGCAGTTTAAAGTGGAGTCATGCACAGAATCAGATATGGTTTGAACCTCCTCTTCATCACAAAATTGCCCATTGACACTATCACAATCTCTGGTCACAGCAGTTGTAATGCTAGGTTGTCTTGGTGGAGACCTTGAAGCTGGAAAGGGGGGGGGGGTGCCAGATGAAACTCCACTGCCCTCCTCATCCTGCTGTTGTACATTGTGCAGTTTCTACAGCATAAGTTTTAGGTAGCTGTGCTTCCAGATCCAAGGTTTTACTTACAGTTGTGCTGCTTTGGTTCACTGTATTTGTAGAACTTTGTTTTATTGGAACAACTGTCAGTGTTCTGTGTACTGTCTTTCTGTTTTGGTATTTGATGTTGTCATGGGGATAAATCAGAGGTGGCCATTCAGTGTAGAGTAATCTTTGATGTTTCTGGTTGTATGTAGTATGTGTGTGTCCAAAATTCCTATTAGCATGGTGTCGCCCTGAGTATAATTTGTTGTGATTTTTCACTTCGAATTGTTTGTTCTGGCCTTCATTTAGTGGCCCTAAATTTCGCTTACATAGCTCCTCTTTGCCTGCTCTATTGAGATGTTGTCCATGTCGGACAAAAAACATAAATAAACATGATACAGCGTACAAGACTTTCGTCTGGCTTGATGGCTTATACAGATTGTGAGTACTAATTTAAAGTAAATTATCACTAAAATTTTATGTGACCCTTATAATGTCTAAATGCTGTAGATAAACTCAAGAGGCAAGCATGTTGATCGATCAGTTTTTTTTATCTCCAAAATATTACTGACCAGAAGTGCCAACCTGTAATTTGATAATTAACTTGACAATCATGGGGAAAGTTTTGAACTTGAAGACCACTTGTGTTTACTCAGATTAATTAGAACCAATGTGCTTTTGAGATTAGTATTATAGTATTATATAACTGTGGACAAAAGTTAATTATGCAAGCCATTATATGTTGAATGTTCATTTTATGTTGTAGAAACGTCAGTGGTCTCAAGTGCTACATGAAACAACAGCTGCTGATTTTGTGAGACTAACCACAGCTTTTGTGGTTGCTCGGATGGGCAAGGCCATCATCATGGGTATGGTTCTGCTGACATTCACGGTACAGTTCAACGACATTGAACCTCCTGTCTCATATGTTCTCCTTACTGCTGCATTTTTTCTACTTTCTCAATTCCCAGGTGATAACTTGGTTAACATTAACTTCTAATCATTACAGTATTTTAAATAGGTACAGAACAAGCTGAGCCTAATTTTAAATTTAAAGCAAATCGAAATGCTTTAGGTCAGCTAGTCGCAAATTAGAACACGTCATGCTTACATGTTCAGCCTGACATATATCAATTAGCTTATCAGTTCAGCCTATCAATTAAAGGTATTTTATATCATTCTTGAATACGTTAAAGGGTGACACAAAATCATAAATTCAACCTTAAAAATTTATCTTTTAATACTTTTACTAATATTGTAAATTATCTCAAATATTATGCCAAGCTGTAATGGAGAGAAATTTCATTTTATTAACCACTGATCATTATTATTGAATAGCAACGTAAAATTTGTATTTGCAATGTGAGAAAGCTAAAATTTTTGTTTGTAATAGTACCAGTTTATTTCTACAATTTACAATGTGACATGTTTTGTATGGTCATTAGCATTGTTATTTTATGGTGTTGGATAAAACATTATCTGCAGTTCAACTAAAAAGTTTCCCAACTCTAATTTTTTTTGTAGGAAGGAAAAATTTAGTAATGTTAGCTTCTATGGAAGAGTAGGCCTATACTTTTCTAAATGAATAATAAAGAATCCCGGTAACTTAGTTTAACCATCCAAAAGGCTCTGAATGTCACCTTATTCAGCATTACTTAAACATATTCAGCATTATTATTCTTTTGAAGGAACCCCAGGAGAGGACAGTCCTGTGGTGGCAACAGTCCGAAGTTTGGACCTGTACGAACTCGAAGGATTGGAAGAGTGGTGGATCCCAACGCTGACGAGGGCAGCCACCGTGGCGATGTCGGCAACTGTGGCCCTCCTGCTGGCCCTGGATTCTCGTTGGATTGTCGCAGCGCTGCTCGGGTAAGTTGAGTGTAGTAGGAGAATTGCTGGGAATGTAGGACAGCTACGTAGATTTATTTGACTAAATGTTATCATATTGATTTCTTGTGAAATTGAGTGCAAGTTAATTTGTAGTTTTTTAAATAACAACGATCTAAAATAAACTATTAAGCTGTTTGGTATTATTTATGACCTTTGATTTTAAATAATTATATATATAGGGAAAGGTACTAGGGAAAAGTGATTCAAGTTAGAAACTATTCACAATTAAAATTTTAAAGAGTCAAGTTCAATAGTATAGTGGAATACAATACAATACACAGTGAAAAGGTACGTAACAAAAATGCTAATAATAATAAAATGTTGGAGAGCATTACTGGATCAATCCCAGCAGGAGACTACTGCCTGCTCTTCTTTACCATCACTGGCCCATCTCTGTGTTTTTGTCACTCCTGTACCTCTGGAATGTCTACAGGTACACTAATGTCCTGATCCCCTGGTCACAGCTGATGGAGAGATGTTGGCTGCCTCTCTGTGCTCAGCGAGAGGCTACTGGCCACTTCCCTCTCCCATCTCTGGCCCATTGCTGTACCTCTGGCTTGTTTACAGGTACACCGACGTCCTGGTCCCCTGGTCACAGCTGGTGGAGAGATGTTGGCTGCCTCTCTGTGCTCAGCGAGAGGCTACTGGCCACTTCCCCCTCCCATCGCTGGCCTGTACCTCTGGCTTGTCTACAGGTACACCAACGTCCTGGTCTCCTGGTCACAGCTGGTGGAGAGATGTTGGCTGCCTCTCTGTGCTCAGCGAGACTGGCCACTTCCCTCTCCCGTCGCTGGTCCATTGCTGTACCTCTGGCTTGTCTACAGGTACACCAACGTCCTGGTCCCCTGGTCACAGCTGGTAGAGAGATGTTGGCTGCCTCTCTGTGCTCAGCGAGAGGCTACTGGCCACTTCCCTCTCCCGTCGCTGGCCCATTGCTGTACCTCTGGCTTGTCTACAGGTACACCAACGTCCTGGTCCCCTGGTCACAGCTGGTGGAGAGATGTTGGCTGCCTCTCTGTGCTCAGCGAGAGGCTACTGGCCACTTCCCCCTCCCATCGCTGGCCCAGGTGCGAGGCCAGGTGTGTCCCGTGTGTTTGGACGACATGCGCCTGTTATCAGCACGTGTCACACCTTGTCGTCATGTTCTGCATGCGTACTGCCTCCGCAAGTGCGTCCAATCCTTCCATCAGTGCCCTCTTTGTAAACATCCGTTATGATTTTGCTTTTGTAATAAAATTGTTCAGTTCTCAATCAGTATTTCTTTAAACCTAATAAATGGGCTCAATATTTTATTATATTCCACACACGAGTTTAACCTGTTAGATCCCACGGGCGCGCTGATGCGTCTGCAGCCTCTGGAGGTGCTTTAGGGAGTTATACTCACCTAGTTCAATGATTTGCCACCAGGCTGCGCTAGAGCCGTGGTTCAATAATTTGCCGCCAGGCTGCGCTAGAGCCGTAGGCTTTATGAGTCAAACGAGCGCCCGTCCGACTGTGTGTACGTGGCCGTGGGGTCTGAGGCGTTGACTGACGAGTTAAAGTCGCAGACCTTCGGAGCGTCGCGGGTTCGAGTCCCGCTCATGCGCAATCCCTATTAGGCTTGCAAATGTGTGGTGTAGTTGGTGGGAGGGCCCACCTAAAATAAATGGTGACCGGCTTGGGTGGAAGTTTACGGCATTTGTACGTTTAATAGGGATTGCAATGAACACCAGTTTTGCTTCTTATTATCCTTGTATAGAGGAGGAGGACACGTTTTTTTTATTTTTTATTATTTAATTCAGCTTATGGTCAATATATATGGACAATCAGAAAGGTCATAATCAAAAAATTAGAGCAAATACAGACAAAATAAAAACATTTCAATTCAATTTTCGTGTGGAATGCTCTCCTCCTGTGAACTCTTGTTGTGGATTTTAAAGATTGGCCAGTATCCATATAATCCAGAAATATCTGGATTATATGGATACTGGCCAATCTTTAAAATCTTTCATCTGGATGACCTTCAACTGCTATTAATTTTTTTAAAGGAATTTCCATGATTTGACTACACATTCATTTCGATGAACTTACAGTTGTATAACAGGACTTAATGATGCATTATGTGCTTTTGTATGGAGAATATACATGACAAAAAGAAAACAAACATAACATGATAAGACATAACATAAGACATAACCGGCAGGTGCGAATGCAGGTGAGTCCAGACAAGAATCTAGTAGTGGACATAGTACCAGCAGTTGGCAGAGTAATTATAGCAAACAGGGACTAGCCTAGCCATTGTTGGTGTTTTTTGTTGAGCGTTTTAAGTGAAATACTTTTTCACTCATGACAACAGAAGAGTGTTCTTGTTTAGATGATTTTGAAAAATACATCTCATATGTCAAAACTCGAGTAAGTCAATACTTGGGAATTTATTTGATGAAAGTTCTTTTCCCACTGATTGCTAGAGGCGTAAAAATTAACTTTTTTGGTTTAAAGCATCACTAACTGTTACCCGCCGGGTTTGCCCGACAATATTTTGTTATATTCTTTTCTTTTTTTAAGAGGGTGGCGGCCTCTTTTTCACCTTGCCCTTGTCCCGCCCACATAGGCTATTGATCTGTGCATGGACGTTATCAAGCAAAGACAAGGAGTGAGCCGGTACAGTGCAAGGATGAACAGTACTGCTAAAAGTATGCGACAAGCTCGAGTCTTGAACCTACGATGCTTCATGGCCACAGTTCCGAGGCTGAGTGCGCTACCATCTGCTTCCGCTACCGACTGGGCTCAACTTGTTTATAACCTCAAACTGGCACATTCAGCTGCAATATGGATGTAATAGGTGATGACAAATTCAAGCTTACTCCACCTGATATTAGTGAATTAGTGAAAGAAGTTTCATTTAACTTATTACCTCGAATATCTAGAAACCTTTACAAAAAGAAATATGAAGAATTTATGCAATCATAATGGCGCATTCTTTACAATGGACTTGAGTAACTGTGATTGTACTTATCGTTTAGAAAATTAAAACTGTATTTGTAAGAAAAATTTAGTATGTATTTCGGGTGTAAAGCGTCTTTCTCACTTTCGCTAAAAATACTGCGCTCCGCTACATGTCGCGCAGTATTTGTTTAGCTCAAGTGAGAAAGACCTACTTAACGCTCTTAATACATAAACAACTATTTAACAATCGTACACCATTGTTAACAACACTTTAACACTTCCTTGTAGATAACATTTCTGGTTTTATATTGCAGCTTACAAATTACTAAATCTTTTGAGCTCACTCTGGAGCAGGCAATGTACAGTTGGCCAGGGGAGAGGCAGCTTCTCTGAGATCAATACCGATCATTTTCAATGATCGTCCCTGTGATTTATCACCATAGCAAAGCATAGTAGACAGGGAACTGTAGTCTCTCGAATTGAAAGTGGTATTCAGATGGTATTAACGGAATTCATGGAATAAAGACTAATTCTCCCTGACCACATCCAGTGATGACTACTGACTCTATGATATTCTTTTGTAAAGACTTGAATTGAATCCGAGTATCATTACAAGTTTAGGTGGTAGCAAATTGTGTTGTAGCATAAAATTATTAAAGATCCAACTTTCCGATACAAATCATGTGGAGAAATTTCCGGAAGATTTAGCGAGTGTAACAACTCTACTGGGTAATAAAATGCATCTTCTATTTCCACCACAGAGTCGACGGATTGGTACCTAACACACTCAGTTGGTAATTTGTCCAGTAGTGTATTGTTTATACTGTATGCATTGTCATTTTTTGGAGTAAGAATGGTCCTTTCTTTGAGCCAAGCTTTACCTTTAGATTTTAAATTTACAAAGTTTGGATGGATTCTTTCTGCTAACATTGCCAAATATGAAAAACATGACATAAATTTACAGTTAAAGTTACTTTGCCTTCTTCTACGGGTAAATTTTCTTGCCGATTTGTAAAAGTTAACTTGCGAAGTCCTTTGCCTCTAAACCATATTGAAGATTCACCCATGTGTTTACTTTAAGCAAATAAATTTTGACTTGAGGCCACAGGAGAAAACTATTCACACAAGCTTTATATTCATCAGCTAGTGTGTCTCTTACTTTGATTTGCATTACTTCCACTGTCTTTCACAGTTGTGATCAATGCCTCGATTCCTCCCTTATGTGCAATGGTGAACTTATTCCAAATGATCAACTTGCAATCTTTAAGGACCTTAGCTGAATCACTTTGGTTTTGTTGCATAGTGGAATCTCAGTACATATTAGTGTTTTGGCTTCTGGGGGCCTCAAAGCAAAAAGTTATCATGGTCTCGGGCTTAGGTCTTATCATGAGACGCACTCCCAACTGTAACATTCACAAATAAAAATAAAACGCAAAACATGTCAATCTAACCTGTGGCATTGTTGGAAATGATCTGCTGACAAAAAGGTAACTAGCCTATTTTTTCATTATAATTGGCTAACTTAAAAATTTGATGGGTTTGTTTAGATGATGCTTCAAAAGGATTAAATTAAAACAACTACTTTTTTAGAGATACATTTACTTCAAAATAGAAAACAAACTATACAGCGCTGTGGTTTGAAATTGTTGAAAATATAATAATGCTCCTTCCAGAGACATCAAACTAGAAAAAGCAAACTATACATCAGAGTGGTTTAAAATGACTGAAAATGAAATAAATGATCCTTCCAGAAACTTCAAAATAAACAATGTTTCCATCCTAAGAATACAATGTAATCCAACAGTTTATTCCTAATAGATTTATTTCCATGTGTAATTTATTGGAAAACATTGAATCCTCAGTAAAATTTTCAAAAAATAACATTATAAACATTTAATAGATAATTAATAATAAAGTCAAGCACTCCCAAACATAATACTGAGGGGAAAAAGGGTAGGGGTGTGCGAGTATTCGACCGGTCGAGCTTTTCAGTATTCGGCTCGGCTCGATTTTTTTCAAAAAAGGTCGATACTCGGGCCAAGCTTTTGATAAGAGAGTTCTTAACGGAAAGATAATTATTGCAATCTATTTAAGGACACAGAAAACCGGAAGAGCGTTTTCCTCCCAAGAAAAACATTAACAAAAAATATTCCGTTGTGATAAGGAAAAGACATTGACAGGTAACAATAAATATTATCTCCATTTAGACGGAAATCGAAGCTATATTTAGTTGACCTTGGAGGCAAAATACAGCAATTAAGTCTATTAATTTATCATGGCTTATCTCTTTAGGTATATCATACAAGTTTTATTTTGGTCTCATTTGATTTATAAAAATAAGACAAAGAATAAAAGCGTAATTAATTTATAGTTGTATGACAACTAGTTTATATTTTTACATTTTGTACTATGGATTCCTTATCTCCTAATTAATTAACTCACACACGCTGGCACTGAGTCATACAATGACAAAAACCGGGACAGGGGCTTGGAGTAAACAACCTCCACCCCCCTCCCTGGCCACTGATAAGGAGAGTGAGGTAGCTGTTTCTCTCTTTCTCTCTATTCCGTCCTAATTTCTGATCTTCTCAAGAAAAGCTTAGAAATGCAATTAATTTTAGGATGACATTAAATTATTTTTGTTATTAAATATTATTTTCATCACTCTGTATACGAAAATTGCCCGTTACCGTACAGCTGAGATCTACGAAAACTCTCTATTTCCTTACATCAAAACAAATAATGATCAGCTGCTTTTTCGGTACCCAAACATTTCATTTCCGTACCCAAACAGGCCATTTCCGTACCAAAACAAAATTTTTCTGTACCCAAACAAACGGTTTTCCTATTTTGACAGTTCAACCAGCTGACTATAAACTAACTAAAATAGACAGTTTTGCCGTATTGTGATTGCTTATAGAAAAATGACTGAATTATGAAATGTTGGATTATTTTTTGTAAGTTTGGTTACTTATTTGCATCGTGATGAAAAGTATTATTCACAACTCGTCACAAAAGTCCCATTTCGGGGCTCGATAGTGTTTTACTTGCTCGGCTTACGCCTAGCAAGTAAAACACTATCTTGCCCCGAAATAGGCTACTTTTGTGTCTAGTAGTGAAATATACTATTCATTCATATTCTGAAATAATAAGTTTAACCATTAATATTATACCACGATTGGGACTGCTATTTGTAATCATCTTTAGGTCCTCTCAGTGAACATCAAGAAAATCAATCTTGTGTTTGACTAAGTGTAAATATGTCATTTTTTTAAAGATATAACCATTTTAAAACCTTTCCATTAACTCCTTTCAACTCTTGAAATTAATTTTGTAGTACCTATATGTAGAATGATTATCTAAGATTACCTATTTATTTTAAATTGAAAGTATTGTGGAATTGGTGAGTCAAATGTAGATTTTAAATTTGTTATTTTTCTACATAAATTATTTTTGAGCCAGTTTGATCAATTTTATGTTACATAATACAAAATATTGATGAACCTATCAGGATCATTAACTTGTTTTGGAGATAAGCTTCCTAGTTTTGAGCTGGCGTTCACTTAATGTATGCAAACATTAGTCTGTTGTATCTTTTAAAATTAAAATCAAGCTTCATAATTTGGTGGTTGTTAAAAAAGCTCGGCTCGAAAAAGCTCGAGCTCGAAAACTTTTGAAAAAGCTCGGCTCGGCTCGAGTTCAAAAATCACTATTCGCACACCCCTAGTTAAAACAAAGACTTGCTTTGTAACACTAAGCTGATTTTAAGATTTAAATGTCAGGAAACATTATAACCTTGATACGGTTTAAGCAAAAAAAATGATTTATCATTTTACAATGGATTGCCATTATTGAGCCAAAAACAAATAACAAAGTGAGATGGGCTTAATATAAAACAGAACAGCCTGGAAAAAACAAATCATAACAATATTTAGACATTTTACTCCACAGAATATATCACATATATATGAAAACAATCTAATTAATTCACTCCCTTAGTTGTACAATAAGAACATCTTTTACAATGTTTGATCTACACCTAATAGAAAATGGAATTTTTTTACATTTTAAAATCATGAAAGTTTATCTTGATGAGTCACTTATTAAAAATTAACTTAAAATATTAGTTACCACTGACTAATAACTACAAGAATATTTCACAAAATTAAGTTTAATTCCGATTATAACACCGAAGTCCCATGCTGCTACCACCTCCATCTAGTTGCACCTGGATGCCTGACGACGAAGTAACACGTATATTTTTTCTTTTATCCAGTCTTTGTTGTATGGAACATATGTGTTTGTTGACTTCTGGTACCTAAAAACCATATCTTTAATTTTAAATGAACTGTGCTTTGTATAAATATCATAACCTAAGAACAAATGGGCTTAAACAAATATGTGAGAAGTACTCCACAGTAAGTCAAATGACATCGATTTTGCCCTGCAGTAAAGTCCTGCAAACCCGATGTAATTTGGCCCGGGTGCGTGCACATTTTGTGAAATGCCGTGTTGTCAGGAATAAGGTCCAAGAGTGAGAGAGAGATATGGATTTTACAGTTTAAATAGTGATGTATTGGTACCACTGTCAATTCTCAATGCCACCAGTTTTTTTTAAGTACCAGTACAGAGAACCTATGATTATTATCAGTACTTTGGTTCTATAAAGCAGGATCATGTTAACAGTAGGAGTAACTCTACATAAAAGATGATCATGCATGTTTAGCACACAATAACTTTTTTGTAAAAACATTCATGTTTGACTGCCAAGTTGCTAATTTAGGCTGTTTATCAAGATTAATCAGGCACGATAAGATTTTAACATTATAACTTATCATTTTAATTTTCCTTAGTTTAATGAACTAAGATTACTTCATTATCATGTAGCCAATCTGGACATTTTTAATGGTAAGTTAAGTGCATTCCTAAAGAAATGTAGCAACCTTTTAGATTTTAAATTCTTGACTTCTGGGTAAGACCGCATCATATTGTCGAAGATTTCTGCCGTTTTGGTGTCATTGCAGTACTCCATCTTCAGGACGAATGACTTAGTCGCGCACAACAAACTTTTGAGTGTTATTACTGCAGCAATAAAGTAATTTGTGTTGTGCGCGACTACATTTTTCGCCCTGATGATGGAGTACTGCAATGTCTCCGAAACGTCGGCGGAAATCTTTGACAATACAAGAATTTAACATCTTGTGCAAACGGCTGTGGAAGCCAACACTCTTCTTTAAAACTTCAAGCTGATGAGCAGCACTTGTCAACTAGTCATTTGAATTACTGTAATTAAAACAAAAACGGAACAATCTCATCTCTGTGACAGACTACTCACCATTATACAGTATGGTGTAGCATATCATATCATCTTATTATCAGGATCTGATAAAAGAGGGTCTGCTGTATTAAGGCGGACTATGGATTCCAAGAGGTTTGTTTGGTTAACAGATTAGTTTGGTCATTAAACTTAAAATGAAAAATCCTCATTAATCCCAATTTTTTTATTATCCTAATCAAATCTCTTTCCTTTTTGGCATTGAAGTAATGAATAAAGACAGTTGTATGGATTAAAATAGATATTGAAATGAGCCTTCTCAAATTAACTTACACCAAGCAGGAGAGATCAGTAAGCTGATCGATAAAGTCGAACAGCTGGCTAATGTCATAAGTGATTGAAGGTGTGTTCGGGTTCTGCCTTTTCAAGTGCTCTTCGTAGATTTTACACACACCTGAAATTGAAACAAAAAATGTTTCAAACCAGAAACAATTTGTTTAACTTGTTCACTTTGGATAATAAAGTTGAAAAATTGAATAATGCTAATGGTTTTATCACATTAAAACGTACCTTTATAGGTGGTGAATCAAAAATGATGTCCAAAGAGTTTGTCCATCCTGTTTATGACATCATTAGGGCCTATGTGACGTTATATTTATGGCACAGTACTGTGCCACCCACACTCGGGGACAGAACACAATTATTCGCACGAGTTCGTAATCCAGCCCAAACGGACTATCGGAAGGGGGGGTAAAGGGGGTAAAACCCCCCCAAAAATGGTTTTTTTTAGTTTTTTACATAAAAAAATAAAAATAATCCAATTTTTGTTGGCACCATTGAATTCAGCTCAAAAAAACAAACAATTTAGTATTTTGAATCACTACTCTATGTTCATTAGTTACTGAGATATTGAAAGTGGTAAACACAGTACGTTGTCCCAATGTTAACCTTATGGGAAATAAGTAAAATTCTTTATCTCGCTTATTTCTCAACATATCCTGATAAAACTTGGTAAATGGCTTCTCCTAGTTCAGACCTACTAAATATTGAATTAAAACCACCCAGTTTTAATATACCCATAGCAGCAAACCTGCATACTCATTCCCCATGTTATTCTTATGGAGCTTACAAAAACATGTCAAATCTCGCTATGTTGGATTGAAATACGTTGTTTTGCACTGGAAATTCGCTGAGTATGCAGGTTTGCTGCAACGGGGGTATTCTTTCTTTTCTTTTTCTTTTTATGCCATGCCAGCATGACCCTTTACTGTTCCACTCGCTAACTGCAGTCGCAGCGACACGGGAACCAAGCTGCCCGAAGGTCAAACAAGACCTACAGACCATGCTAACAATATTTTGACCGAATTCGCTAGGGGCTAACCTGACAATGAGCGATTGAGTGCTGCGTTGTACCATGGCACACTATAGTGCCACCAGCATGAGTGCTCGATTTTCATGGCACAGTATTGTGCCACCCGCAGTGAATGTGTTAAGCAATTATTTGCACTTAACAGCCAATGCTAGATTGTAAATATCCAGCGCTTGTCAGCAACACTTGTGACGTCTTGGTAGCCTCCAAAGATTTTCTATAGCACATTACAAACAAGGCATCTCCACATGACTTTAAAATTGTATTGGATGAATAACCTCTGTTTCACACAAAAATGGGTTTTGTCTTCAGGACTATCTTGGGTTTCTTTGGGTCCAACTTGAGTTCTAGGTATGAGGATAGCTAATCCCACTTATTACTTCCAACCACTCAATTTTATAAACTACATCACAGAGAAGAAATAAGCAGAGTACACATTCACATGGCAGTAGTGTTTCGGGTAACTGCATGACACACAGGGAAGTCAAATAATAGGGAGACAATAGACTTCCGGGCGCCCCCTACCCCTCGCGCCCACTCTACGGCACTGTTCGACACATATTTAGCGAAACATTTGATGCATCCTCTGTCTTATTTATTCTCTGTGACTACATCCAAGAGCTCCAGCAAGGTCATCCGTCATGCAAACTAAGGAATTTTAAAAATTAGAACTTTCTTTCAGGCCTAGTTTTTAATATCTTAACAGTTAACAGAAGGATAGTAATTGTTACTCCACTGCATGTTTAACACTATTTAACCTAGCCTCACACGCAGGCAGCTGTCTTATGTCAATAGAGAAAGAAAACTTACCTTCCATGCACTCGTTGACAGAATCATAATCAGAGTATGTCCGAGTTTCAGGCTTGATGCCAGGCTGGATGAGAAGGATTGTGTGTGACTGAAAAATAAGGCAACATATTAAAAAATTTAAAATGTGAACTTAATTTTAACAATGTTATTTACCAACACAAAGGACCAAAACAGCAAAATGATTTAAAAAGTTATTTAATTTCATATTCTTCATTTATATTTATATAGGCCCTACTATATTTAACTTTTCAGTGACTGAAGGTCAAAAACAGATTTAAGAACTTACCTTCATTCATTCCCTGCAACAGGGATACAACTAAGCAACTATTTGTATTTTAAGGACTCGCCTTACGGCTTGCTGGGGGTCCCTTTTTGGGAGGGGTTGGGTAATGAACAGTCACAAAATAAATTGATTTAATTGTTAGGTAAAAAATATTCGTCGAAGGTATCTTTGATCGTGTTCCAAGGTGGGGTAGTAAGTGGGGAGTGAGTTGTTAGTTTGGGGGCTTGATTAATTGAAGGGGGAAAAGGAATTGGTGGGGCCAGGGGGTAAGGAAAAAGTAGAAAAATAACATTGCCATACAACTGAAAAGTGCTGAACTTGTATTGACATGTATTGGCTGAAGTAATGGGTTAAAAGAGGTTAAAATTGACAAATGACTTTGGGTAAAGTTGGAGGGTGACTTTAACTAATCCTTTGTCCCCCTATGAGGTGTCCCAGCTTTTCAAGGGGATAGTTGGTGGTGGGGATGAGGGGGTTGTTGATTGTGGGGGGGGGGGTTAATTTTGTTGGTGTGGCCAGGTAAGGAAAACGACAAAAAATGGATCTCTAAACGATAAAAAATATATATGAAAAACACGAGTCAAGTGCAATGAAAGTTCATTAATGAGTACTTCTGAGGGGTTGAAATGGGGTAAAATTGACGAACGACCTTTGATTATGCTTAAGGGTCAGGATTTTTTATATTCAAAAGACACAATACATAATTAATTTCACTATTTAGGTTCAGATTCCCAACTCATGGTATCTTTGGTGGTGTTCAGCATTAGGTAGTTGGTGGCGGGGGTGGTTTTGGTTGTTGGGAGGTTAATTATTTTATGGTAAAGAGGGAAAGGTGGGGTCATGGGTAAGGCAAAAGTATTTGTTTGGAAGTACAATGTCTAAGTTTTGAAAATGCTAAATTCACTTAATTTTTTGGTTGTATTTAGGGATTGAAAGGGGTTAGATATGGAAAATGACCGGGTAAACGTGGTCGGTAACACTGGCTTGACAAAAGTTGGGTCTCTCAGTTAATTAATAAATCTCGGAGGACTTTTTAGGTGTTAAGACGGGGTAATATTGAAATATGACATGTGATAAACCTGAACAGTAAAGGTTCCTGAGGAGGGGGGGGGGGGGGTTGGATATTAAAAAGTTACAAGTAACTTGACACATTCTTGTCACAATGTGTTTTAGTGTTCAAGAGCCGGTAAGTGGTAGTGGAGGTGGTTTTGATTGTGGGGAGGTTATTAATTAAGTGATAAAAAGAAGATTGGTTATGCTAGGGGACCAGGCAAAAATGTTTGCGTTTAAATAACATTGCCTAACATTTGAAGAAAACATAATTTGATTTATTCATTAGTTTGATTTATGGGTTGAAAGAGGTTATAGATGGCAAATGACTTTGGATGAGCGAAGAGGGTAACACTGTTTAATCCCTAGTCAAAAATGGGGTCTCTCAGAGAATAAATCAATAAAGAAATAAAAACACAAAAATATTGAGCATTTATTGCAAGTTAAAATTTAGACGACTTTTTTAGGGTCGGAACAGGGGAAAATTGACGAAAGACCTCAGATAAACCATAAGGGTCAAGGTCCATTGGGGGAGGTTGGATATTCAAGTCACAAGAGAAAGTTGATTCTACTCTTATGAATTCTTGGCAGAAGGTATTTCGTTCTTAAGGGGGAGGGGTATTTAATGGTAGGGGTTTTAGGTTGTGGAGGGTAATTATTTGAGTGGGAGAGGGTTGTGAGACCAGGGGTGAGGCAAAAGTATTTGCTTAAAACTTAAAATGCCAAACATTTGAAAAATGCTCAATTTGCTTCATTTATTGGCTGTATTTAAGGGCTGAAAGGAGATAGAATTAGAAAATGACTTCAAATAAACATGGGTGTTGACACTGACTTGTCCCTTGACAAAAATTGGGTCCATCAGATATAGAATAAATTTACTAAACTAAAAACTACAAAGAAAATCAAAAATTGAAAGAAAGTTCAACTCTAGCGAGCTTTTTAAGGGGTTGAAACATAGTGAAATTGAATACCCCCGTTGCAGCAGACCTGCATACTCAGCGAATTTCAAATGCAAAAGAACATATTTCGATCCAAGCTACTGAAATTTAATATGTTTTTGTAAGCTCCATAAGAATAATATGGAGAATGGTATGCAGGTTTGCTGCAACAGGTCCTTTAAAACTGGGTGGTTTTAATTCAATATTTCGTAGATCTGAACTAGGAGAAACCATGTACCAACTTTTATCAAGATATGTCAAAAAATAAGGAAGATATAGATTTTTATATTTCCCATAAGGATAACATGGGGAATGAGTATGCAGGTTTGCTGCAACAAAAATGGAAATTGCAGGGGTTTAGACTAAAATACATTAGATCTTATCTAGATGAAGCCACAAACCAAGTTTTATTAAGATATGTTGAGAAATAACCGAGATATAGAATTTTACTTATTTCCCATAAGGTTAACATTGGGACAACGTACTGTGTTTACCACTTAGAATATCTCGGTAACCAATGGACATAGAGCAATGATTCAAGATACTAAATTGTTTGTTTTTTTTTTGAGCTGAATTCAAAGGTGCTAACTAAAATTGGATTATTTTATTTTTATATGTGAAAACCCCAAAAAACCCATTTTGGGGGGGGTTTATCCCCCTTTACCCCCCCTTCCAGTGGTCCGATCGGGCTGGTTTTCGAACTCATCCGAATAATTACTACTTTACACGCCTATGCCAAATTTCATTCCAATCGGACCATTTTTGCGAGCAGCACTATCGTGCTTACAGACACATATATAGATATATATATAGATCTATATAAAGATATATATATATATATATATATATGTACAAATTTGAACGAATAGTGTTTTTGGTATCTGGGGGCACCAAACCAAAAAGTTATGATGGTCTTGGGCTTAGGTCTTACCATGAGACCTACGGTAATAGCTTCTTCCCTATAAGGGAAATTCGCTAAAATTACCATATATCACATTGAATGGTCAAACTGACTATCTCTATGTCTAAATTAGGTATATTGGTGAAAAAAGAACCACAAAATAAAGAAAAAACGAAAAAGAAAGTGAAAATTAACAAGAAAATTAAATTCAGAGGCCATTTTAGGGGTGAAGGAGCTAAGATAGGGCAAAATATTTCAAAACCAAAGTTGTAGATCACTTAAAATCCGTGGCACTCGGTGCAGTCTATTTTTTGATAGGAACATCCATTTGGCCTTTTATAAGAATGTGTCAAAAACATTACTCTTGATCATAAAAGTATTTTTTTAATGAGGACTTAATTTTGTTATGTCCAAACTGCAATGTACTGCATGGCATATTTCAGTGATAGAGTAGATTAGTACAAGATCGATCTGAGATAACGTACTTTATATGCATTTTTGTATTAATAATTAGTTGCATAAATGATGATTTGTATGTAACACATATGCTGTAGAGATAATATGTACCAAATTTAATCCCCACAAGTTCAATATCAAGCTAACTGGAGCTGGGAACCCTGGGGATGATCTTCGAATATTTTAAGTTCTAGAACTATCTAAGGGTGAAGGAGACGAGATAGAGCAAAAAGTCATAGGACCAAAGTTGTAGATCGTAAAAAATCCGTGGCACACGATGCAGTCCATTTTTCGATAGGACCATCCGTTCAGCCACTAAAGCTCAAAATAACAGTTTAAAAAAGCGTTTTCACCGACTTATTGATAATTTTTTGAGGGTACTGAAATTAAAAATTTAGTGTTTTGATACTTTTACCCTCAGTTTTAATCAATGAGGAAAGTGCATGCTAAATTTCATGTTTCTAGCTCAACTGGAAATCATACATATACTGTTTGTAAATTTTCAGAAGTCTAGGTTGAATAAGAACGTGACACGGAATGAAATACCTCGAGAAAATCACTAGCAAGTGGCAAATTTCGAAGACTTTTTAACTTTATTTGCGTTTAATTATTATATGTAGGGGTTGAAAGGGGGTGAGGAATGGCCAAAGACTCCGCTTAAACGTGGGCGGTGACACCGAGTAATCCCAAGTCAAAACTTGGGTCTCTCATTTAAAGAATATATTAGAAAAACCAAGAGGAAAATTCAAATTTAATGAAAGTTAAACTTTAGGACTCTTTTAGGGGTTGAAACAAAATAAATTGGCGAATGACCATTGATAGAGGCCTAAACCTGAGCGGTAAAACTGACTCCCCATATCAAAACTTTGAATCAAGATTAAAAAAAATAACTAAAAAATAAAGTGGAAATTAAAAACAACTATTTTTAAGGGCCCATGTTAGGGGTGAAAGAGGAGAGTTAGGGCAAAATATCCAAAAATAAAAACAGAAATTGTTGAAAAATTTATTTCAAACAGTATTGATCTTTATTTTTCGATAGGATAACTAGTTAAGTCTTATTTTGTTACAGCTTAGCTATTTGTTGGTTAGAGACGTGAGTGTTGCTGTGAACTATTCCTTATTTAATACCATTTTCAGTAACACTGGTGGTTTAAATTATTTCGGATTTTTAGGTGGAAACAGAATACAAACAAAATTATTATGTTAATTCTAAGCAATGTTTGTTTGGCAGTGACTCCTAACAATAGCCTGTCTGGTCTCCAAACATTTTGAGTTTTGGTCGTTTAGTTACCTGAAGAGCAAGGTTTTTGCTTCGATAACCACCTTTGTTAGAAAACATGGCATTAAATAAAGAGTCGTTCTCTACAATATTCGCTTACAAATTAACTGAGTAATACAAATATCAATACAAAGAACGGTTTTTTAAATGTTTTGATATAGATTTTGTTCAGGCATTTGCCATCATTATTTAGTACAAACAAACCAGACTAAAAGATTTTTTTTGACCACCCGTGATTATATTAATAGGGCATTAATAGCGAGAGATTGTTACTCTTTTACTGATAACAAACATAATAGTTGTTACTGGTACTGAATCACTGCAATACACGTAATGAAGGCAATATTTGAAGATGTGTTAAAAATGTTTAGGTTTAAATAATACAAATATTTGGTTTCGACGGGTGTTCTAATATTAAAATTCTACATAGAAAAAAATTGGAGAAATTTCAAGTCGACAAAAACATACTGCATTTTCACGATAACGTAGAACAGAACTATATCTAAGCCAGATAATAACCTGTTATTACCACACGACCAGATAATATCCTGTTAATTCTTTTATCTGATTTGGACACGTACTACATTACCGCCGGTATGAAGTGAAAACAGCGAGAACCTAGAAGTAAAATCATTGTTTTAAATACAATTAGCGCTTGAAAGAATCATACGATTGAAGTATTTTCAGGCTTCAAACATCAACTTTGCTTGTAAATAACATTTATCTATAAAAGTTATTTATTATTATTATTTTTACCGATAAGAAACACATTAGCAGTTATGAAAGCTGCATTAAACAGCAACTTAAAAGAAAATGTCAGGAGGGTTTCAAAGATTTTTTAGCTTTAGATGCATTTATATGTTAAGAACTAATTATATTATTGGTGATTTGTAACATAATATGCTGTACGGACGATGTGAACCAAATTTCAGCACTGTACGTTTAATATCAAGCCAACTGGAGCTGGAAAACCAAAGGAAAATCTTCGAAAATTGAAATTTCTAGAGCAATTTAAGGGTGAAGGAGACGAGATAGGGCAAAAAGTCACTGAACCAAAGTTGTAGATCTTGAAAAATCCGTGACAAACGGTGCAGTCCGTTTCTTGATAGGACCATCCGTTCGACCATTAGAGCTCAAAATAACATTTCTTTAAAAAAAGCTTTTTAAGCGATTTTTTTGATTTTTTTTTGAGAGGGTTAAAATAAAAAATCTCGACTTTTGATAATTTTTCCCGTACATTGACCCTCCAAGGAAAATTTGTGCAAAATTTCAAGCTCGTCGGGAAGTATGGTTTGAATTTGTATCTATTAATCAGTCAGTTACACATCGGTCTGTACATTATTTAGATACAACCTAGAATTAGTACTATTTGCATTAGGCTAAGTTTAAAGTTCACTTTGATCCCTATAAAGCGTTGATGAAAGATAAGATCAGTGGGGCTAGCTCATAGGTACCGGTACCATCTGACAGATGGATTTTAAAAGTTGGGGCTTGAAAAAAAGCAGCATAAACTGTTAACTCATCAAAACATATGCTAAACCTCAGATAAAATATTTAAATGAAATATTGTTGTATTGAACTCTCAAAAACATTTTGGCGTTTTTCAGGGCCTTTTAGGCTAGATGTGTAAATTTGTGTTTACATAAGATCATATTATTCATTTACTACCTACCCAAACAAATAATTAATTAACACTAATTTCGCTAGCAGCACACTCGCTTACTTGTATAATTTGGTGCTCCCAAATCCAGATTAGAGTAGGCTACTGTAGTAGGCTAACTGATCAGTATTTTATAATTAGGCAAAGGTTTTTTTTTCTCATGCCAGTAATTTGTAAGCAGCCAAAAGTAAATTCTAAATGGTGGTATTTTTAAGTTTTCATAATTAACCACATGTTTCAAAAGCACTGAACCATAGAGTACATCGTTTCTGAAATAAGTTGGGCTAGCTTTGAAAACTGAAAATGGCCACCATTTAGAATTTTACTAATTAGCTTTTGGTAGAAAATCTGTTGAAATCTTTACTCAGTACACATCTACGTACAAACATATCTTAGTGCCAAGTTCCATGACCTAATGCCGTCTTCCCATTGCGATCAGATTTGATATTTGCTACTAAGATAAACCTACCAAATTCCGAACACTTAAGAGTTAAGGTTTATGTTATTTTCAGTAGCTTAATATTTGCCATTTTTTCAATAAGAACAATGTAGGCTATTTTTAATCCTTGATCACTGTAATAAATTAAAAGTGTTACACCTCAAAAACCTGTGAGTTTATTTTTAAACACATATATTTTCATGTCCCTGCAGAATCGTACCAAATGCCGAACATTGAACATTGTCTACTCTAAAATCAACCCCCCCCCCCATGTCTGCTGTATTTGACTCCCTAACATGGAACGGCTGTGAGATGAGGAAGATTTTGTCTGTTTATATCATCTATATTAGCATTATAAATCCGTGTTTAAGTACCAGAGGTAAAATCAAAACTGATTATTTATTCCAAATATTTAAAAGTATTTCAATTTAGGGTATATTATAAACCAAAATCCTTGATGAACTTGGACCTGTTTGGTTTGACATCAGGTCACTCACTGACAAACAATGGCTAGGCGTCGTCATCACTGATTTAATCACAAATTACATTACATTACTCGAAATGGCGACCTACCCAGGTAGGTATTTCAAGCCAAGTATTAATGACAAAAGAGTGAAGGATGATTGTGGCGAAATCTTGTAGACACTTGTTACTAAGGCCGACATGTTCCTTAGACAGGACTGTTAATTAATAGCCCAATGCCAATGGCAACTAAGGGACCTATATTTTAACATGGGATCCGAACCACAATTTTGCCTGTTTTACAATTTATGAACTGGTGTAGTTATGAAGACGGCCTTATGAACGTAGTATTTAATAGTGCGGACGTTAATCCCCACTAGAGAACACTGCGTCCACAAACCATCGCTCATAACTATCCACAATTCAAGACCTCCAAGTTATTTCAAGTTACACCTTCACACTTCGGTCCAAATGAGATAATTATATTTTGGAATGAAATTTTCTTCCCACTTGGCAGACTTCAAAATATTTCATGAAGCTTATTCTCAATTTAAGTATTGCATAATCAATTCCAACAGTAGGCTTACTAAATAAAATTTGAGGGAAGGATTGAAAAGTACCAGAGTACAATTACAAAAACCTCCATGTCTATCATAACTAACGTAATAAGCGAAAGATCAAAAAATAACATCAACTATGCTAGACCGGGAGCTGGGAGGACTAAAATTACGTCATAAGGTGCACATATAAAAGCTGTGCCATTTTGAAGGGGCATCCTGGGGGGTTTCAAAAATGGGTTTGTGAGCCCTCAATCTTGGGGCTTTCTCCAAGGTGGACAAACTTGAATGTGACTTTTTGTATGTTCCATAAGAATGACATGGGGATGAAGTTTGCAGGTTTGTTGCAACAGGTATGTAAAAATCGGGTGGTTTTAAGTCAATATCCAATAAACCTCGACTAGACGAAGATTATGCCTAGTTTTATTATATGTTAAAAAATAAGGATGATGTAGGCTATTATACCTAATTGTTTGTTTTATAAAGCTGAATTCAATGGTATGAACTGAAATTTTATCATTTAAATAGTTCTACATGAAAATTGCAAAAAACCCATTTTTATGGGTTATTTTGAAGTTTGTCCATCTTGGAGAAAGCCCCCAGATTGAGGGCTCAAAATCCCATTTTTGACACCCCCCAGGATGCCTCTTCAAAATGTTATAGCTTTTACATGTGCACCTTATGACGTAATTTTTGACCTCCCAGCTTCCCGTTCTAATGACATTTGTTGTTTAAAGAAATCAATGCTTTAAAGAAGAAAAAAACAACTTATAAAAAGACATAATTGCCCCTTTAATAATGACTCAAGTACACGCTCACCAGGTCTAGTCGAATGCTTTTATAAAGACCGTGATAAAAAACTGTATATTCATAAACTGGATTGTGTGATATAGTGCTACAGTACACCTCGGATTATCCGGATTAATGTCGCGGAACACCGATCTGGATAACAATAAATCCGGATAATCCGAGGTCATTAAAATATTGCCTAAATAGCGATCGCATACCTTACCCCCTGCTAAATTGATGTTGCAAACGGCGTATCAAGACTGTACAGCATGTCAATCTTCCAAATTTTACGGAGGTTTAATTTTTAAACAAATTTAATAACTAAACTTCATTACGAATATCATGTTAACTTTTACCGTACTTACGGTTTAGGTTTGGAATTAAACGCCAGCTTGTAATATTTATTTTATTAAGATTAAATAATCACGACTCAAAATAACTCAAACTTGAATGACTTGAAATAATCATGACTAAACTTAAAGTAACTCAAAATTTATTACAGTAACTCTTCTTAAGAAATAACGTAACGCATCAAATGACAGCAATAAACAAACTTGCAAAATTGCCGTAGCCTATACCTTTGTTGATTACTGATAGCGCCCCAGCTAGCAATCCAGAAAACTACGTTCTCGAAAATGCTGCAGTTTATTGTTTTGTGCAATGAGGTTCCTTCAATTATTGTGATTCCAAATGCGCATTTGCGTTTTACTTTCAGAAGGCGCATTCCCCCAAAAACTCGCTAAAATCATGTCTTTGCCGTGATTTTAATTTTTTAATTTCTCAGATGGACCGATCCGGATAAACCGGGATCTGGATAATGTGGAGTCCGGATAATCCGAGGTGTACTGTATTATGTAAATGAAAGAATCCACAAATTTAAACTATCAGAATGTTTAAACACGTAATTTGACACTATGCGGAGCATAGAAAAAGTCCAAACACCTCTTTCGATGTCATACAAACTGTACAGTGTAAACGACGAAAGTCCAAACACCTTGGAAATAGATTAAATCCTTCAAAAAACAAGATTAATTTAATCTTAATTAAACGTTATTACATATATTTTCCATGGAAAACATTGATGACAAAAAAGATACTTTTCAAACTTATATGCAGATAAGTGCCGATAACAAATGTTTTTGTTTTTCTAAATTTTGCATTATGCCTGTAGAGTGCTGCAGCCTTGTGAGAAGTTATTTAACTAAATGGTCAACTGGCTTGCAACATTGAATCGTAAAGCTGTCATTATAGTTTTTCAATCAAAACAATTATTCTGAGCTGCCATGAGTGAAAACAATTCCAAGCTGCCAGGAGGCTCACTCCATGATGAATGCTGAGCTGACGCAGAGTGTGGCGTGGCCAGTAGAGCTGGCCGTCTGACCGCGGGAATCAAGTCATACTGAAGTAATTTGCACTGACTGCTGACTACATAGTGGCCACTCCAGCTGGCCTTACAATCGCAAAGTGTTAACATGTTCGCTACTGGTATGCATAAAATAATACGTAAATAAAGCCTGACTGGTTCAGTTACGAGTCGGCGCCTGTTAAGTAGAAATAGCCCGCCCGGCAGCTCAGATCAGAGCCGGCCGGGTCTGTCGAAATAGCCTGGGGGCTCTGAAATGAGCCGGTGTTAACATGCGACTTAATAGTCGATTGTATTTAGATTGCATTTAGTCCACTGTAATAGGTTTTTTATATTTTAGAGGCTTGAAACCTTTGGAGCGGTCTATAGGGCTAAGGCTGCATATACTTTATAAATGGTCTCCAGGTTTCTTGACTCAAGAGTGTAAATACAGTGTTGCTATTTTGGTGCTCCTGGAAAACCACAGCTGACTTGATGCCAGTCAGTTTTCTATACTAACCGGAAACTAACCTAAATTGTGCGAATACGTGTTTTCATTATTTCATTTTCAGTTGTTTAGCCTCTGGATTACTGTAGAATAATATTAATGGTTTAAAATACCTGCTTCAAAGTCATCCAAATATGTTGCCGTGGCAATTAGTTACGGTTCGAGTGAACCATCATCACAAGGAGTCTTCATTTCACTTCAATTGAAGGTCGTAATTTTTCTTTAAAATGTACACACAAACACACGTACACGGACACACTGACACAATTACGAAAAATACTAAAATTAAACAACGAAACACAGACAGGAGCGACGCGACCGGGTGGAAGTGTGTTTGTCTATAGACTGTGGTCAACGTGGTCTCAAGGTCAAGGTCAAGGTCAAGGTCATTTCTGTTTCCTTATCACCTGGTGGCTCATTTGATATATATATAATGCGGTAAAAACTGACAGCCTAAATGTTTAAAACGACAAGCTTTCATTTCAATCAAATTCTATTTATAATACAGCCATCAAGAGACTGGAGGGGGGAAGGGAATGAGTGAATGAACTGCGAGCCACCAGGTGATAAGGAAACAGAAGTGACGTCACCGTGACCTTGAGACCACGTTGACCGCAGTCTTGATAGATGAACACACTTCCGCCCGGTCGCGTCGCTCCTGTCCGTGTTTCGTTGTTTAATTTTAGTATCTTTCGTAATTGTGTCAACGTGTCCATGTGTTTGAATATACATTTTAAAGTACACATATATACATTTTTTGAATATACATTTACACCTTCAATTGAAGTGAAATGAAGACTCCTTGTACGGCACAATGATGGTTCTCTCGAACCGAAACTAGTTGCCACAGCGGCAACATATTTGGATTACTTTAAAGCAGGTATTTTAAACCATTAATAGTTTTCATTATTGTAGATGGTTGAAGTGAGACATGCAGTGAGTACGGTAACGTGTTTAAATGTATTGATGATGATATTGTGACCAGGCGGCTCATAAGTGAGCCGAGCCTAAAATTGCCTGAATCCTAAAAAAGATTAAATGTAAGCAACCAGAATGTTATATGCTAAAAGGGTCATTCCACATCAAATCAACCAAATAAAAAACATTTTCAACTTTGGTATCTCAGATTTTAGTAAAACTTTACTTGTTTGTATTTTTTTGGGTGCTAAATTCAAAAATAATTTAAAAAAAATTCTACCTCTTATACTTTTTTGTTATGATTTTTTTTAAATCGGAAATTTCCACTGTTTTTGACATGCGCTCAAACCTATAATGTGCTATAACTCAAGTTCTATTAGGCCTATCAAGCTGATCAAAGGCTAATTTTAAAGAGGATTTCAAGGGCTTTCATATGATACCACACTTGACCAATTTTGATTTTAAAAATCTTTTTTCAAAAATTTCAAAAAATGATTTCAAGATTTTTTTTGAGATAGTGATTTTTGAAAAATTTGAAAATTACATATATTTTTCATTGCAATGTGGACAACATATGTTGAAAATTTCAGAGTGGGATGACAATGGGATCAGCAGTTATGGTAAAAATACTTAACAGCGGTTTGCTATTTAAGTGAGATTGCATGTCACTTACTACCATCTAGATTTATTTATTTATTTATTTATTGATTGAGCCCAATTGCCATTTTCATGGTTGGGTTTGTTGTGATAACATACAAAGCTTAAAAACTAAATAAAATGTCCATTTTATGAACTATGATGTGTGAAATAGTCTTCAATGTTGTAATTACAGTTTTCTTCTAGTAATGTTTTTAAACTTCTTTTGAATTTGGAAATGTCATTAATTTTCTTGATGTTTTCTGGTAAATTATTATAGATGTTTATTGACATGTATTCTGGTCCTTTTTTATAAAATAATGTTTTGCATGTTGGTATGTTGATTTGGTTTTTATTTCTTGTATTGTAGTTGTGGGTGTTCATTTGTAGTGGAAATTGTGATTTATTCTTCTGGACAAAACAGGCACTTTGTAGAATGTACATTGATGCGAGGGTTAAAATTTTATGTTTTTTAAAGAGAGGACGACATGAATTTATTTTATGAATCTTAAAAAGAGTTCATAAGGCCTTTTTTTGAAGGATAAATACTTTTTTTGATTTATTACTGAGACCCCAGAACATAAGGCCATATGAAAATTGAGATTCAACGTAGGCATGATAAACCAATTTAGTAACGTTGACAGAGCAACATCTTAATAAAGTCTTGATCATAAATATCCCACTGCTTATCTTCTTACAAAGGTGTTCTTTATTGATGTCCCAGATTTAACATGAAGTATGATAAGTATGCGTAATAAAACAAAATTATAAACTATTTCCTAATAAACATAAATCATAATTAAATATACACTACCCTATGTATAGGATGTACACATGCAATCAAAAACATGCAATCCCTGTATACATGCAGAAAAGTGTATATACCGGGTGTCTCACCTAAACTGAACCAATAGCTAACTTTTTTATTATAAATCTGACAAAGAACTTCTTATGGGGGACTTCCCTTTATTTTTAAAGTTACTTTTTGAAGTGACTTCAAAATTTTAAAATATCGCCGCCATTTTCCAATATGGCGGATAACTTTGATTTTTCTTATGGAACACCCTGTATTTTATGGCGTTTTTGAATTTAACGCTTAATTTTAGGAACTTTTTATTCTTTCTCATTTTTTCTAAACCCATTGGTTCCAGAGATATGAGCAGTTAAAGTTTGATTTTTTCCCATTTAAAAAGCATTGTGTCCATTTAGCTGTGCCATCCCATGTATTCATTATGCATTAAAAGCATCTTCGAAATAATACATTTCTATGAGTGAATCTCAACTGAAAATTATTTTATGATTAAATCTCAACTAAACTCACATTTTAAGACTCTTTTACTCTTTGGCATGTATTATTAAACCCAAACTTTTTCGATATATAGATTACCAACAATTTTCCAATGCATTTTAAATGGAAAAAATCAAACTTTAATTGCTCATATCACCTGAACCAATGGATTTAGAAAAAAATGAGAAAGAATAAAAAGTTCTTAAAATTAAGCATTAAATTCAAAACCGCCATAAAATACAAGGTGTTCCATAAGAAAAATCAAAGTTGTGTACCATATTGGAAAATGGCGACCTTAAACTTATTTTAAAATTTCGAAGTCACTCCAAAAAGTAACTTTAAAGATAAAGGAAAGTCCCCCATAAGAAGTTCTTTGTCAGATTTATGATAAAAAAAGTTAGCTATTGGTTCAGTTTAGGTGAGACACCCGGTATATACACTTTTCTGCATGTATACAGGGGTTGCATGTTTTTGATTGCATGTGTACATCCTATACATAGGGTAGTGTATATTTAATTATGATTTATTATGTTTATTAGGAAATAGTTTATAATTTTGTTTTATTACGCATACTTATCATACTTCATGTTAAATCTAGATGGTAGTAAGTGACATGCAATCTCACTTAAATAGCAAACCGCTGTTAAGTATTTTTACCATAACTGCTGATCCCATTGTCATCCCACTCTGAAATTTTCAACATATGTTGTCCGCATTGCAATGAAAAATATATGTAATTTTCAAATTTTTCAAAAATTACTATCTCAAAAAAATTTTGAAATCATTTTTTGAAATTTTTGAAAAAAGATTTTTAAACTCAAAATTGGTCAAGTGTGGTATCATATGAAAGCCCTTGAAATCCTCTTTAAAATGAGCCTTTGATCAGCTTGATAGGCCTAATAGAACTTGAGTTATAGCACATTATAGGTTTGAGCGCATGTCAAAAACAGTGGAAATTTCCGATTTTTAAAAAAACATAGCAAAAAAAGTATAAGAGGTAGAATTTTTTAAAAATTATTTTTGGATTTTGCACCCAAAAGAACACAAACAAGAAGTTTCATCAAAATCTAGGATGGTCGGGTTGAGTGCCTTGTTGGTTTTACATGGAATGACCCAAATGTAATTAAAACTAATACATGAAACTTTTTTTTTTGGGCTATGGGGGTGGTCATACTTATACATATCTAGGGACACAGCAAAGGACTTTCTTTTAGTAGGCCCTACATGAGACTTTTCAAATATGAGTGAACATGTCAAAATTTTGAGATATTGTGATAAGTCAATCAACCTTTATACTTTCACAGTGGAAAATGCCATATGACGCTCTGCAGGATGTCACACAGGGCAGTCCACATGATGCACAGCCTGTGCCCATTTCATTTAAGCTTTGAGGTACCACAACTCAGAACTTGATAGGTATATATTTTGACCACCTGTTTTGTATAGGCTATTATGTTGTAATTGTGCCCTACTTAAGTTAGTTCTAACACTTCCAGCGATTTTCCTGCCCAAAGGGGGGCTTCCTCAACGCGATTTCGCTTGTCCCAACACAGGGCGAAGCAATACAGTGGCTTTTAAGCATGTGGCTGGAATTTCAGTTTCTGCCAACCATTTCGGCTAGGTTGCAGGAATAGCCTACAGAATGTTCACCATTCTGTATTCCTGTAGGCGCAACTAGTCAATTGGCTTTTGTAAGAACAAGGAGGGCAAATTTATATTTCAGCAATAAATGTAGGCCTATCCCTATTAAATATTTCTTGCTCTTTACTGTGCCCAACATTAAGCCTCGGGGATAACTTAAGTCTGCATAATGTCTTAGATATAAGGTATAAGTTTAACACGTTAGCTGCCACGCGTATTTTTGTGCTGATTAGGCCTACCGTAGTGCCATGCACATTTTTTGTTGAAATTCTAGTTATGAGGTTTTTTGTACTTTTTGAGGTTAGTTATGACTTTTAACAAAATAAATAAAAATAGATGTAAAAAAACAGGTGACCGATCGGGTCGCCATAAAATTTTTAAAAGGAATGGGCCTATTCGATGATATTTTGACGTGCCGACCCAATCGGGCCGACACAGCAAAATTAGAAACTATGAAAACAGGGCTATATAGGGCCTACCACTAAATTGCTTTGTAATCGATTTTTGGGCACACAACAGATAAAATCAACTCAAGAACAATGATATAGCCTATTAGGGGTATTCATCGATGTTAATAATTTTTAACAGGCTGATGAGAAATGTTGCTAGGAAACGATGCTGACCCGATTGGGTCAGTGAAATTGAGACACTTCCAGTAGGTTTAGAAAACTGCCGCTACGCTATCTAGACATCTATCGGCGATTCGGTCAAACGCTGCACTACCCCGGTTGCCGACCCGATTGGGTCAGCAGGTTGCTCCGCCCGACCTAGGCCTACCTATGCCGACCCGATAGGGTCGCCATGGCAGTTAATGTGTTAAAGCTGGTAAATCAGAAGACTATATCGGACTTGTCTTGACTAGGCCTATGAACCATTTTTGCCTTTTCATAACTTAATCTGAACATTTAATTTGTTCAGCCTGTAAGTTAAGATTTGACTTGAGCACTTGGATTTAGAATGAACAATGCATATTCTAAACATAATACTGACACATTACAGCCTAGGCCTACTTATTGAACTTAGCTGACGTACCATTTTAGAGGATCCGAGAAGTCTCCGCCGGAATGTTTACAAATTAGGGAGGAAGAGAATATTTTCGTGAACTTAGCAGACAAGACAAACTTCGGAGTTGAACGTTTACCAAAACAGTATTTGGTTCTACCGATCGAACCGCAAGTTAAACTATAAATTAACCAGGTGACGGTGGAATTGCAAACCAAGCCAACCTCCAAATCAAGAATGAGGGTTTCACAAGTGTAAATGACAAGATGGCGATCTTTTCTACTTTTCTTTTCTTGCTTGTTTATGTTGTTATTTTGCTGCTTAACCCATTTGCAGTGTTGCCACTATGACACAATCATATGATATCTTTACATATTCCATACTATACACAATGTAAAATCATTGTACAAGCTTCGACATTTAAAACACCTGGTCAGTTTTTCTTGGGTGGGAAATTAAAATTACAATAATTTAATCACATTATGTAGGTATTTTAAAGAGGCTAGTCTTGCTGCTCTAAACACAGCCCTATGAGGAAATTAGGATGTAATCGCAACAATTAACCCTTTATTTTAGTGCCACAAAGGAATTTTTGTTTTTATCAGACTTTCCAGGAGATTACACGTCATAAGGCGTCTCAAGCCATAAACGTCTCTAATAATAATGCTGCTGCATGCCGCGGCTTTATTACTCTATGTGCCGCGGCCTGCGACCTAGACATGCCGCTTTTTAAGTTCTTTTTGCTTAGTAAAAACCCTTACAGGGCCAGCTGATTTAATGTAATCAAGAGGTAGTGCCATAAGAGAGAGAGAGTGCGGATAGATGAATCAGCTGATGTTGCCATTTACTGGCGCTTCAGCCTTGTTATCAGGGCGATGCCGATGGCTATGCGCAACCCAGGCTGACTAAGGAACAGTATTTGCTTACAGTTAGTAAGATTTTGCATTTTTCATAGCCACCTCAGTTATAGGTTGGAAGATTGAGGTGATGCATTTTGCTGCATGGATATCCTGGTTGTACTGCAGAAGAAGGCAGTGCGCACCCGGCCATCTTCCCTGGATACTTTTTGAATATACCATTGATTCTAGTACAGGGGTGCCCAAAAGGGGGAAGGACAATGGTACCAATTAATGGCTTCATAAGAATTTTTAGTGGAGGATTTTACCTAGTTAAATAAGTATATAAATAAATAAATAGTTTATTTCTCAATAAAGCCCACATACAATAAACAGATAAACAACATAATCCTTTAGCTATAGTTCTGGACAGCCTTACTGGCGGGTGGTGAAAATTGTAATCTCCCAAAATGTCTGCTAAATAAACACATGTTTTGGTAGAACTGTCAAAACTTTGTTTACGTTTCACCTCATTTACACTACAAAAGAATGCCCTGTAATATTTCACCGAGAGATTTCTTACGCAATTAAAATTTCTGGAAAATATTTGCGCGATATGCATCAGCTGGTCTTTTTGTTTTGGCAAACTTTCATCTTAAATGATTTGTTTACATTTAAGAATGTGTGTCCACACTTTTGTCATCGTACTTCATGAATTGTGTAGAGCTTGCAAGCATTTAACATTAGTTCCAGGTTTTGGACAATAATGTCCAAAACCTGGAAATTGACACCTTTTCAAAAATCAACGCTCTTGCTCAATATTTCTCCAGCAACGCTCTAAATTCAAACACCGAAAAGACGGGGTATCTCTGCATAAGTACATGTCAACTGAGGAGGTCCAAACCAATTGATGATTTGAATGTCTTTATTGGGGAGGACATGCTGGATCCTTCCAACTCTTCTGATTTCCTAGGAGTGAGGTTGGACGATGGGTTGTCATGGGCCAACCAAATAGAAAAAATAGAAAAAAGCTTGCTTCAGGGCTGTTTGTGTTGAGAAGAGTTAGTAAATTTTGCAATTTGAATGTTTCTAAAATAGTTTACTTTAGTCTACTAGAATCTCATATTATGTACTCCATCGCCTTATGGGGGGGCTATAAAACTCATTTAGGTAAAATTTTTACCTGGCAAAAAAAGGCCATTAGAATCATCTTTGGGCTTGCTCCTCGTGAGCATTGCGAAAATTATTTCATAAGCCTAGGTATTTTGACTGTGCCATCTTTATATTTTTATGAACTTGTAATGTATATTAGGATTTAAAAACTAATGAACTCATGTGAAACTCTCACAACAACACTCGGTTCAAATCTAAATTTTCCACCTTTCATAGATTGTCAGTTTTTGAAAAAAAACCTCTTTATGCTGGCTTGAAATTTTATCATTTGCTGCCTGACTTTATTTCTACCATAGTTGATGACAAAAAATTTAAAATCACACTTAAAAATTATCTGATTCTGCATTGTTTTTATTCTGTGGAAGGTATAATAGAACACTTCAGGCAGTGTAACCCCCTGTGTAGGTCTTTGACCCCTCCCCTCCTAACCAACCATACCTTATAGTGGCTGAATCAATGACAGCACTTTGACCTATCCAACGCTCATCGAGCCAACGGATGGAAACTACAAGTAACAAGTAAGTAAGTAAGTTGCACTTGCGGTTGCAGCAAAATATTTTCTTGTGTGATGTACCTTTACATAAACAAATGACCATGTGATTTACGACCAAAACATTGCAGATATTAACGACAACAGCGCACTCACTCACCCGCCAGTAAGGCTGTCCAGTCAGAGCTTATAAATTAATTAATACAATCAAAAACTTAGAAACTTGTTATGGTTATCGGAGTTGGAGTCAGGATAATCATTTTAAAATAGGCAACTGACAACAAACTATTAATGAGAAATATTAGGGACCGGATAGAAAAATCTGTGGTGGCCTCGTTCACCTAGTGCATATAAAAATAGTTGCGAAAGAGAGTCAGAGCCAGCATTTTAAACAATAAACAGAAATTATACATATGCTGATATAAGCTGTAATATTACTGAGCTGTTATAAAAATTCAAAAAAGAATATAAATTATTTACTCGATAAATAATGACATAAAATCATATTATAGGTCCAAAAAATCAAAATTGATTAAAATGAACATTACAGTCATTAACATAAGGACAATAAAGAGTTTATACAAAGGCAATGAAATTGGTCCTTAGTTATCCAAACTACTTGCACACCCTTTTTAAAAAAGTGGAATGACAACAGCAAAGAAAATTACCAATCTGCGTGCTAAAGTAGTATAAGTAAACTAAAATTGTAACAGTGACACTGATCAGAACCGGAGGCAGCTAGAAGACTCAAAACGAAGTCAAAAACTTTGGCACAGTCAGTAGGATCAAAGAAAGTTAAATTTGCTTGCTCTGAAGAAGAAACATTTTCTCTCATGTCTCTATCACTTCTTCATAACCTTTTGGGATTTTGAGTTTTTTTAATAGATGCCATAATATATCCTCAGATGGATAAAAATTTTTCCCATCGACCACTATATCTGATATAACAGTTTTTTATATTTTTCTTCCCAATAAAGTAATTTACTAT
The DNA here is from genome assembly GCA_035578135.1 of Flexamia atlantica. NCBI lineage: Eukaryota > Metazoa > Arthropoda > Insecta > Hemiptera > Cicadellidae > Flexamia > Flexamia atlantica. The sequence continues at coordinate 19,243,446 of JAQJVK010000005.1, forward strand.
AAGTTTTGGTATAAATTATAAGGCTGGTTGGTGTAGTGGTTATAGTGCCCGCCTACAAACTTGTAGGTAGCCGGATCGATCCCGAGAAAGGTTAGTAGCTTTTTGAAGGGTTGTTTCTGGAGCCAGCTGCCATTGGTTGTTGGGCTATTAATTAACAATCCTGTCTAAGGAACGTGCCAACCTTAGTCAGTAACAAGGCTACAAGATCGCGCCACTATCATCACGATCATCACACTCATCCTTCACTCATATTCAGGGTAACGTCCTCCATGAGGTACCTGTCTTAATAAAGTGATTAAAGTGATTAAGTGATTAAGTGATTGAACCTTACTATTTCTATTGCACTCATTGAACTTAAATCATTCTTTGGCAGAAGATAAATAAAATTTCAGTTTTTATTTTATTATGATCATATCTAAGCCATGACGAGGTGGGCCAGCCGCACAGCCCTACTACCAAATTATCTCTAATCATATCCCCCTCCCACCAACCATACAGTTATAGTTTGAGAAATTTTTGGTAACAATGCAATAAATGCTAACAACCCTTTATGAAATGCTACTTTCCCATAAAACAGAAACAAAATTTATTCAACACATCTACAAATTACTCTAGCTATGTCAATATGTGGGAAATTTGAAATGGTAACATAGCAAAAGTTTTAATTTGTCATCCATTATCAAAATTCATTATCCCCCCTCAAAAAACAGAGCTTTGATGATTTAAAATAAGGGGGAAAGGGAAGAAGGTACTGAACGCTAGGCCCATTAAGTTTTCAGGGGCAAAATTTGTTATCCAGTGTATTCTCATTCCTCCCCAAAATACCCATTGTTGACATTTTAAAAGTTATTTCTAAGGAGGATGTAAGGGGGCGTTAAAAGGAACTATTACATTTTATGAAGTGAAATATAAAATTTATAACACTGGAAAAACTTCAATCGATCATCAAAAGCATATACTATTGATCATCCCCCCTCCCAATATAGCTTTGTCATTTTAAAGATTATTTCTAGAGGGAAGGATTAAATATTTATATGAGAAATTTATTCACTACAAAAACCTTTAATCAGTCATCTCAGCAAAATTATTTTTCTCCCATACTCGTCTAATTTGGTTTTCTTGATGATAATTCATTTACACAAAATAATTATGGGGGAAAAATGATAAGTCAAAATCTTTTGAATTAACGATGAAAAATTTATTTATCCCTACAATGCCTCTTTGATCAAGATATGAGAACACTTGGATAAGTATATAAACATCATAAAATGTGCAGTAAATGATGCTCATTCTTTTTTTTAAATGGTCTGAAGGTTTTCCGTTAAAATAATTTACATTATGTGATCACTTGCAGTCAGATATGAGGATGAAGGTAACTTGTGTTCCTCAAACTTAATCGCTCTTTAGAGTACTTCTATTTAAATTCAATCCACAACTAAAATAATATTTTGACTAGTGGATCCGAGCGCACGGAATCGTGCGCTACTCTAGCAGAGCGATAATTCAAATGGCGACAAATTTAAAACACAATCATGCTAACACGATCGGTCTTGAGGGTTATGTTTACACAAATTAAAAAATAACAGCAATTAAATTATCCAGCTGATCAAAATGTAAACAATTATGTTCTTCATAAGGATAACATGGGAACTTTAAAAGCCAATGGGGCAGAGCCCAAGGGACTTTTTCAAAAATGTAAGGCCAGTTTGCAAATCTACGCGACACGCTCTTTCCAATGAGCCGTCAATGATCAAAATCGGTTAAGAAATGACGGAGGAGTTCATAAGACAAATTTCGTGTTGGCGTATTAATTAGATAGATAAGCCATATCACTTGATTTTAAAATTCTCCAGGCTTCATTAAAAAATGGACAAGAAAGAGAGCTGGAGTACCTTCTAAAATCATGAGTTATCTTTTTCAAATTAACTTTTTTTAATAATTGGGTAAAAATGAATGGTGTTACTCGTTTACCAAGGCATTACAATACTTACAGCTGTTAAGGACACCCAAGAATCATTTGAAGGGGTCCCCCATAAAATGTTCTAAGCGACAAAATTTCAAAATCGGAGGTATTCAGTGAAAAAGATTCTCCAGGACACAAGCTACCCAGTGGTATATTTTGTTTTTAAGATATTTGAGTTGACAGCCCCCTTTCGTCTGTCAAAGTTGGCATGCTTCGCGGATCTGCAAAGACTTTCTGGGAATAACGTTCTATTCGCTGAAAGATAGACTCCCCGCCGGTGATTGCGTTGTCGCCCGGCGACCAAAATCGCGTAAATAAAAATAAAACACGTGAAGGTAAATATTGGAAAGTGGAAGGATAAGACGAGGAAGGAATATAGAAAAGCTGGATTACCCTATGTTTCAAAAACTAAGAAGCCTAGGCCTGGAAAATTGCCCCCAAAAGAAGTAAGTAGAATAGCGTTTTAAGCATCACATTTGGATAACTTTTTAGCAAAATGAAGTATCAAGTTATGTAACAACATAAGGTTTTTGCACTTTTATAAATACAATTTTTTTATAATCAGTTTGATATTAGTTTATGTTGGTATTCCTACATTCCCCGATGTTTTCTTCCAAAGTAGAAGAGCAGTCCGTCAGAGAACGTTTCAAAGCCACTCATTTAGATCGTTATTACTCCAAAAAAACTCGTAAAATGTTTTAAAATGCTCAATGTCAAGGAAAGATTTAATATGAGCCTACATTATGATGCTATAGATAGGGTATTAAAAAATTATACATGATTGTAATCATGTAACCCTTACATTTTAGAATTCAACTTTCAACTCTTGATTACTGGAAACTAGGTTTCTGTCTCTTAGAACGTTTTAATCTAATGTTCATTTAACGGGGGTCTCCTTCATTTATAATCAAACTATTAATCGAGGAAAAATGAAATATAATCAAAAGAATAAATAACATATTTTATTTACATTTAAACACGATGGGTCATAGTTTTGTAACCATCTCTTTGTTGTTGGCCCGCTTGACCTTGCTGTGATGGACGTGAGCGGTCTCGAGGGTGAGGCGGTTGTCGGGGGTGAGGCGGAGCAGGGGTTGGCCCAGGGGGTTCGGTGGCGTAGAGGGCTCAAAGAATGAAGAGTTGTATATTGAGGAATAACCTTGTCGCTGTCTCGCCTCTCGACATGTGCCTGAAGCAGAATTTCTCTTAAAAAATGTATTCGGTAATATTTATTGGGTATTTAAGGTAACTTTACCGATGATCAACTTAAAGGTATATTTTATTTTACTGACTCAATGTTATGAGTTTCACAAAATTTCGGCTGAAACATATTACTAATTAACAATGCTCTAAACTTATCTCTCTTCTCTACAAAATCCTATAACATGTATAAATAACTCAACTCTATACGTTTTGAACAAAACAATAGACAGAAGTGATATTTAAACTCTCAGAGGCTGTCCTGCTCAGGATAAGTTTTTATTTTACGTTTAGCCAGTGAACTATTAAAACCAGCTTCATGGGCTTGTTTCTTGACGAACTAAGCCCAAGAAGGACATTGGTTTAGAATAATCAATTATGATGTAACAATTTTACAGTTATTAATTTTACAGTTTACAGTTTTTTATATTTTACAGTTAAGACAACACCATCCATTTAAAAAAACTATATAAAAATGTTTTACCAAGCAGTGATTTGGCTGCAGATGGCAGTTCAGTGAGCCACTCAGTGCTGTCGGACGTCAGTGGGGGTTCGGGTTGTGTCTGGGGGAGGGGAGCGCACTCGGGTACAGGTCTGTAGCGCTGGGTGGGCTGTGCCCCTCCCCCCCTGCCCAGCCCCCCTCGCCCCCTCCCCCTCCGCCGCACCTTGCTCACCCTCTGGATATCATCCAAGACTTGCGCCCGTTCATCCTCAGGTAACAGGTTGGACACCTCTTGCAAAACCTACAGGAATTAGTTTTTGTAGTTATACCATAAATTTTCAATCCGGTAGAATTACATGGCAATGCAATGGTCTCAGTTTAGCTGTAGAGGAAAAAGCAGGTTATATTTGTACATTCAGGACTATATTGTACCTTAAACGACGATAAAGCTCTGGCCAGCCGTACTGGCTGATAAAAAAAAATGGAAATTCGCTTAATGGCCTATTAAACTCATATTTGGGTGAAACTGTCAAAATTTCAATTATTTTTTAAATCCCATTGACAGTACACATTTTGTGCAGCATATTACAAAATGTTGTCTTAGGAAACATTAAACGCAACAGTTGTATTACCTCCAGTAGTCCACAGACTCGACAGGGGCTGTTGCTTTCATTCAACATTTCTTGTAATTTTCATAGACATGTCAAATGAATTTTCGGAACTAACTTCCTTAGTGTAGGTCCTAAATCAAACTTTACTTTAGTAAATTTATCTTTTCTAAAACATGATTTTTCACCTGTGCACAACACGGATGTTTAAAGCTAATTTTTTTAACAGCAATCTGTCACACCTGCCAATACATCTGGCCAGAGCAATAGCTACCTTACTTTAAGAATTAAACATTTTATGCTATGTTCTACCCTAAACAGTACTGAACTACAAACAAAGTTGGCTTCTTCATAAAAAGGAGGTGAATTTTAAAAAACACCATGAGCATATAAGTTTTTATAATTTTATTGCTTCATCGTTTCATTGAAAAAATTCCAAAAGATTCCTGATATCAGAAAAAGTTCAAGCATGATTTTTACTCTAGAATTTATTAGACATTGGAGCACTACCAAATAAGTAGGAGTTTTTTCTTGAGTTCAGAGCAACAAATTAAATGTAACTAAATAATCAATATCAATTGGCACGAGCAAAATATAATTTAACACATTGGCTGTGGAAAACCCGATGCATTTCACTTTAAAAATAAGAATATAATTTTACTCAATTTTTATCTCAGAATGTCAGAAAAACACCTAAAATAGCGAAATAAACCCCCCAGACGTCATATCCGCGACTCACACCCGAGTCAGCAGCTCCTGAAAGTAGGTCACTGACCCATCTGACATTGTAGACTAGCGTAAACACAATTACTAAATAATAACATTCAAAAGATTATTATAAGCAAATAAATAACTTATAATGCAGTAGGAAGAGTAGAAAAAATGACATATAAGTATCAGAACTCTCAGAGCTGTCTTCCGTTGAACCGGGGTCGCCATGAAACTGTTCTTCAATGTTTTCACACTCTTCCTTAACCATAATTAATGATTCTAAATGATTTATTGAAGTTTAGAACATTAACAGTTTAATACTCACATCAGTAGATAAAACAACTGTTAAATACCCCCGTTGCAGCAGTCCTGCATACTCAGCGAATTTCAAGTGATTAAATAAATAATTTAAATGAAGTCTCGCATCAAGTAAAATCAATATACATTCAAAAGAAAGCGTGCAAAAATACTCTCCTAGTGGCTTTTAAGATCAACAGGCTATAAAAAATAATAGCCTATACTTGGCACGAAAATGCAATGTTCAAAACTTCAAAACAGCTGGCTTTTCCAATTTAATCGTATGGGGAAATGACCAGCTGTTTAAGTTTGAGTAAAAAATTTCATAAACATCATCAGTAAAAATCTGTATTCGCTATAGTACATTTATTTGACATATTTAGTTATCTGGCCTTTAAGTAAGCCATATGTCTGTATCCACCATGTGGCTTTGAATCAAACATCAGCTCACATGTTTTAATGTAAACAAAGCAGACGTTTTAGATTCCAATGCTACTTAAATGGCAGTTATTTTATGTTATTTTTTGTTATCTAGCAAACTTTAAGAAATTGCAGTTTTTCCTGAGTCCCTGACATTAAAACATTTAATTTGAGCCCTGTTCCCTCATCCTGTGATTTGCCAAATGCCCACAATTGGTATTCAAAAATAAATTATTCTTCATAAGATTAGTATGGAAAAATGCAGGTTTGCTGCCACAGAAATTTGAAAATGAGGTATTATAGGCTACAATCCAATATATCTAAACTATATAAAGCCACATAACATGTTTTATCAAGATATGCTGAGGAATAAGAAAGCTATCCAATTGCATTTACCTCTCATAAGGTTAACATTGGGAAAGAGAGTACACAGGTTTGCTGCCTCAGGAATTTGATGATTTGGATATTTTAAGCCATAATCAAGTAGATATTAACTGTATGAAGCCTCATGGCATTTCTTATCAGTATATTTTGAGAAATGAGCGAACTACACAACTTATTTTATTACCCATAAGGTTAGCATGTAGAATGAGTATGCAGGTTTGCTGCAACAGGTATGTTAAAACTGGTTAGTTTTAATTCATTATTTAGTATATCTTAACTAGAAGAAGCCATATACCAAGTTTTGTCAAGAAATTTTGTCAAGGAATGTTAAAAAATAAGTAAGATATAGAATTTTTTTATTTCCCATAAGGATAACATGGGGAATGATTATGCAGGTTTGCTGCCACAAAAATTGAAATTTCGGGGATTTTTGACTAAACTACATTATATCTCATCTAGATGAAGCCACAAACCAAGTTTAATTAAGATATGTTGAGAAATGAGCGAGATATAGAATTTTACTTATTCCCCATAAGGTTAACATTGGGACAACGTACTGTGTTTACCACTTTCAATATCTCGGTAACCAATGGACATAGAGCAATGATTCAAAATACTAAATTGTTTGTTTTTTTGAGGCGAATCCAATGGTGCCAACAAAAGTTTGATTAATTTCATTTTTTTATGTAAAAACCCCAAAAAAACCATTTTTGGGGGGTTATTCCCCCTTTACCCCCCCTTCCGATGGTCCGATCGGGCTGGTTTACGAACTTGTCCAATCGATCACCACTTTACATGTCTGTACCAAATTTCATTAAGATCGGACCATATTTACGGCCGCTATCGTGCTCACAGACACATATATATATATATATATATAGATAGATAGATAGATAGATAGATAGATAGATAGATATATATAAATTCGAACGAATGGTGTTTTTTGCTTCTGGTGGCCCCAAAACGAAAAGTTATCATGGTCTCGGGCTTAGGTCTTACCATGAGACCTACGGTAATAGCTTCTTCCCTATAGGGGAAATTCGCTAAAATTACAAAAACGCACTGCACAGAGAACTAATACTACCCCTTTGGTATGTGTGGGAAGAGGGAATATCGTTTAGTCCATCCACCCCAAGAGTTGAGCTCCTACAGAAGTATTACAGTGGTAGTAGGTGCACCGTGACTCATGTGCAAGTCAGCCGCTCCCAACGCTAGGGTCGCATGACTCGCTTACAAGCCATCCGCAGCCAACATTAAAAAAAAAATCTAATTTCTACAATCAATGGGTTCTTTGAACACCCAACCAAATATCCTGAAATCCTTACTGAGAATTTATTTAACGTGACAAGGGCTTCAACAATGCTGCCAACCCCTCTGTGAGTTCCATAACGCCTCTGGGAGTCAAACGCATTTGCTATTGGGTTGGCAGCTTTCAATCTGCAGTGAACGGAGTCTGAAGTGTCCATATTGTCTTGCTTTGCTTTCAACAGTTCTGAAATCAAAAAATCAACTGATCAATACATTTCTAAATAGCTTACAGGCAAAACAAACCCCTGAAAGGACATGATAAAGGAAACAATAACTGTTTAATTAAAGTGTACTAAATTATTGAAATTTATTTGCAATAAATATTAAATCTAAACAAGGTCTTATTAAAATCCGTGTCAAACTCTCACATAATATGGCGGTAAAAGTTCCCACAGAGCTTGCTCCAAGTCTAAGGTTTTATTGTCACTGGTAGTGGCAATATGTTTTATGCAATACATATTTTTTTATATTGCATTTGACAACTTTTGGTATAGTAGTGTAACACAGAGTTTTTAAAGTTAATGTGTCTTTAAAACATAAACAGTGTTTTGACAGTTCAACACAATCATGAGTTGAACAAGCAGATAATTTATAGAGTTTCCACTTTTTGCCACCCACCAGTATGGCTGTCCAGGACTATGTGAGAAAATTTCACTGTCAGGCAGGGCCGCCGAGAGGGGGGGGCAAAGGGGGCAGATTGCCCCGGGCCACAAAAGGAAGGGGGCCACATTTTGAGCATAGTATATTTTTTGTGGATTATTAAAACTTAGGATATTTAATTGAAGACGGCTAATGTGAAATGAAATATTAGAAAATACATAAAAATTATAGTCTTAAAAACGTGTATTAACTAACTAAAATGTCCTTTATTTGTCTTATTTTGATTCTGTTTCATTTGGTTTTCTTGCGTCTCGTCAGGGGCCCCCCGAGGTTAGGCCCCCCCCCCTAGGCCTGCGCCAGACCACACATAACTAAATCCGCACTATACTAGGCCCCTGTCCCTGGTCCAATTGGCTGTCCCCAAAAATTCCTCACAAAACGTACAGGCCTACGATGGACCAAGGAAAAGGATTCCTAGCTACAACTAAACGGAGTATATACTATATTTTACATAGAATAATAGTTACAACATTTATGTGACATGACTTGTTTTGCAGAGATGAGTAACTTCTTCAGCTTCGTTTCTTCTCGTAGTTTCAGTTTAGCTACGTACGAACCATGATCCAATGAAATGCAGTTTTCCTCATTCAAAAATTTAAGTAAATCGTGACGCCATCAGCGACTAGAAGAATGCAGCTTGACTGAAGCCTCCAGCTGGTACGCTGGTACGATAAAATATCTTGGCTAATCAGAAAGTTCTTATTACTGGCACCTCAGATTTAGGCTTTATTTTTACCCAATGGTAACATGCTATAGCAAGGATTCAACCAAGGTCTGTAGATTAGAAGAGAATCCACAGTCTGATATTATAATTTCTTACTTATTCCATCTCCCAAATGACCTGTGGATCCAAGCCTGTGATGTCAAGACCCAATATCTGGATCCAAGCAACTCAATTAGCATTAGGCCCGCACTACACTATCAAATATTTAATGAAATTTCTTTTATAAAAGATTTGATTTGACCAATCAAAATTCAAGTCAGCTGATTTTCAAAACAAAATCTTTAATTCTGATTGGACAAATAAATCTTTTATAAAAGAATCTTTCATAAAATATTTGATAGTGTAAGGCCCGCATTACACTATCAAATATTTTATAAAAGATCTTTTATGAGAGATTTATTTGACCAATCAAAATTCAATCCAGCTGATTTTCAAAACAAAAACTTGAATTTTGATTGGTCCAGTAAGTCTTTTATAAAACATCTTTTATAAAATACTAGTAGTTATACCCGCGACTTCGCTCGCTGAAAGGATACAAAATTAACGTTTGGTTCAATTATACGTCATTTGTAATGCGCAACTTTTACAAATTTCCAAATAGATTGACGATTCCATAATTTTATCTGAACTATACATTTTTAAGCGCTTAATTACAAACTTAAGGTTGCAACTCCATCCCAGATGGACATAAGAAGATGGAACTTTTCCTTGATGAATTTTCCTTTTTCGCTTAAATGTTATGAATTGGCTACCATGTGCTAACATAATCAAATTTTTCAGTTTAGCCTTAAGAATCCTGAAATGTCCCAGTTAATCTACTATTTAACCTATAAAATTGGATTCCTAATAGTTTGAATAAAAAAGTATCAACTTCAGGGGTTTAAACTCAGAACTTTCATTGCACCGCCCTTTTCCCTAAAACCTGTCGGCCAATTTGACATAAAAGAATAAGAGGCATGTATGATGTATAGCTGATGTAAATACCACAAATTTAAAAGCCGCAAATTTCAATACTCCAAAAGGCGGACTCTATAGACCTAACATCTGACTTTAGTATGTTTATTAATATACCAAAAACTGTTGGAAAGGATATAAAACTAATGTGTAGGCCAAAAAATGAGGACGCCTAATTCTCCAATGTTTTCAATCATTGGAGATTTGATTACGGGTTTAGCAGCTTGAGGCGAAAGTTTTCGGTAGAAATAGTATATTTGATTGAACACAGCCTAAATCGATTTAGGTGCTCTCGGCCAATACGCAAACCCTCCTAAAATTTAGTTCAGAAAACCCCGGATTCTATAAAAAATAACGTAATTATATGTCCATGCAGTCTCAAGACTTCAGTTCAATTGCTTCGGGTGATCCGTGAAAAGCGAGTAGCGTAGGTATGTGGTATCGGAAAAATATTTAATATAAGATAAGTGTGTTGTACAATTTATTATTTTAGGAAGTGGAATTTCTATTTTTTGTCTCTATAAAATATTCTAGAGAACTTCTATTGATATTGTATCATAGCTCTAAAACTAAAAAGGCCGCCATTTTGAATTTTTGAATTCATGTTATTTTAGCCTTTCCAGATGTAGCATTTTAAAATCATTCATTATTATTCATCTAGAGCCTAAAAAGAATCTGCGTGTGTCTCTTTTGCTCCACGGTTAAGGGTAATTTTGGAAACATCGCTTTTGCTCCACGGGTCAGCAGGTAGATTTCATAGCCGCCCAAAACATCGCTTTTGTTCCACGAGAGAGGAGCCTGTGCCCCCTCTGTCCTAAATTCTCTCTTTCGCTCATCTCCAAGCTCCAAGTTCTTTCTTGGATACTGCCATCCAAACGTAATATGCAACTTTGCTTTTTTTGCCTAAACAAAAATATTTATAATGGAAAAAATTTTAAACTGCTTCAATTGTTACAGAAACGACAAGTAAACAATTTTGTTTAAAAGTAACAGCTTACAAAATAAAATAGTACTACTAAATAATATTATTCATCTTTTATTTATTTTATACAATAAATCACAATTAGAAACAGGGACGCCTTATAACATAAGATCAAGCTTTTAGGCATGAGCATGAAAATCAAGGTCACTAGATTTATTCAGTCTGTATCGTTTTTGCAGATTGCTTCTTTTTTTTAATAAACCATGTAGCTTTAAAATAATTGGACCTTGAACCTTCAATTGATTTCAACTTTATTTTTTATAGGCACCAATATTTGTCCCAAAACAGCTTTATAAATATATAATAGAGTAACAACAGATCGAGAAGGAAGAAAACTGTACTAAGCTTGAACTTAGTTTAATTAGGTTATTTAAATAGTGTTTGATGCCCGTCGAAAATATACTCTTACGGCTCAAACGTGGTTTTCTGCTCTCTGCTCATGCTTAAAACCGTTATCTTGTGTCTAAAGGCTTCTCTGTTTCTAATAGTGAATTATTGTAAAACAGATGAAATGTGGGTAAGTATTAAATAGTAACACATTGTATTATCTAAGTTATTTCTTTTACACAATATCGTTTACTTGCGCTTACTCTTATAAATGAAGTAAACATTAAAAATTATTCTTTCGAAAATCAATATTTTACATTAGGCAAAAAAAGTAAAGTTGTAGTATTACGTTTAAATGCCATTTTTTAAGTAAGAACGTGGAGGTGAGTGAAAGAGAGAATGTGGGGGAGAGGAAGCGTAGGCCCCTCTCTCGTGGAGCAAAAGCGATGTTTCGAGCGGTTCTCAAATCTACCTGCCGACCCTTGGAGCAAAAGCGATGTTTCCAAAATGACCCTTAACCGTTGAGCAAAAGCGATGCAGCCAAGAATCTTTGAGCCAAGATTCATGGCCCAAAGCCCTACATTGTTTTAGAAAATAAGTTTTGAAAAATAAAAATGGGTGCCATTTTGAATTTTATAACATACTCTATTTTAGCCTTTTGAGATAAAATATCTTAAAATCCTTTCTTAGTACGCATCTAGAGCCTTTATAGAATATTTGTGCCAAGTTTCATAGCCCAAAGCCTTATAGTTTTTGAGAAACTGTGATCAGTGAGTCAGTCAACCGTTTTTGGCTTTTATATATTTAGATAGATTTGTAGTGTAATGCGGTCCTTAGGGTAAAATATAGCCTCAAAGGAGGTAATAGTAATGTGCTTTCTCTGATTGGTCAAGAGTAGTCACTTTTTTCCAGCTGGAGATTATTAGGTTTCCGGTCTACAGAAGACGTCAGGATTTGTTTACATTTTTGACTGAGACTGAGGTAACCTCATGTGTACCATTATTTTTCTCTTCTCATCTTCTCTTCAGATCTTGGAATACAACCGGATAAACTTTCTCCTGATGACGTTACACAGGCCTTATGGAAATATAGGAGTTAATTAATAGAAGGAAAACCAGTAAAGAGGTTTAATTAGGTAGTCCTCAATATAACTTAGAACTGTTTCCCAAGTACCGGCTTCTTACAAACATTGTATTTATTTTACCTAATCATACAGTTTGTGTTTTAAATTTGAATAATTTTACAAATCAAAGGTTTACTACAGGCTGATTGTTTGGTTTAGTCTGGAATAAATTAAGATAATATTCAACAATTAATTTCAAAACAAAAGAACCAATCTTTTTAATCAGCAGGATCTACGATTTTAGCTATTCCAGAGACAACAGTATTTTTATCTACAATTTTTATCTATTGAGGGGCCTCATGCCCAAACTTTGCCCCGGGCCTCCAAAAGTCTGTCGGCGGCCCTGCTGTCAGGAAACATGAGATGTCAGACTATGAACAAATGCACCAAATTTAATTTACTCAAAGTTAAAGAATTAGAATTTAGAGATGAGTATATCTCAAGATTTTATTCTTATTCGTTATTATTTCATAGTCAAAACTTCAAATTTTCTTCACGATGACTGCACATTTTGTCTAAAATTTGTTATGTCCGGAAGTTTTTGCCATATATTTACCTCCTTTGCTCATGAGAGATTAAAGTGCTCTAAAACAGGTTTTCTAAGCTGTTGGAAAAGTTATAAGTGATGGCTTGTGGATATGATGTTCCCTGTTGGGGATTAGTGTCTGCAGTTGTGAATAGACCACCAAACTTTAGTCCATTAGTTGCAATTGGCTGTTAGGCTATTAATTAACAGTCCTGCCTACGGAACATGTCGGCCTTAGTCAGTAAAAAGACAACAACATCTACCTCTATCAGCTTATATTTACTCGGTTTGGAAAAAATTTTCAAGTCATTGGCAACAAGATAACAGAATGACCACAGCAGTTGAAAAAGATGGTATTTTTTTTATTCAACTGGCTTGGATCCGAGACATTTTTGGCCTTATCAGGAACCAACAGGATTACTCAACAGTATTCAGTAAGCCATGAGTCATCAAGTGATCCAGTGTGATTCACCTTTTATCCCGTTGGTGTGGCGGGGCAGCGTGGCGAAGCTGAGTTTGCTGTCGGCCTTGCTGAAGCTGATGTTGCGGCCGAGGCTGCGGGTGCTGAGGGCCGAACTCTGCTGATGCAGCCGCACTCGGTACCTCAGCACTCGGCCGGGCGACGGGGTGAACACCAGCTCCACGCCCGCGCTGTGCTGCGCCGCCGTGTCGACCACTCTCTCCGCCCACTGCCACCCTGCGGTGGAATTGAACAATCATCATGTTAGGCATCACAGAAAAATCTACAATTAATTATTGTTATGTTGTTTATTATCAGGACTTTTCATTTTGCTGCTAGTGCTCAACTAAACTTTTGGGAGGTAAACGAAAGTAAACTTCTCCAGTTGTCATTTGAACATACTTACAATTAAAGTTATTATTATTTTCATTACTGATTTAAAATAAATTTTGAAACAAACATTTAAATTCATCCATTCATATACTCAAAAGTTTGGACCACTCTCTCAAACAGAATTATACAACATATTGAAAAACAATGCAATAGAATTCAGTGTTACTGTTCTGGACTGCCGTAGCGCGGGGCAGTAGTAGTGATGCATTCAGAATTTAAAAGATTTGTTCTAAAAAACTCTTTTTCACCACTCTGTATGCAAAAATTGCCCGTTACCGTACAGCTGAGATCTACCAAAACCCTGATTTCCTCAAAGGCGGATTCAGAAATTTGCCCTGGACTACACAGGGCAAGTAGGAATTTCCGGCTCGGCAAAAGTGGTGACCTTTTTTTTTGGACCGTTTTTACCTGTTCCGACCCCTAAACGAGGCAATTTCTACAAATTCAGGGGGGTTCTCTCTCGAATTTACCGCCACCCTGGCCTACAGCCCTTTAAGCCCATATGTAAATCCACCCCTGGATTTCCTTACATCAAAACAAACAATCATCAGCGGATTTTTCGGTACCCAAACATTGCATTTCCATACCCAAACAAACAAAGTTCCAATTTTGACAGTTTAACCAGCTATCTCTAAACCAAAATAGACAGCTCAGCCGTATTGTGATTTCTTATCGAAAAATTACTATTATGAAATGTTGGATGATTTTTTATCTGATGATTTATTATTTGTTTGGTTACTTATTTGCATCTTGATGGAAAGTATTGTCCACAACTCGTCACTAAAGTCCCATTTTGGCCAACTTTCGTGACTAAAAGTGAAATATACTATTTTTCACATAAAAATATGTTCTTGTAAGAGACAACAAAAACAAAAAAACTGTTACCTTTTCGAATAGCATCAGCAATACCATCTCTGGGTGATAAACCATCATCCACGACCAGTTTGGCAAACTTTCCTAAGGCAAAAAGTTCTTGATTTTCCTGCCTCCTTTTCCACTCTTCAATATGCCAACAACTTTCATGTGAGACTGTGAACAGACGGTTTAGAAACGGCCTTAAAATTGGTGATAAATGTCGCCGTTCAGTGTCCATACCATGATAGAGCCATTTTAATAATTCTTTCACTAAAACCGAGTCTTCAGTCAAGTCATTGGTGGAAGAACCTTTCCTTACCTCTTCCATCAGTCTTGATACAGCTGTTTCATAAGAGTCTAAACGTTTTGTGACATTGGCAGAATCCCTTTTTGGCAACCTTCTTGAATACGATTTTACTGTTCGTTTAGCTTTAGCATCATAGCCTTTTCTGGAGGAATGGAGAACTTTGGCTTGATCCAGAATGGATGTCAGGAGGTAGATGAGATCCTCTGATGACTCCTGGGTGTCTGAGGGTGAGTAGATGTTGTTGTTATGATTGAAGAGACTAGGAAATAGCTGGCCCTAGAACAGGTTTTAAGTTAGCTGGGATTCAAGATCAAAATTTATAAGAAAGACAATAATATTTGGAAAATGCTTACTATACAATTTCATAAAATTTCAAATTTTGTTTATTTTGTTGATTTTGACTTCTTAAGAATTAGAAGTTTGCTCCCCGATAATGTTTAATATTTATTTGCTCTTAGAAATTAGAGATACATTTTTAATTATTTTTGGATAATTCGTTAATTCTGGGTGGACCGTGAACAATATTATTGCTCTTGTGGGAGAAGCAGGAAGGGTTGTGATACCGAAGCCCGCTGTCAAGTATAGATTTTATGTTTCATCCAGAGTGCATAAAAACATATCTATTGAACATTTTAACATGATTACTTACTTGACAAAGTGTGAGAGCCCGTACAGTGAGCATCCCTCGCAAAATGAGTCGCACATACTCCAACTGCCTGGCTGAGTACTGGGAAGCTGCTGCAGTGTTGTAACCAGGAACAAACCCCAGCCTGCGTGATCTGCTCAAAACCATGGGTTACAATTATTCTAGCAAAAATAAGTGTAAGAGAGCTCTGACAAACCTCCAACTCTATGAATACTCATGTTTTGAGGTTCTAATTAAAATGTAAATGTAATAATCCATAGAAAGGAGAATTTATTCTTCTCTTTGCACTTTTCACGAAGAACTACCTATACACTTAATTTTTAAAAGTTTAACTAGCATGCTCAGGTTACAAGAGGCAAGTTTATATGGCCAACTAATGACAAAAGAAAATTGACATAATATTGCTTAAGAGGAGGTTGGATAGATGGGTGCTGCTTATAGAATGATGCGGCGAAGCTTGAAACTAGATTGCTCCGCCGTATATAATGCACAAAATAGTGCCGTTTGACGTGTGTTGAATGGCTAATTTTCATCACAAGTCAGCTGATCGCTAGCAATTCCTTCAAATCAGCGAGAACAGAAGCTCAAATTTACCTTGAATTTTCGCTTGACATGCTTTTTGGTATGCGAGAATTTGTCGTTGTTATTAATTAGATAATTTCGAAAGCCGAATATTAGAAATCTTAATTAAATTATCTACCGGACGTAGGAAGCCGTTTTTCGATAAATTTGATAAATGACGTAAAAAAACGTAATCAAAAGTTATTTTTTTAATTTTACAAAAAATGGCTAGTTTATGTGAAAATTTAATTCCTATGTCCGGTAGAGTTTAAAAAGAGCTTTAATTTGACATACAAACTTTAGTTTTCCGTCCAAAAATAAACGAGAAATCCCGCATACCAATTAACATTGGTTCTTATGGAGTATAAATCCAATATGGCCGCCAACTCCAACCTCCTCTTAACCACAGGCCAGATCATCAGGCCAGGACCACAGATGAAGAAATATACAGATTAGCAACCTAATGCATTTTTTCGTGCCCATTATTTCTAGCGGTTTCAAGATTGTTGAGCTGTTTTACCACCCAACTTGCTCTGGTTTTCAAAGTTATTAATGGTTATATCTATTCTTTTGCACCTAAAGATTTGCCATCGACGAAATCTCCTTTGATACCAGTGAAATACGGGAAAAAAACAGCTCAACAGAAATGACGCTGCCCGAAAAAAAGGGTACGAAAAAGTACATTGGGTTGCTAATGTGTATTACTTCTTCATCCGTGAAAGAACTAATTTTTGTTGAGAGCATGAGTAAACCAATTTGAAGGAAAACATCTTTGGTTCTCAACTAAATGTTAGCTTTGTCTCAGGCTTAGATCTATACACTAATTTATTATATTAGGGGTTATTTTATGATCAAGACTCCTCCAAGAAATCAGAATCAATTTTAATTATTTAGGTGTTGCTGCAAAGTGCTCGACAAGAAGTTTTGCAGGATATAAAATATATTAAGACTAAAGGGAAGGGCCCATGACACCCCTAAAGATTCATATTTGTTCATAAGATTTAACATGGTAATAAAGATTTCAAGGAATTGCTGATTATACTGAACATTGTTTAATCAGCAGACTAAAAATAAAAATAAAAATAAAAAAAAGCTGCTGAGCAACGTATGTGTCCCCATTAAGAAAAAAATATGTTCACTTTAGGAAAGTTTATTAAAAAACTTTTTTTAATTTGTCTAAAATCAAAAAAAGGTTTTATCATAGGATTTATTAGTAGTGCCACAGATGAAAAACTATACAGATTGGTAACCCATTGCACTTTTTCATGCCCTCTTTTCAAGCGGCATCAAGATTGCTAGGTTGTTTTGTCACCCGTTTGTTTTGGTATCGAGGATAATTTTATCAATTTTAAATCTTTAGGTCCCAAAGAATAGACTTAGCTATTAATTACTTTGATATCAGTGCAATTTAGGTGGCATAACAGCCCAACAAACTTGACGCCGCTGGGAAAAAAGGGCACCAAAAAATGCATTAGGTTGCCAATCTTTATAGTCCTTCATCTGTGGTAGTGCTATTCAATCATAAATATTTTCATATGTTACATTTCTGTATTCAGAACTAATACATTAATACATTTCTGTATCCTCACACCTGGTGGTAGCTGGGGGAGCGAGGGCCACCAGCACATCCTGCCACTTCCCTATCAGCCGGGAGTCCAGCAGCTGCCAGGGCTCCAGAGTGTGCAGCGACGGCAGCAGCGGTTGGCAGGAGTGCTCGTGCAGACGACACAGCAGTGTCGCCAACAGCTCGGCGTCGTGGCAGTAGTCCTCCTCTGTGTAGTGCATGGTGCCGCCACCGGGGGCGCTCAGCATCACGTTGAACCATGGGAACCAGTAGGAGCGGTGGCGCTGCGTGCGGAGCCCGTTGATCAGCTGGTCCAGTATCACCTGGGAAAGAAGGGTAGTAGAAGAGGAGGTTGTCTCAGATGTAAATTTAAGTAATACATGATTACGACTTTATTAGCAGCATAAAATTTAAAACGGTTGTTGTTACTTAAATTTTTAGTTTATAATGTAGGAGTCTCAATAGTATTTTAACCAACCCTGATTTGAAAACATTTCTACAAACACTCAATCTATTTATTGAAACACAAGGTGTTTTCTTTACAAAATCATAACAAGTTAATTGATAATGGCCATTTATGGGGACAATTTAAAGATTTTTTTTCAACATTAAAAAAAAATACATCACTTTAGTACAGTAAAGGGCAGAAGTTTTTGAACAATGGTGCTATCGACACTTTGTTTACAACTGAACATATGGTCATGCTTCGTAATAGTTATACAGGTTAACTGCAGATGCAGTGTTTGTTAGTGAAGCTGCAACTGAATAATCTAGTATATTAACTACTCTGCTTTATCAAAATAATTAATTAATTAATTTATTTATTTATTTAACATTAGTATTATTTCCATGATTACCAAAACATGTAGAGAGAGTTTGTCGTGGTCCCAGTCTCGAAGAATGCCAATCAAGGACCCATGGTCTTCCTCCAACCGAAACCAAAGAAGTGTCTTGAGCATATAGTCACTAATCACCTGTCCTCCTTAAAATAAAATAAAAAACAGATTTTTTTAATTTGTACAGTAAAAACTTCAAGCTTCCAGCTAACTTTTAAAATAGCTTTTTTAAGTAGCTTAGTGAATTTTAAAATTGGATTAGGGAAACTGACAGTGGAATTTTCTTTAACTTGGACTTCATGAAGTTCAAAAATACATACATTTTTATCAATTAAAGACTTCAAAAGCCTGACCTAGCATAACCAACCATTGGTGGTCCTGCGGAGGTCGTGAAGTATGTGCCTCAGCACAGCAAGGACACGTGCTGGCGTGCTGTGCGCCGCGTAGTGAGTGAGCAGAGCGCACTCGGTGGCGGGGAACCGAAACTGCCAAGTGGCCGAGCGATCATCACACCGAGTGGTGGGATGGGGCGGAGCCGGCACCAGGTAGAAACCCTCAATATACAAACCAAACTTTATTAAAATTAAAAAGTCCATTACATCTAAGTTTTATACTAGATGAGATAATTTTTTTCTGTTATTTCTTGAAAATTTATTATAGCTTATCAGTTTTGAATAAGATCCATAATATTCCCTAACTTAAACTTTATGGTACTCACCAAAGTCGCGGCTTGGTGGTAGAGAAGAGCATCCACATGGTAAAGAGGCACTCGACTGGGGAAGTCACAGTTCTGAGGCCACCCTGTGAATCCGATGCCTAGAGTCAATGTTACCTGCAGGAATATTTGCATCGTTTATAGTAAAACTCGTGAATTTAATTGCTTTATGTGAAGTTTTGGATATTTAACTAAGTCAGGGTTTGTTGCAATATTTTACTCAATGAAGTCAGTTTTACTGGAGTGAGTATTTTTAGATGAGACAGAACATATAAAATTACAGAGCACCTCAGATTATCCGGATCCCATATATATCCGGTTCCCGGATTATCCGGACCGGTCTATATACAAGAAATTAAAAAATTAAAATCATGGCAAAAACATGATTTTTAGCGAGTTCACGGGTGAAATGCGCCTTCTAATAATAAAATGCAAATGTAATACATTTCAGTATGAAGTTGGAATCACAATAATTGAAGGAATCACAATGCCTGATCAGTACATTACAGCATTTTCATGAACATAGTTTACTGCTTCTTGTGGCGCTAGCAGTAATCAACAAAGGCGTAGCCTATGGCAATTTTGCGAGTTTTTTTATTACAGTCATTTTATGTGTTACGTTATTTCTTAAGAAGAGTTACTGTAATAAGTTTTGAGAATTGGGTTAGTTTCGTCATGATTACTTCAAGTTTGAGTTATTTTGAGTTAACATTATTTAATCTTAATAAATTAAATATTTTATTCGGACATTTTATTTCAAACCTAATATGTAATTACGCTAAAAGTTAACATTATCTTTGTATGATTTATAATAAAGTTTAGTTCTTAAATTTGCTTCAAAATTAACCCCCTAAAATTTAAAAGACTAACATGTTGTACAGTCTTGACACGTTGTTTGCATCATCAATTTATCAGGGGCTAAGGTACGTGATCACTATTAAGGCGATATTGTAATGACCTCGGATTATCCGGATTTTTTGCTATCCGGATCTGTGTTCCGGATTAATCCTGATAATCCTAGGTATACTGTATGAGTGAAAGTTCTATATGACTTTTAGTATCAATGGAAAATGAATATAACATGGTTGGATGTGGCAATTTGAAGTTTTATATCTGAAAGGATACCAAAAGAAAGCAGACTATGCCACTAACCTCAACGTCTTCCTCAGAGGTGGAGTAGCAGTGGGGTGGCTGCAGCCCGACCCTTAGCCTCACACAGGGGGTGCCCTCCACAATGGCTAGCCGAAACTCTCGAGGGTCCGGGAAACTGTGTCTGTGGCAATCCGCTAAAACAACAAAAGCTCTTTACAAATATGTTAGAAGACTTAAGTTGTGAAATTTGTCCGAAAATGTATTGAGTATTTCATGGTTTTCTCTAGTAAAGAAATCCGCTGCTTTCAAACAGACAACATCACTTTGCAAGGGTTGTTAACATTGAAAAGTTGATCCTTCGAATCAGCTGATTTCAAGTAAACAATATTTTGTGCCACAAGAGAGTATGTATTTTGAACTCATAGTTGCAATGTTGTTGTAACATCACCACAGCCTTGCTTCTAGAGAAGGCTATGGTATTCCACAGTATTCAGCAAAATAGATCTAGTCATATTTAATATTTTGCAGAACTAACCCAACATTCAAAATTCTTTTTCCTGGACACTCTCGTTACCTGTTCCGAAGTAGAACTGGTTCTGCGGCGGAGAGCTGGCCAGGTAGAAGGCCACCTCGGGATCAACCACTTTGCCCGGAGCCCCACAGAGCCGCGACTCGTCTATCTGGTCCGGGGGCTCTGGGACCGATGTGCGCGACGCCGCCGCCGCCAGCAGCTCCACAAACCGCTCCTGCACCTTGTCTCTGTGTGTCGGACATTCATGTTCAAGTAAAAAAAGTAACATTTACTTTGGCAGCTAAATTTTTAAGATACAGATCACTTAAATGTTTGAAGGGAAACAGCAAGGCATTTAGATTTTAACAACTGTCCCTAGAAGCTATCAGACATTTCCTTGAGGTATAATACTTGATATTCAAAAAATATTTCATGGCTGATTCTAGTATTGCTACTTCCATAAAGTTATATGTAGATGAAGCTTCAGCCTCGGCCTCTGGTGGTTCAGCCATTTCTTTTGTTTCCTCTGGAGATGAGTAAAAATTTGAAACTGTATTAAAGTTTTTAGATTTTATAATAATGATTAAATTATAATTTTACAAAATAAACTGCAGGCACGTTGTTTTCTGCATAATTTATGTTGACAATTTACACCGCTTCAACAATAACAAAATAAATAATTAATAAAAATTATCAATTTTTATGAAACGTTACTGGAAAAACTAATTTACCTTCGCAAAAAGCCATTGTTGTTAATGAACTCAGCCCAGTCTTGAAGCTTAGGTCCAGAAGGCCTCACTTTGGCAAACCCCTGCGGCCCTCCCTCGGCTTGCAGGACTGAACATGTTGGCTGCTCTGCGTCCTTGGGGTATAGCAATGGGGTGCTGAGGTTGTCCAGACGCACCAGGTAACTTAGACTCTAGCAAAAAACATTGAATAATGATAAACAAAACAAACACCTCAAAGTAAATACAGATATACTAGTCGTTTCCAGTTAATGAAATTAACTATTTAAATGATGAGAGAAAATTTTGTCAACTTTGAGTAGGCAAACATTTTATAGTTTGCAATATATTGGATATCACTATTAGTTTAATTCTTATAAGTTTATGTTTCTTAGCGTTATTATGATTTTAGTTAGGTTTTCTCTTTAATTTTCATATTTTTTCTGATGATCTCTAGAAGTATAATAATCAATATTTTCTCTCCACTGAGGTACAGCATAGTTGTTGTGTTTATAGATTTTCCATTTGTGAATTTCTTCGGGCTGTATAGAAGTGGTCTCGAACCTGAATGTGAGATTAACTACTCGTATTAAGCCTTTATTTGTTCCTTTTGATTTTCGCTTTATCATCAACTTTTCCTCCAACTCCCAATATCCTAAATGCATACTTCTCCTCTTCATATGGTTCACAGTTTTCTTTCTTTAATTTGTTCTCATACGCATTCTAATGTCTGCAACAATTTTATTAGGCCCTCTGTCAACCTTCACCGTCACAGGTCGTCTTCATGCAATCCCGCCATTCCTTGGATTTTTTCCATACTTCTTCAACACTTGACATTTAGGACTTGCTTGTACATAAAAATATTGTTATCTCTTGTGGCTGGGAGGGCCCATAGTTAAAACTCTGTCTCCTTCAAATCTTGAATAATTGGTTATGGATAACTAATTACTTCTATCCTAAGGTATATTTCCTTTTTAAGCGAACCAGTAATCATATCTCCCAAGCTATTCTCCTTATTCCTAATCCTTCATATTTCTTGTTGGAGTGTAAAACCCTTCTTGAAGTACCACTTGGAAGTTGGAACACTTTTTTAAATAGAACTTCTTATTCGTTTGTCTCCGTCTTTAAAGAACTGATCAGGAATTTCTTTTAGACAGACAGTTTGAAGAGAATATATTTGTTTGGTATTGGTGAAATGAAATTTATTGGTTTACTTTATTACGTTTTTTACACCCACTTTTAAAAATTATTTTATGTGAGTGATTCTCTACAACAGATTTATTTTCTACAACAGATTTAAGTTTTATTTGAAGATTATATTTCAATATTAATAATCCACCAAGATATGAATGCTATCACAAAGTAGTTGTTGTAAACTAAAAAAATAACCAAAAAATGTAAATAAATATCAAAGTGACAGAAGATAGACATTAAGGTTTTTCTCAAGACAGCTGTTAATTAAAATAAAAAGAGTTTATACAAACCATATGTTTGGTAAAATATACTTCCATTTAAAATACATGGGAACTTAAAAGTCCAGTGGGGCAAAGCACATTGAACTTAGGATTACAAAAATTATTCCATAACCTCTACAGAAAATTCCCTTTAATTTGACACCACAATCATCAAAATCGGTTCATAAATAAAGGAGTTTTGCTGTACACAAGAAATTCCTTAGCAAATTAGTATAATAGATTCAGCCAGGAAGTCTTGTAGGGGTGGAAGTACGAGAGAGATGGAGAACACCCCCACCACTGTTTTTCCTTCATCGGTTGTGTAAGGTCAACTTAAAATCCCACATGGCCTATGAAAACATAACAGATATTGTTGCAAACAAAGAATTATAAGTTTTGACAGATGAGTTATTTCGAAATTTGACTGTACCGAGACTCGTGGTAGGGGAAATCTTCACTGCGCATGCGCATCCCACAGGACCTCTGGGCTGAACAGATCTGTAAACCCCAAGATCAATCGAGTGCAATAAGTATTCTACACGCAGTATTCTGCAAGTATTCTTATTGCATGTAGTGTGATGATTTTACCTTGTATATAATTAATTATCAGCTGTTCTTGTCACTATGCAATTTTTATATGTTTATTTATTTGTTATGTTTTTCTATAGTAATAGGTTTAGCTGAATATAGCCTTAGATTTTAAAAGGTCTAATTATTCTCACAACAATTTATTCAGCTAATATTAAAAATGGAGAATTCGTTAAAACCTTCACAGTTAAATATAGATCCAGACTCTCCAACAGCAAAAAAAGAATTTGTTCATTGGTTGAAAAAGTTTCAGAATTTTGTTGACATTACTAAGATTTCAGAGGAGAATGTTTTGAAAGTTTTAATCAATACTGTGTCTTTTACATGTTATGAATACATTGAAGAATGCTTGACATATGAAGAAGCTATCAAGACCTTAAATGAAATATATTGTAAACCGCCTAATATTATTTTTGCAAGACACAAATTGGCAACTAGAAAACAAAAGTCAGATGAAACCATCAACAATACGTCCAAGCTTTGAAATCATTAAGCAAGGACTGTGAATTCAAATCTGTGACCGCTGAGCAAAATCGTAGTGATTGCATACGCGATGCATTTATAAACGGGTTGTTATCTGCTGACATATTCGACAACGACTTTTGGAAAACAAACAATTAGAACTCCAAGATGCAATCAATCAATATCTAGCTCTTGAAATGGCTCAGAAGAACGCTGAAGCTTACAAACTACTACAAATGAAATTTTTTGCGCAATCCCCAAAACAAATGCTAAGCAAGAAGAGTTCCCACTTCACCCGGAAGAATCTAAAATGTTAGCTGCCACTCTGTCAAAATGTTTCTTTTGTGGTAATCATCGCCACTCTCGGTCTAATTGTCCAGCCAAAGCTGTTATCTGTCATAACTGCAGTAAGAAAGGACACTTTAGTAAGGTATGCAAATCCAAAGTCTATAACAAAAAATTTAGTAATAAACAGTGAGTCTCTGCTTTTTCCGAGTCAGCTAATCCTACAACAGCTAATATTACTGCTGCTGGCCCCGCTTGTTTGTCAAAAGCAGTTATTTCAGTCAAAGTAAATGGTAGAAATGCTAACTCCTTAATTGATACCGGTAGTTCTGATAGCTACATAAATTATGATTTTGCTTTAAAACATGGAATCAGAGTAATTACTGGAGCTGGTCAGGTCTCCATGGCGACCACATCTTTGAAGTCTCATGTGCAGGGTTATGTATTAGTTGACCTCCAAATTCAGGGTCAAACATACAATGGTTTTAAATTATCGATTTTGCCTCAGTTATGTGCCGATGTATATTACTTGGTCATGATCTCATGAAGCATCATTCTCATGTTGATGTATCTTTTGGAGGATCTAGACCACCACAATCTATCTGTAGCTTAATACCAGTTGGGGTCGTGTCTCCTAAATTATTCGGTAACTTAGCTCCTAACATGAAACCCATTGCCACTAAAACTCGGCGATTCTCAGAACTGGAATCCCAATTCATTATCGGTGCTGTACAAAAGAGCTTTCTGAGGGCATAATAGAGGAGAGCAACTCTCCTTGGCGGGCACAGCCATTAATCACTCAAAATGAAAATCATAAGAACGTTTAGTTATTGATTATTCGCAGACGATCAATAAGTACACTTTACTTGATGCCTACCCACTACCGCGGATTGATGATATTGTCAATAAGGTGGCTAAATACTCTATTTTTAGTACTATTGGCTTGCAATCTGCATATCATCAGATACCTATTTCTGTAGAAAAAAGACCTTATACAGCGTTTGAAGCTGCTGGTAAGCTGTATCAATTTACAAGAATCCCTTTTGGAGTCACTAACGGTGTAGCTTGCTTTCAAAGAGTTATAGACTCCATAATATCAAAAGAAAATCTAAAAGGCGTTTATGCTTATTTAGATGACATAACCATCTGTGGTGGTTCCCAAACAGAACATGATGATAATTAAGAAAAAGTTTCTTGAAGTAACTAAAAAGTACAATCTTACCTTAAATAATAAGAAATGCAAGTACTCTCTTACTTCAATTAAATTGCTAGGTTATTTGATTTTTAACAAAACTATGAGACCAGACCCTGATAGACTTAAGCCATTGTTGGAGTTGCCGCCTCCTAAGAATACAGCCTCCATGAAACGTGTTGTAGGTATGTTTGCTCACTATTCTAAGTGGATACCTAAATTTTCAGACAAGATACAACACTTGATACAGTGTAAGTCTTTTCCTTTGTCTGAGCATGCCAGTTCTGTCTTTGAAAAACTAAAACATAATATTGCAAACTCAATGCTAACAACCATTGATCCTGAAAGCCCATTACTGGTTGAGACTGATGCGTCCAATTTTGCTGTTGCTGCAACACTAAGCCAAAATGGTCGACCTGTAGCTTTTTTCTCCAGATGTCTTTCTGATTGTGAAAGAAGACACTCTGCAATCGAAAAGGAAGCGAGCGCCATAGTAGAAGCTCTACGGAAATGGAAGCACTTTCTCGTAGGCCATCATTTTAAACTCGTGACAGATCAACAAGCGCTTTCTTTTATTTTCGATTTGAAGCATTCCAGCAAGATAAAGAATCACAAAATTATGCGGTGGCGCCTCGAATTGTCATGCTTTAGTTTTGACATTGTGTACTCTCCAGGTAGTAACAATGTAGTTGCTGATACATTTTCAAGAGTAAGCGCCTCTATGTCTGATGACCGTCTCTTTGAATTACATCAAGCACTAAGTCATCCAGGTGTCACACGTATGTACCACTGGGTGCGGAGTAAAAATCTTCCGTATTCTCTCCAGGAAGTTAAGAATTTAATAGCATCCTGTCCTGTATGTGCAGAGGTTAAGCCACGTTTTACAAACCAGTAGATCAGCATCTGATAACAGCTACTTCACCATTTGAGCGATTGAACATCGAATTCAAAGGTCCCATTCCGTCTAGCACTGGAAATCACTACTTACTTACCATTATAGATGAGTATTCTAGATTTCCGTTTGCTTATCCCTGCAGAAATACTAGTTCGTCTACTGTGATTAAGTGCTTACATAATCTGTTTTCAATGTTTGGCACTCCCAGCTATATACATTCTGACTGAGGATCATCTTTCTTATCTCAAGAATTAGTCTCATATTTGCATTCTCGTGGGATTGCTACAAGTAAAACTACGCCTTACAATCCGGAAGGAAACGGACAAGTCGAGCGATTCAATGGAACACTCTGGAGAACAATAATGCTTGCACTTAAGACGAAGAATCTAACAATCAAACAGTGGGAGACTGTTCTTGATGATGCTTTGCACGCTGTAAGATCCTTCTGTGCACTGCGACCAATGCAACTCCCCATGAGCGGTTTTTCACACACCCTAGAAGAACATCAAGTGGAACTGCTTTGCCCACATGGCTAAGCTTTCCTGGACCTGCTCTACTGAAATGTCACAATCAGTCCAGCAAATATGATGAGAAGGTTGAAGAAGTCGAAATTATTGAAGCCAACCCTCAATATGCCCGTGTTCGGAGTAAAAATGGTCAGGAATCAACTGTTTCTTTGAAGCATTTGGCACCTCGAGGGGATGTGAAACTTCTCAACCATCAATTGGTGGATCAAGTGACACCTTCACCTGATTTGACTTCGACTCCCCTAAACATTCATAGATCAACGCCAACTTCAACTTCTCACCTACTGCAGATGCCAACTCCACGAGGGAGTGGTCAGAATGAAAGCTCACATGGAGGACCCGAAATTGAACCTGAAACGGAGGAAGATGAAAACCAAATGCTATCCTTCAATTCAGGAACAAGTGCAAACGAGTTAAACACATCATTGGACAAGCAAAGGCCTGTAAGGCAGCGAAGACTACCCCAATATCTCAGAGACTATGAGCACAGTTTTAAGGAGGGGAGAATGTGATGATTTCACTTTGTATATAATTAATTATCAGCTGTTCTTGTCACTATGCAATTTTTATATGTTTATTTATTTGTTATGTTTTTCTATAGTAATAGGTTTAGCTGAATATAGCCTTAGATTTTAAAAGGTCTAATTATTCTCACAACATAGTGACACAGGACTGTGTATTTATCCACAATCCAGTTACACCTCAAATTTGACAATTTGGTTTTATTCAAGTTGACGGTACTGATGTGTTGTGAATATAAGAGGACACTGATCTCCTGGTCCTTAAATGTTCTCAATTGGTATTATTAAAAATAGTTAAAGGTCTGTTCTACAAGTGTTATTAAAATTTGTCTTTGAGTTATGGCATCCATTAAATGGCTATTCCAAATGCCTCAAAATGAATACTCACTTTACTCACCCAAATGAATGAGTAGTACCTACTCACTTTAAGCAAATTATAATAGATGAGAGTAGTGTTTCTAGTAAATTTAGTTTGTCAGGGGGGACTAAGACAGCTTACCCTGGAGGCAGGCCGAGTTGGGTCGAGGTTGATGAGGAACTTGCAGCTGAACCTCGGGTCGAGAGTCCCCACGCCGCACAACAGCCTCTGCATCAGTCGCTCCACCAGCGCCCCCGAGCTGGCGTCACCCCCGGGCTCACAGTGCGGCTCCCCTGTGTGCAGTAAACATACATCCAGATTTGGTTACATCTGTTTCAATGGAAATAACCGTGGGTGGGTTGAGGTCATAATCTTTGGGAGTTCCGGTACAGCTAACACAAAGAGATACTGGTACTGTATGATCAAAATCTAAATTTAAACTCTTATTGAAATGGTTCATTCTAAATCAAATCTCAAGAACTAGGCCTATTTATTTTCTTTATCAACAATCACTACCTATTTTATGTTGTGAAGTTATTTGAATTTACAGAACTTAAATACGTTTTGTTTTGTAAGTTAGAAAAGAACTCAGGGATTTAAAATGAACATCTTCTATACTATATATTTATCAAATACATACCACTCACCTTTCATCGCACAGCCCAAACTACTTGACCTAGAACCTTGAAACTTTGCATGAACGTTCCTCTCAGGGCATATAGGCATTCACTAAGAACGGATTTTTAAAAATTCCCTCAGTGCTACGCCCTATGATACATCAAAGTTTCAATGTTAAAGTACAGGAAGGTCATGTAGTTGTCATGGCAACCTTTACATTAAATCATATATCCAAGAAGTTTTCTGTTTTTCCATGGGTAAAATCGGTGTTGATCAGCTACCTAGTGGTGAATATAATTAAGAGACAATATTTTTATACAATAACTTAAGTCTGGCATACAAACCAAATAATCCAAATCAAAAAACTAATAAAATTGAATCTAAATTATAACAAAAAAACTTGGAAAAATAAAAAGTTATGCTAGAAAACAATCTTCTTCTTCCCTACCAAAAGATTCTCAAAAACTCAGGGGGTGCTGAGCACTTCTTGGCACTCCTTGACACCCGCCCAGGGAAATGAGTTTGGTAATTTATCATTTGTCTTGTGAAGGAAGAATTATATAAACATAGACCGGAAGAGAAGCATACAGTACCTGAGAGGTTGCTCAGTTGGTCTGAGAAGTAGTAGTTGAGGAAGGAAAGCTGAGCTTGGGTGAATGTCAGCTCTGAGTTCGGCAAATATACATCTGTATCCTTTTTCCTTCTGCTGAGTCCATTTCCCATGCTCTGTAAAAATAGTTATTTATTTTTCTTTCTTAAAATAATGAGAATAATGTGTTGATTCACATTTTTTTAATAAAACAAAAATGTGCCTGTTGTGGAAAGTCACTCTATGCTATAAGCTTGGGTGAATGTCAGCTCGTAGTTAGGCAAATGCACATCTGTTTCCTTTTTCCTTCTGCTGAGACCATTTTCCATGCTCTGCAAGTAGTTATTAATTTCCTTTCCTAAAATAACGTGAATAATGTGTTAATACTTTGATGGATGCAATAACAAACAGTACCTATTTTATTTAATTTATTTTAAAACTTAATTTATTTAATATGGCATGTGATGATATTTGATGAAGATCTGTTTGCAAAGAAGCTTATTCTGACTTTTCTTAATTGTTTATTATGTTTACCAATACCATTTCAATTAGAGAGTACTCAAATAGAAGGTACCTTTGTTTAGGTCACTAGTTTACCTTTAAATCACTAGTTTTTTAAAGGTTTGCAAAACAACATGTATTTTTAAATTCTTAAAAGAGGACAGGACTGTACTAATTATTCCAAACGAGTAAACTATTATTACAGTTTGACAAACTGTGTTAGTGTTGGAGGATTCATTCAGTATGAAAAAGAAAACTAGAGAGTATAGCTAATTCTGCAAGAAACGTCATTGATTTGATTTGATTTTTTATGACAGAAATTTGGGCCTAGTTCATTAATTAATAACTGTTGAAACAGTAAATCATAATTCGTGTTGGAATCGCCCCTGAAATACAATTTTTAACGGTTATTCCATGTTTAACTGCAGACATTAAAATAATTTCAACCCTCATTTCTGAAAAAATAAACCTCAAAAAACTGTGTTAAACCTCTGACAATTTTATTCTTGATTAAATGTTATTCTTGGTTATTTTAACAATGAATGGTCAATAATCAATAATCTCTATCATTTTCAACAATTGTTTCTAGCTTTAAAAATACTCTTGACAAAATTGAAGATACGACTCCAGAGCAACCGCGCGCGTCGCTCGGGCGCTGCACAGCAAACCGCTAAAAAGATGGCACTTCGCCCTCATGCACTACACTCCCTGCGCCTTGCGGAGATTCTACAGGGCAACGGCCACAGAAAACTAAAAACGGTAGGCCTACTCTCCTCAGAAACTGACTGAGTTGCCTCGATTGGTCCAGATTCCGATACAACGCGTATCCTCTCAACTAAAATTACAATCAATATTTTGAGGGCTATAGCTACGTAAAATAACAAAATAACATTAAGAAAACCGAGATATTATTTACTGAAGTGAAGTATAATAGTCGCTTGTCTAAAGTTCGAATAAATTTAAGTCTCTTTTAATTTTAAGTGACATATATTAATATCACGCACAAAAAAACAAGTAAAGCTCAATTAGGTACTTAACTGAGTAATGTAAAATATAATGATCAAATACTATTTGCACCTTGGCAGCCAATCATTCTTTCAATGGTGGTCTGTGTTCTTTCAATCAACGTCAGAATCTTTCAGTTCAGTTCAGTTTGTGTCCAAACGATTGCAGCCATTGAGCGTTGTTCCATTGACTATTATAAAGTACAGTTGTACTATATTCGCAGTAAGTCAAAATTTGCAATCGTCGTAAAATGAAATTAATGGGCTAATTTATTGTGATATTATTTTTTACTCACTTTAAACAAATTATAGTTGACGAGAGCTTAGTTATTGTGAAATTTAAATCAGGTTAGATTTGGGCATAATATTCAAACAGTTTAACCCCTTCTCTCTCCATAAATCACTTAGGCCCCACTCCGATAATTTTCTAAGTTGGTGCCCATGTTCTTCTGCAACTAAACGCTCTTCCGGTCTCTTACTGAGCCTGCCAAACACCTTACTTAACATTTCAAGAGACAAGAAGAAATATACATCAATATCTGAATAAGTCTTCCCATTTCTTTAGAAGCTCAACGAGATTTTTTTAAAAGTCAAAGTATTACTTAGGGCCTGCTGTAGATTTTCCTTTGAAGCTCTTAAAACCGTTGTACTGTTAAATGGGATACAAATACGATTTTTTATTTATGCACGTTAAATTTCAATCAAAATATATTGTGGTACCAGGAGACCGAGCTCGGATTTCCCCCTTACAATTCCGAGACTCAGAATTCCAGGAGTTTTGAAAATACGGTGCAACATCGAAAATCATTATTTTAATTTAAGAAGATATATGATTTCTATATTTTTGAGAATATTTTCAACATACATGACACGTATAGGATCCGTGTAACGATATAATGAGCTATTTTTTTCTTTTGACGGATGCAGTACGTAATCCCAAAATGGCCACTGTTTTCAATGTCCGGGATTTGAGTACGTGAAACATTTGTACCACTTTAAACTGCATGTCATCACGCATAAAAGGTATTTTTATAAATAATTAGAATTACGAGATAGTTTTCATCTCCACTTGCGATTGTTATAAGATTTTTTAAACTACCACTTAGAAAGTAGTGGTATCTGTTAACAAAATTAATAAGGCTATTGCCACGTTTTACATTCATAGTGGTCCAGGAGGATTTTATAGGTTTACGTTTTTATGATCCTACAAACAAAAGTTATTATAATTGTACTATATTTCCGAAATAAGTTAATAATTTTCTTCCTCGCTTCATTAAAATTGTGCAGTATTTTCACGGTGGACTTTTGACATTATAAACAAATTAGCGTAAAACAATACCGTAAAATAAAACTGTAATTTTGCACAAGACAAAATACAATGCAATGCAATACAGTACTAAAAAGTTATTAGCACGTATTAAAACCTGAGGCAGTATAGGTAAAAACCCAATAAAAATGTCACTCACTTTTCACAGGTGGGGTCGCAGATCGCCAACACACAGATACTATACGCTGTTGCATCCCACAACTCCAACAATGGTGCTATATCCGGTTGACTCCCCACTTCCTGACTTCCGGTTCGATCGCCGTGCATTGTGACCAAGGCCTTGGTGGCTTTGTGACAAGTGATAACGCGGAGCTCCAAATAAATTATCTGCTGCCGTGTCTGTACCGAGTCGATCGCTGGTCGTCAAGATGGCATGTTTTGTATAATCGTGCGTTTATTTTTTCCTTTTATGATTTTTCCTTTCTTTGTCCCCTAGGAATGTGGAAGTAGTCCTATGCGGGAAAGTCTCGATAATTATTCAGAAAGTGAATTAAGTATTTTGATTTATAGAATTAAAAATCGTCAAATGGGCACATACTACACTCCTCCATTTTCAGTGTTTTGACCTCTAATACACAAGAGACAAGAACAAAATTCTTTCGATTCGATAAAAATTTTACATTCGTTTTTATAACGTTTTTATGATTTTATATCAATATTTTCATTTGATAGCTGAGTATATTTCTATTAAAAAATCCTTAACAGGTATTCTACATAAAAATGAACATTAAATTAATTCACCGTTAGTTTTATGAAAAAAAGTTGAGCATTCTATTCTAATTAAACATCGTCAATGTAGGTCTAAATCCGGAATGATTCTAAAACATATGCCATTTTGTATGAAAGATGAATCTGTTATGAAACGTTTTGGTAAAGAACTTGTTGTACCTCCCAAAATACTGTAATTGCTTTTGGGGAGTGAGAATATTCAGAAAATAGCTCATTAACATTACAGAGTGGGTCATTACGGATGTCGAATAAAAGATTTATTAGAATCTATATAAAGAATTGTAAAAAGTATTATTCTAACGAAACGTGGGTCAATTATAATTTAGAAACTGCTTGTTTTGCAGTTTATAACTTATAACTGCTAACCCTTTACTCTAGAACAGGCGATTTTCCTAGTCCAATAACTGGATCATTCCCGTCGTAAACATGACACCGGCAGCGGTGGCGTAGAGACAACACCCCGAACTCGCTAGAACAGAGGATGAGCTAACGGCGCGGAGACACTCCCTGCCGCAACAATAGGCGCGGGTGTATACCTCGGCGCCGCGTGACGTCGCATATCAAGTTTGCATCATTTACAGCTAGGCTTAGGAGGTGTTTGCCAGTCAGGGAGTGTAGGGGGAGTTCACCGCGGACGTGAAGCTCTAGCCAGGATGTCGCTCCGGAGGATCGGTATGTTGAAAAGATTAGTAAACTTACTATAGCCCACAAGGCGTCACGAAATTGTGATATTCAAAATTCAAAACTTAAACAACAGGCACGCGTTTATCCAATATACTCAAATGGATAAATGAGTAAATTACTCCACACTGTCACTGTACATCTTTAGTGCATACGCAATTACGCTTTAAATAATATATGTTTATACCTGTCAAGATATATGATCCGTTTTAAGTGCAAAAGATCGCAACATACTCCTGTCAATTAGGCAGTCGTTTCGAAATGATCTTTATGTTTATGTTATTTTTATTAAAAGCGTTTATAAACATTCGGGCCGGGCCTGTCGAGCTGCGAAATGTCAAAAAGGTGAGTTCCTTACGCAGTCAATTTAATTATGAGAATAATGACATTTATTTGGTGGCGATAAGGTCTAAAACACTAAAACACCAAAAATTGCAAGACGTTTCGTACAATATTCTGCAGCGCTAAAACATTATCCACCTTCACACTAATTTGAGATGTATGATTTGACAAAAGTACCCTTAATAATTTAATAAGTATAGTAAAAACACTTAAGCCCAAGGGTTTACTTACTAAATAGAAAATTGCCCTCTTCTCTTTAGGCAGGACAACGTGTCTCTCTATATTTGTTGTTGCTTTTGCATGACTTACTGCACCTTGTTGGAACCTTTTTTAACATTAGTAAAGAGCTTAAGTTTATTACATTATGACACTTGATAGCTTAAAACTTACTACTACTAGTACTATAATAAAGGGTCGTTTGAATTTTCTCTCATAAGGAGCTTTTAGCCCCTTCAAGCCACTAGTTTCAATTTAAGTATAATTTTTCATGTGTGGAATACTTTATTTAAAACTATTTCTAGAGACAAGAGCAATCTTAACCATGTAACTGATATGCTTGAAATCAAACTAGCTCTTAATTCATTCCATAAAAATTCATCTTGCCCTAAATAACAAAAACGTAACACGAAGCGTAAGGAACTCACCTTGTAGAGTTTTGACATTTCGCAGCTCGACAGGCCCGGCCCGAATGTTTATGAATTGTGGATCACGCAAGAATCACACGCAGCGGGGGTGAAAGTGGGGCTGGGGTGACGAGTTATCTGTATTGATAACAGACATGCGATCGCCGGTCGCACCGTGCTGTTGTTGGGGGTAACTCTGAGATAACAACGACTCAACGCCCTTGTTTCCCTTAAGGAGATAAGTTGGTCTAGCATCTAACGCAGGGGGAACCCAGGATTTAATTTCGGGGGGGATATCCTATAAGAAGGGGGAAGGGAATGTTTAGGCACTCACAAAAACTCGTACTAATGTGATGACGGTAGACAAATAAGGTCGTCAATAAGGTCGGTAGACAAATAAGGTAGGCGAGTACCGCGTCACAGTAGACGAATATGGACGTCGCGGTAGACGAATATCGTCGTTGTAGTAACGCCACGGTAGACGAGTATCGCATCGCGGTAGACGAATATAGTCGTCGCGGAGTACAAATAAATATCATTGTCAACTACAAATTGTTATCACGTCGCAGTAGACGAAAATTGTCGTCACGGTAGAAGGATATCGTTGTCACGGTAAACGAGTATCGCGTCGCGGAAGACAAATATGGACGTCGCGCACCAGTAAGCAACTATCGTCGGTCGTCGCGGTAGGCAAAGATCGTCGATGCGCTAGACGAGTATCGTCGTTGTGTAGACGCCGCGGTAGACGAATATGGTCGTTACGGTGGACGAATATCATTGTCGCAGTTGACAAAAATCCTCGTCGCGTCGCGGTAGACGAAAATCGTTTTCGCGTCGCGGTAAACGAAAATTGTCTTAGCGTTACGGTAGACGAAAATCGTAGTCGCGTCGCGGTACCCGAAAATGGTTGTCTTGACGTAAAAAATTTCTGTTCTCCAAAATTTGGGGGGTATATCCCCTTTATCCCCCCCTGAGTCCGCCCCTGTTCTAACGTCTAACGCAGGAACCAATGGAACCTGAATATACTTGAAAATACTGATAACGGGCAGCCGAAACTTGGCTACAAAAATAAACTCTAAAAAGCTGTTTTAGCGAATTTCCCCTATAGGGAAGAAAGTGTAATGATTTTTTGTCTTTGAGTTATTGGCATTTATATTTTAACTAGTTAAAACGGGCATTTTATGAAATTAAGGCCCGAAACTTAAAACGCCCACATGATATTTATTATTAACATTTAAGAAATGAATTAGGTATCAAAATAAAGCTGAAAACTATAGATCTTTAAATCTACATAAAACAGACGTGATACACTTTCAATTTTATTGTTTATAAAACAAAAAAGTGGGAAGTTAGAAAAGGGACCTCAAGTCGGAAGTCAGAATACTGAGGAATACTTTGTTTGAAATTCATTGTTGGTGATGGTGATTTTATATTTTGATTAGGATTTTTGCGGACATTTGCCATCACTGATTAGTAAAAAACAAGTTTCACGACGTTTCGGGATCTGGAATCTGATCCCGTCTTCAGGTGGAAGAAAACCTAGAACATAACAAGATTAGTAACACATAGCCAGGGAAACCTGGACAAAAAACACAGCTAAAACAGAGAACTGTAAAAGCAGTCACGAAAACAATAAGCTGAAAAGAAAAACAATACACAAAATAACACAGGAATCATAAGTGTCAAGAATCACCAGACAGGAGAGAGCACGTCCACACCCAATCAGAGCTGAGCTGAGACTGGTGGGAGGAAAGCAAATGGCGGCGGCAACGGAAATGGCGGAAATTTTTCTAGCTTTGACAACAATCAAAGCTAGAAAAATTAAGACCTGTTGAAATTAGTAATAACTCTAAACATGATGAACAGATTAATGATGCAAATAATCAGGTTGTGAATCTTTCTTCACGAAATTTAAATTCAAATGAAATTTCCGTTTTGTCTAAAGGGCTGAACTTTTCTGTTGTGCCTAAATCAGTGAGGGCGCTTGACTTTGTTACGGGGATTGAGTCCGCTGTGTCTCAGCTCCTGAGACTCAGGGGGATCAGTTTCGGTGCGAGGCCAGCATCTTACTGAATAAAATACCTGTCCCAAAGCCCAACCTAAAGAAAGAGGAAATCAAGGCAGTATCTATCCTTGGGAAAGATGATACTATCAAAATATTGCCCGCGGATAAAGGAAACGCTACTGTTGTCTTGGACACAGTAACATATAAAGAGAAAATATTGGAAACTCTCCAAGCTGGTAAATATACTGAACTAAATAAAGATCCTACAGAAAGTTTCGAGCGTAAAGTTGCAAGCACTCTTAGGAAGCATAAACAGTTTTTTTTCTGA
This sequence comes from Flexamia atlantica, assembly GCA_035578135.1. Taxonomy (NCBI): domain Eukaryota; kingdom Metazoa; phylum Arthropoda; class Insecta; order Hemiptera; family Cicadellidae; genus Flexamia; species Flexamia atlantica. Next base: position 19,279,769 of record JAQJVK010000005.1, read on the forward strand.
TAAACAAAGAACTCGTTTAACACCGCATCACTCGAAAATCCCACACATGTATGGGTTACCTAAAATTCATAAAACTGATGTACCTCTTAGGCCTATAGTTAGCTCTTGCGACTCACCGTGTAGGGAACTGTCTAAAGTCCTCCTGGACATCCTAAAACCATTGGTAGGGAAAACTGACTCGTACATAAAAGATTCTAAAGATTTCGTTGAAAAGTCAAAGGACATAGTGCTGGCTTAGACGGATAAGCTGTTTAGTTTTGATGTTGAAAGTCTGTTCACGAATGTCCCAGTTCCTGAAACCTTAAAAATAATCGAGTCTCGGCTCGAAAAAGATGAAAGTCTAACTGAATGTACTAAACTTCCTGTTAACGTCATTATGGAACTGCTTGAATTATGCACTCAATTTAACTATTTTGAACTAGAGGGTAAATTATACCGTCAAGATGAGGGGATGGCCATGGGGTCGCCGTTGTCGCCTATCTTTGCTAATATCTTTATGGAGGAGTTTGAGCAAAAGGCTTTGTCTTTAGCTCAACTCAAACCGAAGATTTGGTGGAGGTACGTCGATGACACCTTCGTGGTATTTCCGCATGGAGACGATGAACTAAAAGACTTTTTAGGGCATCTTAACAGTATTTCTCCTTCCATCCGCCTAACAATGGAAGAGGAAGTCCAAAACAAACTAGCATTTTTGGATGTGTGCGTAGAAAAGGATAGGGACACGCTTAGGACAACTGTTTTCAGAAAAAAGACACACACAAGGCAGTACTTAAATTTTCAATCAAACCATCAAAAATCTGTCAAAGAAGGGGTAGCTTACTCACTATTTGACAGAGCAAAGAGCATTTGCTCAAATCAAGATGGATTAAATCAGGAAATCGAAAAAGTAGAGCAAGATTTGGCTAGGAATGGATACCCTCAATCCGTAATAAGAAAGTGCAAAACCCGTAGGGCTAAACAGAATGAGTCAGAAAACACTGAAAAGTTCGTTCCTATGTCAATCCCTTATGTGCCGGGATTATCGGAAAAAATTAGAAGAGTTGCTAGGAAGTTCAAAGTTAGAACCGCGTTTAGGACACAAAACACTCTTAGGCAATGTCTCGTAAAAACCAAACCAAAAAATGGCACTCAGGGATCAAAAAACTGTGTTTACAGAATAAACTGCAATAGTTGCTCTAGGCCGTATTATGGCGAGACAAAAAGACCTTTAAATGTTAGAATCAAAGAACACAAAGATAACACGAGGAAGGGCTTAGTGGATAAATCCAAAATTGCTCAACACTGCTGGTCTGAAAATCACCAGATGAATTTTGACGAAGCAAAAATAGTACACCGCGAACCTCATTTTTTCAAAAGAAAACTAATTGAAGCTTCATACATAAAACTAGCAGACCAACCAATCAGTCAATCTTCACTTGAAATAAGGCCAGTATGGCTACCAATATTAAACAAAGAATTGAAAGACAGGGAAAATAAAGTGTCAGCAAATAGGGTAATTACTAACAATTCTGTTCAAAATTCTCATAACATGTTAACCCGTAGCAAGGCCAAGGGGCAAAATCAGGTTAAAAAATAACTAAAAAAACACAAACAGACACACGGAATTTGCATATCACATGTCTCTGTTTCAGGTTTTCTCCACCGGTAGCGCGCCGTGATTTGGTTGGCTGTGGGCGCCGCCATTTCCGTTGCCGCCGCCATTTGCTTTCCTCCCACCAGTCTCAGCTCAGCTCTGATTGGATGTGGACGTGCTCTCTCCTGTCTGGTGATTCTTGACACTTGTGATTCCTGTGTTATTTTGTGTATTGTTTTTCTTTTCAGCTTATTGTTTTCGTGACTGCTTTTACAGTTCTCTGTTTTAGCTGTGTTTTTTGTCCAGGTTTCCCTGGCTATGTGTTACTAATCTTGTTATGTTCTAGGTTTTCTTCCACCTGAAGACGGGATCAGATTCCAGATCCCGAAACGTCGTGAAACTTGTTTTTTACTAATCAGTGATGGTAAATGTCCGCAAAAATCCTAATCAAAATACTGAGGAATAAAAGAGAAATACACTATATTTTGATTAGGATTTTTGCGGACATTTGCCATCACTGATTAGTAAAAAACAAGTTTCACGACGTTTCGGGATCTGGAATCTGATTCCGTCTTCAGGTGGAAGAAAACCTAGAACATAACAAGATTAGTAACACATAGCCAGGAAAACCTAGACAAAAACACAGCTAAAACAGAGAACTGTAAAAGCAGTCACGAAAACACTAGCTGAAAAGAAAAACAATAACACAAAATAACACAGGAATCACAAGTATCAAGAATCGCCAGACAGGAGAGAGCACGTCCACACCCAGTCAGAGCTAACCGTGTTAACCTGTAGCAAGGCCAAGGGGCAAAATCAGGTTAAAAATTAACTAAAAAACACAGACACACGGAATTTGCATATCACATGTTTCAGGTTTTCGCCACCGGTAGCGCGCCGTGATTTGGTTGGCCGTGTCTTAGAGTAATAATGAACTTCGTAAAGAGATGGCACTCCCATGTTAACTCGGTGGTAAGGGAACAGCAGTGCTATCTGAATAAAGTGCTACGAACTAAAACAATCGATGCGATATATCGATGGTCGTCGATGCGACATATCGATCGTCGTCGATGCGACATATCGATCGTCGTCGTCTGCGTTGTTTATATTTTCGTTTTCTTGTTTTGTTTGCTAGACTTTCAATTTTAATGACTTTACCGGTTTGTTTAGATTAATTGCGTTTGCCGCTAGTGCAAGTTGTTTTGCGAAATACTGTACTGAGTGATTCTTATTGTGCTTAAAGCGATTGATAGAAAATAAATTTGTAGATCTTTACATAAAAGCACTTAATAAAAATTAACTTAGTTAATTTTTATTAAGTGCTTTTATGTAAACATCTACGTATTTATTTTCCATCAATAGCTTAAGCACAACATGAATCACGCAGTACAGTATTTCGCGAAACAACTTACACCAGAACAACTTTCTGCAAACGTACTTTAGGTATTTTCCCACACTCAAATTAATTCCAACTCGTTATGGTTGTGTACACGTCGCGTCATGACAGAAAATCAGGGGAAACGGAACGGGAAGTTAGCAGATCGTTATCGTCGTTCTGATTGGCTGAATCAGTGAAGAAGAAGAAAATCATGTTTTTACAACGCCATCTGAATAAAGTGCATCGAACTAACCCGCTGCAATAAGCTTACCACTTGGCTCCATTTAAGTGTCAGACCGGTGGCCGTGGTCGCCGCCATTTCCGTTGCCACCGCCATTTGCTTTCCTCCCACCAGTCTCAGCTCAGCCCTGATTGGGTGTGGACGTGCTCTCTCCTGTCTGGTGATTCTTGATACTTGTGATTCCTGTGTTATTTTGTGTTATTGTTTTTCTTTTCAGCTAGTGTTTTCGTGACTGCTTTTACAGTTCTCTGTTTTAGCTGTGTTTTTGTCCAGGTTTTCCTGGCTACGTGTTACTAATCTTGTTATGTTCTAGGTTTTCTTCCACCTGAAGACGGGATCAGATTCCAGATCCCGAAACGTCGTGAAACTTGTTTTTTACTAATCAGTGATGGCAAATGTCCGCAAAAATCCTAATCAAAATATAAAATCACCATCACCAACAATGAATTTCAAACAAAGAATTGATTCTCGGTACGGACCCGGAGTAAGTAATCAATTAAGTGAATTTGAACAAATGCACCTAAAGTTGGCTAGGCACACCAACCATTTAACTTTTCTCACTAAGTGCAAACTCGAAAATCTAATTCCGCAGAGTTTCAGAATTAAACCTCCTTTTAGTAGTTTTAAAGCCAGCAAAATAATGTCTGCAGCTTCAAAATCTCTCGTAATTGAAAGAATAAACTTTCATCGTACGGAAAAGAGAACCCTCAAAATCAGTATTGAAAATAAGAAATCTGAATTGGCAACTTTAATTGGTTCTGAGTTTCAGAACATTTTTCAAAGCATCCAAAATAGGTTTGACAAAGAATCGGTTGATATTAAATCCAGACAACAATCAAAGCTAAAAAAATTAAGACCTGTCGAAATTAGTAATAACTCTCAAAATGATGAACAGATTAATGATGCAAATAATCAGGTTGTGAATCTTTCTTCACGAAATTTAAATTCAAATGAAATTTCCGTTTTGTCTAAAGGGCTGAACTTTTCTGTTGTGCCTAAATCAGTGAGGGCGCTTGACTTTGTTACGGGGATTGAGTCCGCTGTGTCTCAGCTCCCTGAGACTCAGGGGGATCAGTTTCGGTGCGAGGCCAGCATCTTACTGAATAAAATTCCTGTCCCAAAGCCCAACCTAAAGAAAGAGGAAATAAAGGCAGTATCTATCCTTGGGAAAGATGATACTATCAAAATATTGCCCGCGGATAAAGGAAACGCTACTGTTGTCTTGGACACAGTAACATATAAAGAGAAAAGATTGGAAACTCTCCAAGCTGGTAAATATACTGAACTAAATAAAGATCCTACAGAAAGTTTCGAGCGTAAAGTTGCAGTCACTTTTAGGAAGCATAAACAGTTTTTTTCTGATAAACAAAGAACTCGTTTAACACCGCATCACTCTAAAATCCCACACATGTATGGGTTACCTAAAATTCATAAAATTGATGTACCTCTTAGGCCTATAATTAGTTCTCGCGACTCACCGTGTAGGGAACTGTCTAAAGTCCTCCTGGATATCCTGAAACCATTGGTAGGAAAAACTGACTCGTACATAAAAAATTCTAAAGACTTCGTTGAAAAGTCAAAGGACATAGTGCTGGCTGAGACGGATAAGCTGGTTAGTTTTGATGTTGAAAGTCTGTTCACGAATGTCCCAGTTCCTGAAACCTTAAAAATAATCGAGTCTCGACTGGAAAAAGATAAAAGTCTAACTGAACGTACTAAACTTCCTGTTAATGTCATTATGGAACTGCTTGAATTATGCACTCAATGTAACTATTTTGAACTAGAGGGTAAATTATACCGTCAAGATGAGGGGATGGCCATGGGGTCGCCATTGTCGCCTATCTTTGCTAATATCTTTATGGAGGAGTTTGAGCTCAACTCAAACCGAAGATTTGGTGGAGGTACGTCGATGACACCTTCGTGGTATTTCCGCATGGAGACGATGAACAAAAAGACTTTTTAGGGCATCTTAACAGTATTTCTCCTTCCATCCGCCTAACAATGGAAGAGGAAGTCCAAAACAAACTAGCATTTTTGGATGTGTGCGTAGAAAAGGATAGGGACACGCTTAGGACAACTGTTTTCAGAAAAAAGACACACACAGGGCAGTACTTAAATTTTCAATCAAACCATCAAAAATCTGTCAAAGAAGGGGTAGCTTACTCATTATTCGACAGAGCAAAGAGCATTTGCTCAAATCAAGGTGGATTAAATCAGGAAATCAAAAAAGTAGAGCAAGATTTGGCTAAGAATGGATACCCTCAATCCGTCATAAAGAAAGTGCAAAAACCGTAGGGCTAAACAGAATGAGTCAGAAAAATTCGTTCCTGAAAAATTCGTTCCTATGTCAATCCCTTATGTGCCGGGATTATCGGAAAAAATTAGAAGAGTTGCTAGGAAGTTCAAAGTTAGAACCGCGTTTAGGACACAAAACACTCTTAGGCAATGTCTCGTAAAAACCAAACCAAAAAATGGCACTCAGGGATCAAAAAACTGTGTTTACAGAATAAACTGCAATAGTTGCTCTAGGCCGTATTATGGCGAGACAAAAAGACCTTTAAATGTTAGAATCAAAGAACACAAAGATAACACGAGGAAGGGCTTAGTGGATAAATCCAAAATATTGCTCAACACTGCTGGTCTGAAAATCACCAGATGAATTTTGACGAAGCAAAAATAGTACACCGCGAACCTCATTTTTTAAAAGAAAACGAATTGAAGCTTCATACATAAAACTAGCAGACCAACCAATCAGTCAATCTTCACTTGAAATAAGGCCAGTATGGCTACCAATATTAAACAAAGAATTGAAAGACAGGGAAAATAAAGTGTCAGCAAATAGGGTAATTACTAACAATTCTGTTCAAAATTCTCACAACATGTTAACCCGTAGCGAGACCAAGGGGCAAAACCAGGTTAAAAATTAACTAAAAAACACAAACAGATACACGGAATTTGCATATCACATGTCTCTGTTTCAGGTTTTCGCCACCGGTAGCGCGCCGTGATTTGGTTGGCCGTGGTCGCCGCCATTTCCGTTGCCGCCGCCATTTGCTTTCCTCCCACCAGTCTCAGCTCAGCCCTGATTGGGTGTGGACGTGCTCTCTCCTGTCTGGTGATTCTTGATACTTGTGATTCCTGTGTTATTTTGTGTTATTGTTTTTCTTTTCAGCTAGTGTTTTCGTGACTGCTTTTACAGTTCTCTGTTTTAGCTGTGTTTTTGTCCAGGTTTTCCTGGCTACGTGTTACTAATCTTGTTATGTTCTAGGTTTTCTTCCACCTGAAGACGGGATCAGATTCCAGATCCCGAAACGTCGTGAAACTTGTTTTTTACTAATCAGTGATGGCAAATGTCCGCAAAAATCGTAATCAAAATATAAAATCACCATCACCAACAATGAATTTCAAACAAAGAAATACACTGTCAAGATGGTGATTTTCGGACATAGACAATATTCTTTTACAACGAAAAACTTGAAGTAGTTCACTTATCCGCCGATAGATGTCAGGAGAGATTATTTTTGTAACGCCCCAGACGACTGTCAGTGCGAGCTAGCACATTTGAGAAATGGGACCTGAAGTCGCCCGCCATGTTATTTCCCATTTAAGCGACTTGAGGTCCCTTTTCGTGTGAATGACGTAGACTCCTAAATCGATTATTTTTTAATATTTCTCGGATTCTTATCGCTAAAATAACCGAATAAATATGTTCAGGAAAGATTAAGAAATCGTATCCAATCGAAACCTAAAAATCGATATTTTTGACCCGGTTTGACTAAAATGCCCGAACTGTAAAATTTACTCCAGCGACTTGAGGTCCCTTTTCACTTTCCGCATCACAAATATACTGAATTAGGCCTGTAAACAGCTGTGAATACTAAAATTTGACAGTTCAAAGAGCAGTAAGATCAGCTGTACTTTTTATCGTGAGCGAAGCCACAGGCAAGTGATAGTAATTCTTATAAAAATAAAATTATCACAATTATGTAAACTTAGAGGGAGAACGCTTACCAAAGACCCGTTGGTTTTGAAAATCTCTCTGCCAGGACTGTAGATTTAGTTGTACAAAGTTTTGCAAAAATTTTATCCGTATTTTTTTTACAAAACTGCAAATTCGGAGGCTGCTTAGTATTTTTGCAAATAACTTCAAAATGCTGAAGAAATCGACCAAAGTGGAAGGTGATATTTTGAAAGAGAATAAAACTCCCTAAAACACGGAGATCCATTTCTTGAAAATACTGTTAAATGACAGCCAAACCTTGGCTTCAAAGAAACTTGAAAATCTTTTTTATATGTATTTTTCATAGAAAACATGTGGGTATTTAAATTTTCTCTCCATAAATCTTGAAACAATTCAGTTTTTTTAATTATTTGCAAATCTAGCACGAGAGAGCTTCCCAAGACCTATTAATTCGTAAAATCGGTCCTGTAGAGCTGTAGATTCAATTGCACTAAGTTGAAAAAATCTCTAACTCAGTATATCCTCACCACTATAAATATGGAGGTTGCTTAGATTTTTACAAATAACTTTTAAATAGTATGGAAATCGACCAAAGTGGAAGATGATATTCTGAAAGGGAATAAAATTTCCTTCCATTGGTCCACGATCGTATTTGCCTGTATTTGCCCTTTTTGACGATATTGAACCCCCAACAACATTCTGAAGATCGGCGTCTCACCCAGGTGTAAGTGTATAATATGTATTTTACATATTACTGGTCTGATCGTGCAATGTGATTCAATTATTGACATTATATGTTGGCAACACTTGATATTTGTTCCTAGTGACGTCATTGTTTCAGTCATTCTTGCTGTCAGTCGGCGCTGTCGGCTTAAGTTTATGTTTACGTTTGTTTACTGTTTATGTGTAAACTTTTCAATGGACTTCTTGTTTATTCTTGTCTGCGTCTTTCCATCCAAAGTCTTGTGATTATGTCGGACTCGCTGGAGGATGAGTCAGTCGGAGTCTTTTTTGAGGGAATGATAAGTTAGTTATTGTGGACACTACTTTATTATGGCCCATAGGAAGTTAAAAATGTCCTTTACTAACAAGAATGATAATATCATATCATCCAAAGTTTACCCGAGGAGCCCTCAGTCAGAATCAAAGAAGATCATTCTCATAGAACTGACATCAATATTAATTGTTGTTGCTTTTATTCTGTTCAAAACTGTTCTCTACTTTTGTAAGTATCATCAATAGACAATCCATAAATGTTTTCAGACTAAGTTAAGCCTAGGCTAGAAAAACTCAACTTCAGGTTATTGATTTTTTACATTAAAGCCCACACCAGGTAACTTTTGCCCAAATCATTTTAACTTAAATATTTTAAAGCCCCTGGGCTGTGACGCTTTTTCTTCAGGGTTGTTGGTTTTATTGTTATTAAAACCCAATGGCCATTTTTCTTTGGCCATGGCCCATTTTGTTTTTTTTTCTAAATAGGAAGGGAATACATTAATTTTTCATCCACTAGTAATAGGCATATTGTTCTGGATAAAAAATTAGTGTAACAGTTGACTCCCTCTGTTTGAAATCAACAGTCATTGGATGGTTTGGCAATAGTTCCGTAGAAAGTGCATGCTTCGCCTCACTATCAAGGGGACTCAGTGGGAACTGAGGTTAATGGGTGGGGTGGGGACCTATCGAAAGTCAAACACCTCCTACGAATTATATATTGATATTCGCTGTCGATATTTCACCGATTTACTTCACATCTCTATCTAGGGGATTTGGTGGGAACCGAATTGTTGTTGGGTGAGGAACAATTGATTGTCAATGACTTGGCCCGGCTGCAAATTTCCCATATGCGGAATGTGGCCAAGACTACAAATTTCCTTTCTCCTAAATCTTGGCCACAAAAGACTGCGGAGTAGTTGGCCACTGGTGACGCCCACGGCGCCAAAGGCACCACTCAGGACGTCATGAAAATGGGTAGGCCTACCACCAAATAAACAGGCACTAGTAATAGGCAGCAGAAGCTCTAAAAACAGATAGAGTTATTTTTCATATGTTGTCATGGGTTTATCCTGTTTCTCTCATTGGCGAAACTTTGGTATCCGACTCCATCGTATTTATTGATGTTTACAATCGTTTTTCACTATCGGCATACGATAGTGAAAAACAATTGTGAACATCGATAAATACGATGGAGTCGGAAGAATCGATTCTAATCATCGGAACAATTAATTGTAGACGATTTCACATGATATATTAGTAAAGGTTAATTATTTGATCATCAATTTTGGTGAAGTACATGTTTCTAATCATAATATAATAACTAAACATTAATTTGACATTCAAATAAACAAGTCTTATTAAACTAAAACTTAACCAAAACCAGTATCAAAATTACAGTTTTCAGTTGACCGGGCAGACGACACAACACACAATGACACTGATAACGACTGACAATGAATCAACAAAATGCAAGATTAGATGGCGAATAGTATGGAATAAGTCTTGAGTTTTTTATGGAATAAGTTTTTAAGTTTTTTTAGGTATTGATTATCCGAAGTTAGTTAAAGATAGTTCAGTTATGATATTATATTAGTTATTTTAGTTATTTATGTTAGTATATAATGAGTTTTATTCATATACTAGTTAGAATAGTAGGCCTACAGGTCTTCGTAGTGATGTTAGATGTCGATGTGTTTTGTTGTTAGATCACCTGATAAATAATGTATTCGGTTATGGTACTTGTAGAATCGACATAACTTCGACAAATCGATTGTAAACATCGATAAATATGATGGAGTCGGATATCAAAGTTTCGCCCTCCCATTACAATTGCCTTTTCAATCTATTCACTTTTTTACATATTTAGCCTATTTGCTATTTTGGGCGCGGTGATTATTTTCTTTGTTTTCAAACATCGTCAGCAATAAAAATTACGGCAGAGGAAACAAAGTGCTACACATTACAGAGCCAGCGCAGTGTCACCCGATAACTGTTCGAATCAATACATCGGTATGTACATCCGATAGAACTATTGATATATTAATAGGCGAGGAGAGAGATTTTTTTGTCACAAATCAACAGGCCTACCAGCCTATCTAAACTCATTTTGGTTTGATCAAAAGTCGGGCCTAGGCCTATTTCATTGTAGGCTATTATTTTTAATACCTTTAAAAACTAAGTTTCAATCATGTTTCAGTTTGATTCCAATGATGCGGAACTAACCTCCACGAGCATCTTCTCCCATTAAATAAAGTATATACCCCCTCGAAGATTGATTTTACTTCACAAAAATACATAGATTTTTGTTGTTCCTGAGATGTATAAATAAATACTTTTATATTTGTGGTATTTACTTCTTACTTTCTATCTAATCTTAAATTTTACAATTTTTTTTTTTAAGGAGACCTAGTATTCAGCATTGTAATGCGATCATCATTTCCTTGTTATAGGTTAATGGCAATGCTATGACTTTCCATTACATATTCTCGGTTTGATATTTTGTCATCCTATTATTATATGATGCTTTTTCTTTCTTACTAGCATTTAGTAGGACATATATGTTGTTTAAATTTAATCTGTTGACCTAGACAAAAACTTAAGGTCAGCAGATCTGGAGAGACATTTTAATATATTTAGCATCCACTCAAGATCTACTTTATTAGGTACCGGTAGGTCAAGGTTACTAACTAATAGACTCGAGCACAATTTTATATCTGGCTTTGGCGGGATTCGAGCCAGCAATCCTCACATTGCATTGCGAGATGAGTGCTATAAGTCCATAAACCAATCAGTTAGTTGATATTAGTATTGTAAAAAAAAAAACCTATCACTGATGTTTCCTTTTTTGACAAACTTTGAAATAGTTGGGGTTTTCCAGTGAGGTAACTTAAATTGAGCAGACCACTTTGTTCCAGGTCCAGAAGAGTTTTGGCTTTCTCCAACAGAGCTTCAACATCTGTTATATCCACTAGCAAGTTGGCTTACCAGTAGTCCTCTGGTGTTTGGTGCCTTGATCAGCTTTATTACGTGGCATCTCATGTATTTTGACAGTGCCGAACCAGGAATCAACCCACCGACTCCTTTATCACCATCTAAGTATAGGTACTATAGGTTGAGCTAAAATAACTAAGAAACTGTTATTTAGAACAAAGTTAATTTGTGTTAGAACCAAAAGGAAGTTGTTGAGGATTGAGTGCACTCAGGCCACAATTTGGATGCTTAAATTAAGCCTGAAAATCTCCCTTCTAAGACCTCCCTTCAAACTTAGAATACATGCCGGTTATCTTAAAAGTCTCACCTTTCGTAGTTCACAGCCTGGATTGTTCTGGTCTCATTACGTGGGTGAGTGAGTGTGCTACTGGCGTTTAAAATATGGTTTTGTTTAGTTAATCATCAACACAAGTGATTTAATATGCTCTGTACTCTTTGTTTCCCTCCACAATCAGCTTACCATTGAACTATGTGAATGCACAATGTTTGTATTTATTATGATTTCTTCTTACTCTTATAGAACTTAAGCTTACTAGTTTTAAACTCATAATTAGCAATGAGCATTGTACAATTATGTGTTTACATGCTTTGAATTGACTTAACCCTTTGGGTGCGAACCGGTCACCAGTGATCGGTGGCGAGACGCACGCGTCGGCCTGGCTGGTCACGTGAGTCTGGCCCGCACTCGTTGGAATGAATCAGCCACAGTGCTACGACCTTGCGGAGAAGTTCGGAGTTGTCGTCGTGTGTGTTGCCATGGTAACCTGCACTATACTGTGTGCGTGTCGCCCGCCTTTCCCACGGGCCTAAGCCAGACTCCCGTGCTCTTTTATCTGTGACTTACTTTTTGCGTGTTTTGACTTATTACTATAATGTTTTGCGAGTTATATGACGTTTTATAATTTATTATTAGTTTTTGTGACCTTTTGGTGACGTAACGGACAAACCAGGATTGTGTATTGGCAATTGCTTTGAGCTGTTCCATGATGCACTTTGACTTAAATTGACACTGTTAGGGAGGGAAGAAGGGGCTGTATATAATTGTAAATGTTAGTTATAGTGCCAATTAACATTTTTTGTGTGAAACCCGTGTTTGTGAGGCGAGAAGTGGGGGATTTACATCACGGCGCCTACTGTGGGCCAGCCCGGTCACCGGTGACGACTATTTTGGACGCCATTTTTTTTTAAATAAGCCTGGAAACTTAGTTTGCGACGATGATCCTGGCTTCTGGGTAAAAGCTTAGATTTTATGTAAAAAAAGTTTCAGGCCCTGGGGAAGGTTTTACTCATATTGTTGCCGCACCCAATGTGTTCAACAGTTGATTCACCATAACTGAATTTGGTTAATTCATAAACAAGTGAATGTGCTATCTGTTGGAAATATGTTCAACTACTTACAGAAGAGCTTAGCTTCTTCTAACATTAAGTCATTTTACACAACTGGAGTTTCCACTTTTTGCCACTCACCTAATGCTGTGACCAGAACAAGAATAATAATAATAATAATAATAATAATATACTTGAATTAATCCAACTATGAAGCGCAAGAGAGAGGGAAATTTGTATACGTACTTATCATTCGCCAGCGACGGGCTAACCCCTAAAAAGGCAATCGGAAACATACGAGAAGTTCGGAAATATCCGAAAATTCCAAAGATTTAGTGTTGCTGTCTAGCGGGCAATCAATAAACTTTTAGTGCAAGATATAAACAACAACAAACCAAACAATTCATCTAATAAGAAACAATGTTGTGACAAAAAAAACCATAAGTTAATGCTCCAGTCAATGACATACTTAGTGGTATCTTGCGAATAATACTCGTTGGTTTTCGTTTGTTTACCGAGTGTCATACCTGGCACTGGCGAACGATAAGTGAAATTTCCCTTCCTCTCGCGTTTCATAGTTGTAATAATTCTACCATAATAATATTATTATAAATTTATGTGAAAATTTGTGAGTTTGTTTGTTTGTCATATTATGTAAAACAGCTGATCCATCCAGGCAGGCGAATATAAACAAATAAACCCAATCCCAACTGACAGAAAAAAAGCAGTGCAGGAGCAATACCAGTTGTTTCAAATGATTAACCAATCTAAGAATCTATTCTATCATTCTTGAGTGAATCTAGCATTTTCAAAGTGGGGGAAGCCACGGATAACATCTAGTTATTAATAATTAAGTTGAAAATATCAACTCCCAGGCAACGTTTACATTACCAAAGGAGGGAGTTTTTGGTATATCAAAATTTTCACCCCAACCCCTCAAAATGGGATGCAAATTAAATGTCTCAGTAGATTCTAAGCAAAAGTTATTGTACCTCAAAGTTTGAATTTTCATATACGGTTTTAACATTACACACTGTTAAGGTAAGCCCGTATTATCTTCAGTTAACCGATGAATAGCAGTTAGCCACTGTTAAATCATGTTTGCCAAACTGTATTTGATTTATTATTAAGAAGTATGCTTTTATCTTAAGAACGAATAATAATTTAATAGATCGAATTGTAACATAAACCCGTAAAGGTATGGTCGCGCCCTTCTTCCTTAGGCATGAGATGTCTCTCCCTAAAATGAATAATATTTTATTCAGCTTGGTATGTAATTTGCCAACTACTTCACAAATGCAAAATCATCTTTATTTATAAAATTACATGTTGCTTGTTCAATTTAATAATAAACTGCAATGTATAACTTAAGTCTAATAAAGCCAGGCTGACCTGGTCTTACTAACAATCCCAGCAGTGATGGTTAGTGGTGGCATTAGAAAATGAATTCCAAGAAAAAAATAGCCCTATACGAATTGAGAACCTCCCTCTTCTGTTGGTAGGTGGGGAAGTCAGTTAAAAATTAACAGCCTTGGGAAAGATAGCTTCCTATTTATATACTTTTACCCTTTATATCCAGAAGGATTCATAAGCCTATTCCTTGAGATGTAAAAAAAGTTTTATTCAACATTATTTTTAGGCAAAAATCTAATTTAATACAACTTTTGAGTATAATTTTGTTCAATTCATGAGAAGTAAGAGTCACTTAAATATTTAAATTGTTGTAATTATGAAGATCTGGTTTTGTAGTGAGTTAATTTATAAGCACAAAAAGTAAAATACCCATTTAAGATAATGTTTAGTTAGTTAATAGTATATTTCATTACAAGGACCTAAAGTGACGCTTTTCGTACAAGGTCAAGTTTTACAACCGAGGCTGTAAGCCGAGGTTGAAAAATGACCGAGTAATGAAAAGCAGCTTTAGGTCCGTGTGATGAACTATATTTTTCGTTATATTGCTCAATACAATACGTAAACTACTTAAGAAAACCAAAATGTTACAGCTTGTTTACCTTTAAAGATGCCTTCAAAAGATGCCACCGTCTTGTTCTTGCTATTTGAAGAAATCAGCTGATTGTCTGTTTCATTTGTGTTAGGGTAGACTGACAACAATGAACAACTATCGACGTATCGAACGCATGTAATAATCGATTGGTGAAATGAGCGAGTTTCACAAATTGATTAAACTGACAACAATGAATGTTTCGATAATAACGATGAATGTTTCGATTACTTGTAATCGAATGAATATTGTTCGATTATTACGACGTACTCGGCACTTTTTAACTTTTATAGTCCTAGGACTATAAAGAGTCAGCTGGTATCGAGTACATCAGTTTTTAATTCCTAGGAATAAAAAGAGTGTATTTAGGTCCGGAAAACATGCATTAAAAACATCTGTTTTTGAAGCAGTATAACGAAAAATGTTTTATTTTTTTAGTTATTGAAATTTTAGTTAGTATTATAGATACGACTAAAGCGATTGTTTCTAACTTAATTGTTTTGATTTTCAGAGCCATGTCAGGAGCCGATGTCCATCTAAATTTCCTGTTTGCAATAGCCATTGGGCCAATGGTGACAACTTTAATGCATTTTGAGTATGTGTAAGTCTCAAAAACCATTATTTTCAACATAAGGTGTCAAGTACAATATTATAAATCCTAGAAATAATGAAAAAGAGAGATAATGATCAAATATGGAATGTTAAACATTCATTTGTATTAATTTCATAAATCATAATAATTTATGTATTTGGAATATTTAGAAGATTCAACTGAGGTGATAATATTTAATGGAATAATAAGTTTACAAGTAAGATTTTTGTGGATTCATATTGGTTCATGCTATATTAGAGAATACACATCACTAAGAAAGTTACAGTAATCATGTAGGTTTCATACTTGCAGTATCAGCTCAGTGGCAGCTTTCTACGGAAGTTAGTGCAGCGGGTTAAGGAAGGTGGTGCCTGAGATGATCAAAGTGTCTTGAGAAATTATTTGATATGTGATCGTAGTGAACCAGAAGTCAATATGTCAATATATAGCAAGTCTATTAGATCTGCAAAATCCATTTTTATGTTGTGTGTATTATAAAGCAGGAGTAACCTGCTGTTATGGTTGATTTTGCAAACTTAACAGTAACGCAAGTCTTTAAAATGCATATTCCAAATAGACTCAAGTTACTGGTAATAGTGCATTTTGCTTCAAAGTTCCTTTCTGATAATATAAATCTGAATTTTGTTAGTTACCTTCAGAAAATATCCACCGAAGCCTATTATTATATAAATGTAATATTGTTTCTAAGATCAAATGTGCCAGATTAAAGTTTATGTGCTTTATTAATGTGGGTGCAAGGGAAAATGTGCTTTAGTAGTGCTTCCCATCAGCAAGAAGATGGGAGGAAACAATAAACTAACAAAGTAGAAGTAATTAATAATAAATGTAATCACTATTTTTACAACTCCTCCCTGTGCAATTATAATTTTCTATAAGACTTAATTATTTCTTAATTTGCTATTAATTTTCATTTAAAATTTAAAGTATTTGGTGATGGAAAATCACTTTAATTTTAAAATAAGTAGAATAAATTACTAAAGTGGGATGTGCCATTTAAAAATTACTTCTTTAAAAAATTAACCTTAGTCAGATTCATAGATCTTTTCTGCATTTCTATTTCCTTAATAACAAACGTGTATACAAATTCTGTTCCATTTACCTTCTGAAGTAAGTAAATCTACTTTACAGTTCCTTTAAATAAATGTTATAATTTTCATCAACTAGTTCCAACATTAATTAATTACAACATTCCGCTCATAACAGTATTTTATCAGATTTTTAAATAAATATTTCTTACTTTCCACCTCAAACATGTTACTACACCTCAGTTAAAATTGGTGTTTTTAGTATTTAACTCTAACCTGGTACTACAGCAATAACGATACAGTAGAGCCCCTCATATCCGGCCTCGGTTTTATTGGTCCTCGGTTTATCCAGTCGCTAATACTGGTGTATGCGAGGGTATACTGGTAAGTTTGGCGTGACTACATCACTCTCAAGGCCTCACTCAGCAAATTGCTCGTTGAACGGTTTGGCAATTCGGATCCGCTCTAATTCGGCAATAGTGGACTTGAGCCATAAATGTGTACTGCCTTGTATACAATACTCAGTTGAGCTATTAACCTCTAAACTGTTGCTTAATATCCAGTGTGGTTATTAATTGTTTTGTCTCGTCAAGTCCCATATCATGGCATGTATACAAAATAGTGATGAAGCTGTGGTGGTAGTGAATACTACTGATGAGGGAAATTATTTAGTTTAAAATTCATTCAAACCTATGGGTGAAACAAGATCAATTAGTGGTCAAGTGATATGTTGGTTTTAATAATATATATGTATTTTTAAATAACCCAAAAAACACTTAAAGCTCTGCTTTGGGCTTAATTCATTAGCTACGTATTATTATTTGGGTATAAATTATTGTTTTCATAAAATTTTGGATTATCTATCCAAATCGGTATCCGGCCTGGGCTCAGTCCCGTGGAGGTCGGATTTCAGGGGTTCTACTGTATTGCCATTAAAACATAGATCAAACAATAAGTTAGTCATAGCATTGGTTTTATAACAGTGGCATTGTACTTCATGAATGTTATTTCCAAAGCTTTAGTCATAAAATAGAATAAATACTGGGTTTTCATAAATGAATGGTGCAGTTTTAAGTTTAAATAAAAATTCAACCGTACAAATAACATTAAAAATATTTATTTAATCAGAATCTTCGTTAAAAAAGTTTTATATTAATATGCTCATGATCCAGGTAAACAGAACCATTACACTTTTCTCGTCAATTTACTTGTCCAATTACTTGATTTTTTAGTCAGTCTACTCTGGATGTTTACTTTTGGCATATCGTGGATTTTTTTATGATCCCATGACAACATTGAGAATCCCTAATTTGAACATTTTATCTACACCCATTTACATGAAAAGATGTCTCATCTGTAAACATCACATCATTTTTAAATAATCTATTTCCTTCAATCTGAGTCAAGATTTAAGTTGCATACTCCACACGTTAAGTTTCAACATTCGGTTTGATCTCGTGCAACATTTGAAATTTATACTTATGAAAATACAGCCTTTCATATAAAATATTGTGCTGAGTGTTCACTGCATGGGATTCTAAGCTCCAGACTCTGAGGTGGAAGAGTTTTTTTTTGTACTTTTAAGACAAGATTGGCTAAAGTTTTGAATTGATGTCCCTGATACAGGCAGTCTCCAAGAGTTTTTCCGTTGGTGTACCGATTTAGTTCCTACGAAGTGCTTACTGCAACTTGTAATGTTCCTTCTGTGAGATATAACTTTGATAAATAATCATCTAAAAGCCTTTATTACTGAAACAACTAACCCTAATTTACTCAACAACAGCACACACTTTGCTGTCCCTTGTTCAGATAACACATTTTCATATCAGAACTGAATATTTGAAGTTATTGCACAATTCAACTGTCAGCAAAGAAACTCCCGTTTTCTAAGACAGTTTTTTTTTTTAATATTTCAGCTGAAGAATTCAGAGCTGCTAACAATATTTTTCTAACTCGCAAAGTAAATCTTTTATAAGCATTAAAGCGATAAAAGGCTACACCATCACGACTACACCATTCATTTATGAAAATCCTGTATATAATGAAATGGATTTATAGGAAAATTTCAAACTCCAATGCAAGCAAGATAATCGACTTTTTAAAATAATGAAATTTTTTAATTTCATTGAGACAAGAAAATCTTTTTTTTACTATAATTTTCTCCTGTTGATTTAAATGTTTTAAATTCTAAATCTGCATGGACCATGAAGAGTTCTGTTATAATTTTCCAAAATAATATTATTTTTGTGATCATATTTTGTTATTTTTGTTGTTGTATATTTTATTTATAGTTTACTTTATCTTCTAGTTTATTTTATCTAGGCTAGTTTATCTCTTAGACTGTGTCTGCCCACCTTTACTTATATACATAGTATTCCGTCTCTCTCTACTCTTTTCTACAGTATTTGTTTAGGCTTTTGCCAATATTATGAAGTACTGTATTTTTATCTCCTGAGAGAATCTCTGTTATGCACCTACAGTTATACATAGTTAATGAATATAAAAAAAATTAATATGAAGTTTTCTTTCAATTATAATGACACATTTATTTACTTTGTACCCGAGACTGATATTGATGCTTATTACATAATACATAATTGATTTGGCATATGTGCATGTAATTTACAGTGTAAACGTTCCAAAATGTGTCATATTGTCTATACTTATTTTATCATTGTAATATATATTTGTAACAAAACAATTAAAGCTTTTGAAACAAATGAATCATATTTTATCCATTATAACGATAACATCCTTATTTTAACAGTTAATTTATCTTCTGCAAGTGCTCAATAACACCTGGTGAGATTTTTGGGCCAAGATCTTTCTTATAAACAAGATCAGGTTTCTTATAGTTTATATTGTGTATTCAAATATTTTTCCTATATTGCTTATAAGGGTCGTATGACACTGTTGCGATATCACAAACAAAATATGCACTGCACAGTGCAAAATCTGTCTGAAATATTCATGAAATGTACATTGGAGTTATCTAAAACTGCACTAAAAATTGTTTTTGGAAATTTATAAATTTTTATAAAGTTGTATATTTGTAAAGTTCTTTTATGAAAACGAAGCAGCAGCTAGCAGTTGCCCCGTGATTCGCTCACAATAAGCATTATTATCTTGATATGACATATCTGGAGGGACCTAATAAAGGTTATCAAGGTATATGTAATGTGTGTTTAAGTGTTATGGCTGAGTGTAAGTTTTCAACAAAAAATGATAGGCTGAATCAAGTCTTTTGTTGTATTGAGGTTATTCATATGGTAATACTTCAAAAAACGTTTTCTTGAGTTGTAAGTCCTAAAATTTTTATAGACCAACAGATAGACTAATTACTTGCTAATTTGGAACATTTGATAGCAAGAGTTGTGCAGTGTTCTGCATTATTTTGGTTTGTAATTGTTTGAGTATCACTTTATTGCTCTCACACTAATATTGAGCTATCATGCAGATTCTCAGATTCTCCATAATATTTTCAGTTACACTCCTGTAGTGAAATTACAGTTTAAATTGTAGATTGTTAACTTTTACATTTCTTATTAACGGTAATAAATGCCTCCATGCTGTTTACAGTCCCCACCATTATAAAGATTTACAAATCTAATATAAAATCTTAGATCAATTGCATTATCTAATCCACACAACCCTTTTTGTATCTTTATTGTTTTCCTTAAATGTCTTTCCAGAATTTTCTGTATAAAATCGTTGTCACCATTATTCCTACCATGTTTTAAAAATACCCCCGTTGAGCAGACCTGCATACTCAGCGAATTTCAAATGCAAAACAATATATTTCAATCCAACATAGCGAGATTTGACACGTTTTTGTAAGCTCCATATTACACTATCAAATATTTCATTAAGGGATTTTATAAAAGATTAGGTTTGACCAATCAAAGTAAAAGTCAGCTGATTTTCAAAACAAAAACTTGAATTTTGATTGGTCAAATAGATCTTTTATAAAATATTTGATAGTGTAATGCGGGCCTAAGAATAACATGGGAAATGAGTATGCACATTTGCTGCTATGGGTATATTAAAACTGGGTGGTTTTAATTCAATATTTAGTAGATCTGAACTAGAAGAAGCCATTTACCAAGTTTTATCAAGATATGTTTAGAAATAAATTGACTGGATAGCCTAGTGGATAAAACGCTCATCTCATAACCTGAGGGTCACCAGTTCGATTTCTGACAGGATAGAATACTGCCATCACTTGCCATTTATTTGTCATTGGGCTATGAATTAATGATGCTATCTAACAAAATGTCGAAACAAGACCCGGGTTTGGACCGTTTCCGATCAAAACGTTAAAAAATACCACTGGCATTAAAATACACAAAAAAAGCTAGATATTGAATTTTATTTATTTCCTACAAGGTTGACATTGAAACAACGTACTGTGTTTACCACTTTCAATATCTTGGTAACCAATGAGCATAGAGCAGTGGTTCAACTACTAAATTGTTTGTTTTTATTAGCTGCATTCAATGGTGCTAACAAAAATTAGATTATTTTTATTTTTCTATGTAAAAAACCCATTTTGGGGGGGAGGGTTTACCCTCCTTTACCCTCCCTTTTCCAGTTGTCCATTCATTGAGGATTGGTTTCTTTTGTAAACATTTTAAAATTGAATCAAATTCTGTTATATTAGAAAATGCATCCTTCGCTTATATTGCCACCAGAATTACCCAAAGTAAGAATGACTGAAAAGATGAGTAAGTCAAATGTAAGGTTTATTAACTTCAGATTCAAAGTCAATGGTTATAGAAAATTGTTTTTAATAACTGAACATACCAACATCGAATGTCAAAAGGAAAATTCAATAAAGTTAGATCTATGCTGTTGTACATTGTTTTATTCAATAAATAAGTCTGTAGCATTACTACAAGGTGACATTCAACATTGTGCTGGGAGAGTGCATGCTACATTTACCACAAAAATAGACTTTCTGGCCATGAAACCTAACCTAAACATGAGACAGGAGCTGGAGAGGTTTGGACGCATCAGTTCTACCACTACCACCACTGAGGTCTTCTCCTCAATTTTATTTAAAGATTCTTCGTTATAAAAAATGTTTAATCTTTTTTGCAATATTATTTACTGTTCATCATATATTTTTGTAATACTACAACAAAACCTGATGTTCTTGCTAAAAAAATAATTTTTACTTGCACTCTAATTTATTTTTTTTAGTTAGGAATTTTTAAACGTTTTACCAACAACTTCTCAATGAATTATTTTACGTTTTAGTCATACATAACATGATCCTTTCACATAGTTATGTATTTATTGCTTGAGTTTGTTTAAGGAACAGAGTACTGTCATCTGAACAGAGAGAATATTTCAAGGATTTTGGCTTTCTAGCTCAATCGGATCTATGGCCCTATAGTTTCACTAGGATCTTAAGTCCTGTGGTCCTATGGTCTTTTAGTTCCTGTGGTAGGTTCTGACATATCAAACTGCTATAACCGTTGGTCCAGAGCTTGTAAGATTTGTAAGTAGCATGTATTAATTATTGATGCTATTTATATTTTTATAAATGGTAATAAATTAGATGATATCCATTACAGTCTACAAAAGATTTTGTATAATCTTGAAAATGGTAATACATTTGATGATCTGCATTACAGTCTACAAAAATTTAGTGTAATATTGATCTAGACTTCATCTAGCTTGAATATTAAGGAAGAAACCAAGACACGTTTTGAGGTTTCAAAATGTTTTGTAGTTGGGAAAGGACATATTTTTTGTAAATCTTAAGCAGGAAACTTGGGGGATTGCAGTAAAGTTATTGACATATTGTTATTTTCGTGGTGGGAGTAGTGGGACTCACGCGGGTGCTACAGGATTGTCAGGTACTGTGGACTCTGGGGCTGAGTTGAATACTCGGTGATGAGGGGCTTCTACCCACCGAGTTAATATCTTCATCGTACCGTGGTGGTTGTCAAACTCCGGTTAGAAGCACTAAAGGTATGTGCAGTAGGCTGTTTTTAAACTAATTTCCAATTTGTAGACATGGAACAAATTTTAGCTAGCATCGGGTTGAACTGCTATAAGATTGAGCATTTCTATATCAGGTCTGATAAGTAGACATATATTGTACTAGGTTGTTTAGACATTTTTTTATTTTAATTTTGGGCCAAAAAGATTTCAATTTTTAAATTGAATACTTGGTTAGATTAACAAATTTAAACATAACATAGAATAAAAGGAACCCACCGGTTCCTGACATCCATTAGTAAGCTACGGAACCTGACTCCAATAACTGTTCTTGCAAAAAATGTTGATGTAATTTTGTAAACTAGCTCAATGTACTTTGCCCTACATCGCTTTTACCCCTTTTCTAATCTGGTTCTCTTTTTCTCCCAGAAATTTTTGCTCATGGCAACCTCAGTCTCATTTTGTTGGTTGAAATTGTTTAATGTTTTCTGTCCCAAGTACAAGAGTGAAATAAATCTTGCTGAATTTTACCATCTATACATGCTAATTAATTTTATTTACTTATTTACATTATTCTTCCCTACTATACAGTGTGTAATTATCCTTCAACATCCAATCTCTACAGTAGGCCTAGTTTTGTAATAAGTTTTTGAGGATATTGAATATATTAGCTTATGGAAAAGAGTGTTCTAGAAATTACTGCAGAGAAATAAATGTTTGCTGAAGTATGATTTTCACAGGGATTTGTTTGTTTTTATGATGGAAAACATTAGGTCAGTCACACAGATGTCAAGGGATGGGCGGGGTTTGGGGAGGGGTAAGTGTCGTTTCCCTGGGGGCTGGTCCAATGAAACGACAAGTCTGCTTCAAGAAATAAATTTGTGCTTTTCTGCTTCTCTTTAAGTCTTTCACAATATTATGTTCAATTGACTTGATTTGGTAACAATATCGGCCAGGTTAGGTTAATTAAACACCACCAAATCAATCAACAGTCCCAGCTAATAACTGTTTGCAAACCTTTTGTGACAAAATCTGAATGAAAATCATTGTGAGTACCAAATATAAAAGCAAAATATTGAACAGTTACAATGCAGTTTTCAAAGATGAAGTTATCAGATAATTGTTGCTAATTGAAATAATTATTACTTATAATTAATTTAATACATTCATGATTATTTCTTATTAGTTTAAAAAATTGTGCTCTAATGGTTAAAAAGTGTACTTTGATTCAAACACTTCACATACAGTGAGAAACATTGATAAGCTAGTTTCAAAACAAAGTTTTAGTTATTCAATTATAAACCAATTTTGACTCTTGAATAAAAGTTCAATTTAAAAAACAGGTAGTCGTTGTGGTGAAACCTTTCATCAAATTAAACCGAACAAACAATATTATAAGAAAATGCTCCAGGAGTATGCAAATAATAATAAACCAAACAAATTTTTTTTGTATTTTATTTATAGTAAGTATTGTAAGATTAATGTTTGAATTTTTTTATGATCTAATTCAACTATAAGAAGTAATTTATGCTGCGTAGTAGTGAAGATGGTTTTTTTCGTTAGAATACAGAACCCACTTTAGTGGATTTAAAATTTGGAAAAAATATCATTTTAATCAATCTATACTGGATAAAAATTAAAATTATATACATAATCGTTTTAAATTATAACAAGTTAACTGTTATTTCAATGTAGATTTTTCTACAAGAAGCACGAGGAAAGAAAGCAAGCTTTCTGGTAGTGTTAGCTCTCTGTTAATTTTCTTTTTTAATGTAGGAAAACCAATTTAGTAAGATTCATTTTGTTTAATTAGTATTACTTTAACAATTAATTTATATTTTAAAAGCTAACTTCTCTCTTTTAACCTAACCTTGCCTCTTACATAACTTTATACAAATCTATGAGGTAACATTTTTGGTTAATCTCCTTAATCTTTCGAACAACACAAGTGTTAAGTTTGTTTATAACTGTAAGTTAAAAGATCTTCTGCAAGACATTTAAAGCTATTTTTATATAATATAGTATTTTCCTATTCTATATATGTACGATCTACATTGATTTAAATATATATGAATACAATAAATATTAACTACATTTAACAATAAATTATACAAGAGAACAACGAAACAACACGAATTTTTTCTCATATAGCTGATTAAACACATAATCTAACTTAAGTATAACAAGGAAATCAATTGAGCAAAAACTTAACAAAAACAAAATAAAAATTTATATATGACTATCAGAAACATAATGCTTTTCTCTAAAACCTTGAAAAATCAAACAATTAATCCAAGTCACAATGACTTAGATGCTCTGCATGTTCATATTCTTTTACAAGCAACCAAATTTTTAATCTTTCTTTATCATAAAAATATAATTTTTGTATTGTTCACTGAATATTTTTGAACGATAAAAGAATATAACTAACCCTATTTAAAGCTAATTGTTTGTACGTAAAATCATAGATAACATTAAATCCATCATTAATAACAGTACTAGAATAAAAAAAGTAACATCATTTTCAATGAGATAAGTCTTTTCAGTCACGTTCTACACTCCTTTCTAATAAGTTTTACTTCACCTTATATTATTAAGTAAAATTTAATACATTATTTGATAATATATTAAATGGCTTTATACATTGTAACGAAAATAAGTATTTTTAATCACACTTGTTGTCATTTTGCAAAAATATACAACTTAATCTTACAAAAACTAAAATCTCCTTAAGGTTAACTGTATACATTTATAAAAATATGCACTCTCATCGGAAACAGACTCTTTACTTGTTCATCCCATTTTTAGTTTTTCCTCCACAAGTAAACATTGAGAAATTAAGAGACCCTTGGGAGCATATTTAGAAATCAATGTATAGGCCTTGGGGAAATTGAACATTTTGTGAGATTTTAAAAAAATAATAAGACAGAAATCAATACCCGTGGTTGAATTGAGGCCAAATCATACAAAACCGTTGACTTGAGCTGCGCCAAGAGACCAGTCATCTTTACGAGCTGTAGAAGCATCCGGCCAACCTCCTGAAACACAACACTTTGATTTGATATTATTTCATATTCTCTCATCATATATAAGTACACCATGCATAACAATTAAATAATCATCATACAATTCATTAATTTATTTTTTCCATAATCTTGATGTCCTCTAAATAAAAGTCTGATGAGCAAAATATTTTTGTCACTGCTATTTTTTTTCTAATGTGTATTTGCCATTGGCACTTTAAAACTAGTCAGCTATTACCAGAGGCATCGCGTGAATCATAGATTTTGAGGGCACAACCTACTGGGGGGACCGGAGGTATGGAATTTCCCCCACACTGGCTAGCCCTCCCCCGGAAAATTTTTGTTTTTCTTTCTTCAAAGTTGTGTTTTAAACCTTTAAACCTGTGAAATATACAGCATTAAAAAGCAAAGTTTATTTACGATTTTGAAGGAAAAATTTGCAGGAAAACTCAACATTATATACTATTCAGATTTTGAACAGGTGAACTGTTGGTAAACTGTTGATATGTTTACCTCAAAACCGTTGCAGTATAACACCTGATTTCAAGTCAATGATAACACTTCAACCAACCTCTTTGTTAAATAAATAATTTATCACATATCAGATTAATTGAATAATGATTAAATATAACAATAAAGTGAATGTTAACGATTATGTTAAAAATAAACAGCTTACTTAAAAACAATAGGTTTGAATGACTTGTGAGTAGTGGAACAATTTTAGAAAATAGTAGAAAATAATTTTTATTTAGATTTTTATTTTTGGTCGGTGGCTACAAAAAACCTTTTTTATGATGGGGGGGGGGGGGGCACGTGCCCCTGCGTGCCCCCCCGGAGCGATGCCTACGGCTATTATTCTCATGCTTTACTGGCTGGAAGGCTGGAGGATTGGTGGATTTCGCATGGTTTACTGGCTGGAGGACTAGGTGGTTTTCCTCACATGGTTTACTGGCTGGAGCACTAGGTGGTTTTCCTCACATGGTTTACTGGCTGGACTCGGTGGTTTTACTCTTGTGGTTTACTGGCTGGAGGACTGGAGGAATATGTGATGTTACTCTCGGTTTACTGGCTGGAGGACTATATAGGTGGTTTTACTCACGTGGTTACTGATTGGAGGACTAGGTGGTGTTAAACGGTTTAGTGGCTTGAGGACTGGGTGGTATTACTCACATGGTTTACTGGCTTGACTTGGTGGTTTTACTCAAGTGGTTTACTGGCTGGAGGACTGGGTGGTGTGACTCACATGGTTTACTGGCTGGACTGGGCGGTGGTACTCACATAGTTTACTGGCTGGAGGACTGGCTGGTGTTACATGGTTTACTGGCTGGAAGGCTGCGTGTTGTTACTCACATGGTTTACTGGCTGGAGGGCTCAGGGCCGGCCCTAGCTGATGTGGGGCCAATATGAGTTGTGGGGCCCTTTAAAGCCGTTGTGTTGGCGAGTAAGTTGTAGGCCTACAGCGCTAAGCGCTTCAGTCTACATTCCAATGGATTGCATTATTGCGTTAGTGCTTATCTTTTATTTTTTAATAATTACTCTAACAACGAGAAAATATCAATTTGAAAGCATATAGAAAAATTATCAACATACATTGTTATTGGGCTTTATGGCCATCTTTGATTGTGATGAGAAAACAACAAATTACTATAGGGACCTCAATTTCAGCCCTTGTTACGAATTTTACTCCTACAATATTTTGTAATATTGCAAAAAAAACAATATTATTGATTACAAAATCAATTTTATTGTGATATTAAAAGGGAATTAAAGGAGACTTCTTGTTTCAATGGTAATTTGTTTATTTTTATCCAATTAATAAAAGACAAATTTTCTTGCCTTTCTATCAGCAAATTCGTATCTAAGATCACTCCAATAACCAGTACGTTCAAGTAACAGAATCACTGATAAGAAGGCCATCTGTAGACATAGTCGTTCTCAATTATGTTTTATTAGTTTTAACACACTTGATGCTGCGTGCGGGAAATCCCGCAAAGTATTATGACGTCATAAAAAACTCGAGTTTGTTAGGGAAACCAATTTTGATATTCATTTTTATCATGTTGGGACATCGTATTCCAACATTCTATGTCAAAAGATAGGTGTTTACTGAAGTCATAGTGCAGTTATTTTCGTTATCCCTTGCCCGAGTGCTGAGCGCGGGATTTCCCGGGAGGTATTATGACGTCATAAAAAACACGTGTTTGTTATGGAAACCAATTTTGATATTAATTTTTAACATTCTTAACGTATAATCATTAAAAAATATTCATAAACCAATTTCACCACTCGGGTAAGTTGGTCCATATTTTAATAGCAGTCAATGTGTTAAACGCGAAAAAAAACGTTCTGCACTTGCTATAGTTAGGAACAACATAGAAATGGTGTATTTCCGTTAATATCGATCGAATCTTGACATTTTTGCATAATCTTCTTCAGCTCGCTCTACCTGACAATTTGAGTGAGACCTGTGGTGACCTAATTCTTTGAAAAATATATTTTTTGTTTTTGCGATTTTTCATTATTTTCCAGCATTTTCCGGCAATAAAACTATCATTTCCGGAAATGGAGCATTATTTCCAACATATTGACACAATTTACTTGGTGACAATAAATTATTAATCTAAATCATTTAGCGCAATCCCATACATTGTATCTGGATTTGATTCTATTTGTTTTAAACGAGCATTAAATTTAAGGCTCAATAACATGTGATAAACACTAATTCTGATCCCTTTCAGCTCCTCTATACCCTCAAAGAGAGGGTGCGGGGCATTGTAAGATCACTAGTTAATATAATAAATTATCACATTAAAAGTTATTCATTTATTACTTATCTCAAAATCCAAAAGTAAACATAAACAATAAACATGACATGACATATGGTTAAAACTAATCATATGACATCTTCTTTTCTTCATAAACTCAATCTTTTCGGCTTTACAACCCTACCAGACCTTGTCTTGTAGGGAGCTTGATTAGGAGTGGGATCTTTAGTAGAGGCCATGGGAAGTTCCACACTCGCTCTTAGCTGTTCTACTATCTTCTCCCCAGTTATTTTATTATCGTTAGAGTTTCTCGACCGAATATCTGCTTGAATATCTTTTTGACTAAACCTTGGTTCTTCAATTTCAAAATCCAACAGTGGAGCAGGCTGCAGAAATACTCTGTTTCGCCTAAAAACTTTACCCTGGACATCAACCAAGTATTCTCTGTTGTTTATCCCTTCCGAAACAATATATCCATATCTCTTCAGGTCTTTTATGAAGACATGCTCGTTTCTCATTAGATTGCTTAGTTCCCGCGCATTGTGTCAACTTAAAAATAAAACTTCTGGTTTACCTTATCTTTCTCCCAGAACTTCTTGTGGTCGTCAACTCTTCTCCAATTAGGTTTCAACATTCTTTTATCAATTGGGATGTTAGTCCTGATCCTTCTTCCAAACAAAAGCTCTGCAGGAGACACCCCACTATCCAATGGAGTCGATCTGTGAGCCATCAGACCATCACTTAGATCCTTATTTTTCTTCAAACATTTCTTAACAATTTTCACAGCAGATTCTGCCTGACCATTAGACTGAGCATGCTTTGGGCTCGAAGTAACCACTATAAAGTTGTATTCCTCAGCAAAGTTTGAAAATTCTACAGACTTGAACTGGGTCCCATTGACAGAACGCAATACAAAAGGAACGCCGTGTCTAGCGAATACTCTCTTAACACTGCGGATTACAGTGATGCTCCTCATATTAGCCAGAGGAACGGCCTCAATGTACTTTGAAAAATAATCCTGAAGTACAAGGTAGTTTCTTCCCTCAAAATCTCCAATATCTGCTGACACTTCTTGCCAAGGGCCCTCTGGTATTTTAGCCGGTCTCAAAGGTTCTGAAACCTTATCACGGTGCTCTAAGCACACAGGACACCCTTCCACTTTCCTCTTAATGTCAACCGTGATTCCAGGCCACCAAACAGACAATTTTGCCCTCGCAATACATTTGACAATACCTAAATGGCCACTATGAATATGTTCCAGCATTTTGGCACGAGCACTTCTAGGAACAAAGACTCTATGTCCCTTCAACAAAAGCCCATGATGAAACACAAGATCTCCACGTTCCTTGTAAAACTCGGTATGTTTCAAACTTGACCAGTCCCCAGAAGCAATACATTCATCTTTTAGTGTCTTACAAGAATAATCATTTTCTTGAAGTTCTTTGAGCCTTTTCATGTTTCTATCTGAAAGGTCGATTAATGTGATTACACTAGATACATTTAACTCAAGTTCATCCAAAACATCCGCCTGTTCATTCGGCTCAGACCTCAAAGGTTCCCTAGAAAGCGTATCTGCAATTAGCATTTGCTTACCTGGAACATGAACCACTTGGAAATAAAATCTAGCCAGCCTCATCCTAAAACGTTGAAGTCTTGCAGTTAATCATCAATCTGCTTCTCACCCAATAGCTGAACCAGCAGCTTATGGTCTGTTCTCAATACAAATCGGCAACCAATCAAGTATTGAGCAAATCTCTCACAGGCCCATGTCGAAGCTAAGGCCTCCTTCTCTATTTGCGCATATCGGCGCTCAACAGAACTTAAAGTTCTTGAAACAAACTGGATTGGCTTCCATGTATCTCTAACTTTCATCTCATTGACTGCTCCTAACCCAAAACTTGAAGAATCTGCTGAAACTCTCAAAGGCAAGTTAGGATCAAACAAAACAAGTGCAGTTGCGTCTCCAATCATTTGCTTAATTTTCCTAAACACATTCTCATGTTCAAAACTCCACAGCCATTCATTTTTTTCACATAACAGGCTCTTTAATGGTTCAGTGGCGGAAGAAAGCCCTAGAACAAACTTCATCAAGTAATTAATCATTCCCATAAATCTTCGTAGCTCTGTCCAATTTGTAGGCGAAGGCAAAGATTCAATAGCCTTTACCTTATCGGGATCAGGTAGGACTGTACCATTATCAATCACATGGCCAAGGAACTTCATTTTAGTCTTCTTGAAATCACATTTCTCAGCATTCAAGGTAAGTCCACTTAGTTCAAATTTCTTTAACAAAGCAATCAGATTCCTGTCATGCTGTTCAGGAGTGTTCCCGAAAACTAGAAAATCGTCCGCTAAATTTATTACACCCTCAAGTCCATCTGCCATCTCAAAAGTCCTCCTCTGAAAGTGTTCTGGAGCAGATGAAATACCGAAAGGCATTCAATTGAAAAAAATCTTCCAAACGGTGTAATAAATGTGGTAAGCATGGCAGACTTAGCATCAAGAGGTACTTGCCAAAAACCGCTGTTAGCATCAAGACGGCTAAAATACTTTGCATTGCCGATCCTTGCCAAACACTCGTCTACAGAAGGCAAAATGGTTTTCTCTCTCTTAACATATTTGTTCAACATGGTATAATCCACAGCCATTCTAATTGACCCATTCTTCTTAGGAACCACTACTATTGGAGAACACCACTCAGTAGGGCCGTCATCATTTATTTCATCAACCTTACCTTGAAATTCACACGCTCCCTTGCTGTGTCCTCGTTTCTTACAAATGTGACAAGTAACAAACTTAGCCCAACATTTGCCGACTTGATGCGGCCTTTTACCCCCACAATGAAAACATTTAAAATTAGTAGTACCTCGCTTCTTACGACTATTTTCTGCATCCCAAACTAATTTATTTCTGTCAATACACATTTGTTCCACTAAACCATTCCCTTCCCTTGAAGTACTACAGACTTGAGGACGGAGCTGGAACTGTTCCGCCTGCCTTACTCTATCAAGAATCTCCTTTAAAGAAAGTTCTTTCATTTGAAGTTGTGCACTCAAATGTTTATCAGCTAATCCTGTAACTAATTTAAGCATTATCATTTTATCATTGTAGCTATTTTTGCACTTTTCACATGACCAGTCACAGCGCCCAGATAAATAGTAAAGGTCATTTATAAATTCATCAACATTTGTACCAGGTTTTTGAAAATGATTGATAA
Source organism: Flexamia atlantica (assembly GCA_035578135.1). Classification (NCBI taxonomy): domain Eukaryota; kingdom Metazoa; phylum Arthropoda; class Insecta; order Hemiptera; family Cicadellidae; genus Flexamia; species Flexamia atlantica. The sequence goes on from JAQJVK010000005.1 coordinate 19,310,829, forward strand.
ATCTGGACCGCTCAAAAAATAAATTACTTTTGCAAGAGAAATAGTCAGAAAACTTTACTTTTACATCATTATAAAACACTCTCGACTCTTCAGGCATTCCTAAAGCATTAAGCAATTCATCAGCTGCAGAACCCATACAATAAACTAACATACTAATCTGTTGAGATTCACATTTATTGTACAACCCAGAGGCATTTCTAAATAACTCAAACTGCCTTAACTAATTTGACCACTCAGCAGGTTCATTTAAGTTAAAATTAGGTGGTGGTTTTACTTGGAAAGTGGCCTCTGCAGATTCAGGCTTTTCATTTGCCTTCCCTGCACCTGATTGTTTCAGAGCTTCTGCCATTATTGCAACTAGGGCTTCTAAAGTTTCTTTATCTACAGGCATCTTAATAATTGAAATAGCCTTGCAAAATGTATAATTTACCTTCAAATAATGTGTTCACCGCTAGCCACCATGTAAGATCACTAGTTAATATAATAAATTATCACATTAAAGGCGCGTTTACACTATGTAGCAGAGCTATATGTAGCTCAGCTATATAGCTCTGCTATAAGTTCAAAGAATAGCTATATAGCTTGATTTCATAGCTATATAGCAGAAAATGAGCTATATATGAGAGAAATCATGCTATAAAGCTATACTTTGAACTTATAGCAGAGCTATATAGCTGAGCTACATATAGCTCTGCTACATAGTGTAAACGCGCCTTAAAAGTTATTCATTTATTACTTATCTCAAAATCCAAAAGTAAACATAAACAATAAACATGACATGACATATGGTTAAAACTAATCATATGACAGGCATAATCCTCGTTAAGCCGCGATTACGGGCTTGAAAATCCAGACAGATTGGTAAAGTTTCAGGCCCCGACCCCGACTCAATTACCTGCTCCATTAAGTATATGAAACAGAATTTTAATAAATAAGAGATAATTACTATTAAACTGGTCATTCATTTTCGCTTTTGTAAAAACATTATTTAGTCACGATAAAACACATCAACGCGCACGTCATACTGATAGTCAAATCAAAGACTGACGACAACATCGCGCGCAGGCGCAAACCACTTGCCGCTCAGCGCTCAGCCGCAGCAGACGACTGAAGTTGTTTCCCAAGATTTCCACAGCCCTTCGTCTACCAAAGTGCTAACATAAGAAAGGACCCACCATTGCCAATCCAATTACATTCGTATATCTGAATTTGCACTTTTGGTGTTATCAAAGTTTTTAATCAAGCTTTGAAACAGATAAAATACCATCCATAATTTTATTTGTTCGTGAAGATTTTTCGTGCAGGGTTCTCGAAAGCGCGGGGCCCCCAAAAGCGCGGGGCCCTGAGCAGCTGCCCCGCACGCCCCTGCTTGGGGCTGGCCCTGGTAAAGCTGGGTGGTACTCACATGGTTTACTGGCTGGAGGGCTGGGTGGTCGGGGGCGTCGGCTGCGGCAGGATGCGTAGGATTGCCTGCACCTCCTCGGCGACAGCTTGCAGCACAAACTGGAACTGCTGCTTGGTGGCGACGCAGCCAGCCCGCTGGTCCCGGATGTGCTCCAGCGTGGCCGCGATGTCGATCTCCTTCGCTCCCTTCGCCATCCGGTTCAACACCATGTCCAGGAGGCAGTAGGTCCCAGTGCGGCCCACACCGTCACTGCGCAGACAATAGAGAGGTTTGCTAAGATTGTGGATCTGCAGTGAGTACTTTGAAGGAATGTAACACGAAGGTGGAACTTAACTTTTCCTATTAAAGAACCATGGATTGTTCTTTCTGAATTGAGGCGGTAGCTGGAAAAAGGGCGTAATGGCCTATACACCCTTTTTTCGGAGATTGCATTTTTTGATTTTCCACATCTGTTTAAATCAGTACAAAATTTCATTACTCTCTGACAAAAATTCACAGAGATACAGCTGTTCCTGTGAAGTGGTTATTACGCATTTCTTTCATAGACAGCTGAAATGGTCTCAGTTTCAGTTAAACTCTAAGTTGTGTGTGTTTAAGTTGATATCAGTTAACAAATAACTTAGTTTTACCTGAATAAGTTAATATATTTTTATTGTTATCAACATTTTAAGTACACACTTGAGGCGGTAGCTGGAAAAAGGGCGTATTTGTCAAAGCAGCGTTTTGAGAAAAAAGAGTTTGAAAAATTTCAGCAATATTTTACCAGTTCATATAGGCTTTTAGTAAATTTTAAACTATTAATAAATAATTAATGATAATCATAATGAGAATCTTTATTTTCTCATTTTTTTACATGTAAATGGATTTGTCTATGGAAAAAGGGCATACTTGGAATTCTGTCTATGGTCAAAAGGGTGTATTTACCTCTTCAGAAAAACTAAAATAACAAAATAAGTTATTTTCCGATTTTATTGATGTTAGTCTCTTTTTATTCCTGAATAAATTTGTGACCATATAAACCTAACAATATTATCACTGCTTTTCATAATTTTATGGTGGACTGAAAGAAAATTTTCAAACTCTTTTCTCAAAACGCTGTTTTAACAAATACGCCCTTTTTCCAGCTATCGCATCAATTATTTTTTTATACACCCATAGGAGTTGATCCTTGAAAGTCTGCCATTCCCAAAAGTTGGGAGAAAATTATTCTTAAATCATGCATGCTTGGAAGATTAATGTTAGCGAATTTCCTTAAAGGAATAAGCTATTACAGTAGTACTCATGGTAAGACCTAAGTCCGAGACCATGTTGACTTTTCATTTTGGGGTCCCCAGAAGCAAAAAACACCATTGGTTCGAATTTTTATGTATATATATATATATATATATATATGTCTGTTAACACGATAGCGGCCGTAAATATGGTCCGATCTTAATGAAATTTGGTACAGACGTGTAAAGTGGTAATCACTCGGACTAGTTCGTGAACCAGCCCAATCGGACCACCGGAAGGGGGGGTAAAGGGGGATAAACCCCCGCAAAAATGGGTTTTTTGAGTTTTTCCCATAGAAAAATCAAATTTATCAAATTTTTGTTGGGACCATTGAATTAAGCTCAAAAAAACAAACAATTTAGTATTTTGAATTACTGCTCTATGTCCATTGGTTACCGAGATATTGAAAGTGGTAAACCCAGTACGTTGTCTCAATGTTAACCTTATGGGAAATAAGTAAAATTCTATATATCGCTTATTTCTCAACATATCTTGATAAAACTTGGTAAATGGCTTCTTCTAGTTCAGATCTACTAAATATTGAATTAAAACCAACCAGTTTAAACATACCTGTAGCAGGAAACCTGCATACTCTTTCCCCATGTTATTCTTATGGAGCTTACAAAAACATGTCAAATCTCGCTATGTTGGATTGAAGTATGTTGTTTTGGACTTGAAATTCGCTGAGTATGCAGGTCTGCTGCAAGGGGGGTATTGATTTTATTTTTATCGTCTTATTTCATTATCTTTTATCTTTTATCTTAGTTTTGAATAACTCATATTATTTTCATATTTACAAATATTTCCATAACTGAGGATCGTGAGTAGAAGTTTAGTACGTAATAACTGGCATATACTAATTGATTGCACAAATTTATACTTTACCTGCAGTGTACGACGATGGGACAGGATCGGCCTCGGAATGACTTGTTCACTTTCCTAAAACAATAGAAATATCTTTCAGACTTCTTCATTAAATAAATGACCGCTGATTCAAAGAACACTGACATTGCAACTAATAAAGTCCATGTTATTTTTTATAATTTAAAGTTAATTGTTCTACAATTCTCAAAAACTGTAGTAATAAAGTAGGCCTACTTGCTTTTCTTCTAACAGAGTGTTTAGATTTTCACCACATTGCACACCGGCTGAGAAAAAGAGATTATCAAAATCATGAATGCCTATTGATTATATAGAAGATTAGTTCTTAATCATAGACCACACCTATTAGGAAATTGAAAAGAAATCATAACTAAATCTAGTTTATTAAACCAGTTTTTATTTAAAAATATTCCAAAAAAGACAAAACCTTATGGACTTTTTTTATTATTGTAAAAATTGAACTAGTTATTTTTGTATCTATCTCCTACATATTACTATGCGAAGGGTTTATTATTCACGGCTTGATAATTGTCGGATTTTAATGAATAAATTGTCAAACAAGAAGAATTCTAGCATGAAATTGCTGATATATCTCAGAAATTTGACAAAGGGAGTAACTTAGGTGAAGTAAAGTGCTGAATTTTTAGAACAGTCCTGCCATCTGGTCCAAACTTAATTTAATACGTTAAATTACTTTGAAGTTAAATTAGTTCAATGAACGAGTTAAACCAAATTTAATTTTCAAACCTTAAAACCTTAAATTTTAATTTAAGTTTAAACCTTTAATGCTTAGAAACTTTTTATTCCTTGTAATGAATAAGTAAAATAATACTGCAAGCCCAGCAGGAGGAAAATAAATCCATAAGAAAATCATTGAAATGAATAATTATTGAAAAGTCGAATGTTCAAATTTCCTCGCACACTTGCAAATATGTTGCAGCTCAACCAATTACCGGCTCTAACATCTGATTATAGGCGTTGAACTTACAATTTAAACTGCTTTGCAGCACAGATTTTTGAGGTTGTTAATCAATTTGGTACAACCAACTTGTGTGTGTTTTTCACTTGAGTATAAAATTATTTTTGTAACTATACAAAACAACAACAACCTCGGCAAGCCTCAGGCTCCATCTCTTTCCCTCATGAGACAGTTTTGTACTTAATTCACTTAACACCAATATAACCTTTGTTCATAACCAAACATATACAGTAGGTACGGACATAAACTGAAGCAGTTTAAAATTTTAATAACAAATTTGGCAGATTTTATTTCTTGGGCAAAGCTGGGATCACCAGCTTAATAAGCGTTATTGTACTAAAGAAAGATGCTGCTGCATGTAAATGAAAGTAAATTTATGATTCTCATAGATATCTATCACTGGTATCTGGTACCGGTAATTAATGTATTCTTTAAAACCTAAAATCATAGAATCAAACCTTATAAAATAAATCATGAAAATGTTTTAACTTACCTGCGGAACTCTAGGAGTGCCTTGGTGGAAGATGGAACTCCGCCCTCAGGCCATGACAGGAAGTGGAACTGAGTCACCGTCCGCGTCTCCGTGGTCTTGAGGTTCTTGAGGTAGAAGCTTCGAACCAAGTAATCGTCACACCAGAAATGTTCACTCACTAGGTGGACCTGCGAAACAAGACCATGAGGGGAATATCAATAATGGTTTTACTTGATGAGAGTTATTTTGAGACACGGTCTCTTCGTCGAGATGTAGGCCGGATTACGGGGGTCGTGGTAACTCGGCAACCCTACAACACACGATATTCAGTCGAGTGAAAATCACCACGACAACGCAGCCTTGTCCCACACCACCTGCCAAAGGTCTACGGCTGTGTGTTGCAGAGGTCCCTGCGACGCTATTTAGGCGGGGTTGGATAATGAATAGAAGTAATGTCCTAATATTACAAAATCAGCTAACATGTAGCTACTCAAATCACATTTTAATATCAGATACCTTATATGTTAAAACCAAATAAAGTAAAACATCAATTATTTGTTTTAAGATTAATACAATCACAACTAAAATAACAATTCAATCATGTCAAAATTTCTAATTTTGTATTGATATTTTTCAACAAAATTTAGTTAGTTTGAGGCCTAGAGTCACATTATTTTTTAAAGCTGGTGTTACAAGACAACATGGAAACATATCAATATGGTAACTAAACTCCAAGATGGAATTTATACATAACAGTGATTGTCGTTACCTCGTAGATATGGTAGAGTTCAGAGCCCTCCTCGGGCCAGTAGCGATGGCACATTACAACGTCGTTTTCTATCAGTCGAGTGAGCATCACCATGACGACGCAGCCCTGCTCCCACACCATCTGCCACAGGTCTGCGGCTGTGTGGGGCAGTGGTCCCTGCGTCGCTATGTAGGCCGGGTTACGGGGGTCGTGGTCCGTCTAAAAATTTTCAGGGTTGATAAGCGAAAATGCTCTAAGGCCTGGTTTGCACGACGACCAGGCAGTAGGACATTAGAAAAGAATTCTTTTGTTCGCAATCGTTTAAAGGTGTTACTGTCCACTGTACTGGTCATCGTGCAAATCAGGCCTAAATAGTTAATGAATGAGAATGAATTTTCAAAAAATATTTCACTATTTTTTTGGAATTAGATCATTCTTGCTTGGCTGAACAAACTGGAACACAGTCTTTGAAGATTTAAACACGTTATTCTAGATGTCGAGTTTAAAGGGTATTGGTAGGCTATTGTCTTATTGTTAAAACATTTTGCCTCTTTGGAGCCATCTAGCAACTTATCTAAACAATAAAGGTATTGAGAATAAAGTCATGCAAATGATATGGCATCTGAATGATGTTGATTTTATTTTAGGCAAGCATTTCATTGTTTTGACCTTATAAAGGCCTGATTTTCACAGTAACGAGGACAGGTGCCATTATAGCCAGGGAGACGAAGGATCTTTGGTTCTTTGGTGGCTGCTGACAGCTGTACTTGTTATTGTGTTATCTCGGATTAAAGCCCCAGAAAAAAGACAATAGGATCTCATGAAGAATCATGAAAGGCAATATAACTATAGTATTATTCTTTCTATTTTTATTTAAGTTCTATTGATCTTCCCAAAACAACTTGAACTGTTTCATACCTAAAATATTTTGAATTCTGCACTCATTTTATTTTAGTTTATTTGAATTTAACCTCAGTTTGATAAATTATATCTATACCTCTGCATGCTATACGATTAAAAAAAATTTTCAGTTTGGAAATAATTTTGTACATCATATACTCACTATAGTGGAAGCGTTGATGTAGTCTGAGCCAGAGATGTTGGAGAGTTCATTGAGCACAACTCGTGCGTGGTCATACGGCAGAGCATTCACGTAACGGTTTTTCTTTGTATTTTCTGGCTGCAATTTTAAAATTAAAATATTAAATCTTACATTATTGGTAATTCAGCGTAGATGTATCTTCATTCTGATACCCCCCATTCTTGACTATGTTTTTCCTAATGATCAACTTAAAGTGTGATTATATGCTTGATAAAATGAATGTCCAGATTATGATTCCATTTCTAAATATCGGAGAAAACAATGATTATAATAAAAAATAACTAGTGGCATGAGGGAAAATTCAAACAATCCTTATTTATGTAGTACAAAATACCTTCACAGCAACCTGAATCTACCTTATATTTATATCTAGCTTATCACATGGTTTTCAATCAAATATCAGCATCACATGTTTTATCAAACAAAGCAGACGTTTTTAGATCCCAATGCTTTTAAATGGCAGATATTTAACGTTATTTCTCGTTTTTTGGTGAATTTCAAGCATTTTCATTATTTTTCCCGCCATCACAGAATAGAGACCTTTAATTTAAGCCCACTCCCATCCTTTTACATTTGCCAGACGCCCACAATTTTGATGAAAAGAATCACCTTACGAAAATAAATATATGATTACTTCAATTGTGTATGATCAGACGTAATTTGAAATGATAAAGTAATTATAATTAAAAGTTAACAAGATATATTCATCAGCTTAATGTAAGACACAAAAAAAGAATTAGCAAGTCACATTAAATCATGTTCAATTCAGTTATCATGATTGACTAAGAGGTTCGAGCAAAATGTTGTGATATTTACTTTCATTGTACCTTAACAATAACGTCTAGCTTATTTTTACAATATGTGTCTTTCTTTCACATAAGGAACTTTTGTATTATGTGTTAATATCTCTTGTTACAAAAAGTGATTTGCTGCAGTAATTTTTGCTCTTAATACATCACTGCGTATTTGAATAATGTTACCGATTTTGCCATCTATATAAAAATATGTTCAATATAAAATTTCTGTTATCTTACTCTCTGGGCGATGATGGTTGCGCAGGGCTCTGCTTCGTAGGCACACAGAGCTGCCCACTCGGTCTCTAGACGGTCTTTGTTGCGGAGATGATCTTCCATGTACGACTAGCAACACAACAACACAGCTACACTTATAAGAAGGTGATTGAGAAAAAAATATTGCGTCAAGCAAGCAAGAAGGACTGGAGAAGGAAATAGCTATTTGTTTATTAAGGCTGCAAAGTAAGTCATTACCATATGGTGAAAAGCAACTTTATCAGAACAATTTGAGCTTTTGTAAAAATTTTTATGGAGCAGTTCGCAAATCACTATTGCAGATTACACTATAACTATTTCATCAGCGTTTAATTCTGAGAACTGTCATCTTTAATTTATAAGGGAAATATTAGCCTCAATATAGATGTACCCAGCGTGTAATAAAGTTTTTTGTTAGTCTCAGACTTAACTTTTATTCATCATACAGACTTAAATTCAGCTGTTTTGTGTCTATTTTGGCTGGTTTGCTAGCTAAAGTGAAGAATCCGAGAGATGTTAGATTAGTTAAAGAGTTCCATTTACTTTGGACAAGCTACTTCTACACCTCTATCTTAAACCGATGTAAATACAGTAGAACCCCTCATATCCGGCCTCGGATTAACCGGTCCTCGGTTTATCCGGCCGCTTCCTGGAAGTAAATACTAAAATATATTTCCCACGGCTTACGTACGCGTAGACGCACGCGATAACTCGTTGCAATTTGAATTCTCTCACGGTACATCTGTTTACATTGTATTTTTATGAAAATAACTTAGTTAGTTGAGATAGTAACCTGTGAGCTGAAAACTATTGACTTTTAAGGCCTAATAATCTTTAAAACCGACTTATTGTAAGAAATTTTTTACATTCAACTTTATTTAACATCAATATGAGTTTTCTTTATTCATAATGTACCACAATTAATTATATTGAAGCCTACAGTGCTGTACTGCGCAGCGAATATTTTTGTGAACTATTATTCCGCAGTTTAATTTTGTTATACAGTAAATAATTTTCTATTGGTTTTACAAAGTGTGTGTACTTAATAACCCTAAAGACGAGTATTTTACATTACTTAAGACTTTATTTATCAGTTACGTAAGATTAAATTGGTGCAAATGGCCGTAATTATAGTAGGTTGGTTTATCCGGCCAAATCGTTATCCGGCCAAGGCTCGGTCCCAAGGTGGCCGAATATGAGGGGTTCTACTGTACTTAAACTTCAAGCATACCTTTTAAGGTGTACTTCAAACAAATTATTCTTCCTAAAAGTTTTTGTAAATCAAACCATAATTTAGAGTTATTTACCAAAACCATGTGTCCGGTTGATATGTCCATGCTTGTCAAGGCAGGTTCCTCACTCCTGAAATATTGTTTCCAGTTAATATAAGTAAAAAAATGTTGGCACATTTATTTTTATTTATAAAATTAAAAATAAACTGTTTAATGAAAACACACTCTTTGTTCTCTCTCTAGAAGTACTGCAATGAATGAAATGAGTGTTATCAATAAGCAGTGCAAGTAATTTATGACTTTTACTGAATAGTTTGTTTTTCTAAGTCACATGATTTTCTATGAAGAGAAGTGAGCCAGCTCAAGCAAAAAAACACATGAAAACAGATTATTACTGTAATTGAAGAATTATGTATTTCCTAAATATAGGAAAAAACACCGATCGAAGCATGGTGAGTAGCCTTAAAGATACAAAAAGAAGCACATAAAGCAAGAATAAACATCAATGTAAGCAAAGATTCAAAACAAGGCGAACTATAAATAGTATGTGTAGTTCTACATTTTAGTGTGCTCGTTGTGGATCCATGTGTGTTGGACAGAAAATGAGGAATTTAATTATTTTTACAGAATAAAAATCCTTTTTAGGGAATTTATAGGCATAAAGATATTTGTATTTTGTAATCTATCATTGAAAAAGATTAAGAAAACTGAACAAAAAACTTTTATATATGACTTAAAGTTGTATTTTTACAAAATTTAAGCTTAGAAATGTAAAAGAGTACTAGTACTGTTAGTATTGGTAATTCATTACCAGTTAATATTTGTCAAATGATACCTACTATAGCTAGGTAGGCGGCTGTCCTCTGCATCTTGAAAGTCATGATCATTCACCTAGCTTTCCACCAAGTGTAAGTCTTGATTCAGCCTCATTTGGGCTAACAACATGTTTTGATGTTTATGGTCATGATTAAAGCCACCACATTGATGGCATAGCCCTTGAGGAACTTACTACAGCATCTTTGAGTGGAGCAATGTGTTGAATGAGATGTTTCAGAAATCCGGTGCCAGTCCCGACCCTGGGCTGCTCTAGAGGTGACGGTTGGTCATGAAACTCCATTCTGTTTCCTACTTTAGCTGCCGGTCTCATAGGTGACTACCTGAAGGAGATACTTCTTGCCATGGCAAGGATGTAATCAGCATGTTCTTTGTAGTGGGACCACTGTGCCAAGTTAAACACTTTCTTCACATCAAGCAAGACTAGCAGGTCAATTGAATGGCCAAGCCTTGTGGCACAACTAATTTGCTCATATCACCAAATCCAAATCCACAACGCCCAAGATAGCGCTGACTGCCAAATGGATCTCTTTAAATACATGTTATTGGGCCAAGAGACTCAGCGCCAAGCTGTAATGTTGCTTGTACATCCTCAACGAAACCCGTTTTTAGCAACCTCTAAATTTTAGAGGGCGATAAGAAGGTCACTTGTTGGTTGCCTTTTTGCAGGCTTCACTCAAAGGTGCTTATTTACAAGAAGTTGACTTGTACCCAGTACCATCTCACTTCAAGCATGCTTCAGTTTGGTCCAGTCCGTTGCACTCTCATTGAGTGTGGTTGAATTCCAAACAGTGGAAGCATCATAAGATCTGAACCAGAGTTCGCATGTTGCAGGCAACCCACCTGACCTTGACCTTGCCCCTTTACAAGAGCGTTTGGCAACTGGAGCGTCGAGGTCAACGACCACCATTTCACTTATCGACTACCATTTCCATTTAGCATTTAATGAGATAAGATATCTCTATTATTATATATCTTTATTATCTATGGTAAACTATAAAGCTATACCAAGCATATAGAGTGAGCAAAGAGAGTTTTTAAGCTTCAAGCCATGACTCAAAAAGATCAAAATGACTCAGCCCATCAGAAAGGCAACATTTAGATATTGTAAACAGATGAAAAAACATAAAAACCTGTATCGTAAATACATTAAATATTCAAGATACAATTCAATGCAAGAAAAAGTACAGAGAAAGTTGAATATATAGAAAGCGAAGTAGCAGTAAAGGTGAGGATACAAAAGTGCAAGACTGACCATGAAGAAGTACTGGACCTGGAAGAGGGGCTGTTGTCAGACTCTCGGGAGAGGCTGGCGATGCGGTGGGAGGCGGCCGTGGGGGCGGCGTCATGGGGCGGCTTGGCAGCCATGCGCGCGCGGCACAGCTCCTGAGGATGTACACTGGTTACTAATTAAGATGGCTTATGCAAACCACATGCAATGAGTCAAAAATCGTTGGGCTGTTAACCGTCAACCTTGATCATTGAAAAATCCTATTCAAACCACTTTTGCTTCCAGAAGAATTGTTTGCTTTTTGATACTGCGATTGAGAGACCATTAAGTTGGTCATTAAGTTTGTTGGTGTTAATTTTTCACTTGCAATTTTCATTCTGAGACTATACTCAAGAATTTTTTTACTGCTATTGTTGACATAAAGATAGAGATTCTATAAAGATTGAAGAATCGGTCATTACTAAGAAAATGCATACAGGTTTAGGCAAAATACAGGAATATGCATCTTTTGTAGTAACCAAAATCATTTAGTAATTTATAAAATTTTTGCATTTATAGGGTACGGCCCTTTTTGGATCTCGTGGAATTATTTATGGTAAGCTTATACCTCATTATGAATGTCTTCGAAAGTAAAACATACCAGTGCAAATTCTATTGCAAAAGGTGGATTCAATCAAAAGTTACAGCTCTTCAAAGATTTTAATAGGAAATATAAAAAAAGCAGTGTGGGTGCTTTTAAACTGACTCACACAACAACAACAAAATACCAATAAGATAAGATAATGCATTCAGAATATCAAAATGAAAAAAGCACAAACCACTACCAACAGCCCAACAGAAAACCAAACATCCACCCGGCATGCGGCGATGAGGGAATTTTGGTGGTTCTTCTTCGTTGGAAATGTCCAACGAGGGGGGGACATTTCCCTCGTTGGGGAGGGGGATTGCTTCTCAGACCTTTGTGATGTTTTGGTTGTCTATGTGATTCAACCTTTTGTGACCGGGTTTGCACTGTTATGTTCTACTTTACTTTATAATGAGGCATAACTTGAGGTACCATAAAGAATTTCAAGACTTCCACGAAGAGCCGACCCCTTGAAGCAAAAAAAAATGTAAACTACAAACTACTGTTGATATTTATGAAAAATACATTATTACAAAGTTCATTTTACTCCCCATCATGTTTATGGACTTATTCACAATATTCCAGACTTTTTCCACATTTTAGTCATGAAATATTAAGATCTTGGATAACTTCTATCTGATCATCCTTTTCACTACCCGGTCTGTAACATTGTATTCCATTTTTAAAGACTCGAGATATGTTTATATTGAAGAGTTCTAGGCAGTTGTTCTATTGAAAATTGTTAATGAACTTATGTCTGATTTGTTTTTGTTTGCCTACCATGTTATATATTTATTTTTAGTCAAAGTTAAGTGGTAGAGAGGACTTGCTAGTCCTAACTTCGCTTCTTTAATAAAGCCATTTTTCAGTTCATTTTTTTTCATTTCATTTCTAAGACTTTAATCTTAGACTGTCCTCTGGGCATGCAAAATATCAGTTTTTTTATCCAAGTGTTTGTTACTGTGGCAGATACTCAATTGCTAAGTTTCATTACATTTATATTAATTTAAAGAGATATTTCAAGTATTCCAGTACTTTGCCCAACCTGTATATTGAGGAAAACAAAATCATTTTTTAAGAGCAAAATAATCTTAGGGCCTTGTGAACTATACACCACCTGCAATCAACTTCATGAGTGGGCTTCTAAGCTTAAAATCTAAATAACTTCTTGATTAGCATGATAATTCAGGAATTTTAGGAAAATTAACCTAGCAAATCCTGACCAAGTTGAAAATTTCACAGAGAAAATAAGTAAACCTCCCTGATTAAAATATGAAAAGTCCCCATAAATCCCTGCTGTTCTCCTGCCACAATCTTGAACAAACCGTTTGGGGTCCATGTTTCTCAATGCTATTCATTTTTCAATTGACATATAAGTCATAAGAGATAAAAAAAGTGTATGTAGAGGACAAAACTTTTGTAGATATCAAAATTTCCCATAAAATGAGCATAAACATTATAATACATTTTTTAAATAAGTACTGATAATAATATTCTGAAATATTGTAAATCTAATACCCCTGTCACAAGGAATACATAAAATTTGATTTAAAATACATTCCAAAAGGGGCAAAGCCCTTTGAATTTAATGAATAATAAATTATATTCATAGAATTGTGATAACGATTCCAGTTACCGGTATTTGATACCTCAGTCATCTAAATGGTTCACAATAAGGTGTGAATGAGCTCAAAGTAAGGAATTACTTAAGGAATTTGTAAAACTATTATAAAACTATGTAAATACTGTAAAGAATCATTTTTTGTGAACCTATCTCACTTTTTTCACTTTATTTTGATATAGTGAAGTATAATAACTTCACTGTTTGTACATTTTTTATATGTACATTACTACAAGATACTAAATATCTGTCCCCTTTCTTTACTCAAAACTACAAGGAAATGGAAAAAGGAACACAAACTTAATGGAAAGACGGATATTCTTTTTGCTTACCGACACACCCAACATAATATCTCTGATTCGTCGCTTCCTCCAGCACATTGCACTCCCATGAATGTAACTGACAGTCATTACTACAAGGAGTTCTTATCACTATTGGGTACAAGTCATTGTGAAAATATTAATGACTGTAACGGAAACAAATTATCTGTCTTAACAAACTAATACAGATTTCACCATGACTGATTTCATTGTTTTTTAATGTTCATTATTTATTGTTTATGGATAAACCATATTGAATTTAAAAACACTAGTTGGCCATTGTAAGATTTTTTTACATTTAATTTGATTTTGATTTTTGTCCTTTTTTAAATATTGGTAATATTATTGTATTGATGCATATCATTTTTATGAATGTGTTTGATGTGTATTTGATAGTAAAATGCTAATATCCTCTTTGCTAAATGAATAAGCTAATCTGTTACTCTGCTTGAACGCTTTAGAGTGTGCATGTGATTTACTTTTTTAATTTTTGTGTGTGGATTATTTATTTATCAATATTAACTACAAAACTAAAACTTCTAGTCCACATTACCTGATAGTCTTTGCTGGCCTCGGTGTCGGGAGTAGTTAGGTTGCGTATTTTGGCCCGCGAAGCCGAATAACGTCGCGCCACCAGATACAACATTGCCGAGAGGACGATAACGATGAATACAACACAGACAGTGAGAACAACCATATAGAACTCACGGTCTGCATCCGAACTCAAATTGACCATTGTTGGCAATTTAGTCTGGAACGATTCAGTGCAAAAGTTACAAAAAATGTTTTAAATTAGCATAATACACCTGAAATAATAGTATTTGGAACAAATCCTAACTATTCAAAAGAAATACAAAACCACCCCCTTCTGATATACACTATGATTACTTAGTAATTTCTTAGCAGCCATATTAGTTGCAATTTTAATTATGTTTAAATTAAATCCAATTAGGTACATTTAACAAGTTTACTTATGTTATTAAATTGTAAATCCATAAAAGTATCAGTTATAATACGAGGTATGTTCGGAAAGTAAGTTCCGTTTGGAATTAAAAAAGTTCTTAATGCATTTACAACATTATTATTATATACATCTTAAAGAGCGTACCTTAAACTACTTTTCTACATAGTTCCCACAATATTTAGGCACTTGTCATATCTAGGGAGAAGCTTTTCAATTTGTGCTAAAAAGAATTCTGCCGCCTGTGCACGCAGCCACCTGCTGACGCCATCTTTAAGTTCATCGTCATTCAAAATCCGACAAAGGTTACAATTGTGTACAAAAGAGTTCATGAAATTTGTGGGAAACACTCACAGTGATCAGTAATTTTGAATTTCATTTTTTCCCGAAGTGGAGGGATGGTTGCACTAATCTCCACGATGAAGAGAGGAGTGTCCAACCGTCTGTTGTTACTGAAATCAACGATACAGTTCGGGGAAAAAGGAAATTCAAAATTACTGATCTCTATGAGTGTTTCCCACAAATTCCGCGAACTCCTCTGTTCAACCTTTATCGGTTTGTGAATGACGATGATCTTAAAGATGGTGTCAGCGGGTGGTGCATGCACAGGCGGCAGAATTATTTTCAGTACGAATTGAATTGCTTCTCCCTAGATATGACAAGTGCCTAAATATTGTGGGAACTGTGTAGAAAAGTAGTTTAAGGCACGCTCTTTAATTTGTATATAATAAATATGTTGTAAATGCATTGAGATTTTTTTACTCCCAAACGGAACTTACTTTCCGAACATAACTCGTATAAGGGTCACATACTATCTCAGAGCATGAATGTATATCTGGTTTTAAAAATATAAAGCATACAGTAAAACTAATTGTGGTTAAGGTCCCTCAGAAAAAATTTGTTTTTAGAAAAGTACTCTCATCCACCCATATTGTGACAAGCTGGACTTGAGGCCATCTTCAGAAATATTCAGCCATCATCCGAACCTCTTTGATTTTATTACAGTTTAGTCGTTAGGAACTGTAATAGATATTAAGACCGTAAGAAACTATGTTTGTATACCAACCTTGTCGCCAATTCCTGCACTAGTGATAGTGACTCCTAAATCTTTTTTCAGAATGTCCTTAAAATCATCTGAAAACAAAAATCTCACTAAACTAGCATCCAATAGCATGGTGTTAATCTAAAGAAAATATTTCTCCTCCTGCTATGTTTATACGCTTTTCACTCCTTGTAATGAGTGAGTAAAATAGTATTTTGTCTCCCAGCGGGAGTAAAATGATTACTCCCTTAAGAATAACATTAATTAAAATCAATAATTCAAAAATCGAGGGCTTTCAATTTTCTACACAGACATACATATATGTTGAGGTTCAACAGATTGCAGACCGTAACAGCTGATTTAGAGGCAGGAATAATCACGGAAGAACAACATTGACAAGAATCAGCTGTAAGAACGTCTATGAATAAGTGTGTAAGAATGTTGCTACAATCAGCTGTTTGCTGGTGCATGAATGTTTGCAGCTACTCGGATGCAGGCACTAATTATTGCAGATCAAAACAAAATGGATACTGTTTGTGTTTAATTTAGTAAAATAGACGTTTATAGAATGGGTATTTTTTCTGCTAGTAGGAGAAAAATGTTGTGTGTGTATTTTGAGAGTAAACTACATTGTCTTCCTTGTGAAAATCGTCACCCTCACAACCTTGGGCACCAACATTTTCACTTGTGAGACAATGTTGTACTTTACTCACTCAACATACAAATAATTATTACTTTGCTAAATTGAGCAGGAAATGTTATTTACTTTTTACTGCATGGTGCATTAAGAAATCAACAATGAACTGATAGGGACATTTTGATGTCTACAGAAAGAAGGACTCAGCTATTACGGTAGAACCCCTCTCAACCGACCCTAACGGGACTGGATCTAGATCGGATAACTTAAAAGGTCGGATAAAACGGGTTATCTTCTAAACACTTAAAAATAAAAGCTCTTTTGATTTAGGGTTCTATTAACATTATTATAAAGCCCTTCGTGAATTACTTAGAAAATACAGTACAATTTTCAGCCTATTTTCCTGAATAATTATGTAGAAATCTAACTCCAAAACATGGTCCAAACAAAACATTTCAATAAACTAAATATAAGATAAATATTCAAAATATTTTAACCCGCAAAAAACTGTATAGTCGAGCGTAAAGTTTCCATCGCTGGGTATGGGAACGGAAATGCTGCAATTCCTAGAAAAGGGTGATTAAACCAAACTGTTTTCAAAACAGGGTCAGTTAAAACGATCTTTAATATTTGACCAGCGGATAATCCTATCATCGGTTAAAACAAGGTCGGTTAAGAGGGGGTCTACTGTAATGATTCATTTTGCAGTATGATCTAAAAAGTGTTTTTAATACTCTGTTTCAAATTCATTGTTCCAGTTATGAAAGGCTAATCCAGAGTTGTTATCCATTTATAGTCACAGCATCATATAAATGAATGCAGGAATATTTCTCTGCAAGGGCACATAGCAATATTGATATTCATTTACACCATAGCATATCACAGCTACATATCTTTAAACAACAACATATATAATCGAAGACAACGAAATTCAACAATTAAGTTGCTGGCTAAATATTTTCTTTTCTTTTCATTTTTTGAGTTTGGTTCCCTCAAAATATGATTGAGGCAAAACCCAATGATCAAAAAACTCTGATGCTGATCACTCTTTTATTATTTTGTAAACAACAAGACATCAGCAACTATAATTTAAGACAATCATACACATCCCCTTCAACTTTTCACTGAACTCAATTTTATGAAAAACAATGGTATATTACTAAACTTCTTAAAAAAATTAAACGGAAAACACTACATTAAAGACTACATTAAGACTACATTAAAATCAATAGTTACAGACGAACCAATATATTCTATATTCTATAGATGATTTTTTTATGAAGACTACAATAAATTTTAGTATAAATGACCAATAACAACCCTTTGTAATGTCCATACAATTTTTAAATTGTAAATACGATAAATTATATTATATTTTAAGGTATAAAAAAAAGGTTTATAAAGTTGTGAAGTTATTTTCTTATTCAGATTCATAGTTCCTTAAAAATAATGCCTGGGTATATTACTGTGCAATGTTGTTATATTGCAATTGTAATAAATGACAATGGATTAATCCTTTTTTAAGCCTCCAAAAGTTGTATAAATTAAAAATTCAGAGCATATAGGAAAAAATTATAAAATTATTTTGGTACGGTTAAGTGGTATAGTACGATCTCTATTTTTATGTGTTATTATAGGTACAATATAATTAAAATATTGGATTTGTTATGTTAAAATTGGGGTCTCATTGCCTCACTCTATAGCATTGGATAGAACTAAATAAAAATGCATAGATGGCAAAAATTCAGAGTAAATAAATATTTTTATCTTATAAATAAATAAATTGCCAACTACTAATACCAACTTAAATGAATGAAAGTGATTCCTTACCAAGCTTCTGAACAACAGTGGATGCATTCAGATGCTTACTGTTGGACTCATTAACTCTAAATGAGACTTCGTTTCGATCCACCCTGAAAATAAAATGATCACCTAGAGTAAATTTAATAGCAAAAAAAACTATAAAAGAAGATTATAGGTAATGAACAGGGGAGTTAAGAGCTGTTCGGTACCAAAGCTGGGAATTATATGACTTTTGGTATGAAAATGGTCCAAAACTGAACGTTGGCTTCCCAAGGGTTTCTGGGTCAACACACTCAACACGCTGACTTGAGACCCTCAAATTGCACATATTTCAGACAACATACAAATAACGAAGATTGACCCAAAATAGTTAAGTCATAATCTTACTCACAAAAATAGCACTACTCTTTTAATGTATGGATTAATAAATGCATAACTGTATGGATAACTGAATCAGTCCTTAGGAATAAGGATATTCACTACTATGTGGTAGCAGGGAATTACAATTACGGTAAGCAATACCATAGCTTCATCTGGTTATTGGAATGAAACTTGCCTCAACTAATTAGTTAGAAAAGTGCATAATTAATTAAGAAGCAAAATTTATATTTCAAGTTTTGATTTTAAGCAGAAATAAATAAAATCATGATAAAAGTTTTACATTTGATTAAAAACCAATAAGCAAATTTTTTGTGAGTTTCCACCCAAAACCAAACTAGATCTATTTACTGGATATAAATAAAATGCCTTACAACACTTGAAATATATTTACTCTTATACTGTACTCATATACAGGACAGTAAATATACATAAAAGATGGAAGATGGCGATCGATTTCGGTTGGTCACTCCATCTTTTATGCATATTTACTGTCTTGTATGAGTACATTATAAGTGTAAATATATTTTTAAGTGTTAAATATAATGAGAGACTCATTGGGATTGCCATTTTCCATCTTTTATGTGCGTATATTTACTGTCTTTTATATGAGTACGGTATAAGTGTAAATATATTTTAAGTGTTGTAAGATGTTTTTAATTTATATCCAGTATATAAAACAACATGTATCATGCTAATCAAGAAGTTATTGAGATCTATTTGTATAATCATCAACCCAAACATGTTTAACCCATACTTTATTGTAGTTTTTAATAAGAATTATAGTTTTTCTTCAAATACCAATACTCACATAGGTTTTGAATACTGAACACTCATCAGTACTATGATATGCCCGTACTTAGATCAATTCCCACAGTTCAGTGTAACAGTAACTGCTTGATAATTGTTCGTGAAACATTTGAAAATTTAGCAAACATACAAAAGTAAACATGCCACTCAAAACATCCAGAAATGCCACATATCTGTTCTTATTGGTTGGAGGCTGGTAAAGGTCTGGTTCTTGGCGTTTTTGTGCATGAAATGTTCTATGGAAACACTATCAAAACCTTTTCATTCACCATATAACTTTCAGAATTCTTCATTCTGTAATCACCTGAGCTTCTTAGACTTAAACAATACTTAACGATCATTTTTTGGCTCCTCAGAATACTGCAATGAATGAGGGCTGAATGAAATTTAATTGAGCAATTTACGAGTACACAAATTTTGTTCTGGAATCAAAAATACATACTGGATTGATCTGTGCAGTTAGTCTGGTTATGGACCATGAAAATGTTGCTTCAAATTTGCACTAAAGTTACGTAAAAAAAAGTTCAATTTTTTAAAATTTATTTTTCTGTATTGAGAATTTTATGTAGTTAAAATTGAATCGCTATTTCTTGAATTCCACTTACCTAATTTCGCTAAAAGTGTCCTTTGGTAATTTCATCCACCGTTCAAGACGCTTGATAATTTGCTCACCTTGAATCCAGTTGCTGATTCTGTCAAAATAGGTAAGCAAGGATAAATTATTTATCAGTAATTTGGGGCATATAATAATAAACTTATGAAAGTTAAGTTTCAGTATATTTATATTTGTGATGCAGATGTAGAGCTAGTTTCCTCTCTCGATTTTAAAGGAAACCGTCATATATGAGGTGAAATGATACAAGAGTCCAGAGTTAGGAAGTGTTTTATTCCAATGTAAACACCACCATACTTCAATACTTCAATACTTCAACCACCATACTTCAATTTAAACAAATGCAAAACATCCGTTATTACAGTAAATAAATATCACAGATGAGTGAGACAAGATAGTCTAGTCGCCACATATATATAACTTCCTACCACATAATCTCCCACCCAACAATCCACATACCACAGTTAATTTACATGATTAATAATTCATTTAAAGTATTATAGGTAATTGTTAAACATTAATAAGAAATTTATCCAAATTTATGATTAGTTAAACATCTACTACACTCAACTCCATCTCGAGTTTGAAACATTATCTCGAGCCTACATAACCTCATTTTCGGCCCTTGCTGTGAAATGTATTATTATACATTCATAACAATTGATGCTAGAAATACAAAAAGGTACTGTTTTTTTTGACAAATTTGAGGTAAAACTAAAAATAAATCAAACTAATAGGAGTATTATTTCCAGAGATGAAAATAAAATGTGACCCGCCAAGGGAAAGGGACCTTATCTTCCCAGACAAAATTTTACAGGACAGCAAGTTTTAGAGGTTAGGGTAAAAAATGTTTGATTTTCATTTTGATTTTCTTACTCTATATTTGTTTCCAAACAATATTTGGTCCATCTTACACTTGAATTTAACTTTTAACATGGTTAGATTTTTTTCTAAACCACAATCTGGAGAAAGGGGACCTTGACTTCCCCAATGCTATTTTAACGCTTTGACGTTAAGAACATATCTAAGAGTCTGTGAGGACTTGTGAGTGAATGTAGGACTTGCTAAACCCTGATCCAGGAATCAGAACATGAAAATTTTCAGGATCTTCCAGAAGAAGTAGTTGAGGATGTAGCTCCTGGTTCAAGTGAAGTATCAAAACAAAAAATGTACTAGAAGGTCGAAAAATTAAAATAAAATAAAGCTGAGGCACCTAATATAATGTAATATTTTTTTAAGACTAAATGTAATATATTCTTATTTGAGTATAAAAGTAAAATTAACTTTATTGTTTATCATGTAACAAGGCGTTTTGTCTTTAAAATTTAGTGTTTTTTATTACTCAATAGACAATAGACAATAGACAAAATTTCTTTATTAACATATTCTCCAGGAATAGTAATAGGGTCACAAATTCAGAACAAGATACATTGGATGTTGTAAATTGAGTAATACAATGGAGTGGTAAAATTGACAGAAATCCCTTCAGCTGAATAAAATTGACAGACATACTCCCTTCTATGTAAGCAAAGAAAAAGAATGTGTTTGACAAAAAATGCAAACAATTGTCACACATTCAATGGTGGTTTCATGTTCAGCTATAAATTTCTGACATGATGATATGTGGCTTATTTACCCAATAACATAAGTAACAACAAAAAAAGAAGTTAAAAATTTGCAAAACTTTAGACAGCAATTTCCTAAAGTTGCTGTTTTTAGTATTTTAAACTCAAAATTTTAAAACTCAGGCTTTTTTAAGATATCTTGAAAAATCTTTCACCAGTTTGTTTGGTATTAATGTATCTACATTAAGGACATACCAATAACTCAATTTTCAAAAAAATGTTAGTTAAGGTCCCCTTTCCCTTGGCGGGTCACAAGTACCAAATTCAACACACTTACATTTCTTTAAATTCAATGAAGGCAAAATTGTTGTTGATGATGTTGTAGCGATCTGTGCCAGACATGTTTATCTCATTTGGGTTCTTGGCATTGTAGGTTTTCTTCTGGGGAGGATCGGCTATAATATCATCCTTAAAAAAAGAAAGAAAAAAACTGTTTCAGTTAAACATTTTACTAAATATGTTTTTATTTACTCTATATCCAAATAAACTTAATCTTTAGTCTCATCTTTACTTAATCTCTTGAGTTCATCATAATTTATGTATTCAATTCTTAATATGTTTGGCATTTTTGTATGTCAGGGGCAAATTTTACATATGAAAAAGCTCCTTTTTATGACTCAAATTCCTGGTTGAGTCTAATTTTGATCCTAAAGAGCTTGTTACAAGAAACAATAAAATATTAAGCAAAACTTGAAAGTGGTTTAATCTTACTCACCTTATGTTTTAATACAAGCAACAATATACTAATCAGGCTAATATCCATCAAGCAGTTTTGGTTTTTTTATTAATATTAATTCAATTCAACTCTAGAATTTATGTTGCTTTATTAATTACACTTTCCCGCCACAACACAACACAATAACGAACATGAAAATTTGCTTTCAAACCATTTCTGCATAAAATGTAAGAAAGCTTGGCTAAAGAAAAGCTCAAGCTCAAGACCACTTCAAGACAGTTGTTCGCATGGCAATGACAATGACAAGCCATTAAGGTTCATTAGTTCTGTTCTGCTTGCAATTTCACTAGAACAAACAACCTAAATGTTTCAATTTAATTGCTTTTATCTTACTGATGGTACAAATACAACATCGCTGCTCACCTTAATGTTCATAGAGAAAAGTACATTGTTATATTAGTTTTTAACTGTGGGATCTTTTGTAAAACTTATAATTAGCACCGTGTGACCGAGCTTTGCTCAGAAAAAATTAACCTGAATATGAATCAGCTATTTTGGTAAAAATTTTCCATAATGATAACATGGGCATTTTGAAGAGCTGTTGGACGTTAATCGGATTTTTCCAGTATTGTGATTAGCTTCAATGGATTTATCATGACCAAAAACCATATGAAAATAGAAAAAAACTTGGATAGAAAAAAGTTATCCATACAAACAGAGCTTGCTTAGAACATATAATATGCGAAATATAATACAGTCGAACCCCTGATATACGGCCTCCTCAGGACCGAGCCCAGGCCGGATAACGATTTGGCCAGATAACCAGCCTACGGTATTATGAAAACGATAATTTATACCAAAATAATAATACGTAGCTAATGAACTTAATCCAAAGTAGAACTTTAAATGTTTTTTTTTGTTATTTCAAAATGCATATAGGGTCTATCATTAAAACCAACACATCATTTGACCACTAATTGATCTTGCTCCACCCATGGATTTGAATTAATTTTAAACTAAAATCATTTCCCTGATCAGTAGTATTCGCTACCACCACAGCTTCATCGCTGTTTGTATGCCTGCCATACCATGGGACTTGAAGAAACGAAACAATTAATAACCGCACTGGATATTAAACAACAGTTTAGAGGTTGCTACCTCAACTGAATATTGTATACATTAATGCCTCAAGTTCACTATTGCCGAATCAAAGTGGATCCAAATTGCCAAAACGTTTGACGAGCAATTTACCGGGTGAGGCCTTATGAGAGTGATGCAGTATGAGTCACGCCGAACGTACCATCACCACGTACGCTCGCATTCGCCAGTATAATTTTGTTTGTTGATGTTGGTAGCAAACTGGAGCCATAAACAAATAGAGATAATACAGCTTAAACAAACAGAGAGATGTTCAAGAGAGAATCAGAAGGAAATGCGTCTGTAAGCATACCCAGATAGCATGGAAGTATTCTGGAAATATGCTTTTGGTTTGCTTTTGGCATGCACATGCAAATGTGCATTGTTTATTATCCGATAATGTGGTTGAATTATTCCATGCAAACCTTCAAAATAAGGTTCCAAAACACATTAGAAAAAATTCTTTCTAAATATGCCTTAGTTTCAATATCATTCGGCTTGAATATTTTCACTGTTTGTTATTTGATAATATGTTTAAACTATTCCATGCAAACATTCAAAGTAAGATTCCAAAACAAATTAGAAAAAATTCTTTCAAAATATGCATTAGTGTGCATATCATTCGGCTTGAATATTTTCACTGTTTGTTATTTGATAATATGTTTTAACTATTCCATGCAAACATTCAAAGTAAGATTCCAAAACACATTAGAAAAAATTCTTTCAAAATATGCATTAGTGTGCATATCATTCGGCTTGAATATTTTCACTGTTTGTTATTTGATAATATGTTTTAACTATTCCATGCAAACATTCAAAGTAAGATTCCAAAACACATTAGAAAAAATTCTTTCAAAATATGCATTAGTGTGCATATAATTCGGCTTGAATATTTTAACTGTTTGTTATTTGATAATATAATTTAACTATTCCATGCAAATATTCAAAGTAGGATTCCAAATCACATTACAAAAAAATTCTTTTAAAATATGCACTAGTATGCGTATCACTTAGCTTGAATATTTTCACTGTTTGTTATTCGATAATGTATTTTAATTATTCCATGTAAACATTCAAAGTAAGATTCCAAGTCACATTAGAAAAAAATCTTTATAAATATGCATTAGTGTGCGTATCATTCGCCTTGAATATCTTCACTGTTTGTTATTCGATGATGTATTTTAATCATTGCATGCAAACGTTCAAGTTCAAGTTCCAAAGCACATTAGAAATATTTCCATTATATCATATGTTTTTATTTCATTGCATTACGGGAACATTGAAGAAAATTGAATACCAAATTAATGACAAAGTTGCAATATAATTTTTGAAATAAATAAATATTCTTCTCGGTAGGTATTGTCATGATGGTATCTATTATTAAATTTAATTGGCTACACATCATTAAAATTAAACATTTTTTTAAAGGTATATTTCGGACCATGTTCTAGGTCCGTCGTCAGCCTTTTAACTGGAACAGGTTATGTAAATTTACTTTATGTGTCTTGAGAATCATATTTGAATATTCTTCCGAAGAGATCGAAACAATTAAAGGTATGTTATTTTCTAATGTATGTAAATGGGATATCTGTCTTCTGACCGACCGCATATGAGCACGTGACTTTGGTAGAGGGGTAATGCACGTGATTACACAGAAGGCCGTTTGTTGTCGTAGCGTCGGCGTTCTTATTGTAAAGGTACCACGCGGGAGCTGTTGACCCCGGGAAAACCACCTCTACCGTCGAGATTCTCGGAATTCCGTGCATCCAACAATAAAGGAACGAGTTGACGAGTAAACTGGAAAGTTGGCTCGCCCGCAGACAATTTAAGTGACCATTTAGTCCATTTTACTAATTCTAAACTAAGTACAAATTAAGAATCAATGTATATCATGTGTTACAGGGTTAATGCACTTCAACCCTTACAGACTCATGAACACTCACACCCCACACAATTTTATAATTCGCAATTATGCAATTGCAATAATTCATTTTCGCAATTTTTTTCCTACTCACAACATACACTATAAAACCTTTTTTATAAACTTTTGTTTGCAAAACATATTTATTACAACTTTAGCTTTAAAAACTCGATCTTGTGTTTTAAAACATGTTGTACAACAAAAGTGTATGAAACAAAAATTTCTTTTGATCTTTCCATCACGGCTTGGGAAACCTGCATCCTGTTCTGAAACACGATTCTTCGGTTTTAAAGCACGCTTGTCGTACAAGTTGTTTAATAATTTTCAACGCTTTCTTCAACAAGTTCAAAACAATTAATATAATTGGTTGTACAACACAAGTTTATAAAACAAGTTGTCTAGTATAAACGCGACTTAAGCTGTCTGATTATATGTGTTATTCCAAATGTTCTATGTAAAATACGACTATCCTCCTAAAGACGAGTTAAGATTCTTTGAAAATAAGTTTTCTCGATGTTTTTAATTCTACTCTTACTTTTAATCGCACAGTTTAGGGGCTAATAACTATATGGATAGTGAGTTTTAATTCTGTAACAAAAATTAAAAATATACAGGATGAGTCAGACCACCCATCCACCTATTGTAACGGGAGAATGGTTTAACGTAGAAACTAATTTGCTTTTGGAGAATTCACTAAAAATATTTTCATGGTGATTTATCTTTAGGGTGTTCCAAAAATGAAGATCATGAGTTTGAATCTCCAAATTTTCTTTCCAATTCACCAAGTTGTACGATTTTTGAAGGCCTTCAAAATGGTATGCTGTTTGGCGTATGTTGCTATTTAATTTTTTTTTTATTTTCTGGGCTACCAATGTTTTCAAAGAAAATTCCCGAAATTTGATATTATCAAAACATTGACATGTGACATATCGTTGGTAATTAAGCTGAGTTACCAAGGATTAAGGATTTTGAATCAGAACTGAAAAATATTTAATGGTTTAGAAAATACAGGGGTTTTCGTAAATTAATATCTTAACTTTTCATAAGAATGGCAGTCTATTTTGAAACGAAATGAGATAATTTAGTTCTGTTTTCACCATAATGTTCCTTTTAAGAAGACCTTTTGCTATTAATTCACAAAAATTCGGAGATTCAAATTCTTGACATTGATTTTTGACACCCCCTGTAGATAAATTCTCATGAAAATATTTTTAGAATTCTTCATATTTATGCAAATTAGTGGAGAATAATTTTATTTGGCGTTTTTATGTTAAATCGTTCTCCCGTTATAATAGGTGGACGGGTAGTCTGACTCACTCTGTATATATTTACTTATAGACAAACCAACTTACGAGAAAATTTTGAATAATCCACGTTATTTGTATTTTGGTGCTTTAGGCCTAAAGGTAAGTATATTGCTCGGTAATAGAACTGGAGGATTGTTTATGATAAATTAATTAATATTTTTATTGTTTATGATGAAGGAAAAGTTTTAGTTTGTTTAAGCCTATAAGCTTATGAGCATCTTGATAAACAGCTAAAAATATGATTTTATCTACGATCTATATAGTGGCGTACCCAGAACAGCTGCCCCTAAACCAAATACATTGAAGCAATAAGCAACGTGGCCCAGCCCCTTAGCGTAATAGGGGCCTAATTAAAACTAGAATTTACTTTTACACCTTCAGAAAATTGTTAAGACGGAATCGTTTTACCGATAGCAGGTAAGAAGCAAGAGCCCTGGTGGCTTTGGGCCTATGATGTAATTTGTAAAACTAGAATATGGAATTTCAACAGAAGGGCTAATATACATAAATTGGTGAAATAGGTAGCACAAATTAACCGACCACGGGTAACAGAGCAAATAACTCTATAATGAATTTCTGTTACCCTTGGCGGCCACCAAATGCATAGTAATTGAGGTCATCCCACTATTCCCTAATCAAACCCCACTGTCACTGTTATCTTCAGGTATATAGAATATATTTTCATTATTATTCGAGAGTAAATCTGAGTGAATTTAAACACTAAGGTTGGCACTGTAGTTAAATGCATTGAACGATAATCAGAAAAAATTGAACAAGAGAAGGAGTGAGCTAAGTCAGTCAACGTATTGACTAAGCCTAGTAATTAAAGAACCTGACAGTTACATTCTAATTCATTTTTCATGTCTGATTTTTCTTTTGAAAGATTTTTCTATGTCAGGCTAAATCTATGTTTAGTTGTTTCAAAATAATAGGAAATCATATCTAAACCTCAGAAAATATCCCCAGTCTACAAAATAAATAAATATGCTAATGTCCTATTAGTTTAACTACTGTAGTCAACATTATTTGTCATTTTAAGAGCAAAAAATTCACATTACAGTATACTTATGCTAATTATATTTGTGATTTTATGTTTGGCTATCATGGTGCCAGTTTATCAGAACAATTATCATTATACTATACTCAACTATAAAGGACCGATTGGTGATTTGGATAACCCTAGTACTAGTCATGAATAGTCACAATAGCGGCGGTCATTAACATATTTATTTTATGACTTTATTTTTTATCTTGGAATAATAGGTTATTAGGACAGTTATTTTATTTTAAAATAACATATTAAAAAATCATTTACAATGCAGTAAACCGTTATCGGAAAAAATGGCTTAGATTGTTTCTGAAGGGTGAGACCGGCGGCGGCGACCGCGGGTTCAGTGCACTCACTCAGGCCACGTGATGCGGCGCGCTAGTCCCTTTGTGTCTACCGGAAGGGATGTTTGCCTAACGAGACTGCAAAGTCCCCTTGCATATTTGGGCATCAAGAGGGGTTAGTTTTCCCACTTTCAACTAAACTGCTGAGGGGTTAGTTTTTGACTGCTCATTTGTCATGTGTAATGACAAAATTTAAAAGCGTTTATCTACAAATATCTCTTTTTCTTAGGATAAAGAGTTGAACTCCACATAAAAAGTTCATATATATTAAAAATCTCGGTTTGTTAACTAGTAACATTGAAACATTTAACAAAGTAAGTAATTTATGACAACCTGTTTACCCTATACTCTTATATGAGCAATGTTATTTTGCGTACTTGCTTGGTTGGTTGGTTGGCTACACAATTATCTCAAAAACGGCTACACGATGATTTCCTTCAAAGTCTGGAAATAAGTTATTTATGACTCAAAAACGTTTTTAAGCAGATTCCTTGGCTAAAGAAAATCTTATAACGTAATAAAACGAATTTTAAAGTTTAGTAAATAATGTTAAAATTTTAACGTTGGCATTATGTGTTGCCATGATATTAACGAAAATTAACAAGGAAAGTGTAAACAAATGAAGTAATCATAACTGCTGCTTGCAATCTACAGCCATCAAGGAAAAATACAGTGAGTGGGATGAAGAGTTTATGGAGCAATAAAACAGTTTTCTATTTATCAATTTTATGGCATTGAAATATTTTATAAACTGGATGAACTGGTTAACATGAAATAACACCGAGCGAGGCTTGGTCCACCAGGTATTATTCCCATGATAATTGATTTTTGCAAATCATAGTTGAGAGAGCCAATTTTGTACCTGGCACCCGATACTTCCGTATTTCGTTACATCCATCGGGCGAACTCCGAATAAAGAAGCGCGACGAAGTATAGTAGTAAGCCTAGCCTAATACAATTTATACGGGCATCACAATCCTTAAGTCAGCATTTAAAACACTACATCCTATTACTTTATTTCCGTAACCGAAATAATAGAGGACGATTTAGCTTAGAGTCATGACTATCATCACGATCATCACACTCATCATTTACTCATATTCAGGGTAACGTCCTCCATGAGGTACCTGTCTTATAAAGTGTTAAAGTGATTAAGTGATTAAGTGATCAGGAGCACCCCGACGATGAGTGTCAAGCCGCATTTTCACTATCCTATATGTACTTAATACAATAAGGGTTTTCTCTATTAGATCCCTTTTTCAGCCGTCCTACTTAACCGAATTTGATTATTGAAGTGTCATTTTGAAGCTTATAGTGTAGTGATGTTTTTTCACTTATAGGATGTTTTCGTTTTGGGAAGATCGAAAGCCATTAATTCGTTAATTTAATGACACCACTGAATTATGCCATTCGCTATCCTTCCAAACTTAAACTAACTTATACAGTTCTTAGAAAATTAATTAGGGCTACTTTTATTGGTAATTGTAGCCAAATTGAGGCAGGTAAATAATTATTTATAGTAAATATCCACGGTCGACAGATTTCAAATATATTGTAAATTTTAACCCTCTAACAAAAAGAAGAAGGAGACACATATATAAAAAAGAGTCGACGAGATTAGGAAAAATATGCGAAACCTTCGGCAAGAACAAGAGAACTGCTTAGAGGCAGGACTAATTGAAAATCAGAAAAATATTAAAATGCGCAATTCGCGCATGGGCCCCCAAGAACTGTACTTCCGCCATCTTATACTGTTGTGCGAGAAGACAACCAAATTCAAAAACATAGTGCTTGAACGATGAATAATGTGTCTTTTGTTCAGTTGGGCCTTTGTTTATTTTGTGAGATCTTTAAATTTCAAGGATAATTTGATTAATAAAGGTGAGTTTTAAGCCATGGCATTTATTGTACCGAAGGTGAGTTTCATACAAACAGTTATAATAAATGCGCAATTTGCGCATGGACCCCCTATTACAACTTGTTTTCCAAACTTGTGTTGTACGACCCATGATTTGAACATGTTTAAGAACGTAATGAAAAATGTTTAGCAAAGGTGTACAACTAGCTTGTTTTACAACTATAAATCGTGTTTTACAACTATAAATCGTGTTTTACAACTATAAATCGTGTTTTACAACAATAAATCGTGTTTTACAACAGGTTGCGGCTTTCCCGACCCATGTCGGAAAAATAAAAGGAAATGTGTGTTGTATAACCTTTTTTTGTGCAACATGTTTAATAATTACTTCAAACGTTAAACTTGTTTACCAAAAATCGTTTATACTTAAGGTCAGTTCGCTTCCTGATATCAGCTAGACAAGTGCTGACTTTGACTTGGTTGTAATGCCTCCCTTTTTAGTAACCGAGTACAATTTATCTCGAATAACCAATTTTCAATTTTCTTACAAAATACATTTAAAGGAGAGTTACATTTTTACACTAATACAACACATGTTTAAAATTCTATTAAACGTGTTTGTCGAAAAAAGTTTAGCCTATAAAACAAGTTGTATTAGTGTAAATACATTTTTTGAGAGTTACATTTTCAAAAATTAAATAATGAAATTAAATAGGTATTTTAATTGTTCAGTAAGTTATGAAAGGTCGCAAAATATGATCGTGTTTAAAAATCTCTTTATTGACTTTTCACACTTTGTACAACATTTTATCAACATTTCAACACTTCTCGTATTATAAAAAAAGGTTTTCTTTCCCGTTATACGCACATTAAAAATAATGTTTACATTTTAAAGACCAAAAGATTATTAATGATAACAATCGGTGTTAATTAGTTGAAGAACAATAAAGTGGAGTGAGATACTCTCAGATGATGTCAATGTCAATAATATTAATAAATGGTAAATATCATAATATTTTAACAAATGTTGTAAGTAACAGTTCTAAAAAATCTTGTGCTGATAAAAAAAACTTGCTTGGACTGTAAAAAACTGTACTTATTGACTAAGCGAAGACCTTATGATTTAGATTTAAACCATCACTACTGTAAATTGTATAATGAGTTGAATCATGAAATTGAATAAGTTAAAAAGCGATTTTACTCTAATTTAATTTGTAACAGACGTAGGACTTATAGATCAAGTACTCAAAGTCTGCACTAGTCGTTCCTAAAAAGTTTTTGAAGCTACCGTCAGTCCTCAGTTCCCGACCAACAGATCTTGGTCATCTAGTTAAAAATCTTGTAATATTTAAGAATTTAACTGCCACAGTACTTATCCTAGCTTGCAACGAAGGTCGGACCCAAAAGCGACGTGCTGTTTTCTTTTTAGAACAGCAAATCATGCGGCAACAGCCAACACTACATGCTCGACACTTTAAAGCAATCAATGCGACTGTAGCCTAAGTTTTTGGGTGGGCTTGTTTTGAAACATGTTTGATACTTATTTTGCGCATAAAATTAAAGGTTGTACAACAGAAGTTTTAGTTTAATAATATAAAAATTCTATTAAACATGTTTGTCGAAAAAAGTTTAGCCTATAAAACAAGTTGTATTAGTGTAAATGCGGCTTCAGTGCAGCGCGAGTTTTTATGGCTGATCAATAGGCCTACAGTATGTTTTCAAGCAGAGACATGTCGCTACTAACTGAATTCATATTCTTTTTGTATTTGTTATATTAGCATTCTCGTCTTACGATTAGCCTAAATAGACACCTCATAATTAGATAACCTCAGAAGAGTTTAAATTTATTACAAAATTCGTTTTATTTTGATCACAAAAATACCCCGTTGCAACAGACTTGCATATTCAGCGAATTTCAAATGCTAAAGAGCATATTTCGATCCAACATACCGAAATTTTGCATGTTTTTGTAAGCTCCCTAAGAATAACACAAGGAATGAGTATGCAGGTTAGCTGCAACAGGTATGAAAAAACTGGGTGGTTTTAATTCAATATTTCGTAGATCTGAACTGGAATAAGTCATATACCAAGTTTTATTGAGATATGTTGAGAAATAATTAGGGGAGATATAGAATTTTACTTACTTCCCATAAGGATAACATTGGGGCAACATACTGTGTTTACCACTTTCAATATCTCCGGTAACCAATGGACATGGAGTAGTGGTTCAAAATGCTAAATTGTGTGTTTTTTCGAGCTGAATTCAATGGTGTTAACGGAAATTGGATTAGGTTTATTTTTCTATGTAAAAAACTAAAGAAAAACATTTTTGGAGGGGTTTATACCTCTTTACCCCCTCTTCCGGTGGTCCGAATGGGCTAGTTTACGAAATCGTCCAAATAATTACTGCTTTACACGTACATGCAAAATTTCATTATGATAGACCATTTTTACGCGAGTTATAGTGCTTAAAGACTCAACGATTTTTCTAGGTATCAAATGTGGCAACGCTAGACACCTATAATTTTAGTACTACGGTGGTTATAGCGGGAAAACGCGAAGACGGAAGTTTTTTTAATGTTTTATGATAAGATGAACGACGACTTAAAATGCTGACAAGCGCATGTCCAACATTACTGATTAGTGATGGCCCCCACATTCATTTGCGGGCCCTGTAACCAGGATCAGCCTCGGGCCCCCATGTTCGTGTGCCATGCTACGTTTCAAAAATTACATGCTATTTTTTTAACCCTTTACAAACTTGATTTGAACTGATGATTGATAATAATGAATAATTATAAGTCTATTAGTTCAATCCATAACTAAAATTTACTCACAAAATTATTGCAAGCAAACATAAATTAAAATAAATCATTAACTTTTATTTTACTGAAAGAGCATTTTCATTTTGAGATTGATTTCCCTTATTGACTAAGATTAAAATTCAGATGAGGTCCGAGCTGTTATTGCGTGGGGCTCGAGCACGCTGTTGTATACTAATATGCAAACAGCAATACAAACGAATGTACCTAATTAAATAGTAACTAACGTCAAATTTAGAATTAAAATTATTGTACTAAACTTTATAAAAAATAATATGCTTGAATTTTTGATCATGATCTGTTGTAAAATATTCTACAATAAATATAAAAGAAATTGAAATAGAGCTAGGCCCGGGCACCCCAGGCCCTGTGACCAGAGTTGTACCAGACCCACCCTTGTGGGGGCCATGGATTTAGTACGCTTCCCTATATACCGTTGTTTTGATAAAAACTTATCCTCTATTCAGTTCTGAACCGGTCTCTATAATTATTGGAAAAAAGATTGGCGTTAAGTTTTGCAGCTAAAAACGTTATACAAGGCCAGACAGACTTATAGGGAAAGAGCTCTAGATGCGCTTACAGTTTAATAATTGTCCAATCAATCATACTTAAAAGTTATTATAGTATTAATTGCCAATAAAGCCGCGTTTATACTGTACAACTGTTTTATTAACTTGTGTTGTACAACAAATTATACTAATTGGTTTGAACACGTTTAAGAAAGCAATTAAAATTATTAAACAAGTTGTACAACAAGCGTGTTTTAAAACCGAAAAATCGTGTTTTGTTGTACAACAAATTATACTAATTGGTTTGAACATGTTTAAGAAAGCAATTAAAATTATTAAACAAGTTGTACAACAAGCGTGTTTTAAAACCGAAAAATCGTGTTTTACAACAGGTTGCACGTTTCCCGAGCCCTGTCGGAAAGATCAAAAGCAATTTTTGTTTCATAAAATTTTGTTATAGTCTACAACAGGTTTTAAAACACAAGATTGAGTTTTAAACAAAAGTATTGCTTTATTTTATCATCAGTGGCAAAAGTATAAAAAAAATAGTTGATTGGATTTATGTGTGTCCACATAATTGAACATAACCTTTGAAATATAAAATTAAAACTTGATAAACAAGAAATTAAATAATTTGGAATTCGTGGGTCATCAAATTACTCTTTTGTCGCAGTTAAAATCGCAAGCGATGTTAAAACCGGTCCGGAAGGCGCGGTGGTGGCGGCGCGCGGCAGCCGGCGGGCGCAGCGTGGCGGTGAGAGGGTGGGAGTGGGGGATGGAAGCCATTTTGCCACGTTCGTTGCTTCGTTTTCTTCTGGGGTACGGTCCAGCTGAGGTGTTATTTCCTTATTTTTGTGCTCTGACAGTCGTTCCGAACGTTTGCCATCGCGCGAGTTTACCATTTGGCTTTGCAGTTATTTTGCAGCTAGTACCAAGCTTCTCAACCGACCACTGACCAGGTGAGAGAAATTTCTTCATTTTAACTGTGACATCAACATTAGACATTAGGGGAGAGTGGGGAAGGTTCATACAAAATCGCATCGCTCAACTTTAAGTAATTTTAACTGCCTTATTTGTAAATGAATTTGCTGAAATTTGATTCTAATATTGCATAGCATCTAACCATTATCATGACATATAAATGAACGAAATATTTTTTACCCAAAACAATGCACTTAGTATGAAACTATCCCAAATTCATACCAATGGGACAGTTTCATACTTCTCTGGGGTAGATTCATATAATGGGAAAATAAAATAATAATAATAATAATAATAATAATAATAATAAAATAAATAAATAAAATGCATTAAAACTTATTTTGTTGATTTGATTTTGATTTTTAAAAACTTAACAATAATTTGGCTTAAAAGTAGGCTTTTACAATGTTTTGTTAAAGTGTCAACAGTGAAATTGAACCTAAAGTCTTGCTCCACAATTTAAGTTGAGGAAGTTTTTGTACAATTTCTTGCAAATAAACTTACTATCAATAACAATTAGACCTGACAACATTACCTGTGACAACATTTTTCCTACCCTTTTGATAGATTTCTCACCATTTGTCACCCAAAACAAATTTAAAAAAATAATGTTTTGGGTTTAACTGTAGGCTGACACTTCAATCAAGTATTTTTATGATATTTTTACAAAGATAAATAATTCAGTTTTGATAAATAGTAAATAGTAAAGACAAATAATGTTGAAAACTTCCCCATTAGGCATACTGTATAAAACTGCAGTGAGAAAATTAATCATACTAAGTTGCGGCAAACACTTTTTTCTGTCGACTTCTCAAGCCATCTCAACCACAACGATTCACCACAGTCTTTGAAGAGTTTATTAACTTTCATTTTGAAATTTGGTGATAATTTGACATACCGTAGTTATGTAATTTGCAAGGAAAGGAACAGTGCAACACCTTACTGGAATATAATAATGAGGATACCATATTTAACGATTATGCCTATATTAGTTTTTTCCTGTATTATTTTGTTGCTGCTGGCTGATGAAACATCTGTATGAACATCTCTTTTCTGAATAGAACCGCTTGATATTTCTATAATTAGCCTATCTCGTTATATTTAATTTTAAAAAAGTGGATGTTTTATGTTGTAATGAGTGGAGAGAGTTCTGTGTGGGTAGTTTTATATTTTAGGTTAAATTATTTCTTTTTTTCCAAGCAACTTTTCTGTTTACAACTGACAAGACATTTGATAACTTTGAGGATCTGAGCACCACCTTTCACTGTATCAGACTCAAATTCATTGCCAGATTAAAATTGTAGGCATCTCTAGGCCCAATAACTTTTACCGCCCTGTTTATATAATGATGCTTTGTAACGTATATACAATTGTGAACAGAGATTGAGTAAACTAATTAACTGTAAAAAATGTGATGAATTTCCTTAGCTCATATTATATAAACATAGTTTTTTACTTTGCTAACATTGTTCCCTGGTGCCTTGCCCCCCTAAGCCCTGTCCTAGTGGTAAATTCAGCCCTGCTCTAATTATATAAATCAAAGTAAAAGCACAATAATTTTAGCATTAAAGTTCGATTAATGTTATTTGTTGCTGTGAAAACATTAATTACTGCAATATGTTTAAAAAATCTTTCACAGCATATAAAGGTAGAAGTCAAAATGTGGCATAATTTCTCTTGATTAATTCTGCTTGGAATTCCATCCATTTTATCATTTTATTGTAAATTTCCGGGAGTGGTCTCAACATTTCTTCCCTTTAAGATATACAATGCCCCCTCAATTACTAAACGTTTAACGAATGCAGGGCCGGCCCTAGCTGTTGCGGGGCCCTGGGCCAATCTGAGTTGCGGGGCCCCGACCCCGACTCAACCTACCTGATCCATTAAATCATGCGTAACAGACTTTTAATAAGAGAAAATTACAATTATACTGGACACTCATTGTCGCTTTTGTATAAAAACATTACGTAGTCAAGATAAAACAAATCACCGTGCACGTCCGACTTACTGATAGTCAAATTAAAACAGACAATGACAACATCGCACACAGGCGCAAACCACCTGCCGCTCAGCGCTCAGTCGTAGCAGACTACTGAAGTTGTTTCCTGAGATTTCCATAGCCCGTCGTCTACCGAAGTGCTAACATAAGAAAGGACCCACTATTACTAATCCAATTATATGCGTATATATCTGAATTTGCACTTGTCATGTTATCAACATTTTTAATCACGTTTTGAAAAAGATAAAATACCATCCATAATTTTAATTGGATTGTGAAGATTTTTTGTGCGGGGTTCTTGAAAGCGCGGGGCCCCCAAAAGCGCGGGGCCCTGGGCAGCTGCCCCGCCTGTTCCTGCCTGGGGCCGGCCCTGAACGAATGCCTCCATCCTTTTTCGGGCAGTCATGTAAATCAACTTCTACCGTGGCTCCAGCTTAAGTTTTGCCGTGCGAGCGCTGTGAATAGTTCACCCACCATAGTTAATTCTCTAAATACACACTTTTTGTACCAAGCCCATGTACAGCTGTTAAGCTCGCCAAAGTACATCAGGGTATTATTAAAAAGGTTCTGCTGGTCCTCCAAAAGTCCTCCTTTTGACCTCAAGATCTTCCTTTTTTATATTCAATAAAAAATCTCGCAAATCTTTTTTTTGTTGCCACAAATTTATATCCCTACAGTTTCAGGCTTTAGTCTGGCGAAATTGCTTCATATTTTTTGATTTCTTGTTGCAGCTGCTGTAATGAAAGTTTACCCTAAAATAACAGAGGTGGCTGTGAAAAGCAAGATACTGTAATGGTTTTTTTGAACCAGGCAAAAACTCGGGTTCAACGAAAGTAAGTTGGTTGAAGTTTGTTTTACACTTACACTTAAAAAAGCCTCTAGTTGGAATTCTGACTGGTCAATACTGGTGCACAGGTCAAAATGAAGCCGTCACATTATTATTGGTATGTCTTTTGGCGGTCTAATGTGACGAATGTCCCTTTCATTTTGGATCCTCCTTGGCTTTCAGGGGCCTTAAGTCTCGGTTGACCTTAGATACCCAGTATCATCTGAGCCCATGGAAGGAGTAGAGGACCTTCCTCATGTGCTGGGGATATTCGCCCGGGTGGGGACTCTATTCTGGCCTCTGGTCTGCCGGGCTTGAGGATGAACCTTCGAAATCCCTCTAACTTTGGGTACCGGACATTTAGTGGGGGTGCTCCTTGTCTGATGGACGAGGCTTTTCTACTTCCGCTTATCCCCTTTTACAGGGGGGTGGGGGGGCAGTATCACCACAGACAAGGGGATAACTCAGCAAGGATGACTCGACACTGACAAGGCCGTACTTTCAAAAACCGGTTATGGTGGAAGAAATTCCCTGCAACTGATACGGCTGCAGTTAGAGATTTCACACGCTACTGCGCCTTCATATTGCTTCAGTTATTCACTATTTGCAATTTGTGAAGAACCATGCAATTGATTTATCACTTAATTTTGAAATAGCATATAGAAGAATACCATGGGGAATGATTTTTTAATTTTATTTGCGACTGCTTAATTTAATTTAATGATTCTAAATACGTAATATTTTTAAGCTCTTTGACGGTTAGAGTTAAAATAGTGTAATTAATGGTGGTGTGAAATTATTATTGTGAAAAATAGAAAAAAAACAGATTTACACCCCTTTGAAACCCCCTTAATACAGTAAAGCCTCAATTCATCGAAAAGCTTTTCTATTATTATAAAAATATTTTCTCAATTTACCTAAGGTCTGAGAAACACCAAAAGCCTTACCTTTTTTCACTCAACCCGTTGAAAAACCAAGTTGAAATCAAACTAATCATTTTAACTGACATGTATAAACGCAGAATTAAATTTTTACAAATTTGATGTAACTTGTTTTTTTCTAGGTCTACTGGCTTCTTTGCAATAAAATCTCAAACCTCGTAAACCTCTACTTTTGCTTAGATAGTTAACGTTAAATTTTACAAATATAGAGGCTGACAAGGTTTTTTTCCAGGAGAGCTGTAATGTGTCATCATCTTAAGAAAACTCTTAGGAAACTTGTTTTCCTTTTTAGCGAATTTCCCCTATAGGGAAGAAGCTATTACCGTAGGTCTAATGGTAAGACCTAAGCGCGGGATCATCGTAACTTTTTGTTTCGGTGTCCCCAGATACCAAAAACACCATTTGTTCAAATTTGTGTATGTATATATGTGTGTGTGTGTGTGTGTGGGTGTGTAAGCCTTGATAGCGGGCTTGCAAAAATGGTCCGATCGGAATGAGATTTGGCTTAGGTGTGTAAAGTAGTAATTGTTCGGATGAGTTCGAAAACCAGCTCGATCGGACCCTTAGAAGGGAAGGGGGGAACTAAAAGGGGATAAACCCCCCAAAAATGGGGTTTTTAGGGTTTTCACTTAGAAAAATAAAAATAATCCAATTTTAGTCATTACCATTGAATTCAGATCGAAAAAACAAACAATTTAGTATTTGAATCATTGCTCTGTGTCCATTGGTTACCGAGATATTGTAAGTGGTAAACACAGTACGTTGTCTCGATGTTAATCTTATGGGAAATAAGTAAAATATATTTCGCCTATTTCCTGACATATCTTGATAAAACTTGGTATATGGCTTCTTCTACTTAAGATCTGCTAAATATCTATTTAAAACCAACAACTTTTAACATACCTGTCTCAGCAAACCTGCATACTCATTCCCCATGTTATTCTTACGGAGATTACAAAAACATGTCATCTTGCTATGTTTTTGCACATGTGAAATAATGCTTTGAAACCTGCTGAGTATGCAGGTCTGCTGCAACAGGGGTATTTTAAACTCAACAGGCTATTAATAGGTTTGGTTTTTGTTTCAGAGAAGCAAGCAGAGGGGCCTGAATGGAAATGAAGGGGATTGAATTTTATTGAGTTAATGTATAAAAAGATGCCAAAAGATAAAGATGTAATAAGATAATGTAATAAGATGTAATAAGATAAAATATTGCCTAAAAGTAAATGTGTTCCAATTATTTTACCACTTATCTAAAAAGTTCACTAACTTTCCTTTTTTTTACAAAGAAATTAAAATTTAATAAATTTAATTGTAATGCTTATATGCATTTATCCATTAAAATTATTACTACCGGTAAATTTGATCACATTGTATCTATTGCCTTTTGAAACTAAGATTTTTATTAAATTTTAAATCACAAGGGAAATAGTAGTATCACTTAAAGCTTTTTTCTTCTTTTACTGTATCTAAACCAGGGGCATTTTATGGAATGTAACTTTTGATCAGCTGTTTAAATGTATATTTTCATTATCTATTTTTTCAATACCTTTACTCTTGTTCCACTTGAAATGTCATATTGATCTCTTGATTCACCGAAAAACTTTTCTTTTAATATAAAATAATTTCTACATATGTAAAAAATTGATCTGATATAAAAGTGCGGCAGTGTCATTAATCTTATCTTGGATTAATTATAGGCTACATATATTATGGGTATTGATCTATTTTTTTGCCAATTTATTTGCTGCTGAAAATTAATATTGTTTAAAAATAAATTAAGAGAGAAAAATAACATAATATTTAAAAAAAGTTGTATATTTAAAATAGTACTAGTGGCTTGAAGGGGCTAAAAGCCCCTAATGACGGAAAATTCAAACAAACCTTATTTATACCTCAAGTATACATCAAAATCAAGTATAGTACAAAATCCCTTAATAGCAAACTGAATCTACCTTATATTGATATCTAGCCTACCACATGGTTTTCAATCAAGTATCAGTATCACATGTTTTATGTAAGCAAAGCAGACGAGTTTAGATCCCAATGCTTTTTTAATGGCAGGTATATTACGTTATTTCTCATTTTCTAATGAATTTCAAGCAATTTCAGTATTTTTCCCGCCATCACGGAACAGAGACCTTTAATTTGAGCCCTCTCCCATCTTTCTACGACTTGCTAGATGCCCACAATTTTGACGCAAAGAATCGCCTTACGAAATTAAATATATGATTGGTATATTAAAGCGAATTATTGATTGAAAGTGCTTAAGCTTAGTTATTTTTTAGTTGCATTATGTCCACACAAAATATTTCTAGAATGTAAAAATCAGCTGAATATGTGTAAGCATAGAAAAATAAACAGGAATTCCTGTTTATTTTTCTATGGTGTAAGTAATATTTACAGGCACTGTGCAATGAGTAATGTTTGTAGGACCTGTTGATTCTTGTTAAAATATATACCTATATATTTGGTTTTTGTCTGTATGATTCAGACAAGAACCTGTACGGAGTCAGTTTTTGAACGCTACATACATATTATTCGTGGCACAATGTCTAAAAACATTGATTTAAAATATTCTGTTGGTTTGTATTACAAAAACACTTCAAATATTCCCTATATTATCATGATGAAAAATCCATTATAAT
This sequence comes from Flexamia atlantica, assembly GCA_035578135.1. Lineage (NCBI taxonomy): Eukaryota > Metazoa > Arthropoda > Insecta > Hemiptera > Cicadellidae > Flexamia > Flexamia atlantica. The sequence goes on from JAQJVK010000005.1 coordinate 19,351,487, forward strand.
TATTTTACAAATATTTCTCAAACGCATGCAAAAACTATTCATGCACACATCCTGCAACAATTCATTAAAAATATTTTACAAATGTTATTGCAAACTTTCTTTAAGTAATCAATGCACCAATTCTGCAAACATTCATTGTGCTCCTTCCACAAATATCTATCACAATTTTAGTTTAAATCATTATTGCATATATGTTAAAATATTCAATGCATACATTCTGAAAACATTCTTTATGCACTTTTAACAAATATTTATCATAAATTATCTTCAAATATTTCTCACACACATGCAACAACTATTCATACACACATCCTGCAACCATTCATAACACATATTCTGCAAATATTATTGCAAACTTCCTTTAAGTAATCAATGCACCAATTCTGCAAACATTCATTGTGCTCCTTCCACAAATATCTATCACACTTTTACTTTAAATTATCATTGCATATATGCTAAAATTTTCAATGCATACATTCTGAAAACATTCTTTGTGCGGTTTTAACAAACATTTATCATATATTATCTTCAAATTATTATACCACACTCAATGTACACATTCAATGCACACATTATGCAACCATACATTGCACCTTTTTCACAAATATTTGTCACACAGTTTCTACAAGTAATAATTGGGCCACATCCTGGAAATATTCGTTGCATACATCTTTTTAACATTCACTGTACATATTCAGAAAGTGTGTTGAGGGGTGACTTTGATATATGCATAATATTTAGAAAACACTTTCATGTTCGCTATGAATACTTGCAGCAAATGTTTTAATTTGCAGTTGAAAATGTGTTGTAAACTCTCAGATCACTTTCTGTGCTATCTGGGTAGGAAATATGTTTTGACATAGGCTTCTGAGAACCGACCGGATAAACCGAGGACTGGTAAAACCGAAGCCGGATATGAGGGGCTCTACTGTAATAATAATGTAGGATATGATAGGATTTAAAAAAACAACCGTTAACAAATCTTTAAAAAAATATCAAATATTTGACTGTGAAAGTAGGCTTTACTCTTTGTTTAGATACATGATATGTGTTAGCAAACAGGAAAAAGAATACCAACCCTTTTAACCTTCTCTGTTTACAGCAAAAAAGGTGTCCTTTATTCTTTACACTGAAAAATATTTTAATCACTTTAAAGGTCCCCCGCAACTCTCTTAAACATCATTCGTTTACACATGATACAGTTACAATAATTACCTGAATCAGTAGCTGTGGGATGCTGTTCTCCAGTGAACTACTGGTCTCTGACTCTTGTTTTACTTCTGCAACAGCATTGGATTGGTTCTGAGCCTCCACTGCATCTGCACAATCAGCTGTTGGGTCGATTAGTGTCAGAACATAAGAAAAATTAAATTTGGACTGTTATTCAACATGCCTTCTACAAGTAACATAGGTAACAGTTGTGAGAAAACCTCAGCACTCAAATTTGAGCACTAACTTAAGAATAAAGCTTTCTTTTATATTTTATAAAATTATTTTTTAGTAAATAAAGCATTAAGTAAAGCACTTGGAAGTATCAAGTTTCTGAAAGAAATTATTTTTTGTTTCCAAGTACTATGAACTAAGAATGACCAACTACAACTATATATATATTTTTTAATTTCAACTCTAGATCTTTAAAAGTTGAAGTTTAACTTTTATATCACACGTGAATGAGCTCAGACATTTGAAAGTATAAATTATATTGAAGAGTTAAATTGCTAACATTGGAAAAAATCTCTTCAGTGATGAAGTGTTTAACAATACGGTAGCAAAAAAACATTTCACTTTCAAAGTTTTCTGCAGACTATGGGTTTTCCTTATTAAAGTTACTGACAGGCATAACCGCCAAGGTCCATTTCAACTCAACCTTCCTCTAGAAAAAATTAACAGTCTGGTAGTAAGTTTCAAAAAATGAATTATGATTCTTCTCTTTCAGAAAATAATTACAAATTCAAAAAATTGCTAGTTGGACCAATATTAACAAACACTTAAAAAATGAACTTGAAGTTCTGTGTGGCAACTAACTAACTACCAATAACAACAATAAATTAAATCCTTATTTGGAGGAGGTTATAAATTTTATTTATATATGGACTGTGACAAAGTCACATCAAATATAGGTTTCAAAACTAATATCTCTCAAAGTAACTAACTACACTCGTCCTACACACTTCTCAGAGTGTATGAGATCAAATTACATTAAAAGAAACTGCCCTGGTGAAGATAACTTTGTTAGAAACACCGATGTCATAATCAATCCTAAATCTGCAAAGATCAATCTAGGAGTTCTTAGAAACTCTTATGCTACACTTTTATATCTGTAAATAATATTTCTTCGAGTTTTACCCTTACCATGATTTGTTGAAGGCTTCTCTTTCATGTTCTTATCCAGTTTATCTTCATCATTCTGAAAAGTAGAAAAGTTATGACTAATTTTTTTTATTGATTATATTAAAAATAAATTTACCATCCAATTTTATATTTTGGTTCATTTTAATTGATTCCATACCCTGTTCAAAAGCTCCATTAAAAATCTCTTATGTCTATCTAACTAAGAAAATAAGAATCATGATTTTTGATGAGACTGATACTGAATCTAGAGAACTCTTATTATTACCTAATCAAAAATACTTAATAGCTATATTCAAAAATTACTGGCAAATCAAAGCTAAATAACCCAGTAAAGTATTATTTAATTTAGTAATTATTCTGTAATATGAAAAAATCAAGTGTGGAACTATAACTAAATTTGAGTTTCCCTGTCTGATTTATGTTATTTTAAACCATTGAACAAGAAATAACAACGTATGTATCAATTAGGTCCTGATTAATCACATCAGCAATGTAGTGGGTGTATTTGATTCTATACAAATGAAATACTGAGGCTAAGAGGCCGATACCACAGCCACTGTGAAAAAAGGGGTTTTTGTACTTAGTTTAATCAAACCTAATACTTTACCTAATACTACGTCTATTTTAATGGCATTACTTGGCATTTCCCAACATTGAAACAAAGATACAAATTTATTTTGTAAAATAAATTTAAATAAATAAATAATAAGTATTTAAATTAATTAAAGAGAAGCATTTGGTTTGCTCTAATTAAAAACTACCTATGGACAAAAAAATTTGAACTTAAGTTTTTTTTTACATTGAAGTTTTATCTGACACTTATATCAAAGGTCTAAATCCTAAATTTCCATTTCTACAGTATATGAAATGAGTATTTAAATTAATTATTAGGTTTTTCCAATAGTTGATCCTGTAAGGTATTAATATGGTTGAAATCATATGCAATCTTCAAAAAATCTCAAGAATTTGAATTCTTTTGAAAAAGATTACATCAATTTATGATAAAATGAGTAATTTTCTTTACTGTATATTTAACTTCAGTCTTATGGTAAGCTATCTCTTTGTGTAGTGTTTTACCTTAAATGCATAGTTGTTTGTCTTGAAGGGCGGTCCAGGTTTCTTGACGTCAAGCCTCTCAGGTCGCTTGAAGCCCCAGTTGATGTCAGAGTTCAAACCCACAAGGAACTCACTCAGGCTGTGGTCTGCATCTGAGATTACCACCAAAACATCTTAACCCTTTTATAAATTATCTTACTAGCTTTGTAATCAATTTACTTCTATAAAAGTACTAATACATTACAAATACAATTAATTAAGTAATATCAATTTTCATGTTGCATATTATTGTATGCAACTAAGTGAAGACTAAGAAGAAACCAGGCAAAGAATTAAAAAATTTTTTAATCAAGCTTTATTCAATGTTTATGATGAACAATACAATAGCCTGATTTGATGCATATGATAAGGAACTTCCAAACTTATTTGAATATATAGGCTTTACAAGAAAGCAAGATCCCCAGCAGGGAGTCCCGTATGAGATCAACAATTTTACAAAGACACAATTACGCTATGGCAATCGTCAAAGGAGATGGAGGGAAACTCTTAAACCTGTACCTACCACGCCATTCCTCACTATCCTCACAGACACCACCATCGAGAGCTACAACATCGAAGAAGCTGAAAGGATGTCACTATTGTACCAAGGCAGAAGCAAAGGGAAAGAGTTTGTGTACATACAATTTTGTAAATAGCTTTAGAAAATGTTGTATCAGCAAAACTATTTGTATCTTTACCCATATGTTGTTATTTCCTGTGTTATATTGTATAAAGTTTTAGCGAATTTCCCCTATATGGAAGATAGTATTTATATTTAGGTTTGATTTCAAATATAGTAAAATTAAAAGCTTTGGCTTCAGGGATGAAATCAATTAAGGTAACTATTTCACAAGAAATTAGTGTAATGTTCAAATAATTATATGAAAGGTTTCATAGTATAAGAAAAAATTTGGGCTACGAATTAATGATGCTATCTAACAAAAGGTCACCGTTAGATAGTAACAAGACCTGGGTTTGGACCGTTCCCGATCAAAACATTAAAAAATGCCATTGGCGTAGAAAGACACAAAATAAAAAAATAAAAATTTTTATTTAAATTTTCTAACAGGCCTAAGGCAGATGAATGTGATCATGGTTTTTCCTAATGGCTGCATTGTTTCAAATCAAAATTACAAAAACATATTTATTTTTAAAATTGGTTATCATATTAGAATACAAATTCTTATTGTGGAAATTTAAATAAGTATGGAAGGTGATTTATATGATTTCATTGAAAATAATACAAAATCAAATTAATTAAGTACTAAAGTTACTTTACAAAAAGACCAAGGTGAATGTGTCATTTAGCAAAAGATTACCTTGGGATCCTATGCGAGAAACAATTTCAACCCTGATGCAGCTTGGTGAGTTCTTTATGAAATTAAAATTGGTAACTCTGGGGATCAGTGTTGTTATGTAACCGTAATATGTGTGACATGATTCAATATCAGGGAACAGGTGGCAAGTGTCACAAAAGCTTACCATGGGTTGGCAACAACCGTAAAAAAGGGCAATGTGATGTTGGCAACTCCGTGCAAAAAATGACAGTGTGACAAAATAAAAGGTGTTATATAAGTTGATAACATGGGGCTAAAGATGGCAGCATGACTAGTAATAGACATGACGTAAGTTTGCAGCACAGGGCAGAAGTTAAAAGTGAAAACCACGTAAACCAAATCATACCAAAAAATATGGTCGCCGATTTTTTTTGAATAGGTGGCAATATAGGTCGACAACACAGGGCAAAAAGTGTCAGCATTTCATGATAAAAGGCATTGTAGGTTTGAAACAAAGGCATTTGGCAAACCTGCATAAAAAGTAGGTTAGTAACACTGCCTGAACAAAAAACAATTGGCAGCAATACACTTATAATCAATTCACAAAAAAGATAGGTAATACTGAAAGGGAGGGAGGAGGGATGAGGAAGGGTCAAAGGTCAGGTTATGACACACTAAGTAAGGTTACAGAACACCCCAAGGTCAAAGGTCAGGTTAGTTTAAATGACATAGGACTAAGCAAGGTTAGTGGGAAATCCCAAGGGTCAAAGGATGAAAAGACCTCAAGGAGGGGTCCCTAGTAGTTAGGCAATTAGTTACCTCAGTTAAAACTGACAGTTAGAAATGAGCAGTTTAAACTGTTTATAATGACCATATGTAGTGGCCTTAATGCAATCCCCATTAAAACATTTAACTATCACATTTCAAAAGTTTTAAGCAGACATGAAATTAATAAGTTCCGGCGGCTTTCCAGAGACTCACCGCTCTGCTTGTCCGGCACCAGCACCAGCCCGCCCTCGGTGTAGCCGCCGCCGACCTCGGCGTCGCGGCCGGTCGGGTAGTTGTCCCCGATAGCCTGCAGCATCGGCAGCAGGATGGACTGCGAGGGGTCCAGCTGCGACGACTGCGGTCGCGCCGAGTCAAACAGCTGTCTGAGCTTCACCAGCAGCAGGTCACTCTCCCGGCCCCCCTCGTCATCTCCCTCGCTCTCGCTCGGCTGCAGTTCTGTGGGGAAAACACAAAATACAATTTCCAGTTTTTTTTTATTGTAAAGGATGATGAAATTGAAATTTTTATACTTGAAGTAAATCAAATGTTAAATGATGAGTAAACCTTTTTTAAACATTATTAATTATAGTAGGAACCTCTTCTGATTTAGCGCTAGGGTTAAATAATATAGAGTAATGTATTATTTTGAGGGATTTGTTCCGTGGCATAAGAAAGTTAGAAACTTGGCTTAATGTGAAATTTAGTGAACACTATCTTTATTAATCCAAATATGATTATGGGTATAAATACCTGATTTATGGTAACTTTTAAATATTCTCCTTAAAATCTACCACAATTTACTCACCCAATTACTCCCCTTTTTGAATATGTTTTTTTTTATCTGAGCAAATTTTTTGGTATAATTATTAATATAGAAAGGTATAAGTAATAAAAAATAAAATTTTAATAAATTCTGGAATATATAAAAAATCTGAAGACAAAATGTTTTACGATTTAACGTTTTATTTGAATGGCTCACAAATTTACAAATCGTTCATTTACTGCCCTGTTTATTCACTGCAATGGCACGGAGTTTTAGACCTTCTTGTCAATTTTCAACACTGTTCATTTATTTGTATAATGTTATAGAAAATTGAGGCCAATCAAGAAGCCTCATCAAAACTCGTCAAAACACAGCCCAGTATTCATAGAATAAAAAAATGATTAAATTTTTAACGGTCATAAATACCTGGTAGCGTATCAGGGACCATATCTTTGGATTCAAAACCCCTACGGAAGTCGTCTGGGGTGTTGTATGTTCTGGAGAAATGAGTTGGGGAGGATCTCCGATGTGGAATAGACTTCTTGCGCACCAGAGAGAAAGGGAACTGTTTTTGTGAAAAGCCAACATTTGGGTAGTCAGCATCTGTATCTTCTTCTTCTTCATCTGTTGGCTCCATAATCACAGGAATGTCTTCCAAAATTGGTTCTAAGTTAGGTATTGGCTCAAACCCATTGTAGTCCTCTTCTGGTTCTGAAATAAGTAACCTCCTTAATGGAAATGTTCTAAGAAATTAATGGGCACAGCTTGCCAGATGTAAGCTGGCCCTTAGGTTTGGCAAGCCGAGGGGGCGAGGATAAGGTGAAAGAATGGCTGTAGATACAAAATTACTATTCAGTACACTTGTCTTCACACATCCAGTGGCTTACTCACGCCTCCTCTGGAGAGGCAACCGTTAACAATATTTTTGGGGATTTTAGGGTGACAAACATAGATTTATAAGGTAAGTGCTGCAAGTAAAGTTAAAAGTATAGAAAAGTCATTCATTTGGTCAGCTTTATCTGATGTATCAAGATACAGCTCCACCTACATGTATCCTCTTATTATGTGATTATTCCAAAATCATATGTAAACACGTTTTGTTACAATAGCAGCATTATCATAGCTTCGCAACATCCTCAACTATTAAAAATAAAAACAGGCTCAACACTGGCCACACGAATAAATGAAAACACATGAAGTAAATCAATTTTGATAGAGTTATCATGACGACCGTCAATCCCTGGTGGCACTGTTGGACTATGTCACCTCATCCTCTCCTCCATCGTTATCACAGGTGTTATCAGTGTGGCAGAGTGGTCAGCTGTTCTTGATTTTATGATTCCATTAAATATTGAGTGGGACTGGAATTGTAGCTTCTCACTGAGGATATTCTATCTACATTGTAGTTCACTGTACGGTTTATACGAGGTACAGTCAAAAAGTTCCCGGAATGAATTTTTGTAGACATTTAGCGCGATCGCCAGAAGGAAATTCAACTTGCATTAGTTGGTACGACTCCTGGGGAGGGCATATCGGTAGTGGGGATATAGCTAACTTTCCGTAGTGCAGCACTGGAAAGCCCTTTTCGTGTTCCTGCAAGTCTACATTGTCGAATTTTGAAAAATGGTATTTCATGACCAGCGCGCAAACATTAAGTTCTGTATTTAACTTAAAAATCACATAGTGAGACTCTTGAGTTGTTAATTCAAGCTAATGTAGAAGAGGCGATGAAGAAAAGTCAAGTTTAGGAGTGTCACAAACGGTTCCGTGAAGGCCGTGAAAGCATTGAGGATGACTCTCGTAGTGGACGACCTTCAAACATCAGTTAATGACGAAAACATTGAGCGAGTACGACAAGTTGTGCATCAAACTCGGAAATTAACAATCGATGAAATTGCATTTCAGGTAAATTTATCACATGGAAGTGTTTCTTTATGATCATTTGAACATGCATCGAATTTGTTCACTTAACAAAGAAATCCGACATTTTGGACATGCAGGTACACAAAAAGCGCTTTCCAATGCTGGACTACGGCAAGTCAGCTATACCCACATTACCAATATGCCCTCCCCAGGAGTTGTACCAACTACTGCAAGGCGAATTTCCCGCTGGCGATCGCGCTAAAAGTCTACAAAAATTCATTCCAGGAACTTTTTGACTGTACCTCGTAAATCTCATACTTCTCAAGAGAATACAATCTGCATGAAAACCTTTATGTACTATTATTATTATTTTGTAAAGGTTTAAAAAATCATATGTGACAAGGTACGAATTTCTTTTTAATATTTTCTCTCACTTCCAAACCATCCCATCTTAGGGAGAAAAAAGGGGTAAAAATTTGTAATTTCCAAATTTCCTCTTTGTTGGTAATTTTTGATCTTAAAAAATTAAACATGGGGTGTCATTTTGGTACATCTCAAAGCCATTGAAAGATTTCAAAGAGAACCATACATCTGACATTTGTTTTCAGGAGATTTTATTTAAGAAAATTAATTATGAGTTTTTAATCAAGTTAAAATGTAATAATATTGTTATTAAATCTTTTTTTGTATATTGAGTGGAAATAGTATTTTCTACTACTAGTCACCAAAAAAGCCCTTTCAGGGTAAGATAGTGTTTTACTTGCTAAGCGTAAGCCGAGCATGTAAAACACTATCGAGCCCCTGAATGGGACTTTTGTGACGAGTTATGAACAGTACTTTTCATCATGATGCAAATAGGAAACCAAACTTATAAAAAAATCATCCAACATTTCATAATTTAGTCTTTTTTCTGTAAGCAAACACAATATGGCTGAACTGTCTATTTTAGTTTAAAGTCAGCTGTTGAGCTGTCAGAATAGGAACTTTTTCTTTTGGTAGGCCTACAGCAAAATTTTGTTTGAGTAACGAAAATGTTTGTTTGGGTATAGAAATGCAATGTTTGGGTACGGAAAAATCAGCTGATCATTATTTGTTTTGATGTAAGGAAGTCGAGGGATTCGTGGATCTCAGCTAACGGGCAATTTTCGTATACAGAGTCATAAAAAAAGTCTTAGCTATAGTGAAATTATAAAAAAAAATAATTCATTACCTCCAAGCTGAGCAGAAAGAGGGATTATATCTGAATCCAGCAGAGTCGGTGGAAAATAAATTTCATCCGCAAAATCTGCATGAGGATTGTTTGCACTTGGAGTAAAACGGACATAGGCAACGTTTTCAGGATCCAGTGCCTGAAATATATTTGTGGGTTTTACTTTGACATTGAACACTTAATGCTATAATTTACAAAAAGAATTCTAAAATAGATTGCAAGATTATTGTAAAGTAATGTTCAGTATATTAATTATAATGTTTCTGTGAGTTTAAGCCTCTAGCATAGAATTTAACTAAAAAAATTATTTGGTTTTAAGAATACACTGGAACTTATTATACATAAGTACTAATTTTGTTTAATGAGTGCCTCCTAAATATAAAATCTTAATTCCTTTTGCCCATACCGTAAAACAAAATCATTTTTAGACAGCTTCCTTTACCTTGCCTTTACTGACAACTTGTTAGAGCTTCTATATGTGGGAGTGTAATCACCCACTCTAGGTGTTTACTTTTGCCATGTTGCGGCGAGATAATGAGAATTTGCGCTGTTATTGCGCCCAACATCAAACAAACTCGGTTTTGTTAAGCTCATCTTATCAAACTATCTTATTTTGTAAATTGGTTTGATGAAAATAATTTAAAAACTACAATTTTTTAAAGACAAATTTAATGATGATACACAAAGTATTATACTAAATTTTAAGAAATATTTTAAAACTGTTGAGAAATTATTTTTGACTCATTACAGAACAAGTCACTCCTAATATGTGTAGGTATGGTGCAGTATTAAAAATTGATTTAATACCAAATATGTTGTACAGGGACTCACCTTTTCACTCTCAAATGCCTTTAAGGCAGCAGATAAATCTTGATCTTTCAGATTGTCACATACTTCTGGTTCATACACTGCCCTATGAAATTAAAAAAAATCAGTTTTAGCAAAAAATAGCAAAAGATGTGTGATAAGAATAAAATTAAAAACTGCTCATTACATTCAGTTATTGAAAAAAAGTTTTTATGTGCAACCCAATTTCTTAACCCCGTTACAGTTACAATATTACAAAATTTACTTTAAAACTAATATATTTTGAGTCATAGGTTTTTTATTGTATGACAAGAAAACCTAATCTAAAGATTAAATGAGGACAAGAACTCTTTTAGACAAAAGATGTCAAGCCCAAATCTACAATGGAATCATCTCTGTTTACACTGTCGCTCGATTGATCCTTTAAAATAACTGACAACAGTTCTAGTGTAGAGATCAATTTTTTGTCAAAAAAAAGTAAAAAAAGTAAAATAAACTCAGACAAACAAAAGAAGTAGGAACGTTCAACAACTGTTGGTGCAATGGCAATTTTCCAAGAGTTAAATGCTAATTATTTTTTGCATAAGTCATATTCTTAGAATGTGTATAGGTACTAAGAGTGGAGGATGCATCTGTCTGAGCTAATTTCTATAATAAGTTAAGGCCTCCAAAGCAATCTTCAGCAGTAATGTATATATTTCATAAAAAGAGTGAAAAGTAGATAATTGCATATTCGAGACAATTTGTTTAAAGTGCAAGATTTATCGATTACTTCATTTGGTCAAGAATATGCAAACCACTTTCACTTATGTTTGAACGTTACTTTTCTCTACACTACAAACGCTAATTATTTGATCAGTTGATGAATCAACAACAAATGTTTGTTTGTTTATTCCACACAAAAAAATACAGTAAATATTACTTTTCATAAGCTAGTAAACATTTTTTCCCCTAGCAAACAATGTATTGATGAATTTTTGCAGGTGAGCTGCTTTAAAAGTTTCATTTCCTATAAGCAGCTAAGAAAAATAAACTTCTAACAAATCCAGAAGCATTACTTAATGTAGATTGATTGCGCTGTAACTAAATTACACGGTGGAACCTCCAATATGATATGTTCAGAGAGGTTGCCAGCGACACGCAGCTTTACAAGATAATAAGCTCTTTGATATTGGGACACCTCCAATGTAAGCTGTCAAGCTGTAGAGGAACGTGTCAACTCCATCAAACAGCCCCTCAGCTATTGATTGGAACATTTACAGGTTTATATATTTTAAAGAGACCCACATAAATTAAAATTTGTTTGTGTTATAACCTTTCAGGATCATGTCTAAAATTTGTATTATTATAACATGCTCTTAAAATAGCCAAAAGCCCATTACTTTGCTTAATCCGGTAATTAGATTTAGGACTTTGGGCCATTGTAATAGCTTTTTGTTGAAATAGCATATGGGACAAGAATTTTTTAAAGAGTTTCTTGTTATAAAACATAAAAAACTGTACATAAGCCTGATTCATGCAGGTTGAATTGTGTATTTGTGTGTATTTTGGGTATTTCAACACCAGAGGCATTTTTTAACGTTTTGATCAGGTTAGTTTTAATCAGTTGTCAGGTGAATTTGTCTCGACCATTTGACGGGAGAAGGTAGTGGACGAAAAGTGGGCAAGTTGGACTCTGAAGTTAACTTATAAGTCCAATAATTCGAGTTGTACACATCAAACTACAATCCCTAACTATTTTTTACCTTGAACTTAAGTAACCATCTCAAATCCTTCAAAAAATAACAATCTGTCATGGACTTCACACAACAAACTGCCACCTCCTTACCACTATACCGGTTTAAGAGTGGTGATCTGTTGAGGTGGTGCTCACCTGATCTTGTAGGCGTAGAGCATCGCCTGCAGGAGACACTGGGTGTAGCTGTGGCTCCAGCGGTAGCCCATGTTCAGCAGTCTCTCCATCTCCCTCTCCAGCTCCTGCAGCTCGTCCGGGCTCAGCTCGTGTCTGCAACCACGCGGGGTAGCTCAATCATGGGCAGATTTAGCTAGGTCATAATATTTAAGGGTGCCAGCTCACCTAACGTTTGAAATACTGTATGCTCAAATTCAAACATCAAACTGTTATATAAATGGATCATTTTAAGGCCTATTCCAAGTAGAAATTTTTTAAATTAACAACAACCATTTGTAATTTATGCAAATACCTCAATCAAAGTTATGTTGAAAACATTTCCACCCTTCACTGCCAACAAATCCACCAAATATCAGGGGGTGCCAGGCACCCCCTGATACTTGGTGGATATATGGTGGATATACCATGGATATACCTGGCACCCCCAGAAATCTGCCCATGAGCTCAATAACACCTTACAATATTTTGATAAACAGAAAAGTAATTCTGTCTCTTCATAAACCTTAAGTTTTAAGTTCTAGTAATATTTAACTGTCATTGTAACTTGATATTATGGACAACTTATTTATGTGCTTCACTAGCAGTAATATTGATATATAAAAATTAATTAAGGGTTTCAGTAAATTTCTGACATCTAAAAGATTGAAATTGAAGACTTATTATGATTCAGGTATTTATTGTAATTTTTCTTGATTAGGTTATGTATGCTAATTGGGTATCATGCAAAAAGTATAAAAGTGTGAGTTTAGTTAAAATTCTGAGAGAACTATTATTTTTCTTCTACAAGTTCTCAAAAACGACATCTGTGGTCAATAGGAAAACTTTGTTATTGTTACATAATTATAAACTCATGAAATATTATTAATTTTTTACAAAACTACCTTGAGTAATTTTTGATTGACAATTTCTTTCATGTAGATATTTTTTATCACCGTTTCAGCTTCACTTGCAATGACATTCACAACCTCAGTAGCTAAATGTAGCCTTGTTGAAAGAACTGCGGTTACTCTATTCAGCTGCTTTACTTTAACTTCTCATTCGATTATTACCATGTTCATTAATATGTCCGGGTCAAGGTTATAATAGTACCACTTGAATGATTAAAATCTGTTTCTGAATGGTAGGAGGAGCCATAAGCACAAAACAACCCTAATGGCCTTCCATATTTAATTAGTATTTATGGCTATGGACAACAAAACAAATTCACAGTAGGTGGATCTAAGATAAATTCAATGTACGATCAATACCCCCCGACCGCCCATCAGACTTTGTCACATGAGCATCACTCATCCTGATGTTATAATAATCTAGGGATCTCTTTAACATTCTTTATGTAAGTTACTTTAATTACTTCTTTATGAAACTGAATACCTGTAAAGATCTTCCTCGTCCACATTTTGTTGGAGACAACGCCCAAAGGCATCGTCTGAAACATAATTGAATACAGACTTAACAATGTTAATTGATGTAAACAATAAATTAGACCTGTACTGTTCTTTTTCTGTAAACAATCATTCTTTTTTCTAATTTTTTTAAAAAATCGGGGTTACAAACAAAGAAATTACCATACAAATTTGGTACATGTTAGAGCAACTATTTTAGCGAATTTCCCCTATAGGGAAGAAGCTATTACCATAGGTCTCATGGTAAGACTTAAGCCCAAGACCATAATAACTTTTCATTTTGGGGCCCCCAGAAGCAAAAAACACCATTTGTTCAAATTTCTAGATATATATGTGTCTATAAGCACGATAGCGCTCACAGAAATGGTCCGATCGGAATGAAATTTGGCATAGATGTGTAAAGTAGTAATTATTCGGATGAGTTCGAACACCAGTCCGATCGGACCACTAGAGGGGGGGGTAAAGAGGGATAAAGACCCCCAAAAATGGTTTTTTTGGGTTTTTTACATAGAAAAATAAAAAAAATTAAATTTTGGTAAGCACCATTGAATTCAGCTCAAAAAAACAAACAATTAAGTATCTTGTATCATTTCTCTATGTCTATTGGTTACCGAGATATTGAAAGTGGTAAACACAGTATGTTGTCCTAATGTTAACCTTATGGGAAATAAGTAAAATTCTATATCTCGCTTATTTTTCAACATATGTTAATAAAACTTGGTTTGTGGTTTCATCTAGATGAGATTTAATGTACTTCAGTCTAAAATCACTGAAATTTCCATTTTTGTGGCAGCAAACCTGCATGCTCATTCCCCATGTTATCCTTATGGGCATTAAAAAAAATTCCATATCTCCATTATTTCTAAAAATATCTCGATAAAACTTGGTAAATGGCTTTTTTTAGATAAGATCTACTAAATATTGAAATAAAAACACCCATTTTTAACATGCCTGTAGCAGCAAACCTGCATACTCATTCCCCATGTTATGGGGATTACGAAAACATGCCATATCTCACTACATTGGACGGAAGTATTTTTTTCCATTTGAAATTCGCTGAGTATGCAGGTTTGCTGCAACGGGGGTATTTCATTTATCAATATGTTTAAAAACAAATAAAAGCGAAGTTTCAATCAATACCCATGCCAAACCATTGTTCCTAGAAGGACAAAATTTTGCGTTATCATCCTCATACAGCATATAGGCACCCCCTAAGAGGCGATTTTTTGAAACTCGCATTGTACTCTGTTTTACGCAGGGTCAAAGTTTGAACATTTGTTATAACATCGTTCTGATAAAATTTATAAATACATCAATTTTATATTAAAAATCAGTATCTTAAATAATTACTTTTGAAAAATATATAAGTAGATAAATAAAAAAATTTAAATTAATTAAATGTTTTATTCTTTTAGATGACAATAATGTGTTTGCTTTTTTATTCCACATATAACAGAAGGCCTTCCAAATTTCAAAAGTTGTTATAACCTACAGCTTCTGAATTTTACATTTGAAATATTGAACTTAATTAGGGTTAATCCTCAGTGAAATAAATCAAATTAATCTAATATGTAAAAGAAACAAGAAGCGTGGTTACTCACCATTGTAACACCACTCGACATCAGGGGTGCACAGTGAAGGGCTGAACAGGCAACCTGAAACAATATCAGCTATAAGTAAAAACATGTAGGCTACATGGGACTGCCTTAACAGTACTCCAGTCAGATAAGACCGTAGATTTAGTGAAAATAATTCCCCATGTAGAACAAATAAAAAAAAAGTTTTTCACTGACTAAAAATATTATTACTAAAATCTGTCTAAAACCCTTTTTTCGGTATTTACTTTCCTCTAGTTATATCTACTCGACTGATGGTTAATTTTTCAATTTAAGAACACTTAACTGATTAAAATACTTTAAAGAAATTGATACACCTCCTTTGCCTGGATTTGATTTTTTTGTATTGTCAAATGTGAATTTTTTTTAATTGGGGAGCCTTTCATGTCAAGCCTAAGAAGGGGCAACATTCACGAAAGATGTCACATTCCTACTTGCTGCTTGCAGGTCAATATTAACTTTTAACTTCCATACAACCTCAACCACTCATCCAAAATATTTTTATGGCTCAATTGAAAAGGCAACAAATTCTCTAATGATTTCAGTAAGCAGAATTTTGATATAAAATCTATATAATAATCCAAAATCTCAATTTATGTAATTCATTAGCAATCTGATCTGTTAGTGCAAAATTCAATTCGCTAAAATTGCCACAATGCTCTTTCAAAATTAGCCATAAATTAATTATCGAATTTGGGCAAGTAGTCCAAGTTGTACCTAATATTATGAAGGTTTCCTCTAGTCTTTTGGGAGAAGCAAGTAATCACATGGGACTGAGGCCCTCTCTCAATATATCCATTTCAAGCTTCCTAAAAAATAGATCAAAATATTCTCCCCTTAACGATCAAAAGTACTATAAGCAAATGTTATGCTATTTTGGATGAATAACGTGTCTAGTGTAAATTACTTGACCTATCATTGTAAAATTACAAATAAAATATTTACTGATGTTAAAAAATGTTTCTATTAATAATAGATTCACTCTTTGGAAATGCTAGAAATTGGGATAAATTTACAATCAATAAATTAATATAAATATTTTCATAAGGAAATCTTATAATTCATGTTATCTTAGCATTATTATACAATTATTTGTTTGCACTAAATGTTAAGAAACTAGTGGCTTCAAGGGAATAGTTCAAAATTATCCTTCTTTATTATAGTATGAAATGTGTCCATGCTAAATTGGCTTTTAGATCCAACAAAAGGGGTCCTCCTTCCCAAAATAACAAAAAAGTGAGCTTAATTCAATAGGACTGTATAGTAGCTCGTACAGCTACAAAAAAAGTCAATTATAAATGACTTTAAATAATTACTTTATGATTAGATGTTACTTTATAAAAATAGTAACATCTGCAGTTTTTCTCCTGCAGTTGAAAAATCAGGTTTAATGAGTGTTGTTTAATGTGCATAACAGCTGACGGCTTATTATAGTAGTCAGCTATAATAGCTATAAGTTATTTGAAAGGATTAAATGAAGTAAAATAAATATTTATCGGAAAATAATGAATGTTCAAACAGGTAAAGCATTGTCATAGCAACAGACAGTGAGGATGGTGAAGGGGTTGAATGAATGAAATGTCGATCGCTGTGACGTCACGCCCCCCCCTCCCCCCCCCCCGTCAAACAACACCCCCGCATGGCTGGGAAACATCAACGATAAACGAGCACCGAGCACCCAGTACCACACGGAATATCTATTTCTGGTTGACGTCCCACCGTCCCACCACTGCAATTGACAAGATTTATATGTCTCACCTAATAGCTTACTGGTAATGCTTGGCCCAAGTTTTTTTTCCATATTTTCATATTTAATAAAGTATTAGGTAGGTAACATTTATATTTGCTTTCCAATAACCACGCACTAGGAGCCTATTTGTTTCAGCCGGTTAGTGTTCAGAACTTCAGTTAGACAAAATCTATTTTAGCTTTTTTTACTTAAGACAAGATTTATACATTGACATTAGTTGGAATCAAAATTGTTGAATAACGAGAGAAATTATCGTCTTGAAACCATGATTGGTATTTTGTCCTTGTAATTTTACTTAACTTTTAATCTAACATTTATTAATAAATGCATTATAATCAGTATGCATATAAAAAGCTATTCGAAATTTTTGTAGGGTACGTGTTGAAAGATATTATTTTCACATGTGGCATATAAGCTGTGAACAAATATACAACGTCTCGAACGAGAAGTACAGGGTGTTTTTTTTTAACGCAACCCGTGTTTAAGACTGAATAATTCACATATAAATATGAAATAAGTATTGTTTTACGGTTCTTTACGTTTTATACACTCTATTATTTAAATTTGATCACATTTCGTTCACCTTATGTGCTCAAAAAATCCGTCAGTGGCATTTGTATGAAGTTATGCTCCCTCTATTAAATTCCCGAACACGTGTTGCTAGGTACCTGTTTGCATTACAATTGTTTTGTTTGTTATGAGGTACTGAATATGCTGTGACTTGTTTTTTAGGCCTTACTTTGTATGTATCCCCAAAGAACATAATAATATAGTGGGGTCAAATCCAGGGATATTGGGGGGAAATAATCCTTCACCGAGAAAATCAAGTTTTGGGTTGAATTTTAATGTGTGGGTCTTTAAGCACGATAACTCGCGTAAAAATGGTCCGATCTGAATGAAATTTTCCACAGACATGTAAAGTAGTATTATTCTGCGAAAAAAATTCACAAGATATTCAGCACCTCAAAACAAACATAAAAAATTTCATGCAAGAAATTCAAAGAGGTTCCCTGCAACACATGTTCGGGAATTTGATGGAGAGATCATAACTATATACGAATGCCAATGACGGATTGTTTGAGCATATAATGTAAATTAAATGTGATCAAACTTAAATAATAGGTTGTATAAAATATAAAGATCAATAAAACAATCCTCATTACACATTCATATGTGCATTATTAAATCTTAAAATGGGTTGCGTTTAAAAAAAACACCCTGTATATTAGCAAAAGAAAGATGAAAACAATAAATAATAAAAAAACACTTCTAAAGACACAACCTCAAAATAAACAAGTTATTTAAGACCACAATGCAAAAGGAAGACCATCTTATCTACTGACACAACTTTATAAACCAACTTCCCAACGAACTTGGAGAGCTGGGAGTTCATACAAAGACAAAGAAATAGTTTCTGAAGAGAATATCTACTGAGAAAATTTAGCCTACATAAATAACACTGTTCCCATAAACTAAGGAATTATTATTATTATATACTTACATTTTTGTCAATAACAATTTGCAAGCACCAGATTCAAATGATAATCACTTTATTACTTTAACAAAAAGAATTGAAGAGCATATTTAATTAATCCTTCCTACAATCAATTGTCACCGTTCATCATGACATTTTCGAAAACAAGGTACAATCAAAACCATGAAAATTGGTGTGGAATTGAATACATCCAACGATGCACTATAGTCGCAAAATTATTATGTCATTTGAGTAACGCAAATGCAGAGCAATATCGCACTGATCTATACCTCAATTTCCTGACGTCTACACAAACCCCGATTTCCTGGCGCAATAACAGTTTTAACACTTGACTCATTGTCACTTGTGATTTATTTAGATAGTCTTTCTCTTTTGTGAGTTATTGACATTATTTTACGTAGCTTGGAAAGCTTATTTTTTCAACGGTGTTCAAATTATCAAACTGACATTTTATTTAAAAATCAGATAAAGTGCTATCATAATAATAAGCGTGCAACATTAGGATTCATAACCTGTTTTATTTAAAAAATCACTTCTGCAACTAATGTTTTTGAAAAGCTGCAATTAATTTAGGAAATAATAGCATTTAGAAGTGAAGGTTACTTAGAAATAAAGGTTGTATATAATTTTTATTCGTTCGAATATGATACTTAAAGTATGTAGTACTTAAGATGATATATCATTTACGTTGTCTAATAATGGTAACAGATTATTCCCAAGACCTTACCTGCAGGAGATAGTTTGGGGAATATTTTTACAAGGGTCTATCAAATACGAATTTAGGCATAACGAAAAATAATTGTCTAGTTATATGCACAATTCTTTGGTAGGTATATACAAATCAATTCCTGACCTAAACGCGTATAATTTTTTTCGTTAAAAAACTTGCCAATTGTTTGACGCGTTGTCAATTGGTGAAGCTTGTCAATTGACTCTCTTAAAAAAATTACAACGAATTTTCCTAAGAAAATAACATTAATTAGGTCAGGTACTAATCAAAGTACCTGCAATAATTTCTTTGGCGAAATTTATTGCATATAAGTATTTAACATGTAACAAAGATGAACTGTTTGTTTCATATTTTTTTAATTTTTGACATTGCTGGAATCATGCAATGCATTATTTGGATATGAATTTTACAATCTTAAGCTCACAAAAAATATGAGCAAAGCGAACTTCTGCCCTCGCAAAGTGCACTTGAGGCAGAGGACGATAAAATCTAATTTACTCATCGATCTCCAAACCCCGCTCAGAGGGCATCATTCGCAGGTTCTTCTTGTCATTCTTTCGATAACTTTTTCAAAACTAATCTCACAAACTGAATTTACCATAAAACGTATCTGTAAACAATCCTTTTTTTCCTTAAAAACACTTTTTATTTAAAATTTTCTCTATTTTGTCATACTAATACTTGTAGAATCCAAGCAAGTGGGCATTAACTTAATTTTATTTACAAACTTTACATTCCATTTTGAAACTAAATTTCTAGGTTTATATGAAATTTTTGTACAAAAGACTTTGTTCCGTAATTAAAGGAACTAGCACGAAAAATCAGGTTTAATGAGTGTTGTCTACGTTTCGCAGACATTAGTTTCTAAAAGTGGTCATTCTACTTGAACTAACCACTTGAGGCAAAAAGAGACAAAGTCAAGTTGTGGTTGGTAGGAAACTCCTATTTTATTTCATTCAAACATATTTTATATCTAATTACAGTAAATAAACATTTTTTATTTAATATTCATAGATTACGAAGTGACTAAAATGTGTGTTTGACTCTTTTAAGAATAGAGAAAGGTTAATTTTCTATTGAAAAAAATATCCTAAAATGGTCATTACAGTATCTTAAAGACCTCTTTAAAAAAATTATTGCTCCTTCAAATCTTGTTTTCTCAAAACCACCAGGTAGACTTTGGGTCTTAAGCGTGGAAGTCGATGAAGCCAGGGTGTAATTAATATAAACGACAATGATCTATGGATAGACACCTCGTGTAGCCTTGATATTGATTAAGACCGCTCGTGTGTTTGCTAGGTCCATTAATTAGTAGCCCAGTAACTACCGTGATAACTGCCTGATTTAGTTGCGAACGTTTTCAAAATGTGCTCGTATTTTCTCGGCGTAGAATGGACAAACTTCAAATGTAAGCTTCATGCCCAGAGGACAACTAGATTAGAGTTGATAAATTAAAGTAAGGCCGATTTAATCTAAGAATAAGAATAAGAATAAGAATATATTTATTTTTTCAAAACATTACATGCCATTACATAGGCAACAATTTGCTAAACTTAACTACTAACATTGCATATTTCCAAAACAAAATCTATTTTTAACTTATAAAATAAATAAAAGATCCTCTTTAAAACTAAGCAATCTTTTACGAAACAGGCAAACAGAAAACTAAAGTTAAATAAACAAATCAATGCTTTGAAAAAATTTAGGACCTCTGAGGCAAATCGCCTGTTTAGAGGTTCCGTTTACGCTCTTCAGATAAGTTATCAGCTCTCAGGACAGCTAGGCTACTTACATATTGATAATATTCCCTTACTATCTTTGCAGAGTGTTCAAATGAAAAATAAAAAGACTTTAATTCTTCCATTGTACTTTTGCACTTTAAGACATTTAGTTACTAAAAAAAATATATAAGGTGCTATAAAAAAATTTGAGGTACCAACATTTTTTAAATATATTAAGCTTCAATTTTAAGCAAGAAATCAATGTTTTCAAAACTTAACATCCAGGTTCGCAGTTTTCGATTGAAAACTAGAGAAGTGCGTGAATTTTTTATTTCTAAAGGTAATTTATTGTAAATTCTCGGTGCTAAAAATTGGAAGTTCATGGTGAAAAAAGTATTATTAGGACGCGGAATAGGATGGTGCTCAGCATTTCTTAATCGGTTTCTGTAATAATTTTTGTTTTGAAAATAATTTCCACTTCTTTTGTAAAAAAGTTTAAGTACCTTGTACACAAACATATACTTCAAAGGAAGAACATTTAAACGAATAAATAATGGAAAAGATGCTTCTGTTCTGGACTTCTTTGAAATTAATTTGATGAATCGTTTTTGTGAAATAAAGATAGGTCTAGTATTTACATTGTAAGCACTGCCCCAGAAAGTTAACCCATAATCAATTCTGCTATGGACTATTGAGAAATATATCAGGCGTAGAATAGATTCAGGAATACATAAATCATTAAAAAAATAAAAGACTCTCAATGTGCTATTTAATTTTTGCTTCAAAGAAAGGATGTGTTGCTTCCAATTTAATTCACGGTCTAAAGTTAGACCTAAATATTTCAAATTATTTACTTTACTGACGACTGCACATTTTTCCGCACAAAAAGAATTCTTCCCGATACAATCTATACATTTGTAAACTATAGAATTTTGAAAACTGATGTCATGTCTCAAGCTAAAATTTATATATTTGTTCTTTTCAGGACTAAGGAGCATATTATTTGTAGTGAACCACCACTGGAGAGCCAACAGATCATAATTCGTCTCACTCTCAATTTGATCCCACGAATCCCCACAGTAACTCAATGCCGTGTCATCGGCAAATGAGGTTACACTACCAAACAGCTCTGCATTACATAAGTCGTTAATGTAAATTAAAAATAACACTGCTCCTAAAACCGAGCCTTGAGGCACGCCGTATTTGATCTCCTTAGCTTCGCTACAGATTTTATTAATTTTGACACATTGTTTTCTCCCCTTTAAATAATTTGTAAACCATTTCAACGACAGACCCCTTACTCCACAGTCATTTAATTTGGATAAAAGAATATCATGATTCACTGTGTCAAAAGCTTTTTTAATGTCTAGAAATATACCACTTACTTTTTTCCCCGAATTTAGCCCATTACTTATTTTGCCCAAAAAACTATGAAGTGCGTCCTCAGTGCTTTTTCCCTCTCGAAACCCAAACTGATTCTGGCTGAAAAAATGTGTCTTGTCAAGAAACCTAATCAATGTATTTTTTATTAATTTCTCAATTACCTTAGCGAACACAGGAAGTAGCGATATAGGCCTATAGTTCATTAACAAGTTCTTTTTACCAGTCTTATATATAGGAATTACCACAGCTTCCTTGAGCTTGTCTGGGAAGACCCCAGTTTGAAAACTTAAATTAACTATATACAGTAAAACATCCAAAATTTTTAAATGCACTTTTTTAATCAGTAATGAACTAAAACCATCAATGCCTGGTGCAGATTTATTTTTTAAAGAATTAATGACCCTGATTAATTCATCGGCAACCACAGGACCTAAAAACATAGAATTATTTGCTGGCACTGTTTTAAAATGATTCTTAAAGTGTAATTCAGAGATGCTTTCATTGTTTTCCTTGATCTCCAATTTGCTTACTACATTTAAATGTTTAAACATTTAAAGTACTACATTTAATCTGTAACTAATAAATTACTTCTCACTCCTGTTTTACTTCAGGCCGCGATCTGTTTCTATATCACAAGTGCGAACAGGCAAGACTTTTCAATGCCAAGACTGAATACAGTCCAATTAAGTAACAAGTAGGCTTTATGATTTAAGTCACATTTGCTCTGAATAAGCAATGATAGGAACAGTTGTTTGGGCTGTATTAGGTGCAAATCAGATTAACTACTACTAATATTACTTGCAAATTAATTAAGATTGAATATTAAAATAAAATCACCATCTCAGCCTTTCCAGAATAGACAAGCCTTAGAGCAGGAATGTTACAATCCAATTTTTTCCTCTTTATTTGAGTAAAACCCTCTTCCAAAGTAGTAATTCTACCTAAATCAAAGTAAAAAGCCGTCAACATTTCACTTTTAATTATTTTTCAATCCTTTAACTGATACTCGACATTCATTTCGGTAGTTTTCGTTGATCTGCCCTTTAGTAACCATAAATTATATTACTTTTAAGAATAAACATTTTATACATAATATGAGGATATATACTGTATGAATTTGAACATTCACAAATACGTTCTTAATTCGCTATGAATTAGTTCAATAATAATACTCGTATAACATAAAAATTGCTTGATTTGTATCCTCCATTCAGATGGGTCCTTGCGAAACCTTTCCATACGAAACAACAGAAAAATGAAATATAAATCTGAAATGCCCTTTGATGAACATGAAGTATTAGCGTGAATGGTTCCAAAAATATGTCTTTCTTTGTAAAGTTTAAAAGTGGGGGATGCTAATTTAGTTATTATAATGTGGTTCACATTCTTGGATTACAACAATATTCTTTGTATCTTTGAATAGTATGATAAATTAATAAATTTAAGTATTCCTACCTGAAGTTTTTTCATTCGTAGATTGCGGGTTCACAATCCCCTCTCAAAAGAAAAAGTTGTGCAAACGTCAAGGTTGAACCTATGAGCCTATAAATGTTTAGCCAAATAATGATTTGAACACTGATAATGTTATTTACAACTTTATCAGTAAAAAAAGAATTATCAAGGTAAAAATAGCTATAGATTATAATGTTCTAAATGTCCAATATTCAGGATCAAAATGCATCTTAATATTCAGTATTTTTATCAACAACTTAAAGGTCAGTAAGCTTTTGACCCCAGTTTCCGCCCAGCGGCTGAGAGTGGGCTTAATCTTGGCTGGCTCTATTAATCTTAGTTTATCAGCTTAGTCTACGCTAATGGAAAACGTTGTGACAAGATAGGTTACATAATACATTGTAAAAAAACATCAGGATATTCTATGGATTTTAACTGTCAAACGTTTGACTAACCATATTTTCCCATATTGATATATGTCTATTTTGCTTTGTTTTTCATAATTTAAAAGCAAATATAAAAATTAATGTTTATGTTTTATTGGAAGGATAATACCATAAAAGATCGAATCCTAATGTATTAAACTAATCAATTCCAACACAATGTTTAAATCCTATTTTTCAAGTTAACACTGAAAGAGTTTTAACATTTGAAGGTCAAATAATCAAATTAATTAAGTAGGCAATAAGATTTCCCGGATTTCTTTTTATATTTGGCCTCAGGACTACAGTCCAACTTCTAAAAGGTTCAATTTTGTTGAGTTTGAAACTAATTATGGAAGAATATATCTCCCCAGTTTTGTGTACAACAGCATTTTAAAAGAACCGTACAACAATATATCATATTGACTTTTGGAATCTGTACAATTAATTTTCATAATTCAATTCATTAAGTTGAAAAAAATTACTGTAATGTGAATTTTATTTTCAGTATTTGTATTTAGCACAGTATTACACAGAAGTAAGCACAGTTTTAGCCAATGATGTTTGTGTTGGTTACCAGTTATTCGTGTTGAAATCAATCTAGATTTCTGATTAATTACGTAATCTAATTTTCATATGAGGTTAGAAGAAGCAGTTTTCGCAAAGTGCCCAGAAAACTTGCAATATTTATTATAATTTACATTTTTGTTCAAGTTGCAAGTAATCTTTTCTCGTATCTTCTCTTCAAATAGTGTAAAGAGGAGTTTACTGACCGCTTGACAGTGAGAAATGTGTTCTACTGATGGAGTCAGAGTCGAGTTCCTCTGCAAATAAATGTCGAAAACATCTTAGGTGAAGTAAATAACCAACCAGAACCAGTACGTTCCACCACCGTTGTCTTTTTGTCATAGTATTAATATTTGCTTTTATTTACTGCAAAGATAAATTGGTCTAAAGTTTAAATCATACCACTTCTTGTTCAACCGATTCATTAATGTATTCCAATATTTTTCCCAATCAACGTCCAGTTTATTTTTCACGTGCTAGCAAGAATATAATGCTTTCATGTAAAAAAGTTCTCAAAAAAGCAGCTA
The DNA here is from genome assembly GCA_035578135.1 of Flexamia atlantica. Taxonomy (NCBI): domain Eukaryota; kingdom Metazoa; phylum Arthropoda; class Insecta; order Hemiptera; family Cicadellidae; genus Flexamia; species Flexamia atlantica. The sequence continues at coordinate 19,376,600 of JAQJVK010000005.1, forward strand.
AAATTGTCTGATCCCAGTTACTTATTGACGACGAAATAATTGGATTTCTCGTGGTTCCTGGAAAGCCACAAAGTAACCAAACGTCAATGTCACTGTCCAATTGATTTCCGGTGAAATAAATCAGAATCAACCTCTAAGTCCTAACAGTAATTAACGTTTTCGTAATGTTTAATTTGTTTTTGTCTGTGAAAGAAAGTTTGTATTTTTACAGGTATTTCAATGCATATTTTAAATTAGCTAAAAACTAGTAAATATATAGCTATTAATTAAAATACCCCCGTTGCAGTAGACCTGCATACTCAGCGAATTTCAAATGCAAAACATCATATTTCAATCTAACTTTAGCGTGTTAGAGTTAGACTGAAGATACAAACATCTACAAATCTAACATTCCCCATGTTATTCTTATGGAGCTTACAAAACATGTCAAATCTCGCTATGTTGGATTGAAATATATTGTTTTGCATTTGAAATTCGCTGAGTATGCAGGTCTGCTGCAACGGGGGTATTTTTTACTATAATGCAGTAAGTTTTTTATATGTTACTTACTTACTTTTTTGTTTAATTAATTATTTTTTTAAATTTGTTACTTAGATTACTGTTCAAGCTTCGCATGCAATCAACAGCTGTTGATAGGATATAGTTATTCTTCCTTAAAAATTGTATTTAAACAACCTTAACGTAAATCGTGAGGAAATCCTGCAATACGTATTATCCCCCTTAGTTTGACACATAAATCCCGGTTCATTACTCACTGAGAACTCACTCTTTCAACTGCGTATTAATTATGTAGGATCAGAAATTTAGCTACCATTTAGTGTAAAATGCTTAATAAAAGTCTGAGCACTGACCGATAGTCTTTAGTCTATCATACTCGTGATCGAGATAGATAAAACGCTATCAACGTTTAAAACCTTCTCACTCGAGCGTGTGATAAGATGAAAAATTGGACCTAATAATAGGCCATAGTTTATCATCGCCCACCGCGCACTACCGCGGGTCGAAGGCCGTCGGCGACAGTGTAATACACAGGCTCTGTACTACAGCCCAGTCAAGAAACTTAAATAAATGACCCGACCTGGAAAAGGTTCTGTTAATTTTGAAACTTTGTACACTTATTTAGAAATATATAAGGATGAAAATACCAAAAGTCCTTGTAAATATGTGGCGAGCTCTAGTGGCAATTGACGGACAACTTTTTTGGTTTTTCGTAAAAATCTTGAGAACCGTTGGTTTGAGGTAAAGAATAAAAACAGGTTTATATTACCTCAGTCTAACAGCTTTTAGAAAATCCACATGGACTACCGGTTTCGGAACATTATAATTCCATCTTCAAGTCGAATTCAACAAAAAACCACAATTTAAACCAAATTTAATATGAATAAATTGAGGTAAAGACTTTAAACATACAAAATAAAGCTTATTAAATTTGCTTCAAAAAAGGTACGTACATTTTTTTGAGCTCCCGACGGTGGGGGTTTCGCCACTTTACTCTAAAAATTAGCAAAAATATTTTTACTAATTTTTGAAAGTAAAAAAAAACAAAAAACAAACATTGCTTTATGTTCAGTGGTTACCGAGGTAATGAAAGCGGTAAACCCCTTACAGTGTACCTATGTTATCCTTGTGGGAAATAAGAAAAGTTCTTTATCTAGCTTATTTCGCAACATATTTTAGTAAAACTTGATTTAGGCCTATGGCTTTATATAGTTGAGATACATTGCATAATAGCCTAAAAACCCCAATTTTCACATTTACGTGTCAGTAAATCTGCATATTATTCCTTGTATTATTTTAGTAGGTTTGCTGACACGTAAATGTGAAAATCGGGGGTTTTATGCCATCATGCAAAATATCTTAATTATATCTAGCCACAAATATATTTTTACTACGATATATTGCGAAATAAGCAAGATAATTAACTTTTTTTATTTCCCAAAAGGATATCACAGGTACGATGTAAGGGGTGTTTACCGCTTTCACTATCTCGGTAACCAATGGACATAAAACAATGATTCAGGATACTACATTGTTTTTCATTTCAATTTAAAGGTCCTCACCAAAATTAGATACTTTTTATTTTCATACATTAAAAACAAAAACATTTTTTTCTCTTATTTTTAGGGGAAAATGACGGAACCCCCTATTTTTAACGCCCTATAACTTGGTTACTGATAGGAATAAAAAATGTACAGTACTTTTTTTGTAGCAAATTTCATAAGCTTTATGTTTTACGTTTAAAGTTTTTACCTCAGACCAGCGGTTCTCGAAATTTTTACGAAAAACCAAAAAATGCCTTGTTTCCGTCAATTGCCAATAGAGCTGTTTTTTTATTTACGAGGACTTTTGGTATTTCCATCCTTAGGGGCTTCTAAATAAGAGTGTAAAATTTTAAAATTAACGGAATTTTTCCCAGGTAAAGTCTTGTTTTGACTGGAATATGTACTTGTATATGAAAACTACACTTTAATAATCATTAAATATTAAGCTTTTACTATACAAATGTGATATTTAAAAATCATTTTTCATGGCAATAAAAACGTTTATTGTGATTAATTTAAACCCTATTGAATTTTAAAACACTAAGGTTGTAACTGTTTAGTAAATTATCACTTATCCTTTGAATGAATGAATGAATGAATGAATGAATGAATGAAAACGTCTTTTATTTAGCCAGCGTTATTCAAAGTACAATGCTTTGCTTTTCAATACAACTGTTGTCAAGTTATTAACTTATTAATAAATTATTCTTAGCTTCTGTTCTTAAATTATTATTAATATAATTCTTTCAAACCCCTTTTGAAAACTGCAAGGCTTGTCAATCTGAGGTCAATTGGAAGGGCATTGTAGCCTTGGGGCCCGAAGTATGAAAAAGCTTTTTTCCCAAGTTCTGTTTTGACCCTTGGCAAGTGTAACAAGCCTTCCTGCCGAGTGGAGCGAACGCTCACCTCAGACCTGAAAACCAGTTTCCTTCTTAGATATTTGGGACACTCCGTTAACAAAGTTTTATGAATAATGAGATTTGTTTGGATGTCACAGCATTGTTTTACAGTCAAGATGTTTGCCTTTGACCTATACTCGCTGATATGATCTGACTTTTTTAGGTTGAAAACAAATCTCAGAGCACTATTCTGAAGTCTTGTGAGAATATTCATCTTTTCCTGAGTAATGCTGTTAGCAAAAGAGGGAAGAGCATAATAAATAGATGGAAGGACTATAGCACGAACTATCTCAAGTTTGGTAGAAACTGGAAGAACAAACCTAAACCTATTAAACAATCTTAATTTAGCAACAACTGTTTTACAGATGTGTCTCACATGTTCAGAAAAATTGAGCATAGAGTCTAATTTGACACCAAGAAGTTTTAATGAATTACACACAGGTAAAGACTTATCATCCAGAAGAACTTCCCAATCACTATCCTTATTGCGTTGGTTTTGAACAGAGTAGTTTACGATTCTTAAAACCGAACACTTGTCAGGATTCAGCTGAAGACCGTGATCAACAGACCATTGATTCACCCTTCTCAAGTCGTCATTCATGCAAACGATTGCCTCCGGAAATTCAGCCAACGGGTAAGATAACACAAGATGCGAGTCGTCAGCATAAGAATGGACAGAACAGTGACCAAGTTGTGACTCAAGGTCGGCAGTGTATATCAGGAAGAGGATAGGGCCTAAGCAGCTGCCCTGAGGAACCCCGGATACTTTGGGGAAAAAACTTGAAACCTGATCATTTACTCGAGTTTGTTGAGACCTATTATGGATGTAGGAAGAAAACCAGTCCACAGATTGATTATCAAAATGGTAAAATCTCAGTTTGGCCAACAGAAGATCGAAACTAACAGAATCGAATGCCTGTGAAAAGTCCAATCCAGCTACAATACTACCCCAATTTCTATCTCTAGCACAAATCAATTCATCCATAACATTAAGAAGAGCTGAACTAGTGCTGAAGCCTTTCCGAAAGCCTGATTGTGTTTCAGGAAGAACGTCCTCAGACTCAAGGAACGAAACCAATTGCTCTCCAATTACCTTTTCCAATATTTTGGAAAGCACTGCAAGAATTGAAATGGGTCTGAAATGAGAAGCACACGAAGCATTAGCCTTTTTTGATAGCGGAATTAAAATACTTTGTTTCCAGGCACTGGGAAAAATGCTAGTAGTCAGGGACAAATTGACAAGATGACAAATGGCAGAAACACAGTAAGGACTTAACGATTTAACCATGTCAATAGAAATGCCGTCCACACCAACTGCTCGGGTTGTGATGCTGTTCATGACATCCCTGATTCTTTTCTCTGTCACCGGACTGAATGAGAATTTGCTTTTCACTTGGCCACTTAGATTATCATTGTAGAACTCAATCCTGCTCTTGTCAATACAAGCTTTGCCGCCCATTGTGGAGAAGAATTGATTCAAGTGCTCAGGAGAGAAGTTACACTCATTATCTTTGATCGAGCCCAGTACGCCATTGCTTCTTAACGATGACCAAAAACCTTTTGGGTCTTTATTCTTAAATTGACTTGAAAAGTAGCGCTTTTTTGCACTTCTTATGGCTGAGTTCAATGTGTTTCTTGCTTTTGTATATGCAGATCTGGTCGAACTGTTCCTACGACTTAAGAGCGCTTTATGACATTTGTTCTTAATTTTTGTCAGAGACAAAATATGACCGTCTCTCCATGGAGCCCTTTTCCTCGTTACACGCTTTCTCACAACTGGGGCACAAGAGTTGAAAATATGCAAAATTTTACTATTCAGAGCATTTACAACTTCATCCACTTCTTTCAGGGAAGATATTTCATTCCAGTCAGACTTTGACGCTAACTCGGTAAAGAGGTCCACATCAATGTTTTTCAGATTCCTGTAGGTTACATATTTCGACTTGCTCTTCGTTCTACAATATGGGAAATCACAAAAAATTAAATTGTGATCCGTTATTGACTTTAATACTTTGACTCTTAATGAGCGTTTTCATTTATAGTTACTCGAAGATCAAAACAACATGAAGTTTCGTGTTATTAGCAACCTCTAAAAACACAAAATTCCCCTCAAATTTTATAGGAAGGGAGTGAATTCCTGCTTAAAAACTATGATGCTTAAAAATTATTTCTTACTGGTCCTTCAATAAAAAATTACATCACGTGTGTCTGAAGAGGAGTTCCTTTGATTTTCCGCATTTTTTACAGTTGCAGTTATAACCACAGAAAAAGAGGAATATTATGTTAATTGTCTACGAATACATTAATTTTGACTTTGACAAACTCATCTGTTACTTATCATCTTAAGTTCTCTGGTAGTATTGCTTGATTACATTCATTTATAAAGTATAAATTAATACAACTTGGTCGATTAAGATTTGAAAACTAGTTAATACTGCGATGAAGTTCGATTACTTTGTATGCAGGACATGGTTGGTATTAAAAACTTACTTGCCTCATATAAAGTGTATGAGGAAAGTTAAATTTGAAATGGCCAATCCGTCGAACTTAAAACTTCTAGACTTAACATACAGTTTCCGCTTGCAGCTGAATATTAATAAGTTATTGGTAAGTAATTATCTAAGTAAAGACACTTAGATATTTTATGTAAACTCTTTATCTTTCCTTCATTAGCAAATTAGCAATATTTTATAGCACCCATAATAATAAATATCGCACTAAGGCTAAGGGAATGGTACTTCATTGACAACCCACTGTAAAGTATTTTTATTCAGTGAGGAAGAGATTACCATATTTATTCTATATTCGAGCACACAAAATTACTGATATTTTAAATAAAGTAATCTCCAAACGAACCTATAAAGAACTTTGCTTTTCATTCTAAAATAATTATTTGTATTGTGGATATAATTTACAAAAATGCTATCATGTAATCCTTTTTAGTTTCCAAAAATACTCTTAACATAACAATTGTACTATAACCATTTTAGCAAAATTTTCCCATGGCATTAAAAGAGTTTCCATTTTATACTTACTTACATTTATGGTGTGAAATTATATTACCAGGAAAAAGGTTGCGAAGACTTGAAAAAGCATGTTAAGCAACGGAGTATTTCCACGTTTTTAAACCTTAGATTAACCGACCAAAATTACTACTTAGGAAAGATTGAATCTGAAATTGGCAATCATTGTAGATGGTCTACCGATAATGAACGAATTTAACTTCAAGTTCTACACAAAATTGGATTCGTTTTGAATATATACTGTATTTGCTGTCTACGGTTAAACCTTACAAGGCACAAGTTTTTTATACTCTCTATATTGAAGACGGCTGTGTCTTTTGATAACATAATACATTCAAAAATTTACTTTCTTAAAAAAGTGTCTTTTGTTTGAATATAAATTGAACCAATCGAGTGAAATTAAATTATTGTCACATTAAATTTTGTAAATACGAAAAACGAAGAGTAGAATACCAAACCATGTCTGAAAAAGGGGTGTGCTAGCCTACACAACGTCTAATCCATCCAACTAATGTGACCATAATGTTTTATTTCAAAACAGGTCACAATAAATTAAGTTAGGAAATTAAAAATCATTGTTAATGTTGACTTTATTGGGTCATAACTGTTCTACAACCATCAGCTTATCTCTTTGTGTGTAATTAATGTTACTACTAAACTGTAGATGGAGGGAAATTACACTTATCGTTCGCCATCAACAAGCATGACCTCCTAAAACAATCGAGAACCAATGTGCAAAGTTAGCAAGATAACTTAAAGTATTGGCTAGAGCAATGATAAGAAATTCACGGGGAGAAATTTCATTTGATTATAAATCAAGTAATACCACAGATTGCAGATAAATGTTTGCTGCTTGGTGGCAAATCTGTGAGTGCATATCCTTGAAGATCTCAGTTATAAAAATCATACAGTCGGTTAGAAGGATCAGGAGGACTCGGAAATGAAATTGTGTATGTACGTATTGTGTTTTCATTTTTTTCATACAATCTGACGTTATTATGATGGAAACTAATGGCAAATGCTGAAGGGTCTATAGGTTTTTCCAATCACATCAACAACACGGACTTTTCTTGCAATCCGATAATCCCCCTCCTTTTGCAATCGATTTAAACAGTATTATATTCATCACACATGGAAATTTGAACCCTGATGAATGAGGGGACCGAGAGTGGCTTCGTGTCGAGGCGCAAGAGCTGCTGAAAATTACAAATCAATTACTGGACTTGCGTGTCCCGCCTCCTTGAGACAAGGGAAATAGCTGTTAGGCCACTGCCTCAGTCATCTTCTAAACTGTTGTACTAATGCGATACATGAGTAATACATTATATTGACCGTAGTTTGCCTTTGTAAGAAACAGTTGACTTTAAACAATTTCAAAATGATATAAAATCAACACAAGTGATGATAAATAGTACAATCATCGTTTTTAATCACTCAAATTCACGCATTCCTAAAATAATGTAATCAGTGTAGAATTCAGGAAACGTTTTCAACAAGAGTAATAAATAAACTTGTATAAATTGGGTTTGAAATTGAGAAGTCACAAGACAAAATTAATTTAACTGTTTACAAATTCTCAACACAGGGTGTATTTGGTAGTGTTAGCGAAGGGGGGGGGGGGAGTTTTAGGTTTACGGGATCACAAGGTACAAGGATTTTTATCAAAGCTTCCTCGTTATTATCAACCTTAAATATAACGTTTTGTTATAGTACTTATGGTATTAATGTTACATTTTAATTGTTTATGTTAATGCGTTATCACATCAAAATAAATGAATTGATTAACAACATTTCTATAACTGTCTATTGAACCAAAAATATGTAATAAAAATCTTTAGGATGAGTGTAAATCAGGGGTTTTTTTACAAATAAGTGTTCTGAAAATTCTTGTTTTTAAACTATTGTAAAAATTAATGATTCTTTCACTGTTATTTAGTCTAACGACTAATTAAGTTTTATATGAGTTTAGAAATAGTCGTGCCTTGAAAATGATGATATGATAGCACTTAAAAGATGTTGAACCTCTTTGCTCATTCAGACTCTGTAAATGTATTTCGTTTCTTGGAAGTCCATTCATACATCCCATTTAATAAACTCACATCTTTACTAACACAATAGAAATGAAGTTACGTGTTCTTTAATATTTTATGCAGCTATTATAATGAAATGGTATGTCATTTAATTACTTTCCGCAATAATTTATTTAATTTTTAGTTGCACCTCTACATTGTGTGATGCAAAATATGTTATAGTGTAAATTATATTACACATTTGGCAGTAACAAAATTGAAACCCGTGAAATCTACATACGAACAGTTTCCATTCGTTTTATTAAAAGCTCTAATGGTGTGCATTCTTTATTTTTGTCAGTAAAGCGTTTGTATACAAGATTTAAGAGTTGAAATGCATTTTCCTAAAATGCATTGTTATTTACTACAGTTAATGACTGAGAAGAGGTAAACTTGGCGACTAATATCTACAACCAAGTGATGAAAAAACAAACTGTACAGGTTTTAGGCTTTCTACTAAAACTAACCAGCGGTACTTATAGATGCAGCCCTGCATGTATGCCTGCATAAGGTTGCCGCTTGAGTTGGGGTGGCCTTATTTTATGATGGATATATATTGTATGTAGTTCGAATGTTAGCATCTCTTGCACAATAAAGCATTGGTCATTGTGACAAATCATTTCATGATACAAATTTTAAGTGTAGTTTACAATGAAAGACCAGCAATCTACATATAATTCATACTACTTACTACAGAGGATCGTAAAATTATTTTTGCACTTCGTACTATTTACATCTTAAAATTGTTCTACATTAAGGGAAATACAAATAATATTATAAGGACTTGCCTTAGAAATCCTAATATTATTGAGATCCATAATCGATTTCAAACCCGAAGGTCTATCATCAGTTGGGATCTAGGACGACCAAACTTTAAATTTTGGTTGACCTAGATCCTAACTGATGATGGACCTCCGGGTCTGAAATTGATTTTGGATCACAACATTAGAATTGCTAAGGTAAGACCTTATAATATTAATTGTATGCAAGCAATCCAGTGGCTACGATTATTGATAATACAATCATAGGTCTACTACATACAAAAGACCAGTTTATCTCTATTTCAAGGTCTTATCTCCAAAACCTGAAGACCTGAAGACTAAAAAATTTCAACTCTATGGTAGTATATGTTTTAATAACTTGTTTTAATAAAATTTGCTCTGGGATTTATAGTCAGGAACAAAGGCTGACGTTGGAAGGTTATTTTTGTAGATTTTCGACCTATGATTATGCCAAGTACAACATGTTGGGAAAAACTCACCGATGTTGCCGTCCGAGCGCGCCACTGGTAGACCAACAGCCGCGCAGGCCACCAGCCACGTCGCCAGCGCCAACACGCTCATTGGGCTGAAACACAACATCAACATCAACATCACTGGTATGCCAACAGCCACGACGCCAGCGCCAACACGCTCATTGGGCTGGAACACAACATCAACATCAACGTCACTGGTATGCCAACAGCCACGACGCCAGCGCCAACACGCTCATTGGGCTGGAACACAACATCAACATCAACGTCACTGGTATGCCAACAGCCACGACGCCAGCGCCAACACGCTCATTGGGCTGAAACACAACATCAACATCAACGTCACTGGTATGCCAACAGCCACGACGCCAGCGCCAACACGCTCATTGGGCTGGAACACAACATCAACATCAACGTCACTGGTATGCCAACAGCCACGTCGCCATCGCCAACACGCTCATTGGGCTGAAACACAACATCAACATCAACGTCACTGGTATGCCAACAGCCACGACGCCAGCGCCAACACGCTCATTGGGCTGAAACACAACATCAACATCAACGTCACTGGTATGCCAACAGCCACGACGCCAGCTCCAACACGCTCATTGGGCTGAAACACAACATCAACATCAACGTCACTGGTATGCCAACAGCCACGACGCCAGCGCCAACACGCTCATTGGGCTGAAACACAACATCAACATCAACATCACTGGTATGCCAACAGCCACGACGCCAGCTCCAACACGCTCATTGGGCTGAAACACAACATCAACATCAACGTCACTGGTATGCCAACAGCCACGACGCCAGCGCCAACACGCTCATTGGGCTGGAACACAACATCAACATCAACGTCACTGGTATGCCAACAGCCACGACGCCAGCGCCAACACGCTCATTGGGCTGGAACACAACATCAACATCAACATCACTGGTATGCCAACAGCCACGTCACCAGCTCCAACACGCTCATTGGGCTGAAACACAACATCAACATCAACGTCACTGGTATGCCAACAGCCACGACGCCAGCGCCAACACGCTCATTGGGCTGAAACACAACATCAACATCAACGTCACTGGTATGCCAACAGCCACGACGCCAGCGCCAACACGCTCATTGGGCTGGAACACAACATCAACATCAACGTCACTGGTATGCCAACAGCCACGTCGCCATCGCCAACACGCTCATTGGGCTGAAACACAACATCAACATCAACGTCACTGGTATGCCAACAGCCACGACGCCAGCGCCAACACGCTCATTGGGCTGGAACACAACATCAACATCAACGTCACTGGTATGCCAACAGCCACGTCGCCATCGCCAACACGCTCATTGGGCTGAAACACAACATCAACATCAACGTCACTGGTATGCCAACAGCCACGACGCCAGCGCCAACACGCTCATTGGGCTGAAACACAACATCAACATCAACGTCACTGGTATGCCAACAGCCACGACGCCAGCTCCAACACGCTCATTGGGCTGGAACACAACATCAACATCAACGTCACTGGTATGCCAACAGCCACGACGCCAGCGCCAACACGCTCATTGGGCTGGAACACAACATCAACATCAACGTCACTGGTATGCCAACAGCCACGACGCCAGCGCCAACACGCTCATTGGGCTGGAACACAACATCAACATCAACGTCACTGGTATGCCAACAGCCACGACGCCAGCGCCAACACGCTCATTGGGCTGGAACACAACATCAACATCAACGTCACTGGTATGCCAACAGCCACGTCACCAGCTCCAACACGCTCATTGGGCTGGAACACAACATCAACATCAACATTGTTGGTAGGTCACTAGCCACCCACGATGCATAGCCTTAATCCTAAAAAAATGTTAGCATTTTTAACAATATACCTTTTTTAATTGTTATGACTGTGACACATTATTGGATCAATTGACTTGCCACTATAAAATGACATATTGATAAATACGGCTGTATACTACAGACCTGATGACGTTCTGAGGAACGAAACTAGTCGTCTTATAAAAAATAATGAATAGTAAAGGTAATTTTACTATTCATATAATCAACTATTTATAACACTAGTATTCATCGTATACGCTGTATCGTGTACGACTGTGGCACTAGCACTGCCATTTTACTACCACCACTTAATCAATTTCTCTTTATGGTGGAAATATGCATAGAAAATGTAAACTAACATGCTTTAATGTTCAACATATGTAAGATGTATCACTTGGTTTCTATTAGGAATGGTCGAGTCCCGAAATTTCGGGAAATTTTCGGGAAAATTAAATTGCCAATTTTCGGGCGGGATTTGTATTTACTTCGGAAAATTTTCGGGACGGGATCGTTTTAACGATCGCAACTAACCAGCGGGTGTATAGCTTCGCAAAACTCGCGGTCGGCCGCGGAAAACGATCTCGCGTATTGTCCGATCGCGAGTAAGGCAAATCCAGATTTGCGAAACTCGCGATCGTCCATTAAAAACTAGTAAATAAACGGTAAATCTAGCGTTGCGAAACTCAGCGAATGGCCGCGTATTTGCCGATCGCGGATTAACGGCCGATGTTGCTTTACGAAACTCGCGGTCGACCGTGAAAAACGATCGCGCGTATTTGCCGATCGCTGATAATTGGCAAATGTAGGATTTCTAACTCGCAATTAGGTGTGAAAAGCAATATCTTAGGTATTCACAGCGGTTAGTCGGCGGTTTGTCGCCTGTCGGCCACATTGGTCTGCTACAAATTTTTGATTTTGCCCATTGACTCAATTTTCTAAACTAATTCAGATCTCTAAATCCCAGCCGAAAGTATGGTTATTTTCATAAATAATGAAAAGAAATTATACAGTTGATAAAAGCAAAGACTTTGGGACTTTAAAAGAAATTTCTAATACATAGGTAATTAGTATTTTATGTAACTTAAACAATATTAAGTTTGGGAGTTATGAACTTCAAATTTGTGATTTTAAGCTTGGAAAAACTAGTTTTATGGTTGTCACTTTGAAACTAAATTGATTTTAATTTTTTACCGTAAAATATTAAGTTTAAAGTGCTGAAAATATATATGAGTCATAGAGTCATTTCCTAAAACAAGAACTTCAAAGCCCAAAGTTTATAAAAATACAATAACATATTTGCTAATTATACATGACCGTATATTGTCAACAAGCAATAAACACTCAAGTATTTTACTTTTGGATTTTTGGAATCCAACAATAAAACAAAAAGAAAAAACTTAAAAATTATTGTTCCTATCACATGTTAAAAAATGTATGTTATATTTATTTATTTCTTATATATTATTTCTGTTTTTCAATGCATTCAAATTAGAAAGAATAAAAAATTCAAATTCAATAAAAAATAACAATAAATTTATTTATTATTTTTATATAAGTTCGTATTTGATTTATTATTAACAATTTCATTGAGTTATTATTTTTTAATGTGCTTCTAATGTTTACTATTATGTCAATGCATATATATACTGTAGTATTTTTTCACTTAAATTTATTTCTTAAAATTTTTTGAGTTGGTACACGGTACGAACAATTATATTACATTAATTTTAACCTAATGCTATTGGTGTAATAAAGTAAAATAAATTCATGAACGAGCATTTCCCGAAGCTTTAGGGAAGACTAAAATCCCGTCCCGTCCCGTCCCGAACTGAAAATCCAATCCCGTCCATCCCTAGTTTCTATAAACGCACAATTTTTTTATTTATTGCGGAACAAATTGGCTCTAACTTGAGAATGCTTCAGAGAGCATTGTGGAATTGCTATTATTTATTTTGGTTGGTTTGTTTTAAGGATTATAAAGAGACCTCCAAAAAAAACCGCTAAGAAAGACCGATTTGCATAAAACATATAGTTCTTTAGGGATTTTAACATCCACTGTGTCGTTTAACTTTTAGGATGAGCTTATTTCGTCTTACTTATAATATGAATTGGCCTTTCCACAAAAACCTTCCCCCTTCCTCGGGCTTTTCTCTCTATAGTTGTCACATAACTTTGGGGAGCGCTTTATTTTTAAGAGTTATCGTTATTCCTGGCGTAAAGGACCACCTCTTCTTTCATTTTCATGGTTCCATCTTAGGTCGTTGCTTAAAACTGCTCTCTCAGCAAATATGAAAACGCAACAGGGAACCATTGAAAAGTTCAAAATGTTTACCTGGATATCAACCTCATTTGGGTGCAACGAGGCTGTTTGTAGCAGTCCCTGTTTACGTCCTGTTTGCGTATTTCTATTTGCATTGTAGCTCTAATCTCTCCACCTGTACTGCTATATTACATAGTTGTAATATGCTCTTGTTTAGTGCAATATATGATAGAATAGTGGTTCAACAGTAATTTAAAAACTTAATTCATATATGCATGGTTTGCACCAACTGAAAGGTGACAATTTTACCTCTCAATAAACTAATCATACTGTACACACTAATAAATTATACTGGGAATAACTTAGTTCACTGAGGATATAATTTTATATGAATTTAGTTATGCACTTAGTTTATTAGTCATTAACATTGATCAAGAAAGCATAATGGCATGCTAATTAAGGTACTTTTTTAGTTCGAGTTTACATATGTGGTTTTCCTTTATGTTGTTTTTTTTAAGATCATTACGGTGAAGTACATTCTTGAAAATATCTTTATTTTATAAGAAGACAATGTGTTGTTATTTAGTGATAATTAATTTTTGGTATGTTCAGTAACTACTGATGAGACGATAAAAAAATGAGACTATGTTATAAATATATATTTAAGAACAACATGTGTACAGTGTGTAAAAAAGTCCGTTCCCCCTACTTAATGTTTTTGTTTGTTAAGACAAACAATTAATCTTTGGGGAATGATACTAACTCAACCCAAATTATTTTTTGACGTTACCAAACATTTTGAGTGTCCCCCAAAAATGGGGGATTTTGGGGGTAACTCAAAATTTTCAAATGCAAACCCCTTTTGAGTGACCCTTCATTTTAAAGAGCTTTCAAAAAGTAGATGAATGATGAAAATTGGAGGTCTCTAACGTGTTTCTATCTAAATTGACAGCTTGTCAAAGTTTTGAATACATCACATCCTTGAAACCTGGCGTCTAGGACATTTGGAGTTTTAATTCATCTTTGGTGACGTAAAAATAAAACGAGCCTGGGAAAAATGTTGTTAATTGAAAGGTAGTCTCTTTTGATGATATTTAAAATTTTGGATGTCCCCCGAAAATGGGGGATTTTGGGGGCAACTCAAAATTTTCAAACGCAAACCCCTTTCGAGTGACCCCTCATTTTAAAGAGCTTCAAAAAATAGGCGATTGGTGGAGGTTGGAGGTCGCTAACGTGTTTCTATCAAAATTTGCAGCTTTTCAAAGTTTTGAATACGACTCTTAGAAACTTTGAAAAGCTGTCAATTTTGATAGAAACACGTTAGCGACCTCCAACCTCCACCAATCGCCTATTTTTTGAAGCTCTTTAAAATGAGAGGTCACTCGAAAGGGGTTTGCGTTTGAAAATTTTGAGTTGCCCCCAAAATCCCCCATTTTCGGGGGTTTCTCAAAATTTTAAATATCACTAAAAGAGACAACTTTTCCATTAAATAACATTTTTCCCAGGCTCGTTTCTTTTTTACGTCACCAAAGGTGAATTAAAACTCTAAATGTCCTAGACGCCAGGTTTCAAGGATGTGTTGTATTCAAAACAAGCTGTCAATTTGGATAGAAACACGTTAGAGACCTCCAATTTTTTACTTTTTCTACTATGGTCTCTCCGGTGGCGAGTGATATTTCATAAAGCCCTCCGCGTCATCTACTTTTTGAAAGCTCTTTAAAATGAGGGGTCACTCAAAAGGGGTTTGCATTTGACAATTTCGAGTTGCCCCCAAAATCTCCCATTTTTGGGGGACACTCAAAATTTTTGGTAACGTCAAAAAATGATTTGGGTTGAGTTAGTATAATTCCCCAATGGTTAATTGTTTGTCTTAACAAACAAAAAAATTAAGTAGGGTGGAACTGACTATTTTTACACACTGTATATTTTTAATATTTGCTTCAGCTTTGAATGCTTTCAATTGCTTTATGTTGCCTCTGGTGTGTTTGACTCATATCAGTTACTCTGTAATCAGTACTCATGTCCCAGTAATATTAATACAGGACCAACAG
Source organism: Flexamia atlantica (assembly GCA_035578135.1). Taxonomy (NCBI): domain Eukaryota; kingdom Metazoa; phylum Arthropoda; class Insecta; order Hemiptera; family Cicadellidae; genus Flexamia; species Flexamia atlantica. Next base: position 19,392,043 of record JAQJVK010000005.1, read on the forward strand.
CGATTGGCGGGAAATTATATAATAAACGTACGATGATGAGATATGACGGACAAATGGACAACAGTCCAGCGGTATTGCTACATTGATAGTTTAATTGCCAGCGATAAGAAGTTTCCATAATTATTACGTCGAAACTCATAGACCTAATTATTGCAACCTCAAAGTCCTCAAAACTAAATAAATTTACATTTTTTCCTCTTTAGTGATGGGAATCAGAACGTTATTTAAATATAACACGTACACTTAAAACTACTTAAGTTAAAGGCTTATAATCTACAATATTTACAACTTTATAGAAACGTTTTATTACATTGCACTGTACAAAATATTTGTAAAAGCATATCCTTGATGTTACAAATGCAATGATACAAATATTTATCGTTCTACTGTAGTTAACATATTAACAATAAGGGAGTTAAATACAAAAAAAAATAATTCAACAGAAGTTAATAAATGCTGGATGTCTTTCAAACCAACTTTTAGGTCCTCAAATTCAAAGGTATTTCAATGTTAGTATATGTAAATAGTTTCATATAATGTTGTAGTATTCTCCTTAAGATATAAAACTCGATATATTTCAATAAAAATGGTCTTATAACCATTTTATTTTGGTGTTATGACATGAGCAGTTACAATTTTGTCTTGACTGCACCAAGGCCTATATAAATTTCGATTGCAAAACTGTTTTCATTTGAGTTTTAAGGTACATGTGAAATTTATTATCAAAATACACACTTTGTTACCGCAACATGTTTTTTAATTCCATATTTATTTTTCGACAGTATTGTAACTTTGCACAATGGACCACAAAAATTGAGTTGTAGAACCATTAAAAATAAGAAAAATATTGTAGCTTTTGAATACAGTCAGAGATAGAAAATAAATGGAATTGTCCTATAAAGATGAATCCCAGGGAAGCAAACAGACGAGAAGCCCGGTTGCAAATAAGACGCGGAGGGCTTTATGAAATATCACTCTCCGCCGCCGGAGAGACCATAGACTGCGCGATATTGTATATACATCAACCGGCTCCTAGACTTCCGTCTCGGACGGCGTGGGCGAGTTTGAGCTTATTAAGTCACCAGGAAACCCCGAAATAAAGGTCTGAACATTCGGAAAAATCAGTTTTCTGTTTGGGTTGCTAATAAAAGGTCTATTTTAAAATAATTTTTTAGTTAAATTTTTATCTTTTTTAGTTTACAGCTTTATATTTTAAAAATCTAAGCCAAAATAAAAACATAGATTGATTTAGGTTTTTTAAACCTATTCTTTGGGCGTTGTTAAATTAACTCATCTACACAGTAAAACTATAGTGGATTAGTGTAATTTTTCTGGGACCTCACGTGAACTCGACCCATTTGGTAGATAATATCGAAACGAAATTTTTGTATCTTTGTACCCTCCAGGGTTCCTGTACACTGCCTTTTAAACCTTAAAACATGTCACTGGTTGAATGTTCCACGAAAAAGGTTAAAAAATTATTTTTGTAAATATGAACCGAGATGAGACATTATTAAAGTGTTTTCAATGATGAAATCAAGAACCATGAACCCGGTTGCAGCGCTATTTCTTATTTGAAGTTTCTCGATGATAGGGATCTAAAAGAAACCGTATTCGTTTTAATCACAATAATTTGTTTTAATTTCATTCGTGACATTTTTCTTTATGTAAAGAGATTATTTTTATATGTTGATTTTACATAATTTAACTGGGACAAATTAATCAGGTTTTATTTAATTTTTCTCACTGAAAATTATAAATTTCATTGTGAATTATGTAGCGATTTACCTTTGAAGCCTAATGACAAAAATTTATTTTCTTTCGTTATGTTTTGAATTGACGACGTGACTTTTTCAGAATTATAATCAATAAAGTAGTTTTTTAAATGAGGCAGAAGCCAACCACTCTATTCCATTATAGGGGGTGGTGTGGTGGTTCGATTGAATGCTGCGGATTCCAAAAGGCTTGATTAATTAAACACTCAGTTCTGCGTCAGGCCGAAATCACGTGGAAACTATTTAGATAATAAAAAAAATCTAAGCTATGGATATGAGAAACTTAATGGAACCGACACCTTTTTTTGTGTGCTTAGAGGAGTGGATGTTTTTAAACTGAAATGGAATCACGATTTTATTTCAATTGGAGGCAGTCAAGCAAGCACAAGCACAGTTTATGTACTTGTGGGAAGCCGATACTGTGGTTGATAAAGAACTATTTAATAATTCCTTTACTTCATGCCGTTGTAAACAATTCGCCAATTAAACTTTTTATTTTAGGGGCTTTCACTGAATTTTTTGTTTCTTCGGTCGGTTTAAGCAAGATATTGAGACGATATCCTTCCGGAAAATTAATCCTATTGTGAATAAGCTGCTAGAAGGGTATTACCAAGCTTATACTTAAGTTTTCAACATGGCTAAGGTGCTAATTTTAAACGCTTATTGTTGAAAAAATATTGATTAAAAATATGACTGCAGGAAAAATTACCGATAGTTGAATTCATGTCACTCCTCAAAATCTTTGCCCTCTTATTTTGCCTTTATCAGCCGCTCAAAAAACAATAATAGTTTTTGAAATTATTACTGTCTAATTATTATTAGATCAAGCTCTCTTCATCCAATCTTTTTCTATTTACCCTGTTACCCTATTTGTAATGATAATGATAAAATTGCAACTATTTGGAGTATCGTTGTAAACTATAGGAAGACAGGTGAGGTAAGGGGAGGTAAAAAATAAAAATAAATGGCTAAAGATGTGGTGTAGTGGTTTAAAAATAAAACTTCCAATACTCGTGTGCGAGATAACTGTTAACTTTGAATTATAAATAATTTGGAACGGAAGAGCATGCCCGCCCAGTGGCTTGTCACTGACGCAGCCGCCCGCCCGCCGCCCTCCTGTGTCGCGCCGCCCACGCAGCTTGCATCTGACATTTCAAGACTCGAAAACCTGGCAGGGATAAGCTCTTGAAAGGCTGTAGAAACTTTAAACGCTAGCATTTCGTGATATCATGACACCAGATTGTTCAACCCGTGATATACAACCCTTTTTAGTTAGCAATAGGTTTCGGCGGATGGGGAATAAAAGACTTTTTTCTTTAAAATGAGCAGTTTATAGTTGTTTAAAAATTGTACAAAATCTTGTTTATAGGTTTAAAAAAACCTATGAACCTTTAATCACCCTAAAATAGTCTATGAAATGTTACCTCAACCTTTGATCGCCTTGAGAAAAGTAGATTGTGTCAATGAGCTAATTCTTGAATAAGTAAACGACCTGATAAAATCCTTGACATTGACGCTTGCTAGAGAATGTATATGTTAATGTATTAGTTAATAGTTAATATATCAGAAATGAAGCTTTTACTTTAGTTAGGGCCTTGAACCACGATAATTTGGTTGGCTTTTCTTCACCCAGTGCAAAACCTGACTAGATTATTAATTTGTTGAGCGGAACTTCATATTTTCCAATTTTATTCAATAAGAAAAAGGATTTAAACAAATAACCCACTTCATTATCCACCTATGAGAACAATTTAAAGATATAATAGATTATGGATTAGAATAGATTCTATTAAACTTGCGATATAGAAACGGTTACACGAATGTATTTTAAATATTATATTTATTTATTTAAACGTTAGCTCTTTTTGTAAGACTGAAGTTAGTTCTTCTTCTGAAACTGGCATAACAAAGATGTGAAGGTTCTCAAATAAACATTGCAGAACAACAGGAAATATGACAATTTTTGCAATCTTCTTTGAAGGCTACATAAAAGACCAGAACGAAAGTACTTACTACAAAAGCATTCTTCCGAGTGAAATTTCTGTACTACTTTTAATTTCCCTAATAAACACCTCGATAGGCGTTAGATGGGTTATACTGTAGACATTGAGGTAAATGTTTAAACACTTGTCAGATGAGAGAGTGACTGAACGACAGATGACGGAAGCCGTTGCAGCGGCACGTCCCGTGAACGAGTGGAAACGCAATTTGAATACGACGCGACGCGTGCTGCAAAAATAACAGAGAGGGAGTATAAGCTAATTTGAATAAGTCTCTTAAGTTGCAAGCGTCAATAGCTGTTTGTTTCTGTTTTTATCTTTGAGTTTAGCATTTTTTAGGTACATTACCACACTAATCAACAAACTAACATTTTGCCTTCAGGAAGATATTGAACCTACACCATCCACACCATTCCTCGAATAAGACATAATAAATATTACGCGAGATAACTGACGAAATTATTTTTGCTTGTGGCTGTACCATCTTACTTTGGGGAGTTATATGTATTTTGTTTATGTACCGGCTATATACGTGTTAGTGGCAGTATTTCCTTTTATAATTACGTGTTTAGGCCTAAAGAAGATATTTATAATTTAGATATTGGGCAATGATCACTTGGATGCAACGTTTTCAAATACGTACTTACGTATTTTTTACTCTATCGGTTTTCCACGTTAAAAATTATACATACAAATAAATATTTACAACTGCTCCATTAACATTTTGATCAACATTTTAAACAATTTAACGAATAAGCAGGAAGAATATAAATATAAATGCAACAAAAACATCAATAGAGCTTGAAACAGTTGTGTACGAAAAAAATGAGTTCATGTTGCACATTATGCATATCTTTTGCATTATGAAAGTAAAATGATCATCTGAATGTTTGAACGTTTAAAAATATACACATGGGTTCTTTTAGTTCAGATAGTAGCGTCGTAATGTCTTATATCTTAACTAACAATGTAGGTAGTTCAGGAATTCAATGGTAGTTTTTATATCATTGCTCTTGCAAGTTATTTTAATTTCTAAAATTAAAAATAAATTATTTTGGAATTTAAATTATTTTTTGTTCATTTACAAGTAGGTGGTGGGCCAAGCCTTGCTCGGTATTATTATAATTTCGTGTACATTTTTCATCCAATTATCATAAAACATTTAAGTGTCATAATTTTTATAAATAAACTTTTTTATTGTTCCAAGCAATTTTCATCCCATTTACCGTATTTTTCCTAGATGGCTGTAGTATGTAAGCAGCTATTAAGTCTACTTTATTTGTTTACATTTTGTTGTTCATTTCGTTGCTAGAATGGTAACAAATAAGGCCCAATGTTAATTTTTTACTTTAAAATTCATTTTATTACGTTATTAGATTTTCTCTGGCCACGTAACCTAAATGAAACTTGTTCTTGAGTCAGAAATCAGTTATTTACAAACTTTTTAGGAAATTCTTGGAGCCGTTGTTGAGATAATTGTGCGCAAGCAATATAACATTGCTCGTATTAGAGCATAGGATAGGTCACTAATGAAATCATAAATCGATAACTCCTAACATCTTAAAAAACCTTTATAAAAATCCAGTTTCTTTTGTGATCTTATTGTTTGATAAACATATTTAATTAATTTTCAAAACCAAAGTCATGTTTGACGTTATATAACAGAAATTGCTTATCATAAGAGAGAAAAGTTTCGTAAACTCAAGGAAATATGAGGGATATTTCATAGTAGATTGAGGAATAAAGAGGGATTTTCTCAGGAATCCTGCGAGCTATTTTCTTTGTCCACAAAAGAAAATTGTAAATCTTTGTCGTTCGCTACTCAGGTGTAACAGTCTGTATTGTATATATTTCAGATAAGTTATATTTGAACCTTATTCCATCTAACTTCTTGTTGACCTAAGAGCCTGATTTCATTAGTTAGTTTTAATATGGTAAATTTTAAAAACGAAAAGTTTAATGATATGTCACGTTTGAATAAAATACATGGACTGTTCATAAACGGTATTATTACTCCAGGCATTTATATTTTGGACTTTCAATTGAGGGAAGGTACAATAGGGATACGGTTGATCCGAGATGGCGTTAAAGTGCCTCTGGCAAATTTCATTTTCTGACAGCATAATATCCATCTGTTATTCTCACTTTTCACAATCCAATTTCCTCCTCATTGATCTCAATAATTCGCCATTATAATACTGTCTTTGAAACTTCAATTTCCAACAAGACAATTAGGCTAAGTGACTGTATACCCTCTTCCAAAAATTTTAATAGTTAATAATATAGAAATAATGTCCGATTTTCTTTACTAATTTTTGTCTTTGTGATTAAATTCAACATTTCACTTCATTAACCAGACATTAAAGAAAAAGACAAAACAAGTACTTCATCGTAAAAATAAAATTTTTTATAATGATAAATTCGATAACAAGGAAAATTTTTAATCTTGTCCAGTAGTTGTTAACATGAAATAATATGGTATTGATAAGACATTGAGTCTCTCTAAAATGTTTGGCTTTTTCCCAAATCACAAATATTGATGGTGGTATTTTTATATTATTTCTTAAATATATTATATTAATTGGATAGTATGATTTTTTCCTTTCCCAAGACTTGGTCAGGATATTTATTTTAAAAATATTTCGGTAATGTATCATTTTAAACTTTAGTTACGAACAGTTTCAGTGTTCGAATTCAGTGCCAAACAATTATGAAATATATCAAGTGCATATAAATGATAAATGTATTGCCTAACAATAACTAATCCTCTGGTTTATAGAATAGTTGACAGAGCTATGGGCATCGTGTCGACTAACGTCTGTAAGCCCAATACTAAAATTAAAAATATGCGGCGTGGGCCGTGTAATAAAAATTAAAAAATAAAGTAAAAACTTGACTTCGTACGAGAAACCAACACTAAAGGCCATAGTATTGAAATATACTATTCCATGTAACAATTATTATAGACAAAAATATGTAGTCGTCAAATGAAGTAACTACAGGTACTGTACCAATAATTTTCAAACATTAATAATTAAAACTTGAAAATTTAAAGTACAATGTCATAAAAATGTATTTTTATTTTTATTTTCATCCAAAATATTTCTCAAATATCAAATTATAAAAATAAAATATTTCTATTTTTGGTTTTAAATTCTTTCCTATGTCCCTTCTCCCGGAAAACTTGCCACGTAGGCCCTACTGACTGACTACTTTGAAGAATTAGCCATTGTTTCTTATAGATTGATTTTGTTTTGATGTTTATTTAAAAATATTTTTGCTGTAACCTTTGATTAAAACGATCTCAAAGTATTATTATTGCAAATATTACAATAATGGGTCAAATATGATATTACATTTTACCACCGTATAATACTAACCAAACTGTAGGTTTATCTTCTGAAACCTAATATTTCGAATGACTGCGGTTAATTAGGTTTGGAAAAGTTCAAACATGTATTTGATTATATTTGGACATAGAAAGTAATTTGGACATTGGGTTTTTAGATGTAAAATTCAACGAATGTTTATCGTTTAACTTGAACTAAAAGATGTTACTGTCGTTGAAGAAATGTGTAACGTAGAACCTAGAACTAGTTATAACATATCCAAGAGAAAATGCTGTCATTTCATTTCAGGACTTCAAAGACTTCAAAGATTTTAGATCATCAATACTTCCCCTCACTCTGGGACCTGTTGTATTTTATTTTTAAATGTCGTAATGTTTTATGATTTAACATAAGATAAGCGTCTCATCAAGTAATACAAAATCGTGAACCTAAAATAAACTATTGACAAATTAGTATTAATATTTATATATTTAAAAACTTAAAATATGCCTTTAAATATGGATTACTTTGAATTACAAAGTGTAAGGATTTCGTCACAACGTTCTGTAATATCTGCAGGAATGCGGTATTTGGATCCCATATTTACTGTTTATTAATACATAGCAATGTCTGGCGTCTCAGGAGGAGTGACCCTATTGTCCTCGATCTTCCCAGTCAAGCATTTTAGACCTCGAAGCTTACTTCAAACGTAATTTTTGTACTCTTTTTCTCAAAATTACAAATTTGAAAACTATTAGGATTAGACTGAATTCAATAAGGAGGATACTTTTATTTTATTTGCGGTCTGGTAGGGGAAATTTTAATACTGTTATAAATAGACCTGTAGTATTATAACTAACCACTGAGTAGCAAATCCTCCTTAGCATACTGGTTAAGGTGATAAATTAAAAGGATAAAACCCATGCATTGTTAAGTGCTAGTTATGTACATAATATTGCAAGTTGTGGATCCATGAATCCCTTCGTTGATTTTTACTATTCGTGTAATATTGTATAATTCATATTAACTTTAAATCCTTCAATAACAATAAAAGTAATATTATTATAAAATATAAAATTTTCTTTTTTCGTCTATTAAGAAACATACTTTTAATTTAGTCTGTACCTGCGATATAATATGTCACATTTCTTTAAATAAAGGTACCGAATTATTTCTGCATCAATATGCAAATGACACTAAAATACGTGCTCGGTAGCATCAAAGATTTCATGAATTAAATCACACAGTATAAAGTTTAGTGATTGCTTTATAACGTAAAAAACTTATATAAAAGCTTATACATTGTGAAGTTAATACTTTGCAATGACGTTTGACCTTCATCCCAAGAGAGTGCTTCACTACAAGGTAATTATGACGAGGAGAGGGCGGGATGGCGGAGGGGTGGTGGAGGGAGGGGTGGAGGGAGGGTGGACCTACACCCCCCTCCCCACAACTACTGAGTGTTATAATACCTCACACAATTTTTAATAACTGGACCGTCTTCAAAACACAATGTTCCTTTAATTCAAGAAATTTAAATATATTTAGTTTAGCTCACTTTCGATACAAAGATTACAAGAACAAGGTTTTTATAAAGAAATTTGTATAACCATGGAACTGTTTATAATTTTTATTTTGTTCTGTAAATTTAATGAAACGGGTTTTTAGGAATAAAACTAGGCTAATTAATAATCCTCGGTCTTAAAAGAGTTCGTGTCTAATATTTTTTTAAACCTGATAAATGTACCTTAATGGATATATATATTTTTTAATACATCTTTTCAATACTAATATTTAAATGTAATAAACTATCGTCACATGTCCTCAAACTACAAATACATTTGCTAAATATACCAATAAAAAAAGGTTAATAATTAATATTATTATTAGTTAATAATTAGTATTATATTCGTTTACATTAATGAATGCAATATTAATTTGAATTATTGAACTTATTATAACTTATTGTCAGCAGGCCAAAACATTTTTTTGCAGTTCAGTTTTACACGATTACCTCTGAGACAATTAATTACAGAAATGGGGTTTCAACTACACTAAACCACTTGGTAAAGATAAACAGTAAACATTCAGATGTTATACACTCTGAGAAAAGGCGTGAATGTCCTTAGACGACTGTTGAGGTTTTTATGGATTAAAGTTCATTGCTCATTTTTTAAATATATAAAACAAAGACGATTTTAAGAAATATTAGTTTATAAGTCAGTATTTAATTTTCTTCTTCAAGTAACACAATGTAAATAGTTCAATAGTGAAATGTTCTAATTAAAAGATAAACTAATTTGGTTGGCGATTTGAATTAGTCAATAACAAATTATCGCTCGAATTTGACAAATCAAAAAACTTAGACATCGATATAAAATTAAAATGATTATTATAATTTTAAGTAGGGGAAAATATTGCAAAACATTTCAAACATGTTTTCTGACAACTCTCATGTAATGTAAAAGCCGATAAGCAGTTTAATACTGTTAAACGAACCGGAAATAAAATGCTATATATAAAAATACAATCATCCTCTTAATTTCCTAACAACATCGGTACATGTGCGAATTAATCTGATATTAATAACGAGCAATTACCTGCCAGTGGTTGCAGAGGAACGGGCGGGCGGGCTCTGTCACCTGCTGAAACATTGTTACGCCCAGCTGTTCAGCCGAACAACAGCTGTTTGTTTCCCCTCACCTGCTGATGGCACAACTTGCCACGTGTTTCGTCAAATTATTTTTGTCTTTTGTGCTTGTTACTTCAGGGGTGAACAAAGAAATAGTTTTTGTATGTGACATTTTAATTGGCCAATCTTTCGTTTTTCTTTGTAACAAAAAAGAGTGTAAAAGCAGTACATACTTCAAAGCAAATCTTTAATCAAAGCAAATCTTATCATATTATTTCCATGAAATGTTGTGAGAATCCTGTAAAAATCAACCAATTTATGATTTACATAATTATTTAACAAAATTGATAAGTTAAATCATTTTGTTAGGAATAATTCCTTAGGCTTATTTGTGAGGTACGAAAGTAAGACTTTTAGTCATGAGAGGGACTAATACAGAAGAGCCCCTCATATCCGGCCTCGGTTTTACCGGTCCTCGGTTCATCCGGCCGCTTCCTTGAAGCCCATATCAAAACATATTTCATAAGCTTAAATAAAGACTCATAGTCTCTTTGATTCTCTCTTGGATATTTCTTTACGTTGTATCATCTCCCTTTTTGTTTATTGCTTCAGTTTACTACAAATCTCAGAATGATCCAGGCGAATTCCAGCGTGTACTGGTACATTGGGTATGACTCGTTCTAGATCACGCTCGTAAGGCCTGCCGCGGGAAACCACCGTTTTCGCAAGTCGGACTCGCCTTGTTTCAATCATAGTGAATTTTAGCCAATAATTTGTATCGCTATATGTGCAGTACTCAGTTGAGCTAGTAACCTCTAAACTGTTGTTTCAGTGCAGTTATTAATTGTTTAGTTTTATCAAGACCCTTGTGGGGCAGGCGTACAAACTCCAATGAAAGCTGTGGGTACTGTAACGAATATAAATGAATAGGGAAATGATTTGTTAAAAATTCACTCAAATCCATGGGTGGAACTGTATCAGTTAGTGTTAAAGTGTGTTGGTTTTAACAATTAACAAGTGAATTTTTGAAATAACCCAAAAATAACACTTACAGTTCTACTTTGGACTTAATTTATTAGCTACGAATTATTATTATTAATTACTGTAATTCTGAATAAGCAACAATTGATCATTTCCTAATGTGGGGCTTTAGAATGTCTGATTGGTTTAGCAATCACTATAAAGGATTCATAACACAAGGTAAACCTCTTATCATAATATACAATTTAATTTTAAAACAATGAATTTAAATCATTATAACAAGCTGGTTTTAAACAGTATAGATTATTTAAATATAGTACATAGACTCGTTTGTAACAGTCATTAATTGCAGGGCTCGTAATTATAAAACAAATTCTCTTTTCTTTACTTCTAACGTACCCTAAGAACTTTGTTGCCTTATATCATATTTTATGAGTGGTCTCGATTGTACAGTTTCTAAAACATAATTACGATTGGGTGGAAACTATTAATACACACTTAATTTTGTGTATTTTAATTATACGTACACTATTTTTAAACTGAATATTGTTGACATGCATGCTAGATAAAATTAATCAATATATTTAGTTGATGAGAGTAAAGTGGGAAGAGACTTGTTCAGCACCGCAACCACTACTTAAATTTTGAGCCGAGAGTGGAGGTTGGTCTATTGTTTCACCTCTCGCCTACTTTGTGCCTCCCTTACATCACCCTACATTGAGAGACCTTTCTATAAGTAATTCAATTCATTACAGGCATTCTACTAATTTACCTGGTTTTGTGCATGCACTCCATTAGTACATTTCGTTACGTTTTACTGTTTAAGCAAATACTTCGTGGACAATTCTAACAGACTTAACAACATTTTAAGTGTAATTTATTTTTTACTTTCAATGCGAACGTGGTTGGAGGTTTCCTTTTATCATCTATATAATTTGCTTTACTTGAGTAGTAACTGAAATAATGCAGGTGTAATAATCTCAATGTTAATATTAAATCTTTTTTCTATCATCTTAATTTTTAATCGTATGAAATGTATTGTAGGCAGAGCTAATTATCCAAAAGGAATTTATATTATATCATCAAAAACTTAAATAACGAGATACATACCGAATATTAAATAGTTCCCAAAATGATATTTCTAATGTAAATAGTTAAATGATATATACTGAAGTTTTTGAATTTTTGAATTTTGAATGCTGAATTTTTGAATTTTGATTCGTAGTACTGCTTCGATGGCATATTGCTGGTACTAAGAAGTATGATAGACGTTAGGAATTCGCGGCTTGTGAAGAACTAATCATAAATAAAAGAATGTTATGCCGATTCAATAATTCTATTGTGAAAAATTGCTAATAAGGAGAAACAATATGCAATAAACTTCCTACCACGAATTATCAAGCTATTGGAAAACAATATAATGTGAGGTCTGAGAATGCATTAAAAGTAGCACTTGACACAATAAATTACATTAAATCCTATCTACACGCGATTTGTCGGTCGCACTCTATTAAAACATTGAACAGCTGACAGATACACCGATACACCCCTCGCCGCCCGTATGTGACATGAACGTCAATAGCTTTGTGGATCAATCTGGATCAAACTACGATCCCAGTTACCGCGATACATACCGTATCAAACCGAATCAAACATATCATTCTCCGCGCGCACTTTGAATTATAACAAATAGCTGGAATGTGCTAAACAATACTTAAAATGTCTTTTTGTTAACTCAAGCAGGTTGCTTTATACAAAATAAATTATTTCAATGAGTATTTTTTATGTTTATTCGTGTAAATACGAGTAGACTGTTTACTATGAAAGGTTTTTTGTCATATTTAGGACAGTAGCCGAAATTAATTTATGTATTAAAGTTAGTATTGTTTGCTTTTAATAAGCTAAAGGATAGTTAAGTGTGTGGAGCTAATAAGTCTATTTACAATGGCTTTCGAATGATTAATATAGAGGGATAATATAATATAATATAATATAATATAATCAATTCAATGATAATATAGAGGGATCGGTTGAGAAAAATAAAACATTTCACTTAGGAACATGTATGAAATATATAAAATACCGTGGAATGATGAGAGGAATAAAACCAAATTAAATCAAAAACAAAAAAATGTAAAATTATGCTTTATGAATGTATTTCATTTAATGAAAAATAATGTGTTTGGGTATGTTATTGTGTAATCGTTTTTAAACTATACTAATTAAAGAAAGGTATTTCACCGTTTTTGTCTTTCCAATTTTAGACCCTCTGGTTTGAAGTGTAACAACCAAACGTAAAATGATTGTTCTCATTACTCCACTGTTCAGACATAGAAGTCAATTCGTAGATCTTCATCAGTCACTTTCCTGGGTTTAATCAATCATCTTTAAGGCGTTCAATGACAGTAAAGGTTAGCTTAAATTAATTTTGAAGCTTCATGTATTTTAATTTCAGACAGACTAGAATAGAGTAATTTTTTGGAGATTCAAATGAACCTTTTACATCATAATCGAACTGGCCAAGACGCCATTAAATATTTATTGATACGTAACAGTATAACTGCTGATTTCTGGAATGGTTGACCAAATTACCTTCTGTAAAGTAGTATACATTCTGACTGGATAGGTCAGTTGGTTAACACTTGCAATATTCCATAGATTTCCAGTGAGTTCAGCCGAAGAGTCGTGTCTGGGAAATTGGAGGGACCTTTTGGAAGGAAGTTTCGAATCAAAACTAAGCCCAGAGCCGGTTCAAATATTACTTTATTGGTAATGGTGATATCAAGAAATCACCATTAGCAATAAAATAAAACTAAAATATTTACATATTTTGATATTTTTTACTTTAATTTTTAATATTTTTAATAGCTTGACAGTATTGACACATCACTATGTTATGTCAATAAGTCAAGCTAAATATTGACATAATATAGTGTGGAGACCAGAGTTTTGACCTTTCACGCTGAAAACATTTAAAAGTCAGTCGCTGACTTAGAAACAGAAAATCACAGTAGTAAACTACCCTTTATAGTGGTTTTTTAGAATTCATAATTACTTTAACTAGATTAACTTGTTGCAGCTTCGCTTGCAAACACTTTTTTGGTGTTTTTTTTATTAAGTGCTGCAATTTGTGGTTTAAAACGATGTCCATATGTTTGGTTGTGAACAAAGTTAACTGAGTTTGATCTAGTGTCACGGATAGCGCCATTGTAACGAGAATTCAGCCCTTTAATGTATTTTAGCGGTGCCCTTTGTTGGAATTCTGAGATGTATTGGCAAATCTACACACAAATACGTTTGATGTCACACCTCAAACATAAGAATCAGCGCAGCCGTTCTCGAGTGAATGTAAGAAGAAACCCCATCGCGTATTGATGTAGATATTGTATTATGCTAACATGCATGTAAAAGAGTTATGACAAGATTTTTAATAAGTTCCTTATAAGATTGATTTAATATTTAGACTCTGTCACGAGACGTAAAGTGAGTACACAGTAGATGGAGAGAAGCGATGAAAGCCCCACCTCCGCACTCCACTCGAAATTGGAGTAGTGGGATGTGGTGGCAAACATTTAAGTTCTCCAGTGTGCTTTGTACTTGGAGTTCACAGAAGATAAAGATTAACACATAACGTAATCAAATCAGTGTTATAAGTGGGGATCATGTGCCTAATTTACATAGTTCCGCGTTGTAAAAAATCGACAAGGAGAGGTTCTCTTACTGATGGTTCTGTAGGAAACTGTTACAGAATTCCCTCGTCTTATGAACAAAATTTTCAGGATTTTGCTCAAGCCAAGATTACACATATTAATATTTCACCAAAATATATTTTGAATTAATTACAACCAAAAATCAATTTCATCGTCTGCTTTTGAACAAATTATTCTGATTATTCAACCTGATCTTACCTAAAAAAACTAATGAGATAAAAGTATAATAAATTCAAAGGAATATTGAAAAATAAAAATAAAAATAATTATCACTGATGTGTCTTGGAGCTTCCAAAGCCAATTAGTTTGATGCTTGTTAAGAATGTTTTTCTGAAAAATCTAATTAATCAAAAGACGTTATAGAGAGAGAGAGAGAGAGAGAGAGAGAGAGAGAGAAGTTACCTCAGTGTGCACAGAGTCAAGGGGCTTGACAGTTCACTTTTTTAAGTGTTTTAAAAAAATAAATTAACGTTACCTTCTGATTTAGCCTCATATTCAGCAGTTCTTCCCTTTCAATGCATGGAAAACATGTTTTTATCTAATTCAAATTTCATTTTTTAAATAGATGTTTATCTCTTATAAATAGGATCAATTATTGATGATTTTTTTCTCTGCCTCTTAGGATATATGAGAAACCATTTTGCAGAGACCTATATTGTACTAGACATGAGTGGTATGTATGCCATAGCATGATAGTATTGTAGTATAGATGTTTTTAACACTATTCATAATATACAATCTATATTTTCAAAGAATAAAGATGTTTGAATTGAATTGAATTGAATTGTATTGGATATGTCCTATAGTGCAATCCCAATTCGTATTTATATTCACAGAATTTAGCTTTGTTACTTCTAAGGGCTTTTATTTATTTTGAAGATTAACTTTGACACAAAACTATTGATATATAACATTTTGTCACGCTAGAATTTATATTTTAGCGAAAGATTGTTAACTATTACGTTTTATTTTAGTTGCTTCTCTAATAAATTTACTCGCGCATAAGCTTTTAATACCCTCATGACCGTGATGTAAATTATAGTCCAGTGAAAATAGGTTTTAATAAGGAAAAAAATGCAAGCAGAAATATTTTTGCTGGAAAATGTGCACCAAGACGTCAAGAGTCAAAACCCAAGTTTTCTACTTCGGGTCAGGTGAGGTAACTCCGCCATCTTGGAAAATGGCGGCCATGTTTTAAATACTTTTATCGACATAAAATCCACAAAAGTCATCCGATTTCGACAAAATTTGGTAGGGATGTGTAAAATTGGGTATTCTATTAGAAAACAATCGCATACATTTTATTTTTTACTATTTTAATGGTTTTTTGCAACTTTTATGTAAAAAAACCATGTTTTTTCGTTTTTTAAAAAAGTTATGAGGTTAACTGTTAGACTGTGGATATTTCTGAACAGTACGTAAAATTACGAACAATTTGGTATATTCAACTTGTATTTTACTGTTTCTAATTTTTATATAATCAAAAAAATAAGATATTTTCATGCAATTTTTAAAAAGTGCTAATAAAATTAAAATTATCCAAATTTAGTTTTTTGTGGTAGAAAATGTTTATTGAGGGGTTCTGAGTCAAAACCCAAGTTTTCTACTTCCGGTCAGGTGAGCTAAATCCGCCATCTTGAAAAATGGCGGATATGTTTGATTTACTTAAATCATCACAAAATCCACAAAAGTCATCCGATTGTGATAACATTCCGTAGGGATGTGTATAACTATGGCCACTACGTAATACTAAAGGAATAACAAGCATATTTTATCATTATATATGTTTGTTTTAAAATTTTTATGGAAAAAATTAGGTTTTATTAAATTTTTATTTCGAAATTAACACCAAACATAAAAACCATGGGTGTTTTAGAATAGTACATAAAATTACGAACAATTTAGTATATTCAACTTGTATTTTACTATTTTTACTTTTTATATGATCAAAAAAATACGATATTTCCATGCAATTTTTTAAAAAGTGCTAAACAATTAAAATTATCCAAATTTATTTTTTTGAGGTAGAAAATGTTCATTGAGGGGTTCTGAGTCAAAACCCAAGTTTTCTACTTACGGTTAGGTGAGCTAAATCCGCCATCTTGAAAAATGGCGGATATGTTTGATTTACTTAAATCATCATAAACTCCACAAAAGACATCCGATTGTGATAAAATTCGGTAGGGATGTGTATACGTATGGCCACTACGTAATACTAAAGGAATAACAAGCATATTTTATCATTATATATGTATTTTTTATAATTTTTATGAAAAAATTAGGTTTTTTACATTTCTATTTCGAAATTAACACCAAACATAAAAACTATAGATGTTTTTGTAATGTACATAAAATTACAAACAATTTGGTATATTCAACCTTTAAAATGCTGTTTTTAGTTTTCAAATAACACAAAAAATAAAATAAATGGGGCTTGGATGGTTCATTGTGAGCTCTACATTGTGGATCCTAAAAACTGACATATTTGATTATTGGAAAATTTGGAAATCTTGGTTTTTGACTTTCAAAATTTAATTTTTAACATTTTTTTTAAACATACTTAAAAATTTATATTTTTTGTGTTATTTAAAAACTAAAAACAGCATAGTAAAGGTTGAATATACCAAATTGTTTGTAATTTTATGTACTTTTCAAAAAAATCCATGGTTTTTATGTTTGGTGTTAATTTAAAAATAAAAATGTAAAAAACCTAATTATTTTCATAAAATTTATAAAAAACAAATAAAATGATAAAATATGCTTGTTATTCCTTTAGTATTACGTAGTGGCCATAGTTATACACCTCCCTTCCGAATGTTATCACAATCGGATGACTTATGTGGATTTTATGATGATTTAGGTAAATCAAACATATCCGCCATTTTTCAAGATGGCGGATTTAGCTCACCTGACCGGAAGTAGAAAACTTGGGTTTTGACTCAGAACCCCTCAATAAACATTTTCTACTTCAAAAAACTAAATTTGGATAATTTTAATTTTTTAGCACTTTTAAAAAAATTGCGTGAAAATATCTTATTTTTTTATTATATAAAAAGTAGAAACAGTAAAATACAAGTTGAATATACCAAATTGTTCGTAATTTTACGAACTTTTCAGAAATATCCATAGTTTAACAGTTAACCTCATAATTTTTTTAAAAAACTAAAAAAACATGTTTTTTACATAAAAGTTGTAAAAAAACATTAAAATAGTAAAAAATAAAATTTACGCGATTGTCTTTTAATAGAATACCCAATTTTACACATCCCTACCAAATTTTTTCGAAATCGGATGACTTTTGTGGATTTTATGTCGATAAACGTATTTAAAACATGGCCGCCATTTTCCAAGAAGGCGGAGTTAGCTCACCTGACCCGAAGTAGAAAACTTGGGTTTTGACTCAGGACGTCTTGGTGCACATTTTCCAGCAAAAACATTTTTGCTTGCATTTTTTTCCTTTTTAGTGTGTTTTTTCGCCTATCTTCACTGGACTATTAAGCAAATCAGGGAACACGTAAATTAAGCTACATTGTGCGTTTTCTCAATGGTCCTACAACAGTACTTCGCTCTTCTTGCTACTTCACTTCATTCCGCAATAAAAATCCACAGCTTCTTGACAATCAACAATGCCCGGTTACCTACCGAATCCACCGTAAAAATTGATCCGTAAATTTTTTATAATAAATTTATTTATTATGTGATCACCGATCACAACAATGATCGGTAGGTGGTAATTTTACCACTACCGTTCACTTATTACAGGTCGGTAGATTACTCATCGGTGACTGGGCTGAACGCGCCCAATCTAAACTTCCGTGAAATTAAATCTGCTAAATATAACAGATAAATTAATATAAGGAAGATTAACGATCAAACCTACTTCAACTATGGGGTGTAGTGTATTATTTGCTGTACATTTTTACTGACATTCAAAAGGGTTATGTGTGTTTTCTATCGATATTAATTTGTTAGTTTTATATTTGAATATGTCAATGTGTAGTTGTGCGATTATTAGTTTATTTACAAAATTATCGAGTCACCAGTCAGTTTTAACGCTCATACAAATCCGAATGAAAGCTTCCCTTATCCACTCGAGAAGACAAAAGAATTATTGCAAACTACCCTATTTATCAAACAACCCACATTTTCCTGTAGACGTAGGATCCATACAATTGTTTATTTCTGACGGTATAGAACTGAGCTAATAAGGAGAGTTAATAGAGAACGCTATTGAACAGAATTTCAAATGTAGTGTCGAATAAACCTCAACAAGTATAGAGGTTCGAATTAACTTCAAATACCTTGCTTAACTGTTGGCGTGTGAGAGCCCTTGTTATTTACAAATGTTTATTATTAATTAGAACATTATATTAATATTACTGACATTTTGAGCTGATGTAACTAGTGTTTGTTAACTCCTTCTGAGGTAACATTAATGATCATTTTTCATAATTAAACAAATTACTTAAAACCTCTATAGTTTCCTAATTGTCCGCTAGTATATCATTTTTATGTCACCTTTAATTTGAGATCCATACAATTTGTATATCACTCAATTTAGTGCTCTATAATAAAAACTATCCAAATTGAGTTCAAACCACTCTGCAGCTCTTGCTGTTGTGTTATATGGATTCTTCATAGTATTGATAAAAACATACACCAATTTCAATGTTTAAAACATTTGTTATACATAATAAATCTTGTTCACTTTATGTGACTGTAGGAAAGAAATTAATATCATTCATAATTATTGACACAACCATCGACCCTACCTACAACTCTCCCGGAAGAAGCAGGGAGCTTTGGTGATGGTGGTTCACCCTTCCTCTAATAATCATAATACATAATCATAATACATAAGCAATTGCATAGTTGTTTGAGGTAAATTTAAACGTTTTATTAGTATCGTAATTTATTACATAGGTTCTTCAAAACAAATTGCGGGAGTGTTGTTCGTAATAAATCCTATTGGCCATATTTTACTTTATAAACTCGGAGATGGCACTGCATTTTTAATAAGGTATACAAGGCGCATTTTTTATAAAAATTCAACTTTATATTAAAATTTCACTCCAGTGCAATCATAAAGAAGTAAGTTCAACTACCCATCAAAAAAGTAATTTAATATTTTTATCAATAATAAACTGGGTCGAAATTAAACCTATGTCAAAATTTAGAGGTCTTATCTAAAAAAATCCGAATATACGTAGCTTAACAAACATTAAAATTCAAGAGTCAAATATTTTGTAAAGGTATCAACATTTCCTGAGCCTTTACTCCAGTGGCTAAATAAGGTTTCAATGCGTATGCAGTTCTTTGTAGGCGATGATATGATGAGTGATGTGTGTCACCCATGAATGTGTGTAATAATTTAATCCAAAGCTCTATAAGTATCCCAGTATCGATGAGTTCATCGTAGGAATCAGTAATCGGCTTTTGCTCTTTGTGAATATCTGCAGCATTTGTGGAATCGTCAGGTTTCATGTATATTTGTGTCTATAAATAAACGGTAATTCCGAATTTCGCAGAATTTAAAGAACATACACCGAGCTGAATCGTTCTTCCATAAGTATTTTTGTACAGGGATCGAGAGGGATTGTCCCACAGGCAATCAAATGTGAATGTTAAACATACATGCTCAAACAAATCGTAAATTCTATCTAATTTTCTGGCTATCGGTAGTTTACAATAATTAATTTGAAGTCATATTTCATAATCATATTATTTAATCTTGGGCTTGGGAACAATCTCCGTCGGGCACAGATGATTCCTTCGCTCTGTCGAATAAGCAATCGCGAACACTCCGCCCTTCGTCTGTCTGTCCGTCCGCCTCCGAAGTGCTGGCAGCTCACTTCTGTCTCTCATCTATCAGCCTAAAGAAATGCGATTCATTTTTAAACCTCCAAAAGTTGGATAGCAATTTCGAGAAGTTGGAAGATGCATTAACAAAGATCAATTACTACCTATTATATACATTTTACATTAATGTAAAAAATATGTATATTTCTCAGAAATGTAAACTGTATATTTTACAGAAGTGCAGTAGATGCACTTTCTGATGGATGCAATATTCAACTTACAGAGTAGTTTAATCCAAGGGATAGAGATGAAAGAGTAGTGAGTCCAAAACAAATAACTTATGATGAAGACAAAGATAATCTATTTATTTTACTGAAAATTTTTTAGAAAAAGTTTGTTTGGTACTGTCGTTGGAACTTATCCAAAATATAACGTAAAGGCGTTTGTGAGTTCATTCCATTATGCGTTGAAATATCGTGCCATTAATATGGACATTTTAGTCCAGTCAAAACCCAAGAATAAATGACTCATTGGGTTTATGACACGAATATCACATTTTCATTTCTCAGCGGTTAACGTACATAAAACTTATTTCATCGTATACGCTTATAAATTGAACCCAATTATTTACTCATATGTACGGGAAGAATAATGATAAAGATATTTTCCAAAGCATTATAAAACGGTGGTGTTATTTAATGAGTAGGATAAGTGTTACTGTGCAATAATAACCTGGTTGCGTTTTACCTAATGAACCATTTAAAATTAACTATAAAATTACGTTTTTTAGGATCGTAGTGTTATAAAATATCCGTAATTCCTTTTTTGTTTGAAATTCATTGTTGATGCTATAAATGCTGCAGATATTGGTATAAAAACCTTTGAGGGAGGATGTTTTGCTTTAGGGAAAACTGTCATTGGCTGATACGAACAAGAAAGCCAAACAGGTCAACCTGCAAACATGTTCAGTAAATATTCTAAAACATCTTCCGTTAGGGGATGGGGAATATAGATCGGTGGGAAAATAGAGTACCTTGGCCCAACACGACGTCGAGGGACTTTGAATAGGATATGCAGACAAGCGCACTCCGACCGATTTGATCCGATTTTCCAACTCAACATGCTAAGTAATCCCACAACAATACGTCTGCATCCGTGAGGCTTCCTATTTAATTTATTTTAAGGTTAGAGGTTTAATCTAATGTGATGTTGAGTACACATTAGGGTAATCACATATTTGTTCTCGTTTTAAGTGTTTTTCAATTGCAGTCTGATAGTATTGAAGCCCATTTTTAGTTGGTGTCTTTTTCACAGTGAGGATTTAAAATTAGAAAGCTAGCTCTATTGAAGGCATAACTACAAAAGTTTGAATAAATGCTGTTTTTTGGAGTTAAGGCAATCTCAACACGGATTAAAAGTAGAGATAGCCTTATGCTTAGATAATACCACATACTTTTAAAACAAAGCAAAATACGTGAAAAGCACAGCGTACAATTGTAGAAGAGTAGACTGACGCAAATTATTAAATATGATTTTTGGTAAAAATACTGAAATAAATTTGAAACTAATACCTTAAGCTGTTAAAAATTATGGGGTTTTAAACTATAATTCCTGGAAATGCTACTGACTTATAAGTTGGGTAAAATAGACCGAATTATAATACGTTCTATATGACGTAGGCCTATTTTCATCCGTAGTTATTAAAAGAGCAACCCCGTAATAATAATTAAACTATTAACAAACAAAAATCTTTTAGCTTTTCTTAACCAGGACGAATAAGATTAAATACTGGGTATTTTGAGTCTAGGTTCCAGCAAGAAATTTATTTTTAAACTGGGATAAAAGGCGTTTATAACTATGTACACAGGTTTAGTTATAAGTCTAGAACATTTTGAATTTATTTAATAAGGCTGATAAAAATTTAATGAAACTTTACAACTGCATTTGACTCAATAAGATGTCTTCAGACAATCTAAAAAACTACCTACCGAAGGTTGAGCAGATTCAAAAGCTCATCAAAGAAACTATCACATTGCAATGTCCTACAAAAACCTTTTACAAGCTGTAATTGTTTAATGAGCCCACCTTTTGCGTCTGGGTTCGCACTGTCGTGTTCTACTTTCAAAGGCCTTTAAAATGAGGTGTATTTCAGGTATTATTACCAAAAACAGTTTCAATGCTACCAGCAAGGGCCTAGGGATGCCAAAAAAGTGTAAGTAACAAAGTAATGTTGCTTTAAATGAAAAATACATATATGCAAAGTTTATTATATCCTGCACGACACTTTCCAGACTGTTTCCCATATTTTAGTTGTGAAATATTATAATATTTGAGAAGATGTAACTTCTGTTTGTACAGCCTTTTGCAACCGGGTTTGCGGCGTTGTATTCCATTTTGTAGGACCTTTAAAATGAGGTACATCCCAGGGTATGGTTAAATTTTAGAATTTAAAGCCTGCCATCGTGGACTTGCCATTAATTTATGCCGATTAATTTATTTTAATTGTTTGCTATTGTTCCAAATACACAACTGCAAAAATTCATTACATTTTCATAAGTAATTATAAATATTTTTGAAATATTCCGGATTTTTCAGGATCGTATACCGCGTGTCCAGTAACTTTCGCAAGAGGCATATATGATATTGACCCCGGATATGCAGCATTTTCTTTCTTTTATCAAACCGTTTAAAATGTGTGGACACTCAATGGGGGCTTGTATTTAAAAATTTGGGGCAATACCCCAAAACTCGCATTTTTGGGACAGGGAGCGATATTACAGGCACAGCAAAAAGTAGTGTTTTTTGTCAGAACTCATGTCCGAAATAGGCTTTTATTAAGTTATTAAACCAGTCCGCGACTTTTGGGACGCATGGTATGGTAGGATTGAGATTAAGTTAATTTTTAACTGGATGGCCAACATTTATTCTATTTAAATGTTTAGGTTTTTTAAAGTTATAGGACTAAATATCCGTTGGAAGCTAGAGGAGATCGACTTCCAAAGTTAAACAATTGGACGTGGACTTCAGGCCATCAATCATCTCACACCACTGACCCGCTTTTATGCCTTAACAATTTTACTACTACAAGAAAATATGTATATCTTTTAATATATATAAGTATTTTTTTATACTTTTATTACAGACGTATAGTTTCCATTATAGATTTTATGACAATACTCCTAGAATTAAGGTATGTCCCTTCTTCAGTGCCAATAAAATTATAGTAATGTATATTGCATAGATATTCATGTAGTAAATTATCCGAAACGGTCCTGAACAAGCTTTTATGTAAAGTGGTTAGGATAAATAGATAAAAATAAATGTTCCTCAGTTATTTACAAAAAATTCAAAAATATTGAAATTTAGTCTCTAATAACTACGTACAAATCAGTTTTCGGCTTATTTTTGGCCCAGGCCGTCTGTAAGGCCAATGCTAAAGTTTACAATAGTCTTATTGATGTTCTGTACCACGTCTTTTGACTCGAACTGTAGGTATTTACTCTTTCATTATTTTGTTTATAAAGCCCAGGATTAATTGATATAAAATAATGTATTTATTAGTAATAATAAATTGTAGGATTTGCAGAATCTGATAATGGTATCACAAACTGCGTTACAAAGTTTATAATACAGCGGAAACTACAGATTGCACGGAAATTATACAACTTCGCCGGGTGTTATGTGGCTTCGTTTCGTGGACCAGGCTGCCGTTTTCTTGAGACAATGTTGTTGATAAGAAACTGTTGTGTTGATCTAGAAACTCTTTATTGATTTATTTTAGAAATATAGTTTCTAAGAATTTATTTCACTAACTGGTGACAGTTGGCTTTTCAAACAAATTTGTATTTTTTTTATTCTCTACAATA
The DNA here is from genome assembly GCA_035578135.1 of Flexamia atlantica. Lineage (NCBI taxonomy): Eukaryota > Metazoa > Arthropoda > Insecta > Hemiptera > Cicadellidae > Flexamia > Flexamia atlantica. Next base: position 19,416,135 of record JAQJVK010000005.1, read on the forward strand.
AATACAATATCTTGGGTATATTTTAGCGTTTTATATGCAAGTTCAATATCACGTTATTGGATTAGATTCTTTTTTATGAAATTCTCTAACGATCGTTCACGAAACCCAGAAAATAGACTTACATTCTTCAACGTAAACTTACTATTTCAATAAAATATTCTCATGTTTATTAGACAATTTGTACCGAGAACGACCTTAAATCTCCTGTAGATTGTAAATGTTCTGAAAGGAGAATTTTTGTTTAAATTTAAACATTTCTTGTGGATTTAGTAAGAAATTTGATACATTATTCTTAACTTTACAGCTGTATTACTGTGAATCATGGCATATTAAAAATACTAAATAATATTTAATGTTTTGACTAGCAATAAACTCGGTTCCTCGTTTACCTTTCAGTATGGAATTTCTAGAAGTTATGTATTTTAAATGGCACTTTAATTTGTATTAGCTAAATTACATAACAAACGGCTGATTATAAATGTATGCACGTAAATGTTGAAGGCCTGTACTGAAAGGTGGACGTGGGAGGAATATTTTTTTAATGTCAATTGAACAGCATTTTACATTAAAAAAGGTGCAATAAATCTATTCTACATTTAATGTTTATCAATGTAAAGGTGATTCGATTTACTTTTAGCGAATTTCCCCTATAGGGATGAAGCTATTACCGTAGGTCTCATGGTAAGACCTAAGCCCGAGACCATGATAACTTTTCGTTTTGGGGCCCCCAGAAGCAAAAAACACCATTCGTTCAAATTTCTAGATATATATATATATATATATATATATATATATATATATATGTCTGTAAGCACGATAGCGCTCGCAAAAATGGTCCGATCGGAATGAAATTTGGCACAGGCGTGTAAAGTAGTAATTATTCGGACGAGTTCGTGAACCAGCCCGATCGGACTACCGGAAGAGGGGGTAAAGGGGGTTAAACCCCCCCAAAAATGGTTTTTTTGAGTTTTTTACATAGAAAAATACAATTTATCGAATTTTTGTTGGCACCATTGAATTCAGCTCAAAAAAACAAACAATTTGGTATCTTGAATCACTGCTCTATGTCCATTGGTTACCGAGATATTGAAAGTGGTAAACACAGTACGTTGTCCCAATGTTAACCTTATGGGAAATAAGTAAAATTCTATATCTCGGTTATTTCTCAACATATATTAATAAAACTTGGTAAATAGCTTCTTTTAGTTCAGATCTACTAAATATTGAATTAAAACCATCCAGTTTTAATATACCTGTAGCAGCAGACCTGCATACTCATTCCTCATGTTATTCTTATGGAGCTTACCAAAACATTTCAAATCTCGCTATGTTGGATTGAAATACGTTGTTTTGCATATGAAATTCGCTGAGTATGCAGGTCTGCTGCAACGGGGGTATTTTTCTTTTTGTGTTCTCGTTTTGCATTGTTTAATCGATTTTGAAATTGTATTATTTATGTTTATGACCACTATATAGTCGTGGCAGCAAACCTGCAAACTCATTTCCCATGTTACCCTAAATGGGACGTAAAAACAATTGTGTATCTTCCTTATTTCTAAACATGTCCTGGTAAAACTTCGTATATAGGTTAGCTCTACAGTTTAGAAAATTAAAACGACCCATCTTTACATACCTGTTGCAGCAAAGCTGCATACTCATTCCCAGTTATGATTTTTGTAGAGATTACAAAAACATGTGGTATTTCGCTTATGTTGGATTGAAATATCCTTTTACGCAGTTGAAACTCGCTGAGCATGCAGTTCTGCTGCGACTGTTCAGTCCCCTACAGCCTTACAGCATTCATAAAATGTTACCAATCAGACATGAATATTAACAGAATTCTCTTTCCTAACATTTAAATTTCAAAATTAATATTTAAAAACATTGAGAATGGGGGGTAATTTTATTCATTTTTGGTTTAAGATGGGGAATATACAACAATAACAAAATTATTTCTTTTAATAATGTTTGCAAGGGTTTTTTTGTATTATTCGTACGGGTAGAGCACTTTTTACAGTTTAAAAATGTTTCATGCCCAATCTGAATGCACCCTAATCAACGACTATATTTATGTGTTCAAAGTATAACAAGGTCTTTAGTTTAGAGAATACAATAATTTAAATTGAAAAACTTTTTTCTTTTTTTTGCAATAGGTGGTTAAAATAGGATTACGGCACTTATTACACATGGTAAAGTGAAAGGGTTCCCTGAAAAAATTGATCCCAGTGAACCTCTCAGGCTTCGGACAGTATTTTCAATATTTTCTTATATATTGTTATTAATTAGATTTGTACGGACATTTACCATCGTTGATTAATAAAACAGTTTCGCGAGTTTCAGGTTCGAATCTGATCCCGTCCTCAGGTGGGAAAGAACCTAGAACATAACAAGATTAGAAACAAACAACCGGGTGAACCTAGGCTAAAAACTTTATGTATATTGTACCATGGTGTGTTTTTTAAATATTTGTTTTTAGTATATTGGGTTTTGGGTTAATATATATATATATATATATATATATATATATATATATATATATAAAACATTGGGCTACTTTTACTATTCTCTGTTTAGCTATGTTTTGTATTTCCCGTCGTAGTTCATTACTAATCTTGTTGCGTTCCAGGTTCTTTCCGACCTGAAGACGGAATCAGATTCCAGATCCCGAAACCTCTTGAACATTTTTTATACTAATTAATTATGGCAAATGACCGCAAAAATCAAATGAATGAACCTAAACTCACCATCGCCAACAATATATTCCAATCAAATAATCCTCATAAAATGTGTATACAACTACTTAATTTTTGTAACCTTTGTTTTGCTCCATTCTAATATCAAGTTCAATATCGTCCATCAATACCAGTCTGATACGACTCTCGCATCCGGTTCAACATCAATATAGGCCTATTCCAGTCTAATATAGAAATATGTAAATGAAGACCTACCTAACAGGCCGTATCTACCCTACTAATAATCGCGGTACGTGAGAAGGGCCTTTTGCCTTTAAATTATTCAAGGTAACTAAATATAAATAAAAAGTGCGGGTGCGATTCTCTTCAAAACATTTTTTATCAAAAACATAAATTGTCTTTTAACAGATTACCTCCAACTTACCAACATTCCCTAATATAATTACGTCAAATACGAAAATATCGTCATATTTTAACGGAAAACGAAATAATAAAACTGGTGAGTACGCATTAAATTACTTGCGAAAAATAAATTAAATGCACGCTACAACAGTGATAACAATAAAGTGAGATACAAATTAATATCATACACATTGACTACAGTAAGTTTGAGTAAGATCAACCCTTGATTATATCGGATAAAATTCATTAGTGTTGTGTTCAAACAGATTGAATGAATTATAAATTAAGGAACGTACCATTATAATGTCATGTTATCAACGTACCATTATTATTTTAAGTTATCAGATAATACTATATAAAACCTTTACTATAACGGGTTAAACAAACAGTTTTTTACTTTATTTTACATGTCATGCACCGCTTAAGGACTTCTTATCTACAACCCGGACCCGTTATCCTCGACAAATCGACCAGTTTATAAATAGAACGCCCTGGTCCCGACCGACTCCCCTCTTTGCCCCGGCCGAATCCGAAGCCGGTCATCACATAAACACACCTACGGGGCTCTGAAAACTCAAAATATTCCTAGAAAAACCTTTAAATAACACTAAAATAAGCTAACATCTGGTTTGTTTTGGTGGAGAAGATGGACTCGGCTGGGAATCGTGAACTCGGCTCGAGAAACGGAAGGATCGGCTGAGTCCTCGGGTATGTGGAAGGAAACGAGTATATTTGAGCAGATACTACCCTCTAGTCCAACATACCTGCCGATTTCCTGGGTCCTGGAGATAATCACATCGTCTCGGGACCGCGGCCGCGAACAGATGGTCGGTGGCGAGGAGAGGTGCGCGCGCCGCCAGGACCCCGCATTATTGATTTGCCTCACTTGTTGATTGACGCACATACGCGCGCACACACGCTTATCACTCGTGATAACAGGTAACAGATTGCCCCCCGGCTCTGGGGAGCGCCGGTATTGACATGGCAAACTGCGGCTGGCTTAGGGGCTGTGTGGTTTGGATGGACACGTTGATTAATGATCGACCGGGTGTTGGTGGGCGATGGTGGGAAAGGTAAAAACAAGCTGATTCGGTCCTTAAACAGAATATTTAACTGAGGGGTTAAGAGATAGTCAGGACTCTTAATTAAAAGACATATTACTACTATCATCATATATTTAATTTGGTAAGGCGATTCTTTGCGTCAAAATTGTGGGCGTCAGGTAAGTCGTAGAAAGATGAGAGAGGGCTCAAATTCAAGGTCTCTATTCCGCGATGGCGGGAAAAATAATTAAATTGCTCTAAATTCACCATAAAACGAAAAATAACGTAAAATATTTGCCGTTTAAAAAGCATTGGGATCTAAAACGTCTGTTTTGTTTACATAAAATATGTGATGCTGATACTTGATTGATACATATGGTAGGCTAAATATCAATATAAAGTAGATTCAGTTTGTTATGAAGGTATTTTGTACTATAATAAATACGGATTGTTTGGATTTTCGTTCATTAGGGGCTTTTAGCCCCTTCAAGCCACTAGTAGTTATTAAATTTGATAATTTTGAAAGTTTGAAATTTGCCCCTGAGTTTGAAAGCCATATCAGGAACAAACTATCCGAAGCAGCTAAAACAAAAACTAAACTGAAGCTTAGTTAAATTAATTTTATGTGATGATATTAGTACCGGTTTTCGGGAAGGTTCGCGCTAAAAGTGAAGTTTAAACCTTTATTTTTTAAACCGCTCACGCAATCATTGAATTTCTATACAATAAATCGGGTTATAATAAGGCTATGCTCGGTGTTTTGTTATAAACGTTAAAACTTCACTCTCAGTGCGAGACTTACTGTAAACCAATACCTTCTTGCGTTTCACCCATTACATTTTTTTCTGCTTTCCCAAAAAATGTTTAAATTACATCACGTACAGTTCGTGCCAGAAAGGAAAAAAGAGTGTCGGACCGGTCCAGGCTCTCAAACTCAGGGGCCAATACTTATCCCGATTTTTAGTAGTCATACGTTTAGGATAAATCCTGAATATCAGTAAATTTAAAAAATGCAAATCAAGACAAAAGCTATATCCAAAAAGAACACACTACATCCAAAGATGTGACATCATACAGATATAATCCTTATTTTTGAAACAATCAAACTTTTACCGTATATAAGCCGAAAAATAATATAGGATTACGTCAAATAACATATTTCGTCTGTTATTTTCGCAGAGCAAAGTTTGTACCCCTTTATTATATTTTACATCTGGAACTTCCACTCGATTATGAAACACAACGTGATCACTGCAATCGGTTATATTGATTACCAACTTAGACTGAATGTACTATTTCTCAGTGAAGTTTGGATGGACACGTTGGAAACTAATGATCGACTGGGTGGTAGGTGGTTAATGGTGGTAAAGATAAAACCAATCTGAAACGATTCTTTGACGTGGTGTTTCTCGGAATAAAATAGAATGATAAAACTTTTCGTCGATATGTTTCCTTACTGCTTATTTTTTCCAAATTCTGTATTTTCGTATGCTGCATTATCAAATGAATGAGTGAATAAATAAAATTTATACAAAGATTTATTTTCTCTGTGTCACTAAATATTATCGAAAAGGGCTTAAATTACCTTGCTTCTGTTATCATTTTTTATCGCCCAAACTTTACTTCATTTTTTTTTATATAATGTAGGGTTCGATCATTGTTTAAGTGTTACACGAAGTACAACAAACAGTCAACTTCAAATGACGATGTGACTGTCAAACACAAAAACACACAGACACAATGAATATGGTATATGATGAACACAAAAAAACTACCTATATTTACAACTAACTCGTAACTCTTCACCCGCCGGCTCCAAAAAGGTTCGCAATTAGTTGTGATGCTGGTATTTTGTGTGTGTCAGTTACCAGTACATTTACCAGTAGTTACCTGTTACCAGTTATTTTGTGTGTGTGCCGATTCAGTTTTTTTTTATTTTTAAAACATTTTTAATTATTTGACAGCAGCCTTAAACTCATTTGAAAATGACAGCTTGATATTACGCCTAACACTTGGAAATGGCCCTTTAAAAGGGCGCTGGAAATTAAGCCGTTGTAGTGCGATTCTAACGAAAAAAATACTTGAATGAAGCAAGGCAATTTAAAACATTGTCACTAATAAAAACTCAGTTTGAACCAATATCAAGGAAAATCAGGGGCAGCCGAAAAAATGTATAACCCTATTATAGAAAAGCCGCATTTCAAATACGGATGGGAGATAAAATATTTATCTTGATAAATCAGTAAATATTCAATTTTAACACAAGTAACAAAACATTCCTTACATTAAAGTAGGAAAAACTCTAGTATTAGTTTATTGTCATAAAAGTCAAATTGTATATTTTCGTTCACTTATTTAAGCTTACTTAATTACTTTGACAGCCTCAAGCTATGGATTCTACTTGTCTACGGATATACAGGGCGTGTTTTTTTACGCAACCCATTTTTTAGATTGAATAATATACATAAAGAGATGAAATTAGTATTTTTTGTCACTTTTACATTTTATAAACCTATTATTTTAGTTTGATTACAGTTTACATTATGTGTTCAAACAATCCGCCATTGACATTTATACAAAGGTATGCTCTCTCCATCGAATTCTTGAATACGTTGTGCGAAGTACCTCTTTGAATTACTTGTATTAGGTTTGTTATATTGGTTTTGAGGTGTTGAATATCCTGTGAATTGTTTTTGTTGTTTTATATGTATTTCTAAAAAAATGATATAGTGGGGTCAACTCCGGGGATCTTGGAGGGAATAATACTTCACTCATAAAATAAAGTTTTGGATTGCGTTTTAAAATAACTCCCAGTACACCGTGTTTTTTACAAGCCATGAGTTGATTTTCGCTTTCGCCTACCATTAGATTCATTAAATTGAACACATTATATTCTTCCTAGGATCACAACTCCCTATTGTAACAGCTAGTTTGCAGGAGTTTAGTATAATTTACTACACAATTGTTTAATAGATTTGAAAGGTCAAATAACCCAAAATGTTTCGAAGAAAACAATTTTTCAATTCTTTATGGTATGTATTTTGTTTTGAGCGCCGTTGTTAAGAGTGAAATATAAACTGTATAAAATTAGTATTTTATCCAACTATATTAGGTTTCAGTCCAAAATGTTAGGCCTATATGATTCAAATACTACATACATAAATATAATAAATAAATATATTTTTGATTCAAAAATTCATATTGAATCAAACGAATTAAACATATGATTTCCTTAAATTAAAATCTTTTGTTCCTTTTACTGAGAGATTTAACTCGTTTTTCCTCCTAATCAAAGCCAGTTTATAAAACGTTAGTGAAGGAGATACAGAGCAATAAAATGAGAACCGAATCACTTCTTGTAATACTTGTTTCGATCAAACCTTTGTGTTTATAGTTCAACTGATGTAATTAAATAGAATGTAATCTTTAGCTTGTCGTTTAAAGTTGGATTTTTTATTTTCAACAACCATATATGAAAATCTACATTTTTTATAACACTTGAAATGTTTTGAATTGATCATTCTACGTAGAAACTTTTTCCCTGTGATAAATCTATTTACCAACGGTTTTCATTCTGTCATTTTATCATTGGACTGTTCATCGACAAAGACGAGAAAGATGGACTGGTTGACGAATTACAAGAGGAGTTTGGTGGTTAAAACTCTCAGTCTCCACTCGGAGCGGTTCCCCGCGCCACAAAGGCCATCAACATCAACGCCGCCCTTCCGCTGTCCACTCTGTCACAGTCCGTCACAGTTTGTCACATTTGGTTATGAAAGAGCTGTGCTGTCAGAGCGAGGTTGGTGTCTCTCTCTTAAGAACATTTAGCACCAAGCCAAAGGTCGTCTGGCATAATGTCGTGTACATTTGCATCGATTTTAAAATATGTAGCTATTATTCGAGTTTACAAATTCCAAATTTTTAAATTAAAGATAAACTTATAACTTAGGCATTTTGTATCTGACTCCCTTAACAATCCAAAAATTTCAAAAGCAGCAAACGATGTAAAAGTTTGCAGGATTAAATTCTTACATTGTGCTGCCTTGGAAATGTCGTATTTCCAAGTTTCATTGGCACCAGCAGTGTTTGTTATTCAATAACGGCGAGGGTTATAAGGTTGCTTTATTTTTTCTTTTGAATACAGTTTTTTGAAGTTTTTGTATTTCTTAATCACACAGACCCAATGCATGCAAATATGTTAATGGTAAACTGTAATATTTATTAAAAATTAAACATTAGTTATAAAAAAAATGTTTAAAAACCCTTCTACAGTTACTAACTTTAAAATGTATTAAGGCTTGATGTGACGTAAACTTAACATTGGTAAATTTATGAGAGTAGTGGTTTAAAAGTGGGGAACTATGCCTTTACGTTACCTATTGTCATTTTATCAGCTTGGTTTAATTCAAAGAAACTTTAAGGTTTTATAAAATAACGGAAGTCCTGCGGCCGTGGGCGTTTGGAATATAATGATTCATCGTCAATTAAAACTTTCATCTCATTGTATCTTAATAAAATTAATTTGTTACAATATCTATTTCTAACACACATTTACCCTTCGGTCCATTAAAAGGGGCATTAATATATAGGTCACTTCACCATAACACAATCTATTAACATTCCGGTAGGTCGGGTCTATTGTTGATGACGAAGGGGGAAGGGTTAACCACATTTAGGGCGGGGTAGGCAAATATTGGGGGAAGCGCCATGAGGCTTGGGAGTTGGCCACCCCTGGTACGGAACGTTAACATATATCGCCAAAACCACCGTAAACATTTTATTATATTATTCACAACACAATTATTTTCAACTTTTATTTCATTTATGAAGTCAGTGATTATTTAATACACTAATTTATTATATTTATACACTAATACACTTATTTATAACCTAGAATAATAATGAAGAATAAGCTCATCAAAATTCGGCTACATCACCGGCAAATATGAATACAATAAACTTACCTTAAGGCATGAAGTATGAAGTCCTCATCAAACTTTGTCAAGATTCACTATTCAAAAACCCATAACTCACGTCCAAGTAAAGATTTAAGCAAAAGGTTTATTTAATTTTTGTTGACCTTTTTTTAACAATAATTTCACAACACACCCCATGATGATTTCTGTTTCTAGCACATGTCCTATCGATGAACCCTTCATGCTTGCTTGTAGGGTCAAATTGTTCCTATTATTAAATGGTAAAACAATTAATTATCCACTTGTTGGAAATTCAATTTGATGCAAACCTATCGTTGATGAATTCTTTGACTGTACTCTACCGTATTCCAAAATAGTTTTTGTTTCCGTCTAGGTAAAATCCTGTACTGTTTTTCAATCAGATTCACTTTTACACATTATGTCAACCTCGATAACCCTGGTTTCAAATTTCACTCAAATTGGCTCGTAAAAACTAACATCCACGGCATATAAAGATAATGTGGTTTCAATCATTAGTGTCCATGTTTTAACTAAGCACACTATTTAACTCACATTTCAAAGTAAATTGTCCGTATCGACAGATAATATCCAAAGCACTTATTTTACGAAATGGTAGTAATCCGTTGCACCTACATAGACGAACATAAGTTGTATAACTTTAGTATTCAAACGCACATTATTTGTGAACGACACTTAAAGTCAATGACACTGCCGTGTGAATATGTGTATGCGTATGGCCCGTGCTTCACTGCGGCTTCCACAGGAAGTGTAAGGCCCGCGGTGATAAGCACAATCAGGACAGCCTTCCGACACAAGGCTGCTTTCGTTTTCCATCTGTTCACAGCATGAGCTCATTAGTGTGTGTGTTTACTTCAAATCAACGACACGTTGCGCGTCGAGGACGTTTCGGCATTGAGGATGGTATGAATTATCATGCCCTGACACTGTGCTGTCCTGAGTATTTGGAAAGTCGGAGATGGAACAAAAATAACACCGAGCATTTTATATTTGGTAGGCGACTCCCCGTGAGGAAAGTGTCCATATGGATGCCGTTTTTTACGCTTCAACCCCCTTTTACTGTCGTAGCCAACTAGACCATTAGACCCACTCCATAAAACTGCTTTATCTCAAGCAGTACTCGCGTAAACTTACAGTTTTACGTTTTCACATTTAAGCTGCATGGATGGTGTAAAAGCAATAATTACAGCAAGTGCTCATCAAGTGTTGGACATTTCATGAAGTGCCCAGTTTTGTTGGTTACATACAGTAATGTTTAATTAAACCGTTCAATTACACTATGTGCCTAGGCGAGTTGGGTACTTCATGAAGTGTCCAGCGCTACACGGACACTTCATGAAGTGCCCAATTACAGCAAGTGGCTAATAAGCTTTTGAAAAGATGAACCATTCAAATCATCAATTATCTTTGACATAAAATAAATGGAACTAAACTTTCATCTTTTTATCTGTTTAAGCGAAGGCAGTTAGTAAAAAGTATTTTAGAATTTGTTCTAAATGATTATTTGTTTTGTCTGATGCTCGAACTTTGGAAAAGCTACTGTTTTTATTGTTTATTAACGGTAGAGTTGACAGCGTCAGATCAGATACAGCAGGGGTTTACTCTATGCCAGTGATAAAAAAGAGTTTTCATTAAATAAACTCTTCAGAAAATTGCAACAGCTTCAAGAAGACCTAAATCGTTAAAATTATGAATAGTCTGTGGTTTAAATTTCAAACTTGAAATATGTTAATGTAACAATTTACCATAAACTAAAGTACTTTTTTCAAAAATAATACCTTGCCTTGTCTGTCAAAAATACGCTTTAAGAATCTCGGTGTGATCTTTGATGATATATTTTCGTTTTCTCTTTAAGTTACTGAATTAAACAAACTACGAGTAGGCCTAATATAAAGTTTAGGACTCATTTGTCAATCAAGTTTAAATTTTTAACAGGTCAACAATAAATAGGAAATACAGTTTAAGTTTCTATGATTATTGTATCTTCAGGAATTTGGTATCAACCAACATTTCATATCCTGCTCTCAGGTATTGGTACTGTCTTATTTTGAGGGGTTTTAGCTTACAAAAACGTCGTGAAATAGTAATAATAATCTTTATTTGCATGTGACAATTTAACAATTGTATTGTATTCGTCATTTATTAAAATTAAAATAACGCTAAAATGTTGCCACTCATTTATACATACAATTCCTTCATGCACCCGCTTCCATTCATTCCTGATTATCCATGCCTCCCAGTCCCGGTACCCTGTTATCTAGTGTCCTACAATAATTTTGAAACTCTCCGACACTGTAAAAGGCTCTTTCCGTCAAAAACTTTTTGAGACGAACCTTGGAAACCTTGGGTTTGGTTTCGCCTTTTAAGGAAATTGGAAGGATATTAATCATCTGTACACCTGCCTGTGATGACAGGTGCTCATTAACTACAGTTCTATGTTCACCGATCCGGTAGTTGTCCCTGCCCCTGGTGTTGTAATGGTGTATGTCACAGCCTTTGGTCAGGACGCATTTTGACATACACAGCGAAGCCGTTTCTAAAATGTAGAGGCAGGGTAATGTCAAAAACTGTAATTTTTGAAAAGATTGCTTACATGACTCTCTGTTTTTGAATTTGGCGATAATTCTGATTGCTTTTTTTGGAGGCGGAAAACTCGTGAGCTCTCTCTGCGAGCACGCTCCCCAAAGAGACACTCCGTAAGAAATGTGGGGGAAGATGAGTCCATAGTATGCCATCATCAGTACCTGAATCGGGCATACTTTTGCCAGGGACGTAAATTAAAAACGTAAATTCATGAGGACAGTTTCGAGCACACACATTTGATGTGTTCGTTCCATGTCAAACCTCGATCAAGGTGAATTTCAAGGAACTTCGTGGCATCGACTTCTTCGAGGAACGTGTCTGACAGCATCACTGCCAGACTGTCCTCTAGGTCTGTAGACCGCAAAGAAAAATTGATGAAAATTGATTTTGACGGGTTTGTTTTCGAAGTGATTTCGTAGAAAAGCTGGATACATTCGTTCAGATCAAGGAACGCTTGAATTTCTAGGTCGTTTTTTGATCCCGCGCGAAAACAGAGAGTCGTATCGTCGGCATACTTCACGAGTCCCCCGTGTTGCAACTCGGGAGACTATAAATAAGTTATGGGGTTGCTTTTTTCCCTTTATAAATTGGTCAACGGAGTAGTGGATAAAGGAGAGATACTAGAACGGCTTAACTAATTCGTACCTCAACCCACATCCAAAGTGCGGTCCTTATTTACTCCCCTCTTTGCAAACACAAGCCTAGGCTCCTCTCAACAAAATTATGCGTTACAATATTCTCAAACCTTCCACAGTATATAGACATTTTCTCGTCGACCCTGACCTGTTTCAGTTATAAAATAAAATGTGTTGTCCTATATTTATTAGTTAATTAATGTCACATGAATGTATTTTATTCACCGTTTTATTGTCATTGTATTTTACTCCTATATCGTTTAAATAGTTTTCCTGTATTTATTGTAAACTAGCTGACCCGACAGACGTTGTCCTGTCTTCTTTATGAATAATTTATTTTAGTTTGAATAAATATCAAAATAGTCATATCAATAACATAGCTTTTATTCTAAAACCTTTTTTAATATATAACATTGTTAGTTTTGTTTTCCCGTGCAAAAATTATTTTTTCAGTGTTCCGTCACGTGAACAGGCTACATACAATTGGCCATGTGAAAATCATGGGTTTTCAAGGTTGTTTCCACAAACATTCAACTACTGTCCATTTAATGCGGGCATTGCAAATGCAAGCTGCTGGAAATTGTTGCCACTTAAAGTCAAAGGATTTGGGTACGTGGAATAAAAACGTCTTCACTTTTGTAGTTTCCTTGCGACATCGTTGCCTCAATTAATTATGTTGTTCATTTTTTCACCGTCAGCTGAGTGTTGTTACAAATACGTACTGAGTTAATGCTCCACAACACAGTAATTCTGTGCTGACTATTTAGCTGAGTGGATATTCTTCATTATATTAGCTCATATCACATAATCGATTTCATTCGGTTTTATCCTCTCAACTGACCAAATAAGGACGTGTGCTTGTGGCAACCCGCGTTTTTGCCATGCTACTAAATACATCTAACAATGCGTCTCCGTCTCGCCGAACACGCAATGCTTAACAATAAAATCCATGAGTAACTTAGATTTCCTTTTAAAAATTCTTGTGGTAATATGGCGATCAATGGGAGATTGGCCAGCAGGAAATGATTCTTGTAGAATTTCTGACTAATTTGGATTGCACGTGAACGTAATAAATAACAAATCTGGTGTACCATAATGACGTACACGTAGTTAGTATAATATATATAATATAATAAGTATATATTATAATATATATATAATATATATAATATAATATATAATATAATATATAATAAGTACATAATACACAACTTAGCATCCTAGCATACTCATGCATATGTCGCGGACTTCCGTCGCATGTTGCTGGGAGAATAGTCACTCTGCCGTCATTAAATGCATTTCCATCAGTATTGGTAGCATCCCGAAAATGTACGTATTCCTCGGAACGGAGTTTTGCCTGATTCAACCTGATATGCCAATGGTGTCAATTATAGTTGGCCACTGGTGCAGCACATACATGGCCTTCATTTTTCAACCTAAAATCATTGTAACTGCTGACACACAGCATTAAGACTGTTTTTACGCTACTTGTTTTATAAAAATAACAATTTTTACACGTTTGAAGTTAGCTATAATGATTTATTTATTTTATTCAAAGTTTAAATTCAAGAATAAAATTAGCTTCCGTTTTTTATTTAAAAAAGTTCGTTTTGGGTCAAGGAGATGATATTAATACCCTTCAGAAAGTAGATATTTAATAGGTTGTCGAATAGCTTATTTTTTATAAGGAACTATCGAGCAAATTATATGATTAATACTACTCTGAATACCACGATCTGTAATTACAATTATGTTATCTCATTAAATGCTGATGTAGATATTTTTCATCACAGTGACAGTCCTCGGGAGTTGCGCTACAGTCTGTGTCCGGGTCGCGTGTTTACAATCCCCCTACGGGTTCAGCGCGCCGAACTCGTAGGGGGATTGTTATGCCCACGCGCAGCGAGTCACAACAATCCCCATACGGATTCAGCGCACTCAGTACTAATTTCATCCAGATTGAAAAGTAAGATTAGTTTTGTATACTGATGATGAGTCGATAAAGTTTTGTTAATTCACTGACTCACTTTTCAGTTTTGTAATAAACAAATAACAAATATTAGTAGGCCTAATAAATAAATAAATGATTATTAGAAAAAGTTAATGATAAAAGTTTTTATAGCTATTTGTCTGCGTTAGCATGATATAGGCGGATATAGCGGTGGCGAAGCATGCGGTAATCTCTGGATTTTTGAACGATATATTTTTAATTATTCAGGAAAATGGAAGGACCATATTTTATGTTCATTTATTCAGAATACAATTCTTAAATTAGATAAAATTATTTGTGAATTAATTTTTTGGCAAGTACACCAAATTACCCTCTTTGCAGGGAGGACATAATAGATTTGTCAATAAGGAGTCCCAACATAAATCTTCTTTGTTAAATTATTTTCTTTGTTTATTCGTGACCTTTTTAGTTTATAGTAATTTTTTTTGTTTACATTCCTTAAAACGTTTTTTGAGTCAAAAATGTTAAATTATTGTGCTCGAGCAACACTGCCTTAGTAGTTCCACATGCAGACCTCAGCCAAATTTGTTTAGAGTGCGTAAAAAATGTATTGTTCATTATTAATCTATTATATCGACAATTTTTAGGAAAATAGACTATGTGAAAAATTAATAGATGTGCGGTGCAATGCAATTAAAATAGAATAACAACGGCTACAATTTCCATTACGTCTAATGTACCGATGTAGTGATTTATTCATGTCAACTCTAGTAATAAACCTTTAAAGAGCTAGTAAAACAATTAATTATCTGGTTAACCACTAATCCAGTAACTCAGCCTTAAAAAGTAAGTAACGAAAATGATTTAGTGTTGAATAACTTTCCTTTTTGAATATCAACAATCACGCTGTTTAGGAATAAACGGCAAACTGGAAAAGATTTATAAAATATAATTTTGAAACTCAGGTAATACGGTTTTAATGAGTCAGTCCCCACTCCATTAAAGTACTACTAAAGGTACTCTCATTAAAATTGAAGAAGGATTGGGATTTTCATTTAGGAAACTCACCAAAAAACCAATATTGGTGGAATCTACAACCTTTGTTGCTTCAAACATGCATATTTAAGGAAAATTAGGGAACTTAAAAGAAAAGCTGTTCCGGTTGTAGGTAACTCCCACCACGGCTGAACCCTATCGCCACGCCGCGCCGCCGCGGGACCGGCGCCGCAGGGAAATTCCCTGCAAGGCACGCGACGCGAGGGAGCGATATCACGTACTACTGCGCCCAAGCACCTCTTTATTTTTGCTAAAGTTTAATTTTTTGTAGGCAGTATTGCTAATTATTAGCTATATGTCATTCTTCCGTGTATTGAGAGCTAGAAATCAAACTTTCATTCACGTTTGTATTTCAATCCAGACTCAAAATAAAAGACTTTACAAAAATCATAGCAACTTTTTATCCAGTAATGATAAAAATCTGAAACTTGTGAACATGTTGTAAAAACACATTTTCTACAATCTATTTAAGTTTTATAGCGATTGGCCCAGAAGTTTATACGGTATAAATTTTCAGTGTGCTAATGAATGAAAACTGCCAAAAACTTGAACTTTTTCATTCAACCTGCCTAAACATTTTTCTTAAAATCAAACGAAAAATTTTGAACATACATCAATAATTGCACAATTTAATTCCTGAAATAACGATGCAGTTTGTGTTTTTCTACCTCAACTGGTTACGTTGTATTTTAAGCTCAAACTTGAGTATCTAACCAGCCCGATCGGACTACGGAAGGGGGCGTAAAGGGGGTAAACCTCCCAAAAATGGGTTTTTTGAGTTTTTCACATATAAAAATAAAAATTATCAAATTTTTGTTAGTACATTTGAATTCAGCTCAAAAAAACAACAATTAGCGAATTTCCCCTATAGGGAAGAAGCTGTTACCGTAGGTCTCATGGTAAGACATAAGCCTAAAACCATCATAACTTTTCTTTTTGAGGTCCTCAGATGCCAAAAACACCATTCGTTCACTTTCATAAATATATATATATGTGTGTCTTTAAGCACGATAACTTGCGCAAAAATGGTCCAATCGGAATGAAATTTGGCATAGACGTGTAAAGTAGTAATTATTCTGAAGAATTCGTAAACCAGCCCGATCGGACCACCGAAAGGGGGGGTATAGGGGGGTAAACCCCCCCAAAAATGGGTTTTTTGAGATTTTTACATAGAAAAATAAAATTTTTCAAATTTTTATTGGCACCATTGAATTCAGCCCAAAAAAACAAACAATTTAGTATTTTGAATCATGGCTCTATGTCCATTGTTTGCCGAGATATTGAAAGTGGTAAACGCAGTACATTGTCCCAATGTTAACCTTATGGGAAATAAGTAAAATTCTATATCTCGCTTATTTCTCAACATATCTTGATAAAACTTGGTAAATGGCTTCTTCTAGTTCAGATCTACTAAATATTGAAATAAAACCACCCAGTTTTAATATACCTGTAGCAGCAAACCTGCATACTCATTCCCCATGTTATTCTTATGGAGCTTACAAAAACATGTTAAATCTCGCTATGTTGGATCGAAATATGTTGTTTTGCACTTGAAATTCGCTGAGTATGCAGGTCTGCTGCAACGGGGGTATTTAGTATTTTGAATCACTGCTCTATGTCCATTGGTTGCCAAGATATTGAAGGTGGTAAACACAGTACGTTGTCCCAATATTAACCTTATGGGAAATAAGAAAAATTCTATATCTCGCTTATTTCTCAACATTTCTTGATAAAACTTGGTAAATGGCTTCTTCTAGTTCAGATCTACTAAATATTGAATTAAAACCACCCAGTTTTAATATACCCGTGGCAGCAAACCTGCATACTCATTCCCCATGTTAATCTTATGGAGCTTACAAAAACTTGTCAAATCTCGCTATGTTGGATTGAAATATGTTGTTTTACATTTGAAATTCGCTGAGTATGCAGGTTTGCTGCAACGGGGGTATTTATCTTTTGTAGCTGTGTCCTTTGATGCGCCATTTTCTTCAACTTAAAAGTTGCAGCCTATATTCGCACAGTTGTAGAAAGGTTAGGTTAGGTTAGGTTGGTTTGGTTAGGTTAGGTTTGGTTAGGTTAGGTTAAGTTAGGTTAGGTAAGGTTACCTAACCCCCTAAAATTAACCGAAAAAACCTAAAAACCTACCTAGCCTAAAAATCCTAACCTAAAAAAACCTAGGTTGGGTAAAATTAAACGTAACGTAACCTAACCCAACCTAACCTAATCTAACCTAACCTAACCAAACCTAACCAACTGGATGTGGGACCGCTAGACGGCCATACGCTGGCTTCTCGCGTCTAGACAGAGATACGGGAGATAAGATAACGAAACAGCAGGTATATTCTTACAAGGAATTTCCACTTTAAAACGATTAATAACAATTATTTGCCTAGTTTATGGTACTCGGTCAAAAATCAAGCTTGATAGGTAAATATGGAATGGTGGTAAACGAATAACGGAAAGATCCGGAGGCGGGGCGCGGGGCATTGTTTTCATTCTTTGCTCTAAGTTGTTGACCCTCCGCACTATTGCCGGAACATTCTATTTCCTTTATAACTGGTGCCCATGTATTACTTAAATCTATTCCTTTATCTTAAGTTATTTACGTGTTTTATAATTTATACGGCTTCTAAAATTTTACTTTCATAATAGTCTGAGGAAATATATAAGCGGCGACCCAGACCATCGGCCTCTTCAGTGCAGTAGTGGAATTGTGCTCGCCCTGAAGATGGACTTCTGTAACGAGTCCGAAACGTCGGCTTCACAGCGATATAACATCTCTACGCGGGGAAACCCAGAAGATCTCGGGAGTGATTTAAGTGCCCGCGGAAGCTTATCTTCGAATACCTTTGTTTCTTTTTCCTCTATTCTTCTCTGTGCATGATCTCAGGCTTGGGTCTTTAACATGAGACACGCGGTAGCTTATAGATTCTTTCCTATAGATGACATTCTCTGAAACGTAATACTGACTACTGAAGATTTAACTTGAATCTAAGGTATCTTTTTTTAATCTAAATTTGCCGTTTCCATAAAACTATCAATTTTAGGGGCTAATTTTATCAATTTTAGGCTGTATAATTTTAGGGGCAAGCTGGGCCAAAATCTCACGCAGGTTATAGTTACCCTCGGTGTAGCCCTGTTATCATGTAGTCGATGACTCTTAGGCATGTATGTGCATTTTAATATTAGGTTGAACTTGAATCATAAGGTAATATTTTTGAGGTGGCTACACTGAACGCTACCAGCTGATCAGCAAGCAGAAGGCCGAATGGCGGGAGTGTTATGCGTTTGACTCACGACACATTAATATTTTGTTGGTTATATATTTAAAATATTTTTTGTGTTATTTCTCTTCACTTCGCTGTTACATCTTTGGGACTGTTTTAAGTATGTTCAATGACTGTTTTATTTACGTTTGACCATCAAGCAATCAAAATTTCCTCGAACCCAGAATTTTGACGAAACTATTCCTATAAAGTTGGTTCTTACAATGGAATCTTCCCTACTCAGTGACTTCGATTCCCAACTAACATATCTACAACAATTAACACGGATTACTGAGAGTAAGTTTACATTTTTATAGTGTCAAAGTACCTTAGACCCAATCATTTTATTAATGTTAAGGATCATGGCCTAGCCTGAGAGCCGAGTGGCTCAGTAGGCCCTTTTTGTTTTACCTGATATATCTTATAATTAGATATATCTAATTTAGAGATTGTCAGGTCACTCCTAAGCGACCTGTAAGTCCTAAATAATCACCTGTTCGATTGAATCATCAGATTGGTTATTTTTAGTAAAAGGCTAGTTTAGTGATCTAACTCACTCTACCCTTCACAATGAATTAAGTTCATAGGCTTATTCAGTTATCAGGTTAACTACTGGCCATCACAATCACTACAATTATAGAGTGAGTTGATGATATTTAGTGAGTGTTTTAAAATATGCAGCCTTGCCTGTGTCATGATCTTATTTACAGATTCCTGATAAGATTAAACAGCTAGGGCCTCTGCTTGTAATAGGTTAGTCATCCCCTCATTCTAAAATCATAGTCCAGTTATATTCCATACCTTATACCTTCCTCTTTGTCTTTTACCCACACTGTGGGATTGACAGCATCACTACTTATGTAATTCAAAACACACAAATCAAATATTTACAAATATAACTTTATACTTCCGGTCAGATAAGATGGTGCTCAGATTTACACTCTACGTGCGAGGTCATCCGAAAAAGAACTTGGCCAAGAAATAATAGACCTTGATGAAGGCAGAGAATTTCCTTCTGAGTGGGCCAATCTCCATCTTCTGGACCCTAGATGGCAATGGGTTGAACATGTTTATAGCCGATATACTGTGACCTGCCTGAGGCCTGAGTCCTGGTCAGGCGTACCCTAGGGTTGTCAAGCTGTTCACGCTGCCTCGTAAGAATAGTTTCTTCTCTAGGCTACAATAAAAGCTATTACATGATTGGAATTAAAAGGGTCATCAACGGCACTTCCTTGTTATTTTGTTAGTTCCCTTGCAATTATTATAATACTGGAATTTTGTTCAAAAATGTACTGGAATTACTGTAAATAAGTACTGAAATTCTAAAAACAGCAGTCAGTAAACACCCTAAAAAGTTATAAAGGTTAAACTCAGATTGTAGCACTTAAGTTATTTCTTCCTAGGTTAGCCAGGACCATGCACCAGCTAGTGTATTGTAAGATGTTTTATTTTACATCCAGCACAATAATTATAAGAAGTGAGGGCCTGTTTGCACGACGCCCAGTACAGTGGACAGTAACACCTTTAAACAAAAGAGAACAAAAGAATTTTTTTCTACTGTCCTACTGTCTGGTCGTCGTGCAAACAGGCCCTTAGGATCCCACTGGGAGGGTTGTGGTCACCTAACTGGGAAATAATGCCTTCTAGGTGCAAAGTTAGTTTGGAAAGTGGTCGGATTTTGGCTTCAATAGGCAAGGCAGAGGATTTGCCGCTATGGTATTGCTAAAAAGGAGAACTTGGCAATAATAGTTCATCAGCCCACACAAAAGTGTTGTCCATTATTGATTTTTTAATGTTTCCCCTTCTTTCTCCGAATCTAACATTCCTCAGATTTCTACTTCTTTTCATTGACATCAATCATATAACTTTAAAGATGGTAAAATAGTTATTTTTGTTATTGTGTTATCGATCCAACTACTGTAGAACAATTATTTAAATTTACGTATGATTTTTTTTAATAGCCTACTCATATATTAATATTAAGTATTAGTATATATTAAAATATACTCTTAATATATTTTCAGCTCTAAAAGAAAAGTGTGTGATATTGGAGAAGGATAAAAATGAAGCCCTCAAAATGTATGAATCTGTGAAAATTAAACTGGAAAGGTATGAGACTCTTTGTTATTAAGTTGCTCAAACATTTTTTTTTGTTTGAAATTTTGAATGTTTGCACTTTTTCTATTTTTTTATCTCAGGAATCTTAGCTGTGATAAAAACACAATAATTGTGTTCTGTAATATGAACGCAACGCTGTGAGTCTTAGGAAATGAATTTAAATCTTATTATAGATTGGGCTTACCAATAAAAAGTAGAGAACGTTTTCTCCTTTAGCTTATAACTTAATTGTTCTAATTAAGCATAGTTAGGCCTACATATTTCCACACAGCATAGTTTGATAACATTTTTATTTTTCCCCATATTTTGTGATTTTTCTGAGACTCTTTGTTATTAAGTTGCTCAAACATTTTTTTTTGTTTGAAATTTTGAATGTTTGCACTTTTTCTATTTTTTTATCTCAGGAATCTTAGCTGTGATAAAAACACAATAATTGTGTTCTGTAATATGAATGCAACGCTGTGAGTCTTAGGAAATGAATTTAAATCTTATTATAGATTGGGCTTACCAATAAAAAGTAGAGAACGTTTTCTCCTTTAGCTTATAATTGTTCTAATTAAGCATAGTTAGGCCTACATATTTCCACACAGCATAGTTTGATAACATTTTTATTTTTCCCCATATTTTGTGATTTTTCTAAAGACAAAAACACATAGTTTAACACATCCTGTAGATATTTTAAGGTAAATACATGATTTATCCAGTATTTCTGTTGGCATTTTAAATTACATCATTTACAAAAATTTCCAAGTCTGATTTTTTTCAGATTAAATAATAGAAAGTGTACCAATTGTACATTTCTCGAAAAAGAGTTAAAAAAAGAGCGGGAGGAAAAGGCAAAGCTGAAGAAAGCTGAAAAAGCTAAGCTCCTCAAAACAATTGGTGAGATATGGTGGAATAACTTAAATTCTTTGTTTCCATTTTCTACCCAAAAGGCTCTATGGTTTTTAGATTTTCCATAAATAGTTGAATAATCACTTGCATGTTACTTTGTAGTATTACAGCAATAGTTTTTTGATTAGTAACCTGTTGTTTGCGGATGACCCATTTGCGAGTCACGGAATCTTAGCCCTCAGGTTGACTAGCACATGAGCTTTGGTACACCTTCCTCTCTAGGGCTTCATTAGGCCTGCCATAAACTGCATCAGTCAAGGCGAGGAAGTCAAGGCATCCAAAGTTTAGGCGCAGTTTTCACAGTCCAGTCGCGAGTGTTCTTTCGAAGCATGTGATTCTTAATTCGCTCGATTCACAGGTAGTCTCTGCTATAATGTGCTGTGATAGATAAAAGGAAGGTAGATAGGAGTGCCTTATGTGGAATTTCATACAGCTGCTGGATCACTATGAAGGAAGAGTATACTGTTCATTTTCAAATTCAATTCCAAATAGCCTAGAATATAAAATCCATTACATATAGCTATTTTAATTATTTTTTACCCAGATTAGCCAGGGCCCCCCATTATTCTGGGGGTGTTCCATTAACCCCAAACGCACCAGTCTGTATGTTTTTAGTTGCATCTTTATTTAAAAACTAAAATGAATTTTAGGATTCAGTTTGCTGGAAATGTCTATCACCAATGGGGGAAGTCCTCTCATCAACCCTCTTCTCACCCCCACCCTAGCTTGAAAATTTTAAATAGCAAGGTGCCCTTTGGGATATATTGAATTAAAAAGAAAATCTTTTGTGGAAGAAAAGTTGAAATCGCATCATGCATTCTTGAAAAATTGCATTATTTAAACACCAAAGAAAGTGTGTTTTCATTGTAGCTCCAAAGAATGCTCAAACGGTCAGAGACTGTCGATGCGACGAAATTTTCAACAGCTCCACTTTTTGATGAAAGTCACCTTTTCGCCTCTCCTCCCCTCGTCTCTTGCATTGTGTGGTGCTCCGTAAGCCCCCATTCTTTTTCTGTCGCTCAAGACACCTTTGATCAAAACGCCGTGCCTTGCCTCCACTGTTGCAATGTGTGGCTGGACATATGTGCTCAATTCTCGTCAAGGGTGTCTACTCGCTGTCCAGATAGGAACAGGGTCGCCTCTTAAGCCACACTTTCATTTATTTTCCTGAATAAGTCACTTACAATTATGGACTAGGTCTATACTGTTAAGTGGTTTTTTATTACTTAGTCATATTTGGTTACTTTTCTTGGCTGTTATGGTGACTTTAGATATGTTTTAGGCAGTGATGTCATGGTAAATTCTCCAGTGCCGGAACGGTGTGTCCGAGGATTTTGGGCAAATACCCCCCCTCCTCCATGGGAATAACATTTTTTATAGGGATTCCCACTTTATTTTTTAAGGAATTTAAGCAAACTTTTAACAACACATTTCTAAATATTTTAAGTAAATATTTTGCAAAAATTAATGTGTTTACTAATTGAACCCTTTTATATATAGCCTAACGTTAATAACAATAATGTTTAACTAATTTTATTAGAAACTTTGAGAGGGTACAAACTCCTTCTAACAGTGTCTTTTAATATCAGTCGATATACAATATACAGCATATAATAAGCATTTTTAATGAGTGCCTTGACTGTTTTATTGGACACAGATTGAGATAGAACGCAAAATTCATTCTACCATTTTAAAATTAAATTATTGTGACAGGATATAATTATTCTACTGTAATAGATTTGTCATTTCGTTTTTCGTTATTAATATGTTTTTGGTGGAATTTAGGTTTGCGTGTTTATAAGTAACTACATTTTTAATGTAGCATTTAATTTTAGATCTCGTCACTTAGGGGCAGTCAGTATTGATTGATGATGTACACTTTTGCCGGTTTAATGGAAGTCCGACTTGACCCAACTTTCAGCAAAAAATTTGCCACTTGGGACCTCATAAAAGCAACTTTAAACGAGGTCCTGCCGAACGCACCATGATCTTTCTCGCAATCGCCTGAATTCGTACTGACCCGCCGAGAGCGTACTTGAGAAATACTTTAGACGAATTCAGGACATGTTTACAACAAATGGCTCAAGTTCAACATAGTTTAGTCAGGGTGAATCCGACTTGCCCAAGCGTTCAGCGAGCATCTTGCCGCGTTAGGCAGAGCGACGTAGAACGAGTTGTGGGAATGCCTCAATACACGCTTATGCAATTACCTGGATTCACCTTCATTCAACAATAGTGAAGACCCAAAACAAATAATGTAAACAAACTAGACATTGGAAAACTGTCAACAGAACAGCCAGAACGACGATAAAATGATATAAAATTACCAGTGTACCGTAGTGAAAAGAAAAAAATTACCTGTACAGCCGAATACGTACTGACAGCAGATGAAACAGCAACTGCACGTCATACGTCACTATCAATGCATTTTGAAGACGTTTCTTAAAGTATCCTGACTTAAAGCCAAGCCATGTTTATACATTGAAAAAGATCAAGGAATTCGATATTTTCAATGTTATAGTGTAATTGAAATTTAAAGATGTTTTCTGCCAATTCGATAATGACGGTAACCTCTGATAGAGGCGTTCGCCAGGCGTTTTCATACATTAATCTTCTTAAAAACCAGTGCCGGAACGGCGTTCCGGCGCGTTCCGGCACCATGACACCACTGGTTTTAGGCTTTAGCAAAAAATTACGTATCTTTGAAGACCGATATATTGATTTTTCTGCAGTCAAGTGCGCCCTCTCATAATTTCATCTGCAAAAAATTGTATTACTATACTTTTTAGATTTTAGAAGTATTATATAAAACCACAAACTACACTTCAATTGATTCATAAATTCCTTTTTTTCATTTTATTGTGTGGTATTTATCAAGACATATTTAGATAGTTTTTCTCATGTTGAATTGATCTTTTTATTACCAGGTCATTATTTTAAAAACGATTTAAGTTTAAACAAAGTTTTTTTTTCAGCAAAGACTTTGGAAAATTTAGAAGATGGGAACACTAATGTCAATCAGCTCTTGACAGAATTAAACTGTGAAAAGTTAAGTCAAAGTCCAGAGCAGAAGACCGATAGAGGTATTTCTCTTTTAGAAGATTATGACAGCAGTGAAGGAGAAGAGGAATCAACAATTTTAGTGAACGAAACGATAATGGTTGATGAAAATAAAGGAACTGCATCCTCTGTCAAAGGCCATCCAATCGTTATACCAGAAACTGAAGCGTTGGAGTATTCACCAAAGAAAACATCCCTAAAAAATGGACTTAAGGATAAGCCTCTGTCGAAGCTTAAAAATAAGTATTTTACTAATTCAAAAGAAAATGTTGATCATGAGAATGTAAGTAAAATCTTATTTGGAAGATTTTTACAGGTTAAAAATATATAAATTTCTCTGAAAATAATATAGATAAGAAAACTAATGCTTGTGCTGTAACAATGAAGCAAAAGTTTTAATTTACTGTTACAACATTGAATTTTTATACTTCATAGACCAAAATTCACGTGATAATACCGACTTCCCATCAAGAGCACTCATCTTAATGAAAATTGCTCATTATCTCCCAATTAGGTTAGAATATTGTATTTTTTATGTTTTCTTCAATGTTAAGCCAAATGAGATATAATATGTAAGAATTTGAATTCTAGAAAATATTTTATTGATTTTCTTAGTACATTTTAATAAGTTATATTCATATTTTTATTTTTATTTTATTATATTATTTATTGTATTTATTCATCTATTTATTTTTTTGGTCTTCAGCTTTGTTTCATCCTAGAGTACTTATTTTATGTTGAACACATTAGCCTGTGTACTAGCCTGTGTACTGTTTTAACCCTTCAACGTGGTTTGCCGTAGGTACTACGCCGTTGTCGATGGGTGCTGTTACCGACGGCTTGGCCTAGTAGTTCACTGATTTGCCACCAGGCCGGTTGCTCACGCGGTTCAATGAATTGCCGCCAGAGCCGTAGGCTTTAAGACTCAAACGAGCACTGGTCGGACGGTACTGCGCGGCCGTGTGGTCTAAATCATTGACTGACGAGCCAATGTTTAGGACATACGCCGCGGCGCGGGTTCAATTCCCGCACCATGCGCAATCCCTATTAGGCTTGCAATTGTGTGGCTTAGTTGGTGGGAGGGCCCACCTAAAATAAACGGTGACCGGCTTGGGTGGAAGTTGACGGCAATTGTAGGTTTAATAGGGATTGCAGTGGACACCTGTTTTGCTTCTTTTTACCCTTGTATAGAGGAGGGGGACATGCTTTTTTTGATTTTTTATTAATTAATTAAGCATATTGTCAATACATATTGACAATCACAAAGGTCATAACCAGAATATAGACAAAATTAAAATATTACCATTAAAAATTGAGATGTGTAAAAAAATTGCCACGTCAAAGGGTTAAAGCATAATAAGTTCATTTCATAAATAAAAACATGTGTAAAGTATCAACTACACTTATTTCAGGAAGATATTATTGAACAAGCAAACAAGAAGTTAAGACTATCTCCTATCCTTTCGTCACAGAATGTTTCTCCCCCGAGAGACAAGATGCAAGTCAATCAATCTCTCCATAGCCCATCGGTTCTCTCAGAAATCATCGAAGCTGCTGGTGGATCAACTTTAAGGTGAACAAATAAATGGTTAATTTAATGAATAAAACGATGAATGAAATCAATTATCAATGTATGTTTATATTTTTTACTAAAGGGGAACTTTTTGATCACCTTCATTGTTTTCATTGAAACTAAATGTACATAATAGGTGATAGGTTTAACTATCTCTCTAAATTTGTTACTTTTCATTTTCAAGGAATAAAGGTGATGAGTTATGTTTAATAATCAGTTGAAGATATCAATATGTGAAATAACTTTCCAGTAACCAAGATGAAAAAGGAGTGGCTTGGAAGATGAAGCCTGCTGTGGTTTTGGATGCGGCTTCCACTAGCACTGCTGGTGGCAAGAAGCTGAAGCAGATGACGTTAAGTCTCACTCGGACAGAGAAGAAACACGATATCTCTCTCTCGGACAACTTCCGAGGCGGGGTGGCTAAACACAGTGATGAAGACGACATTATTCAGCCTAGTCCAGAGCAACATGCAAAAAAGGCATTCATGAAGTTAGTAAAAATGTAAATTCTTATTCAAGATATCAAAGAGTACCTTTTTTAGCAGATGTCAAACCAAGCGAACATTTTGGTTTTAGTAAGTGGTTTTTAATCTACCAGTTTTCAAAGTGCTATTTAGGTTGTATTTAAGTGAGTTATGCCATTGAAAAAGCGGTTTTTAGCATTATTGATTAATGAATAATAATTTTAGTTGATTGGCCAATTTAATCTACTTACTTTACTTTTCCTTGACTCACAGTAACATTGACTCTGCAGTAAAGAATGTGCAGTAATGTATGTTTGTCTCCTTAAAAAAAAGGTAAAATAATATCAACCTTTAGAGTTCTTCATATGACTGTTGTTAATATCGTTAACACACTCACTACCAACAAGCATCACAAGCTGCCCACAGCAGGTGTGATGGTCGGTAATCAACCTGTTAAATATTGTTACAAGGATTATTGTTGTGAAAATATCACTATGTAACATTGAATTGATTGTTTTCAGTAGCAAGAAAACATCAGGGAGGGAGACTCTAGAAGACCCAGACATGACTGTGTTTAATCCTGTGATAACCAGTACTTGCTTGCCTGCACCTGGGGAAACTAGTTTTGACAGGTATGGTCCTAACCATTTAGCACTGAAAATTATCAAATGCAGTTTATTTGTTTGAAGTGTGGATTAAAACTCTGTATCACCACTAGGGATGAACAGAACTGAAGGGGTCCCCCGTAAAGCGTTCTAAGCGACAAAAACCTAGTTTTAGTAAACAAACGTTGCAAGTACAATTCTAAAATTAGGTTTTTCTTTCGAGGTAAGAACTTATAATCATGTATAATTTTTTAATGTCCTCTTTATAACTTCGTAATGTAGCCTTGTTCTACATTTTTATTTGCTATTAAGCATTTTAAAACGTTATACATAGTTTTTTGGGGGGTTGTAATGTTCTAAACGATTGGCGTTTGAAACTTTCTCTGATGGACTGCTCTTCTGTGTTGGAAGAAAACATCAGGGAATGTAGGAATGCCAACATAAACAAAAATAAAATTGTATATAAAACAGTTTTATTGATATAAAAGAACAAAAATGTAATGTTGTTATATTGCGTGATACAACATTTTCCTAAAAGTTATCCAAAGGTGATGCTTAAAACGTTTTTCTACTCACTCTTTTGGGGGCAACTTTACAGGCCCTGGTTTCTTAGTTTTTGAAATATAGGGTAATCCCACTTTTCTATATCCCTTCCTGGTCTTTCTCTTCAATATTCCAATATTTACTTTTCATCTTTTATTTTTATTTACGCGATTTTGGTTGCTGGGCGCCAACGCAGCGACCGTCGGGGAGATCATCTTTCGGCGAATAGAACATTATCCCCCAGAAAGTCCGCAGAGTCCCGCAAACCGTGCCAACTTTGGTAGACAAAATCAAGGAGTATTGCAGGGGACCCCTTCAACTGCATATAAAAATGGTTGTCTACAACTGTTGATCTTGATCGTACGGTGTGTATTTGCACTGAAGGAACAGTAATTGAATGTTTACTGTAAGGGTGTGGGCCCATTGCGGATCAATTTAGTGGCTTTCCCACTTAGAATAATTTACGAGTACAAATTGACCAAGCTGCTAAAATAATAAATTAATATTTATAAGGGTTAGCCACACCAACATCTACATCACAGCCATTTTTGACAGTTAATTATGAAACTTAATTGTCGGATTCAATTAACCAAATTCGGAAAAAGGAGCAAGCTTCAGCAGCCCGCGCCAGAAGGGCGCGGACCTTTTAATACAGGAAATATTACATGATCAAAAAAATTATTTTAGTTAAACTGAAATGTCCCTAAACCCCTTACCCCCCCTTCCTACCAAATAACTACAGCATATTAATAAGAATTATTTGAAATAAAAAAATATTGGACTTATCCTCCGACGAGAAGGCCCGATGTTCACCCTTCCGCAGCGCGGCACCGACTCCGTCGTCCACCTGACCACGCGACTCCCCGTTACCCCTCTCGCCCCTACCCCAGCAGGGGTAAGGTTCATTCGCGAGCCTTCTAGAAGATTCTATAATAATTCGGTTACACGGACAAGCGGTGACGTGCGCGTCACAACCTCCCCCGCAAAGAAAAAATTTTTGGGTAGGTGGGAATATTAGGAGGTAGGAGTCTGTTTTTATCGCCTGGGCACTCAGGTCGCAGTGGTGGTGCCGTATGGGTCTCGTGAGTTGAGGCGCTCGCGGGCGCGGCGCGGGGAGGCTCCGCGGTGCTCATAGGCATTCGCGCGGCGGGCCGGTCCGACGGTCACCACTGCTACGCCATTGGCGTTATCATGGCTAGGTGCTTATCGGGTGTCTGTAGTGTTATAATATCTTCCACATTAATTTGTGTTTCCTTATCTTGGTTGCTAGATAGTGTGCGTCTGGAATGTTATCTTTGTTGGTACTAAGATTATGTTTGTTCCCTACTAATCCTCACTATTGCATTAAATAATTACTATTGCATTAAATAAAAACATATATTCTAACTAATTAAGAGATTGGTAAACTGAGTGTTCAAGTGATTGCCCTAACTTAGACTAATTAAGATTAAGCTAAGCATTTGGCGGGAGTATATCGGTAATAAATATATTTATTTTTTTATATTTTTTTTGTATTTTTTTATATTTTTTATTAATGGTACTGCATGTAACTGAAGTCTTCTTCGTAGATAATCAGAGTTTTTCTCTTCTTGCGTAGGTCCTACAGGATGCCAGATCGGTGTATGTCGATTCCCTGTTGTCATCTTCTCTTAGTGATTGAAGGGCAGTTTGTTGTGGATTGGTGTGGTTTTTCTTGAAGTTGAAGATATTTGTAATTTGGTGATGGAGAAACGGATCGTGCCTGTAGACTTATCTGCTGGTGCGTTGGTCAAGCTGGCTGTAGACATAGTTTGAGGAGATATACAGATGCTGCTACGATGATTGGCTGGTGAAGGTTGCTTGCCAGGCCGTATGATGAAGGTTTCATGCTACGGATTTTCTTGTGTGCAGTACATGATATTGGTTGATATATTTCGAAGTCTTCATATTTTCTTCTTGATGGGGAAGTTGACGGTAATCGTCCCTTAGCATTTTGTAGGTCGTAATTCTCTTCCCTCTAGACTTCAAGTTTTTCTCTTTTTTTTTTATTACCGATATATGCCCTGGTTTTTTGGAAAATTGTGCCGCGACTACCCTTAACACTAACTACTATGAATTGAGGTGGGTGAAAATTGGTATTATTATGTTGACTGACTTGGTTGTAATCTTGTGTTTTATTAAGTTCGACACACATTATCAAGCTTAATCTGATTTTAAGTTACTTTATTTAAATATTGTAATATAATGGAAGATATGTGGTGTCGTGCCTAATTCAATAACGCTGTAAATGTGATCTGACCGCGCACCTGTTAGCCATAAACAACATTTTATTTTATTCTTTTATTATCGCGGTGCCCAGCTAACTAATTTACCAAAGGGTGAGGAGGTAGGAGGGTTGGTTGGTAGTTAATTTAATTGTTGGCGTTCATTTCCCGCTCTAATTGTTCTTGCTCCGGTTTTTTTTTTACTATTCTTCCGACAATATTAAATCGATATGAACTCGGTAAATATTCCCCATAATTATTTCTTTCTTGCCTTTGAATGTTCCTTATAATAATTCTAAACATTCCTTTACTCACTCCTAAGTATATTACCTAGATATAGCTAGGCTTATGGATAGCATATAAATATAAATGAAGAATAATAAATATAGCACTGTATATATGATTATAAATATAGCAAATGAATAACTTATGCACATATAAATATAAATAAATATGGATACATAAATATAGATAAATAAATAGATAGATGTATAGATAGATAGGATAGATAGATTCTGTCATTGTAGTCGTGTATACATTTGAGTCGAGGTTTATGTGTAGTGACAGTTTCCTTGCCCATCTTGCCTATGATTGTGGCCGCAATCCATAGGCAGATTCCGTCTACTATTCCATTGTGAGTGATATAACCAAAGGGTGTCCATATAAAAAATTGAAAGAGAAAAAAAAATCTAAAAAATCCTTTGGTTATATCATTAATAAAAAAGGAAATTTATTGCGAAAAAAATCAAACTCACTCTGAAAAGGCAGACTTGGGGGGAAACGTAGTACGAGTAAGTATAGCATGTTTGACCGTGGCATCTCCCGGTTCGGTTCACCCGCTCCTATAGGACTGCCCTCAGAAAAGACAGCCCTTAGACTTAGGCTGAGCTTACCCAACCGGGAATGTCACGGTCGAAGTAGTAGTCGCAGTCAAGGTCGAAGACATGTACAAGAGGAAAGGAAGAATGGAAATAACTAATTCTACCTAAACCTAAGGTTAATGATGTTGGCATGGCTGACCCCTTATGTATTTAATTAATAAACATCACTTAATATTAGGCATAAAAAATCGTTTCAATTGAGAGACGTGAGCTGTCTGGACATATTTCCCCGTTGCGGGGTTCACTAGTCTCACAGTCACCGGTGAAGTGAAACACTCGATTACACAAGGTTTGGACCAAATCGGCATTAATTTACTATTAATATTGTCAATTGCCTTACTTTGTGGGTGAAGCCGGTACATGACCCAGTCACCTGGTTTGTAAGGGTTTGGTTTCCTATCTTTATTGTAAAGGCGTTCACGTTTCTGGCGAGCTTTACTGAGGTTATCAATAGCTTGCTGCCACTTTTCCTCAGTACTTATCTGCGGGTCCTCGGGAATCAATTCTTTTAGATTCCAAGCTAGTTCGAGAGGGTGCGTGATTTCACGCCCTAAAAATAAACTAGCTGGTGAGCAACCTGTACTTTCGTGTCGTGCGCTATTGTAAGCTATCTGAAACCAATATATGTTGCTATCCCACGACCTGTGGTCCATATGGTGGTATATACGCATCGCTATTTTTAGATTTCTGTTCATTCTTTCCGATAGACTGGGATTAGGATAGTACGGTGAAGTGTGCACGTGTTGAATTGAAAATTTCATGCACATCTCAGCTATCTCACGTGATCTGAACGTTGATACCCTATCACTCACTAAATATTTAGGAAACCCAAAATAAGAAAAAACGTGTTTAGTAAGTAAATTTACTGTTGTTGAGGCGGTTTGATTCCTAGCAGGCAATAAAAATGTAAATTTTGAAAAGGCATCTACAACTGAAAGGAGATATTGACAGCCACTTTTTCGATCTTGGGAGCTTCGCTATGTAATCAATAAAAATCTTTTCAAAAGGTTTGGTGACAATTTCGGATGCTAAATGCCCTACTCGTGTGTTTTGCGCAGGTTTGGCACGCTGGCAATCAACGCATGACTTGATTTTATTCGTTATTATTTTGTTTAGTTCTGGAGCCCAAAAATATTTATTTATTTGGTACAGGGTTTTTTTTAATTCCTAGATGAGCTGACGCCGGTCCTACATGATAATATCTGGAAATCATATCGGTGAGTTTAGGCGGTAATACTATCCTAGGCGACTTTCCATTAGGTGCCGAATGCATTAATATACCCTGATTTATTGTGTAAGCTTGATTACGTTTTGGATTCTTTATTATTTTTAGTAAATCAGGGTCTTCGCGCTGGTGTGTTGCTATGTCCTTAAAAACCTCTGGTATTTTAGTGAGAATGTTAACACAATTTGGGATGCTATCAGACTCGGCTACGGGCTGGTCGCCTGAGATATTATTTGTCGATTGACTGGTTTGTGGTGTGTTCATGCGTACTTCCGTCGGTTCGCTCTCCTCATACATTCGAGATAAAAGATCGGGTATATGGTTCATATCTCCCTTTATGTGCTCTGATGTAAATTGGAATGAGTTTATAAATGCTATCCACCTGGCTATTTTTCCTACTTGTCGGGGATGGTTTAAAAGCCATGAAAGCGACGAACAATCGGTCAGGAGTCTAAAGGGACGGTGTTCTAAATACTGTTGAAATTTTTGAAGACCAAAAACTACTGCGCTACATTCTAATTCTAAGGTTGATTTATTTTTCTCATGTTTATTTAGCGGACGCGACGCAAACGCTACTGGAAATATAGTTCCGTCGTGCTCCTGTCCTAACTGAACTCCTAAACCTGAGCCTGAACCGTCTGTCTGTAATACAAATTGCTTATCAAAATCTGGAAGCTTAAGGATTGGTTGAGAAGTTAGTGCTACTTTAAGGGCATTTAAGGCGTCTATTTGCTCTTGGCCCCAGTGGAACGGGACACCTTTACGCTTTAACTTATTTAAAGGGGCGCAAAGTGTGGCAAAATGTGGAACAAACCTAGCGTAATATGCCATCAGACCTACTAACCTGGAAACTTGCTTTACATTTTTGGGAGGTGGTAAATCTAGTATTGGTTTTATTCTATCTGGGTCAAATGTTACAGTTCCATTTGAAAAAATGTGCCCTAAAAATTCAATTCTGTTACTTGCAATTGTCATCTTCTCTGGATTTATGGTTAACCCTGCCTTTTGTAACCTTGTGAAAACATCCTCTAACTTTTTTAAGTGATCTTCAAATGATCCATCTGAATATACTACTATGTCATCAAAAAAATTGAACACATACTGGTACTTGACATCTCCTAATATTTTATCTAAAAGCCTAGTTAAGACCTGGGACCCTGTGGCCAAGCCGAATGGAATTTCCTGATAGGCAAAACTACCGAAAGGTACTACAAAATTAGTATATTTCTTACTGCGCTCTGTGAGAGGTATTTGTAAATAAGCGCTGGTGAGGTCGATGAGGGAAAACCAACGAGCTTTGTCTAGATACTGAAATGCCGCCTCTACTGTAGCTACTGGTGTTGAATCTAATTCCATTAAATTATTTATGGCCTTATAATTTACTACAAATCGATATTTATCAGATCCTTTTTTTGGTATTAAAAATCCCGGTGAGCTGTAAGGGGAGTCGGAGGGGCGTATTATGTCTTTATCTAATAAATCCTGAATGTGTTCCTTTAGCTTATCTAACTTTGGCGGGGCGAACTGATAAGGGCAGGCTCTAACTATTTGGTCTGATTTGAGCTTTATGTCATACTCTATTAATTGTGTCCTGCCTACTTT
Organism: Flexamia atlantica; assembly: GCA_035578135.1. Classification (NCBI taxonomy): domain Eukaryota; kingdom Metazoa; phylum Arthropoda; class Insecta; order Hemiptera; family Cicadellidae; genus Flexamia; species Flexamia atlantica. Next base: position 19,449,927 of record JAQJVK010000005.1, read on the forward strand.
TTTTGTTATTGTGTTGGGAAAATGCTCTATTAACTGTTTAACCTTATTAATTTGGTTCTGGTTAAGATTTTCACCTAACTTGTATTGAGCTTCTGAATGCTTGAGGTCGTCGCATGGGGTTATCGCAAATGAATGACCTGACCCATAAGGAAATTTTAATTTAAATTTAGACATGTCAATAATCGCTTTAGATTTATGCAAAAAATCACTACCTAAGATTACTTCGACTGGGAGTTTTGGTGCTACCATGAAGGATGATTCCAAGCTAACTGTAGGATCTTAAAATGTAAAGTCGCTATTTTCAAGAATTCTAATTTATCTCCTGTGGCAGATAATGCAAATTTATCTGTTAGCTTTACGGATTTAACTAATTTTTTTTTTTTTTTGAAAGAATTCTTGCGAAATTATTGTGCAAGAGCTGCCTGTATCTACTAGTGCGTCTACTACGAAGTTGCCAAATCTAACGGGAATAATACATAAGTTTATTTTGGGAACTCTTGGAGCCGTTTTGTGTTTATTATTCATTACGTTTACTGTATGTGGCGGCGCACTTGTGGTCTCGAGGGACGGTTGCGCCCACTATCGCCCTCAGTTGGAGTTTGATTGTTGGTGCGGTGGCGGTGCCTGTCGGTTGCCGCCGCGTTGGTGGTGTTGCCTACCTTGGTTTGAATGTCCCTGTTGCGACCAATTTTGTGACTGTGTCGAGGTTGGCTGTGCCCACTGTGGGTTTTGTTGATAGTTATGGTGTGGCCAATGTTGGGGGTATGGTGGTGTTTGATTTAACCAACTTTGGGGATTATTCTGCCTGGTTTGAAAGTGTCCATTGTTGTATTGTCGGTTTGCCCCGTACAGGTATGTGTTAGGCCTATATGGAAATCGAGTATGTGGAAACTCCGGTGTGTTATGTCTACCCTGATACCCTTGAGCATAGCCGGGTTGATTTGGCGTATACGGTCTATTATTTTGAAATGATTGACTACGGCGCTGATGTTCTCTATTCGATCTGGTTTCCGCGCGTTCAATACTTTTTATGACTTCTAGCCGTGGTACTAAATTGTGCAAGTCGTCGACCGACTTGGGGGGAGGAAAACCCGCTAAACAAGCTCAGCTCGCCGGATTCATTCCGGTCAGAATCGCGTCTAAAAGATCTGTTTTTGATTGAAACAAAATTTTGGCGGAATCCTGCACACTTGTTATGAAATCAATCAGCGGTTCATTGTCCCTCTGAACTCGAAAAACTGCCTCTGTAATTAACTGTTGTTTGACTCTATCGGGGAAGAACGTTTCAATGAGCTGGTTTCTTAAGGCGTCGCAAGATAAACCGTTCGCGATTGCAGAAACCCACAAGGATCTTAATTGGCCGTCTGTTTTAGGCAAAATGGCAACTAATGTTTGTTTCCTATCTGACAGTCCCAGCTCGAAAATTTGCTGCATCCCTATCAAAAATTTTAATAAGGCATGACTTTCCGCACCTGTACACTTGGGAAGTGCCACGACCATGTCGTACAACGGTCGGGGTGGTTTCTTGGAAGTCGCGGGCTCGCTGCAAGCTGCGCGATTGGCCAGTGCGGCAGCAATGGATTGACCTACAGCGGCTGCTGTGGCTTGCACCACTGTCAGCCAGTCGCCTACTTGAGGCGTCGGTTCGAATGTTTGTGAGTGTGACGTCATTTTGGCGCTCCTTTCCTCGGTCATTTCCGGTCCGTGGGTTGGGGGTGTAGTTTGGTTGCCTAGATTTTCTTGCGGGGTCGCCGCTTTGAAGTCGGGTGCGTAAAGTTCTCTAGTTGGTGACTTTGTTGGTTGTGAATCTAGTAAATTGATTGCTAAATCGGGATTGTTCTCTGAGGGTCTGTGGGCTTTAATGTGCCCTTTCAAAATGCCCCTATTTAATTCTAAGGTTTCCGCCGGTAGGAGACCCCATTCTTTACATTGAGCTATCGCTTGGACAGCATTTAATTTATCTACCCATGACACTCCCGGAGGTCGGTCGTCCCATGCAAACGCCGCTTTTGTTATATCCATTTTGAATAATTTCGCAGCGTGTATTATTTACTATTAAACAATTGAGATTACAGGGGGTGGGGAGTGGAAACATCCAGTCTAACTCTACCTTTCTACTTATTTACTTTTAAAAACTGGCTAAATTAAGTGCTAACTTCCTATTTCCCTTGTTATTTAAGTGAATACCGTCGATCCTACCATTGTTCCTATAAAATTTGTGAAAATCCTGGTAATATAGCCAGCCTTGCGTGGAAAAAACCCTGGTGCTTTGGTTATTTAATGTGCTCAAAAACTTGTTGTATTCGTTTATTAAACTTAATTTTAAAGGTGTGGACTGAGCTCTAGGGTACGCCGGAAGCTGAATTATTACTATTGAAATACCTGGGGAATTTCTCCTAACTTGCTTTAATAATGACTTGAACTGCTTGCACATACTACTAGCAGTGCTATCTTTGAAAATGTCGTTAGTACCTAGAAAAATTACTAAAGGAGTGTCAGTGTCAAATTTGAGCTTATTTTGCTTCACTAAATTTTTTATATCGTGAATTCTAGCTCCTGATATCCCTACTGATTTACTTATTACCAAAGGGCAACTTGGGGTATTCTTAGTGTAATAATTCAAACGGTTGATCATCGAATCCCCTAAGGCTTGAATTTGGAACATTCTTTTCCCTAGCTTGGGGGTCTTGGGGTTTGGGTTGAAACTGAAAAAAAAAAATTTGAATTTAATGTATAGTCTACTGAAATTTATAACTTATATTTGGACAGTCGTCATTATTTTTTGCAGTTTACTTTAACCTTATTAAACCTTCCTACAAACAATTCATTTACTGAACGTTTATATAAGTGAAGGGATATAATGCGAAATTTAACAGATCTGGAATTAAATGTTGCGATAAGGGTCTATTTTCCTGTAAACTTTTTTCAAAGTGGTCTATTTTTACTTGACGGGACTTCCCGTCCTACCTGTATTCTAAGAATTCCTTTATCTATTGTGGCGCCTATCTGAAGCTACAATACTCTGGACTTCCTGCCTCGGCGGTTCAAAATATTTATCACCGACAGCAGATAAATTTTGTAAATAAACATTGCCCCATAATATTTTTACTACCTGGTTCAATAATTTAATAAACAAAATTGACTGTAAGCTAGTTAACCAATGAACACAAGTTAATTTATAAATAAGTATTAACTAAATATGGCTTTGATAACATTAAAATTATATATAATCCGACACACCCATAAAATTGTAAAATAAAATTATTCAAGTGACTTAATTCCTGTTGCTTAACCATAATTGAAATTAGAAATAAAAGGTTTGAATCGTGAAAGTGATTTCAAATTACTATTTGAAAAAAAATTTTAATATTTTATTTTAAAATATGCCAGCTCCTGTTTCCTAGCTAAGATGTTGATTAATGTTTGCGTGAGATAAATTTATTCTTCTTTAATTAGTTGGTTGGCCACGTGCTTTCGTGCATGACTCGACCGGTGATGCTGATGTAACCCGTTGAGGCGCTACCAGCGTTCCTGTCAATACCTGATCGTCAGCACGTGGCACTAAGTTCTGAAAATGTAAATTACCCAATTAATTATTTTTGGCTGCAATATAGATGTGGCTGTTGGGCTCTGCTACCAATTTGTAAGGGTGTGGGCCCATTGCGGATCAATTTAATGGCTTTCCCACTTAGAATAATTTACGAGTACAAATTGACCAAGCTGCTAAAATAATAAATTAATATTTATAAGGGTTAGCCACACCAACATCTACATCACAGCCATTTTTGACAGTTAATTATGAAACTTAATTGTCGGATTCAATTAACCAAATTCGGAAAAAGGAGCAAGCTTCAGCAGCCCGCGCCAGAAGGGCGCGGACCTTTTAATACAGGAAATATTACATGATCAAAAAAATTATTTTAGTTAAACTGAAATGTCCCTAAACCCCTTACCCCCCCTTCCTACCAAATAACTACAGCATATTAATAAGAATTATTTGAAATGAAAAAATATTGGACTTATCTTCCGACGAGAAGGCCCGATGTTCACCCTTCCGCAGCACGGCACCGACTCCGTCGTCCACCTGACCACGCGACTCCCCGTTAACCCCTCTCGCCCCTACCCCAGCAGGGGTAAGGTTCATTCGCGAGCCTTCCAGAAGATTCTATAATAATTCGGTTACACGGACAAGCGGTGACGTGCGCGTCACATTACAACTGCTTCTGCAAAACTGTTTAGCTGCTTCAATCAGTTTAATTTCAAAGAAAATTTTTTTTAGCGCTGTTGGCAGTTGACAGATAGGACCCATTTAAGTCTTGTAATCACCAAACGAAAATTTTGTTTCATTGCTATTATGTGGTTTGTTAGTTATTTGTAACTATACTTGTTATTGTAGTAATTATTTTAAACTGTTTGTAGTAATTTTTATTTTGTAAAATACATGTTATACTTTGTTGCGTCAATGAGAAGTCGGACTTGTAGAAAAGACAACAGCTGAGCTACGGTAGCATTGACAGCTGCCAGTTCTGAGAGCATTGATTGCTCATGGAAAGCTTAGCAGTAGAGTTGCGTTGGCAAGCTATTGTGATCACCTCAGTTACCATTGCTTAAACCTGAGAAAGCACTGAACTGTACAGCTGCACAGAGGAGCAAGCAAAACAGTTTGAACCGTAACAGTTACCATTTACATCATTTAACGGTAATTTCACGGAATATTGTTTAATTAACAACTGCTACCAGTAGTTACGCACAACCATTTAGTTTGACAACAGTTGACAGTGCCCAACCATTGTAAAAGAACCATTGCAGTTTTGCCTCATCCCTAGCAATCACTAACTTTCATCCAGTAATGTTTTATCAGTATTTTATACTCTTGTCCTTTATCAGTTCACTCATTGTTTTGCTTGCTAATGTTCACGCACAGGCCCGAAACCAATTTGTCAGGGCAAATTCTAGCTTAAAATCTCTCCTGTAAGGCCAATCCTTTATGACTATTTGTCATCAGGTTGCCTGACGTTGAGAAGAGTCCAAAGTATAAATACCGCAGGGAGACAGTGCGGAAGAGGGTTGAGAGGCTGAAACTGCCCGGCCAAGATTGCGACCAGTGTGCCAAGGTCAGTAGCTTGGAGACCCAATATCTCTACTGTAGTTGTTTTAAACCTTGACAGGACAAAAAAACTCTAAATTTGCAATCTGAATCACACTGGGCTGCTTTACCAGAGATTTGTACCAATTGAAAGCTCAGTTTACAGTGCCATTCTTAATGCTGGAATCAATTCTAGCTGGAGAACCTGCTCCGACAAAACACTTCACTTCCAGGAAGTGAGGTTGGAATTCAGAAGGCGTGGGTTATCCTTGTTGGCCCATAGTTGTACAACAGCCTCATTCATGGGTGCTTAAAAAATTTAATATGATAGATATGTGCTTAATGTATTAAATTACTTTAGTTTTTATATAGCTAACTAAAAATTGTAGGTCTTTTTGAAACTAAGAAAATTAGTGTAAAATCTAACTGATCCATTTTTATTCGTGATGACTTTCTGTTCCCTTTTTGAAAATATGTGCTTATCCTCGTATCGACTTGCCCATTATAACAACCAGATCTGTTGCGTTACAGTATTATGAGGCGGCGGGACTGGACCAGACGCAGGACGTGAGGACGAGACTCAACCAGTGCTCCAGGCATAGGGATAAATATCAGCTGAGAGCCAACACACCTCCAGGTATCCTCTCCCTATCCCTTACATATATTTTTTCAAAAAATTTTAAAATAATATATGCTGGTAAAAAGTTGTAAAATCCAAAATCTATAAGCTTTTTTACTTGTTGGTATGTTTTCAAAACGGGTTTAGGGACATTCAGAAATGTTTCAGAAACCTTACATAGGGCATCCAATGCCTTCATGGTCTACATAATAAAAAACTCTATTTCAGTAAAAAATGCTAAAGAAAATATTTGTTTTAGAATAACTTTCTTATGTAAAACGATAACAAAATTAGCAATTAAAGTAAATATAGTAAAAATTATTGTAAGTGAATGTTTAAAAACTCAATTACTGAAACATTTACTCAAATTACTGGTTTTACCTAAAAAAAATGGTATGGTTTGGCGAATACTCAACTTTGGCTAATTACTCGCTTTTTCTTAACAGTCCAAACTTGATTCAAGTAGTTGGAACTATTCGAAAACGAGTTGAGTACTTGGCTAGTGCTTTTCCACGTAATTTTATCAAAGCTCGTTGTTGCTAAGTCTTTAAGAACAAAATAAGCAACTGGAAAACCTCAAAGCTTAATTTAACAACAATATTTTATCAACTGTTAAGGCATCTAAGGATGTTGACAGATCTCAAGAAATACAACCATCAAATTCACTCAAACGATTTATCGAATTTCTATTCATAGTACATGTCTTGAATAGAATTTTGTACAGCTTTTATTTATTTCATTTCTTTTGATTTGTAAAAACTAGACAAGAAATATGAGACATATTTTTTGTTGACAATTAGTTTAGGTTCTGGCATTTTTGTATTGGGGACTTCCTTATATACGATTACAGGCTGTATCATGCTGCTAGACCGATGTCAAACAACAGACTCAATGTCAAACAGTAGACCCGGTGAGTTAGAGGTGTGGGGGGGGGGGGGGTGAGGTTTAACAACTAAGCAAAGCTCTCTCACTGTTTTTTCCTCCAATATTCCGAGTCTTGGCTAGGTTTTTAATAGTAATAATTGATTGTTTTTGACCCTAACAATTTAAAAATTTATAATTTGTTACTAAAATTGATTGTTATTTTTAGAAGGGAAATAAAGCTTTAGTTCATTATTAAAATAGCAATAACTCAATCGACAATCCTGCAATTTTTGGGCTTACATATACTATACACAACTTCTTTACTGAGTTAAAAAAATTGTTATTGTTATTGTTAATTTATTACCATTAATCTGATACTAAAAAAAATTAATAATCTTTTCATTTGACCGAGCGGAAACAAAAAATATTGTTAATGCTAATATTTGAGAATTGAAACAAAAATTATTTTATGTTCAGAAAGTTTTTTGTTCGGTTTGGCAATTTGTTGGATAGATCTATGTAATTCAATCTATAAATATTGCTCTTTGTCTACTCACACATGTAGAAAACTTTTGGCAGTTTGTATCATTAACAAAAAGATTTAACAATAAGTTATTTATTATAATTTTAAGCGATTCATATTCATTACTTTAGAAGTAGGCTTCAGAGTTTTTAGTAATTGTTAAAAGCTTAAAATACACTGATTGACATTCTATCCATAGGTTTCTGGGATCCAGTTCTGCCGACAACTCCAGAAGATAGCCAGGTGGATCACTTCTGATAGATAGGTGGATTGCTTCTGATGAATTTAGCATAAGTTGAGAGAGATTATTTATTGTTTATAGACTAAGTTGATCTTAGCCATTTTGTCTATGAATACTCCTATTAATTAAGCAGGGCGCACCCTAGATTCAGCTAAGTTCGGTTCAGTTATTTTTCATCCCCCGAAAAGGTCAGAATTAATACAACCGAAACCGAGCAGACAGAAAACTCAAGGATCACCGAGTATTATCTTTAAGTCTGTGTGGAACAGACCAATTTTGACCATTTTGACCAATTCGATTCGGGTTCACTCGGACCTAGGAGTGAGGTCTTCAGGGATCATTGTTCTGCCCTCCAGTAAATGCAATCTTCACATTTCTTATCTCATAAATACTCAATTTACATGGGTTTTAATTAGGGGTCTCAATCCCGGACCTAAATTCCGATCCTGGGATTTCGGGATTGACAAAAGCCGATCCCGGGATCCCGGGATTGGTCCCGGGATTCCCGATTTCTATTTAGGCCTACGTAGAATATTAAATTATTGTTTGAGAACAACGCTTATAGAATTTTTTATTAAAACTAACTATAATTTTATTTTACAAACTCGTTAAATCGTGCTTGTTGACGTTTAATTACCTGTTGTTCCAAATTTTTGAATGGCTTTTATGCTGTGTGTGCTTGACAAATGAGTGTACAGTCCATTCTTAGAACCGCCTAATGGTTTTAAAACAAATTTGCGAATCTTACATTGCACCGTTTTCCCGTCCTTTTATCTAAGACGAAAAAACTAAGGAGCGATAAGGAAGCTATTGAGTACTGTCCCATTACATTTCAGAAATAAGTTGTTATTGTTGAATTGAATTTTGGTGTGGATAAAGTAAACTTTGGGAATGGTGATTAACAGCCAACTAAAGGTGCATAAATTAAAAGAAAAACTACTTTGCTATTAATTATGGATATTTAAATATTAATTTCCTAAAACATTTTATTTTTAAACATTTGTAAACACGACTTTTGCAGTAGTTAATACATTCAGATCACGCAAAAATTGAAAAACAATGATTTGTTTTTAATCCCGTCAATCCCGGGATTCAGAGACTCTAATCCCGGGATTATCAGGTACTAAAAAGCGGCCGGGATCCCGAATCCCGGGATTGAGAACCCTAGTTTTAATGCCTCTGCATTTACAGGGCTTGTAGCGGGTTATTTTTTATTTTTTTGCTCTTGGTTATTTTTGTTATTTTTTAAAATTTTGGTTATTTTTTTAATTCTTTTCAACCTCGAGAGTTGCTACAAGCCCTGTATTTGTTTTATTTCTTTCCAAAAAGAAATTTACAACTTTTTATAAACTACTGTATTACCTATAGGTTTACTCTAATAAATAATATTAAAAGTCAAGTTTTAATACAAAAGTGTGAATTAAGTTTTATTTTAATATAATTTTAAAACTCTGGATTTTGATCATTAGTATATTGACACAAGAGAATTTATTTTCTATACTTGGCATGAAATTTGGCATCTATTACTCTCTAGATGTGCCCTTTGTGTGTTTGGAATACATACTTGCTGAATGATGGCTTTTATTTGGCTTCATCCTAAAGCCTTGCCGAATTTGTTTTCCATCCGCTGTTATAGTCACGTCAACTTTATGTCATACTAAGGTAATAATAAATAACCACTTTATTTAAACACCACCTTTGATTTATGCTTTATAATACACAAGTAAATTTAGCAGTAATAAGCAAATTAAATTAAATAATTGAGTAAATTTTATAATATACCAGCATAATTGAAATATACTTATAAATTTATGGGCCTTGATGGCGAGGCGAACATTTTGTACTTCTACTGCACAAAAGTAATTGAATTGAAAAAAGTCTTCTTTGTCAGAATCACAGCCAAACATAATGTGAACTGTGATCAACCACTCATGCTAGACTGACAAAAAATCAGATTGGAGTCACATTGGGCAGAAGAACGTACTTTACCAAAATTCACTGTACTGGTAAACTCTGAATCTAAAAGGGCGGAGATTATAAGACGAACCGGACGAGCTGAATCCAGACTAGTGGGCACCCTGCTTTTCCTATAATCTAATAAATTGTGATACGCTAATATACCATGACATCAGAGTTTTGTACAAAAGCATGTCAATAAACCTCTTTAATAATGTAATCCTGAACTTTTATTTCAACTTATTTCTTTTTAACCTTTATTTTTAAAAAAAGTGCTGTATAATAAACTTATCCAAAAATGTACAGAAAATCTTTTGAAATTTGGAACCAAAAACCTTATGCTCTAAACCAATATATACCCATATTAAAGGTTTTATAAGTAAAATAGATTGACTACGTGGACTCTCCAGAAGTAAAGTAAAGAATAAGATTGTCTTCAGAATTGCATCAGACTTGTAGTTCAGATTTTCAATATTGTTTATGATAGTAAAAAAATTATTACTTTACTATTGCTTGCAAACTTAATGAGGATTTTGCCCTTTGGATAGCAGTGTTGAGTACAAATTAATTAACATGTAGATTACTTTATCAGCTTTGTTTTGTGACTTCATAATACTGAGGATGGTACTGATTGTGTGATATAATGTGAGCTCTGCTGCCATAATCCTTTACAATAAAAATTTCATCCATAACTAATTTTTTTTTTTTTTTTTTTTTGCTTTTGTCTGTGAGTACATTTCAACCAAAATCTGTGATTATTTTAGTAAATTTGGTTTCCCCAACCTGCATTCAGTATAATCATATTTGAATGAACAAAATATTTTCTATACATGGGAAGTGAGTATGCATGTTCACTGCCAATATGAAAAAGGGGAATTTTAGGCAGTTAGCATTTACATTATGCAGATCTCAATTAGGTGAGGCTGAGGCCACAAACCGAGTATTATTTACTTATGATATGTTTATAAATAAGCGAGTTATATGGTTTAATTGTTTGATTCATCTTCTATAAGGTTAATATTGAGACAACCTGGTATGATTACCAGCAATGGATGTGCCGATCTGGCTAGTTCGCGAACTCATCTAAAGATTTACCACTTAACATGTCTGTACAAAATTTCATGAGGATCAGACCGTTTTACAAATTTTATCATGCTCTCAGACAGACAGACACACACTCACATATACATGTAACAATAAACAAATGATGATTTTGGCATATGGGGGCACTAACATTTATGATTAAATTAACATAATCAACAAAAATAGATTGAAATAAATTGCCCGTTTTCCCTTAGCCAAATGTCAACTATTTTACTTAGTTTTATTTTATTTGCTATCTTGCCTACCTCCAAGACAGAAGTATTTTTAATGTTTTTATCGGGAAGAGGCCAAACCTGGGTCTTACCACTAACTGCAAAATTTTTCTACAAAATAGCACCATTAACTCATAGCCAAACATCAAATAGCAATTGGCCCATGGCGACGGGCAGCTAAGGTTAAAAAAACTGGATCCAGTCTTACCCAGTTCAGGATTTAATCTGGCAAACCCCAGATTGTGAGATGAGCATTTCATCCACTCGGCTATCCAGCCAATTCTGCGTTAACTTGTTGTAACTGTAACTGAAGATAACCTTGAAAAAAATTTCAAAGACAATTGTAGTGCACCATAGTTAAATTGTAGAATCCTATAATTTTTTTAATTTATTTAAAAATAATTGATCAACCGATATTATATAATTGTACTTGTCTTTGAGGTACAACATTGGCTTGTCTCCTGCTGAGCATCCCTCTTCATTCTAAGGGCAGGTCGATTAAGAGAAAGGGGTCTGGTGTATTAAAACATTATTAGTGAACCAAAGTGCTATTTTCCTCCTATTCCATCGCATAGATTTAAACAAATCCTAAGTCTAAATAGCGATTCAAACTAAAATACACTCTGATATTTGGTAAACAATTGTAAATGTAAGATGTTGAAGTGAATGGCCCCAGTTGCTGGAGAGATAAAATGACCGGAACCAACATTGAAGTCGGGCTGTTAAGAAGAAAAGTCACTCTCCCAGAGCATGATCATTGTAATCAAAGTGTATTTTATCAGAGCTGTGATTTGCAAAATAGAGTCATAACACAGATAACCCAGTGTGAATTTTTTACGTCCATGAGGGTTAATGGAACTCGCCACAAAATTTAACCATTTCAGCTGTATTCATAATGACTTCAATTTTGTTGTCATTTGTTTTGTTTTTTTACTATTTACCACTCAAATTTGCTCTTAACTTGCTTTGGAATCCTGGACGATGCCTGAGAAATAGTAATTGTTGCAATCAGAGGTTAACGTTAAGAGATAAGTCCCATGTTCATATGTTAAGCTGTAAATAAAGTAAAATTAGTTTGAACTAATGCTAAACAGGTAGTGCCACAGTCACAAAAATTAAGCCATTTGTAATGTACTTAAGTAATGCACTTTCCTAAAATTGTTAAGACATATTGGCAAAGCTACAAAAAATACCTTTAACAAAACAAACATTGAAAATCATCCATCTGTTAACAAGAGATCACTCCAAAGAAAAACTCCCTACTGTATTATTATTATTAATGATATCTATATTATTAATTCTGTAAGCGATTTTTTTCAATCAAAATTGTGAGAGTTTGACATCTCGCAGGATGATGGGAGACGGCTCAAATTAAAGGTCTTGGTCCCAGGGGGTCGGGAAAAATATCAGATTATGTCCAAATCTACCAGAAAATGAGAAATAACGAAAAATGTCTTCCATTTAAAATGCATTGGAATTGAAAAACGTCTGCTTTGTTTACATTAAACATGTGGTGCTAATGCTTGATTCAAAGCCATGGTAGATGTTGACATGTGGGATTTTTTTTCAAAATGCAGCTAACCATGCACGTTCAATGTACTATAACAAAAAATATTTTAAATTTAAGAGTTTCTGATTTTATAACAATTAAGGGTTTGAGTTTTTTCATAATTTAAAATTATAAAAAGTTAAGTACGTCTGTATAGTTTAGGTTATAACGATGCAGATTTAATACCAAATGATCTGTATATATATATATATATTATTACGTAAGGGAAATTTTTGCGCCGAAATTGTGGGCATTTGGATGGGAGGGGGCTGAAATTGAAGGTCTCCATCCCAGGGACTCGGCGAAAATACTGAAATTGCTTTGAGCTTACTATAAAATGAAAAATAACGTAAAATAACTGTCATTTAAAAACCATTGGGATGTAAAAAGGTCTGCTTTGTTTCTTAAAACCAAATGCTAGATATAATCATAATTTTGTGGATCCAAAAGCCTATTTTTTTTTAAGAAGGTATTTTGTACTATAGTAAAGAAGGATTATGCTTAGGGGCTATTAGCCCCTTCAAGCCTCTAGTTAATTATTTATCTTTCTAAAATAAAAACTTTTTTTCTGGTCAAGATCAAGCAGTAAAAACTTGTTAACTAAACCCGATTAATTCATCACAATAGTTTCCTACTGAAACTGAATCTCTGTGGTTCATAGTGGATGTGTAACTAGCTGCAAACCTTTTAGATAACAAATTCATAGTCAACAATTAATTCAAAAATTTAAATCAAACGACATGCATAATAATTTAATGCATATCTTTCATCTTGTAATATATTTCACTCTCTTAAACATAAGTTGCTTGTCAGTTTCTAGCTAATTTTTTCAAGGCTTTACAAAAACATATTCTACTCAACACTATAATCCTACTAATATTTTAAATTTTAAAGCTTGTGAATTTGTTTATTTGTTTGTATGAAGTTACATCGCGCCTAAATTACTGAAACAATTTACATAATATTTGGTAGAGGATAGACAATTCTAGACTAGGACCTAGGCATATTTTTCTTTCCTAAAACCTATTGAATAATTTTGAACTAGGGCTGAGCCTCAGGTAACTTCTAGTTTTATTTTGTTCCACTCTCACATTCGAGGACGGCTAGACCTAGCCCAGGACTGTTTTGCACATTACTTCAGACTAGTACTAGCAGGCCGGGGGGACAGGGGGACGGTGTCCCTCTGCGCCCTCCCCTTAAAGATATAATCGGCGCCCTCTTGACACTACAAAATATTTAATTTTTGAATTTTTTGTAGTAAAAACTTGAAAACATTCTGGTTTTTTTTTTGTTTACGATGCCGGCTAATTCAACTATGCTTGGTCATTTTTATAAGAGCCATGTTTTCCACCCTTTCTACTAAAGCAATTATTTGCTGTGTTAAGGTTGACTTGTCTGCATCACGCACTACCAGTGTTGAAAGAAAACGGGGATTTACCCAATTTTCAGGTATTTTGTTGGCCGATCGGGGATTTTGCAGGGTATGCTGTTCCTATTTGGGCACATTCACCTAGTTCAATGATTTGCCTTGACCAGTAACAAAGTCATACCGAAATTACGGCTATTTTATTTTCTTTAATTAAAGTTGTTAATAATTAAGAACAAATACACGAGCAGGAGCGACGCGACCGGGTGGAAATGAGTTTGTCTATAGACTGGTTAATAACCGTCTTTGGCATGGGCCTCTTGTTATTGTCTCAATCTGCTAAATGAAATAAAGTAATAATAGGCAGTATTGCCAGAGACCGCCCGGTGTTGGGTACTTTGTGGGGATAAGAAAACCCAGGTTAAACAGGGGAAGTTAGACTTGGGCAGCGGGGATTTACTAAACACTCTCGATATTAAAAAAATAAAGAAACACATAAGGCAAAGATTTTTTAGGCCTACTAAAACTAAACGAAATGTTGATAAAAGATTTAAAAAATTTTGTTTTAACGGTAAGAGAATATTGATGGTAATACATTTCTTTTTGATAGCGTTCTAGATATTAAAGAAACAATTTATCTTTTTTTTCAAGTATAATGACCGGAGACTGCCTACTTTTTGGGTATTTTGAATCACTTGTGGTGATTTTTTTGGGTACTTACCCGGTTTTTGGTATTTTTAAAGGTTTTGTGAGGATTATTGCCGTCTTACTGGGTAGAAGCGGGGATTTTTCGTGGAGTTGAGGGTAAAATGCCAGATCCCATCTGAAAATGCCAGATCCCGTCTGATAGCACTACGCACTACCACGTCACACCTGCTGTCTGCAGGACGCGGGTGCCCGTTTCCATTCTAAAGTATCTCTTGGCAATATTTGTTATTGTTATAGTGACAAAACTAACTTGAAACTGCTAGATTTTTTACTCCTTTTTCTCGGCGGACAAAATTCAACATACGAAAATTAATGGTATGGGTCTGTTCAAAATCAAAATCAAAATCTCTTTATTGCCATTAAGTAAGAATATTACAATAGGCCAGGTCACATTGCGGTGGCATCACCAAGTCAAAAAACAACGTTTACATCAAGTTTACAAAGAAAGACAATTGGCGCTTCAGCATCAGCAAAAATAACATAGTTACAAGATATAAGACAGGTTTAAAATGTAACAGTCATAAACAATATGAATGAATAACAGAAACAAATCCAACAAAAATTATCAACAATATGAATAAAAGATTTAGATTGAAAACAAGCATCTTAACCTAAAAACATATTTCAGAATCCTTGAGTGCCATAAATTCATCTTAGTAGTCACTGGCGGATGACGTCTGTTCTCCATACTTAAATCCATGATTTGATCACGTCCTCTCAATGGTCATCTCTTGTGGTTTTTAGATGATGGATTTATTTTTGATTAGGCAGTTTTATATAATGAAAGTTAGTGGTAATTTTCCTCTGATCGCAATTGGAAATTCGCAGTTCAACATTAACATATATAATTTTAAAACTGTTTGTAGATCTATATTAAATACTTTAATTTGCTAACTTAATTTAGTTTTTGTTACAGCGGATTTACGGATAGCGGCGGATAAAGAACGAATAACTTGGTGAAAAATGAATATCCTACTTCTTTAGTTATTTAAAGGGTGTTTTAATAAAAAACCTGGGAAATATGAATTTTCCTAAATGCGAACAGGGGTCAGCCTTGCTGTTTGGGTTTCTGGAGTTGCACAGCTCGTTTTCATGGATTGCCTAAAAACGCGAGTTTACAGGTCATATTTTCTAACATTTCCCGGGGGAGAATCCCCAGACCCCCCAGTGGTTGGAGCCCCCCAAGGAAAATGCATATGTGCACCACTGCCTTTCGCCCTCGTCATACTTTGTCTTCCGCCCTTTCGACGGACCCAGCACGGGCCTGAGTAATAGTGGGTCACACATTATTACCACAGCGGAAAAGCTATTGGTGAGTGGCAGGATTTGAACCTGGGCCCCCAAGACCAAAGTCCCGCGTTGTATCCACTATACCAGTTCGCTCTCAAAGTAACTTCTAGTATAGTTTATATATCTATCAAACAACTGAAAAAATAGAATAATTAGTTAAATGTTAATTCTAAAGGTTCAGAATGTAGAAGGAAAATGTTTCCACATTGAGTTCCACTCAAATTCAAGGAACCAAAAGAAGTTATGCGGAGGATAGCAGTTGTCATCCCTCTAAATGCAATCAATGCTGAAAATCAGTTTAATAATTTTAGTTTATGATAGCTAACTTTGTTTATAATTTTCACTTGCCTTTAGATATTACAAGTCATAATCTTCATTATCTTGAAATATATAGGGTACAGTAGACTCTTTCTTACCCAAACACCTTTTAACTAAACGTCTGTTTAATCGGAGACTAGACTCCATAGAAGTGTTATTTTTTTACCGACACAAAAGTTTATCAGGACGTGATCAGCAGTAAATGGACATTACTGTATTGGCAGTTCTTGTGGGAATGATTTGAGACCAGTAATCTCAAGTCTACATCAGAGTACTTGCTTAAACAGTATGTGTTATAATATAACCTATTTAGGGAAGTTAGTTTAACACGTTGAGTGCGGCATGACGCGGCATACGCGTCATGTGATTGCAGCGCGGGGGGCGGATGACGCAGACGTCGCGTCACCTGCAGCGCTCGGCTTTTTGGTTCAGTGCGAGCTCAGCTCTTGACGGAGGCGGACTGTACGCTGTCCGCTCCTCGAATACATACCACATGTTAGTCGAGTGGCGTCAGCTTCCCGCGCCGTGCGTTTTTTTGCTTTCACCGAGTGATTTATTTACTGTTGTGGTATTCTGTGTTGTGCTATGTCCGCATTTTTGAAGACCTAAGCACTTATTTTGCCGCAGCCAACGTGTTAACCGGAAAACCTATTATCCGAATGGGTCTCGGTCCTTAGATATCCGGGGTAAGAGGGAGTCTACTGCACCTTCCCTACAAGCGATAACAGCCTAGAACTGGCCCCAAACTAGTCACACTTGTCAACTAAGGTTAAGTGCCATCTTTGTTGCAGATCTACTGCAGCAGTGGCAAATGTGTTGAATAAACAGTTTTTAAAATAATAATAATAAATATTTTATTTTAATAGTTTTAACTATGTATTGGGGCAATTAAGACAATTTCTCTATAAATAAATAAATTAACAATAAGAGAGATTAATGGTTCCTTCTTTTTTGGGTACGTTTGTACCTGCACTTCAAACAAACAAACTACGCTTACACATCTCAAACAAAGCTATTTTGAAGAATATAACATTACAAAACAGTTAAAAGAAACTTTTAAAAAATAAGGTTTTACATAAAAAGCCTTTTTTCCACACAATTTGGCCAAACGCCTGGTTTATAAAAAATAAAATATTCATAGCCATTTTTAATTTAGAAAAGTCCCACCTTCCCCTACCATTTAATACATGGAAAAATACCCCTCCAGGTGATTTAGGGCCACCTGTCAAATTATTTGACAACCCTTATACCAATAATATACATTACTTCAATTGTTTAATATTCATCACTTTTATAGATTGTTCTTTGTGGCCTTTGTTCAAAAAATATGTCAGCCACTTTGCCAATGTCTACTCAACGTTTCCTCATCCTATATTGTTATAATATGGTTTTTATGGCAGACTTTTTTCAATCTTATACTTTTTAGCCAAGTATATTAAATATTATTTTATATTCATTTCAACAATCAATATTATTTTTATGTTATTGTTACATGTGTCTCAACCTTGTACTACAAGAGTTATCAAAATTATATACATTATCTTTTAGTATATCCTTATGTCACGTTTCCCAATGCTCTTAATATATCTTCAAATAATCCTGTCTAAAGATATCTTCCAAATACAATTTTTTTTTAAATAATCATCAATCTGTTTACGTAACATTGGCGAAAGCTTTCTTTAACCTTTGTACTGTTATCACACATGCGAGCAGTGTGCAAAATTGTTTTTTTCTATCGCAATTTAAGAAGTGATTGCTCAAGACGGCGGGTCCTTGACCCTAAACACTGCCCTCTGATAATGAGGTAACGTTTTTGGCATGGATTATCTACAATTGGTGATATTAATATAAAAATAGGATTAATACTGTGGTTAGTGCTTGGTTCTGACATCTGCCCTCACAGAGCCAAACACAACACACCTGTGGTAAGTTGTGAATATTTTTTTTTTTTTTAACTGATCAATAAGACATTGAGAATAAATAAAATTGTTTACTTTGATTGAGTTCATTATTTGCAAAAATGTAACAAAACTAATAAAATATAGCAATATACATACAATTGAATTGATACCTAAAAAAGCTAAAAATTAATGCATTAAGGAGTTGGTGTTTTGATAAAAATTTGATGGAGTACTAATACAGCTTACCATTAATTTTCGAAATTAGTATTTTTAAATTCCAAAATTGTTTCTTTAAATTTATTCTGAGAACTTGAACTTCTATGAATATTTTTGTAAAAATTTAAAGCTATGCATTTTGTTTAATTGCTTCATTGCTTCCACAACTTAATAAGTCCTTTTTAAAAGAGCATTGTACTCATTTTTGAGCTTTGTGACCAGTTTTAAAATCAGGAACTTCAGCCAAGTCCACAATTTTCCAATTTTACAATGCCTTCAAACGATTCTGCATTCAAATATGAAGTGGCTTGATCTAGACTCTTCACAACAAAAATAAATTAATATTTTGCGCAAATATTAAGTTTTTGAACCAATTGAAATTCAAATATTTTCAAAATCTCTAAACAGCTATAATGTGGATATAAACTTTAACTTCACAAAAATGATATTATTCAACAGCACAGTTGTATATATTTTCAATGCCTTTAAACTTAATGAATTAATCAATGAGTGAACAAAGTGATTTTCTGTTAATTTATTCTGAGAACTGAAGCTTCAAAAGTGAATGAGAATCTTGAGTCATGATCACTGATCTGAATCAGAGGTTTTGTGGATCTGAGGGTGTTTGTATGTTTGTGTAGAACCTGTGATCATATTGCTTTCTTTCTTCTTGTGACATGTTGATTGTGCAGATGGAGAACGTAGAGCTTTACTTGAGCTACAACGCAGTGCAGAGGCGAGACGCCGAGAGGATTCTCGGAGAGTTCTCATCCAGGCTCTCGTGGTCTAACGATGAGACAGTTCTCGACATCGGCTGTGGCCCAGGCGATGTGACTACAGAGGTCTTGCTTCCACACTTACCCAAGAACGCAAATCTGGTAAAATCATACTTTTAAAATATTTAAATATTAAATCAGAATGTCTATTAAAACTACCTGCCCAATCATATTCAAACTACTACTGAATTGATTTTCTTTGGATTTTTTCTTATGAGACTTCATACCAAAGCCAACTTCCTCTGTCTTTTTTTTACTTTATCAGTATCAAACATAATCATTTATTTGATTGATGAACATTTTATTTCATGTTTCCCCTCTTCTCCAGGAGCAAGTAACATTCCAGAAAGGATTCGTCCATTGTTTTTCAATTATTGCTCTGGGTTATCGAGTAACTCAAGAATGTCCTTCTTTTTTTCGATAACATGGCGATAGTGTACATGACAATAGTGTTTGTCAAAATAAATTATTAGAAGTTCTACCTAACTTGGGCTTAAATAACCAGGCCATTTCATGGGATAAATCCTCTTTCACCGACAGAACTTATTTATTTAATTAATATTGATAATATGAGAACCTATCATAAATCTGAAAATGTTTAAAATATACAGTTCCTCAGGGGTCTATATTGGTCCTTTGCTTTTTCTATGTTACTATGCTACATCAACAGCCTGGCTAATTTATTAAAATTTGACAAAATTACATTGTACACAAATGACAAAATTTTTTTTAAATCTGAAAAAAATTATAAAGCATTGACCATTCTGCTTTTTGTCAACTCACAACCATCCAAAAATATTAAGCTGAACAGAATCTTGTAATAAATTCTGAACAACTAAATTTACTTCTCAGCACTAAATAAAATAAGTGACATGCCTCTGACAAACATCATGTTGAATGATGGTCAGCTAGAGGAAGATCAAGTGATAAAATATGTTGGTGGGAATGTAAATTGGGATGCCCAAATTAAAAGTATTTGTAACAAGGTATCCTCCAGACTCTTTGATTTTAGAAAATTATCTAAAATTGGTGACATAAAAACTTATAAATGAGATGTTATAATGAATAAACAATTATATCCTTAAGATGAGTTCTTTAAGCTGATGTAAAAAAATATTTTATTGCACTATCTTCTGTTTATTTTTGTAATAGTTATATATTAGTTTAGAATTCTTGTTGTGATGCCATTCCATACATCTTGTACTAATTTAACAGAGACGTTTTGGATTTTATTTGATTACTTCATTACAGACTACAAAGTGGGGTGTGCTGTTACTTATCGAGCCCTTACAGTGGAACTTTGCTGTGCACTTAAATTCTATTTCAGACGTTGTGGTTCAACGTAACCGTGATAGATTCTATTTGTGACATTTAGCAGAATGGGGAGAATGTTACTTATTTAAAAAATCTGAGGGAGTAGACTCAAGGTGATATAAAATATATAATCCATATTTTCTATTGAACTTTTCGTACCAAAAAGTTATTCTAAACCTTTGAAATATTTTAGGTCAAATACCATGCAAATTTCAAATATGGCAAAATTATGGTCACCTTAATCATGTGTCAACTGATTATTAAACTTGAAATTTAATTTAACTGGCCATATTTCATGCAAACCTCAATTTGATTTATTATTTGTATTTTACAGAATAGTTATTGAATTGCAAAGTGTCAAATGACACAAGAGATTGTAGAAGCCTCTAAGAGGCGGAGCCAGGAACAGAGCCCAAGGCACAGTTCCTGAACAACAACTGATGTGTGGATTCTGTAAGTACAGGGCAATAATCAGGTAATTCTCGAAAGATTTAAACTGACTGAAAAAATCAACTTCTGAAATCAGTTTTAATCTTTTGACGGCCTAGGTTTCCATTGATTTGAAATCAACTGGATTTTTATGGAAAAACTTGATTTTTAAATTGTTGGTTTTGGAAATGTTGAGTTTTCGATATTAATTTCCAAACCTTGATATTATTTTGATTGGAAAGTAGACTCATCTTCATTGTAATGTTTCGACTGACCGTCCGCCGATTTTTAGATAGATTTTATCGAAGAGATTCCTTACCACTTAGTGACTCTTCATGATTTTCTATTTGTGACTGAACAATTGGTTTATAACTGTGAAATATTTGGAAATGTGTACATAATTTTATTTACATCATACTACACAGAAACAGCTATTTCAATGCCTCAATGGCAAGAAAGTTACTCTTAGTTGATAACTGCATGATTCTGAGACAAACATGCAAGTAAACTGCTGATTGAAACAATAAACGTAGGTGTTTGCTTATTAGATTTGAAGAGTTGAGTGATGTAGTGTTTATACAATAAATATATTAGAGGTATGCGAGTACTCAAGTATCGAGTTTTTTCAAGCCGAGTTTACACTATTCGACTCGACTCAAAGTTTTAAAAAATACTCAAAATTCAAGCCACGTGGTTACTCCCGTCGTTTACCTAGAATTTGATTGAATTTTATGGTCGTTTTAACACACATCTTTGACCACATCGGCGAACAATCCTTTAATTTACTTTAATTGAAGAGTTTTTAAAATTATTGATATCAATAGATTTGTACCATTTCATGCCTTTCAAGAATTTGCGGTTACTTCTTGTTCCTTCTGTTACTTAAAAAAAAAACATGCAGGCAGATATTTGAACTAAACATTGACTTAGGTTTAATGAGAGCAAATATTTAAGATGGCCTGAGCTTTGGTCATTTTATTATTTTAAAACACAGGAAAACCAAATCCAGTTCAAGATATTTAAATTTTGCCTTAATTTAGTTGATATCATTTGATATATACTTGCTCTTAACTCAGGATCACCTCTTAGATGAATAAAATTGTGGAATTAAATTTGATTTGAATAATATTATTTATGGCATTAGAGTTATGTGGAAGTAGAAAAACTATTATGCTAGTTAAAAAAAACTCGACTCTAAAAAAGCTCAAAACAAAAAAAACTCGACTCTAAAAAAACTCAAAACTTGAACAAGTATTTAAAGACTCGACTCAACTTCAAAAATCAATACTCACACACCTCTAAAATGTATTGTTGTTAAAAAATTTATTATTTTTTCTAAGTAGTATGATGTAAATTATCGCATGATACTTGTCAGGTTGGTTTTATCGTAATCCCATGAGAATCCCGCACTCGCCTCTAACTCACGCAGGAACTATCGTGCTCATCCGGTTAAACAATACAATTTCGTTACACTGCTATTAACAGCTATTTTTGTTAAGTGTTTTCACCTGCGAAAATTCATCATTATATTGTTTACAAAGGCAAAACAATGTTTACTGTGGAAAAGAAATCCTTACTCTTTTTTATTTTTCTTCCAATATAAACAAACATTGTTATTGAACGAACAGTATCGTTCAAAACCGTTTGAAATTTGTTTGCATATTTAAAATTTTTTGATGTGTGAGATTTTTAATCAAGTAAAAATCAAGTATTATCATTTTTAACCAATGTATATACCTATTTCCTCTTCCCAGGCATTTATTGATTCCATTAACATGTACTAAAGCCATAAATAAATTTTCCAATATTGCAGTAATAAAAGCATTTAGTAACAGTAATTTCAATCTAATTTTGAATCCTATTTTAATTTTCCTTCTAATTTTAAGGTTGGAGTGGACCTCAGTTCTAACATGGTTGAGTTTGCCAATGAGAAGTACGCCAACGACAGGATTTCCTTCAAGACCCTGGATATTGCCACCAAAGACATCAAGAAACACTTGCCCGAGAAACACTTTTCAAAGATCTTCTCCTGCCACTGCTTACACTGGGTGCAAGATCAAAGGTTAGTACTATGTTGTCTGTTATGATTTCTTTGTCAAGACCTTTTGCAGTTAATTACTTTTTTAATTTATTAACAGCAGAACTCTGAATACCTTAATTAATTTGGGATTAGGTACATTCAGGTAACAAAAATAGTGGATGGTTGCATACAACTCAGAAATTTAGAAAATAAGTCACATACACAGAAATAAACTTATTATTACATTAACTGCAAATAATACGAAATACTCAAGTGCAACTACATTGCAAACAACTAGAGAATATATTATGAACGCTACAATACATAAAATGTTAAATGATATCTGTAACATACATTCTTTAAATATTTATTATTTCACCAAAGATTAATTCGGATGACAGGGAATTCAGTTGATTGGGGTTTGGATAGTTGGAGTTCTACTATACTATTATTCATGTCTCATTCTTTTGTAATCCCATAAATGTTTAAAACCTTTTTTCTATTTTTCATTGTAGATATAATGTAGTTGCAGTGCAAACAGTATTCATCCGAAAGAATGCAATGGGGTAATTGCAGAGGATCCTATGGGGTAGTTGGAGAGGATCAAGCTGGGAATTTGTTCAAGATACATCCTAAGTAGTAACTGCCTAACTTAACACCTATACCGAAACCCCCTAACTTAACACCTATACCGAAACCCCCTAACTTAACACCTATACCAAAACCCCCTAACTTAACACCTATACCGTAACCCCCGGTAAAATTTCACTTGTTGATATTGGCAACACTGCTAAAGCGCTGGCACTATCCCTCCCAATACCTTCCTCCCTCCCCTTCCCCTTGACCTTCGCACAGTTTTTTTTTTTTTTCAATTTGAGTGGTTCTTCCATCCTCGACTTTCCGAATTTCAATTATGTGCCGGTCTCAGAGTCCGCAGGTTTCCAGTTTCAGTTTCCGTTAGTCTGTTGTCCATTATTTCTTATACGGGAGTCTCACAGACCGAGGGTTTTGGTTACTGATTATTTATTTTCCGTCCATTATGTTATATGGGAGTCTCACAGACCGAGGGTTTCAGTTAATGTTTCACAGTGAGGGTTTTGGTATAGGTGTTAATAGCCTGTGATGGGGCTGGTAATATTTCAAAGTAATATATCTAATATAACTAATATGACAAAGCCAACGCTGATATCTTAAATTTTCTCAATCCCGTCATGTTTACAGACAATTAGGAGAGAATCTGTCGACGTTGCTGCGACCCGGCGGGGAGCTGCTGGCCGTCATGACGCCCTCCAGTCAGCTGTTCCTGGCTCTCAAGCTCCTCAGCGAGTTCCAACAGTTCAAGGAGTACTGCCAGGTCTGTCTCTTCATATAAAAATTACTGTCAGGATTTACAAAAAAAACCCCTTTATTAAAACAAAAAACAGAAATTAATCAGAAATAAAAATATTACAGAACTTTAAAGCTTGGTGAATTGATCGTATGATATCAATCACCCTATGATCACTTGCTGTAATAGTTCAGTAAAATATGTCCAAAAAAAGACCAAACTGAAAAAAAATTAGCCCCAACTTAAAACTTGGTATACAGGTCATCTTTAGGCTCTAGTTGAAGAATCCGATGAGTCCATAAAAATTCAGGGGGTGGAAGGCCCCTTTTTCGAGGGGGGAAGGGGGGGAAGGTTGTATTTTTTTGTAAATGCAATAACTCCGGTGAAAAAGGTCCGATCCATATAAAATTTGGTGTGGGCTTTTAAAACAGTATATTTTAACACTACATAAAACTTTAATTTGATCGTGTCATCCTAAGGGGTCCAAAGGGGGGATTTAACACCTCAAAAATGGGTTTTTTAATTTTTTGGTACCCAAAAATTAAAATTATGAAAATTTTGTTTTATTTTTTGAATTCAGCTCAAAAAATTAAACAATTCAGTATATTTAATTATTACTCTATGACCATTGGTTGCCGAGATATTGAAATTGGTAAACACAGTACGTTGTCCAATATAACCTCAAAATGTACAGAAACTTATAAATCCCGCTTATTTTTTATCATTTATCAACGATATTTTGTATTTGGCTTCCTATAGTTGAGTTTTAATGGATTATGGCTCATAAGTCCCACTTTTCTTCATCCCCTTGTCATCAAACCTACATACTCATTTCCTATGTTATTTAAATGGGAAAACATTATGATATGTCAATTTCTCTTATATTTCCGGTTCTAATGACAATAATGAAACAGTTTTAGACTTATTTTACTAGGAAAATCTTTGGCTTTCAGAATAACCATTAACAGATTAATTTGGTTGGGTTTAAGGCTAGTTGAAGTGCTATTATCCATGTTGTATTTTTTAAAATTATTTTTGTTTTTAATTGTTAATAATGAATATCTCAGCTCTTAAGAAAGAGAATGCATTTGTTTTGGTCTTGAATTGCTCCGTAAATTTTTTTCTTTTATTTAACCTATAATTTGATAAAATTGGTTTTGATTTGGATCAGTTATAATGCGTAATTCAATTAAAAAATAAGTTTTTTTTAAGTTTTACTTACAGTGAAAGAGTGATACCTCCGGTTCTAAAGGAGATAAAAAGTTAGTTTTGGTCTCAAATTAAACAGGAACGTAGCAGCTTTAATATGAGCTATTATTCGATAAAATTGGTTTTGGTTTGGCTCAGTTATAATGCGTAATTCACGGAAAAAAATAATTTTTTTAAAGTTTTACTTACAGTGGAGGGTGATACCTCCGGTTCTAAAGGAAATAAAAAGTTAGTTTTGGTCTCAAATTAAACAGGAATGTAGCAGCTTTAATATGAGCTATTATTCCATACAATTGGTTTTGGTTTGGCTCAGTTATAATGCGTAATTCAATCAAAAAAATTTTTTTTTTAAGTTTTACTTACAGTGATAGGATGATACCTCTGGTTCTAAAGGAGATAAAACGTTTGTTATGGTCTTAAATCACTCAGTGAACCATTGGCTTTCACTGAGGCTACAGATCATTTGAAACCGTTAATTTTAAGAGGAGCTATAAACCTTAAATTAAAAATAAAATTTTTAAAAATTTTGTTTTTATGACGATAAAACATTACAACTCCCTTCAATATCAACCAATCTACATGATTTATAGGTCAAATGAGAGAAAATAATTTACAGAGCAATTCAAGACCAAAACAAATGCATTCTCTTTCTTAGGAGCTGAGATATTCAATATTAAAAATCAAAAACAAAAATAATTAAAAAAATACAACATTGATAATAGCATTTCAACTAGCCTTAAACCCAACCAAATTAATCTGTTAATGGTTATTCTGAAAGCCAAAGATTTTCCTAGAAAAATAAGTCTAAAACTGTTTCATTATTGTCATTAGAACCGGAAATATAAGAGAAATTGACATATCATAATGTTTTCCCATTTAAATAACATAGAAAATGAGTATGTAGGTTTGCTGACAAGGGGATGAAGAAAAGTGGGACTTATGAGCCATAATCCATTAAAACTCAACTATAGGAAGCCAAATACAAAATATCGTTGATAAATGATAAAAAATAAGCGGGATTTATAAGTTTCTGTATATTTTGAGGTTATATTGGACAACGTACTGTGTTTACCAATTTCAATATCTCGGCAACCAATGGTCATAGAGTAATAATTAAATATACTAAATTGTTTAATTTTTTGAGCTGAATTCAAAAAATAAAACAAAATGTTCATAATTTTAATTTTTGGATATCAAAAAATTAAAAAACCCATTTTTGAGGTGTTAAATCCCCCCTTTGGACCCCTTAGGATGACACGATCGAAATAATTTTTTATGTAGTGTTAAAATACACTGTTTTAAAAGCCCACACCAAATTTTAAATGGATCGGACCTTTTTCACCGGAGTTATTGCATTTACAAAAAATACAACCTTCCCCCCCTTCCCCCCTCGAAAAAGGGGCCTTCCACCCCCTGAATTTTTATGGACTCATCGGATTCTTCAACTAGAGCCTAAAGATGACCTATATACCAAGTTTCAAGGTGGGGCTAATTTTTTTTCAGACAAAGTTAGTTTTTACTGTACTATAAGTTAACATAATGTCTCACTCAATTATTTACTGCCAATGGTATTTTTTTTATTGTAGGCCTATGCTCTGGATTGAGGCATTTCACTGGTAAAAAGTTTGTAAATCAAATACAAATTTTACTTATTTTCATGATGTATATTAAGTGGAAAACAGATCATAGATATAACAAAGAACTTTTTGAACAAACTGATAAAAGATTGTTGTTTCCTAACAACAGCCAGGATCTAGCTAGATGCCCGTTATCTAACTAAGCATGTTATGAGACCAGAAGTGTATTGCACACTGATTAACTCACCCAACCAACTTGATTGTAATGTTTCATTAATTGTCTTGCAGGACGTAGACGACTTCATCCCCCCGCTCCACTACTCCCAGGACCCGGCCAGTGACCTGAGGCGCACCCTGGTCAGCCAGGGGCTGGAGGTGGTCGTTTGTGAGCAGCGGCTGAACGCTATCAACTACCCAAGCTTGGACACCATGAAGAGTAAGTTAAAACAAACTTCAGTTTTTAACTTACTGGAGTTTAAGGTTTCAACTCCAGATAAACCATAAAAAGTTCAGGAAATTTACAAAACTAGAACTATAAGCTCGCTTTTCTAGGCAATCTAGAGGCATAAGAACATGTACAGTAGTGAAACTCCATACAAACCATATTAATTAAGGCTGATATGTGGTTGTATTCTCAGCAAGGGATTTTAATTAAATGCCCTTTGCTCAGCAGAAAATTAGGAAATTAATATTTTGTAATTTACCCCTATTGTTTACCTGCAATCAGTTACCATCTCAGGTTGTTTTTTTGGGCCACTTACAAAAAATATTGTTAAAAATTCATGATTCTAGCCCATGAACTGTGAATTTCAATAAAGCAAAGGTTAAAATTACCTTTAAACCGTCTGCTGTTCAAATCCTCTTCAGGTCTATGTACACTTACATGTTTGAGTGGAACACGATTTTCAAAGCTCAGTACTTATCAAAAATCTTGCGAAAACATATCGTTCCTGCATTTTTCACATAATTTAAAAAAATAAATTAAACAAACACACTATACGAATGCAACCTGCGCCGTGGCCGCAATGATTTGCTCTTTCGTGTGATAGGCATATCCAAATTTGTTTTATTTGTTGTTCATGTTTGTGTAATTTATTATTTTATCTTTGTGACAACTGCAGGCACAATGAGTTTTGCAATATTTTCATCAAGTACTAGGCTTTGAAAATGGTGTTCCACCGAAAGCATAAGTAGACCTGAAGAGGATTTGAACTGCAGGCAGTTTTAAGGTAATTTTAACCTTTAAGGAAAATTGTATTCAGGCTACATTAATAATATAATTTTAAATCATATGCAATAAGAACTCTGTTTGTTTCAGGGGCGTTTGAAGCATTCAATCCCTTTGTGAAGAGGATGCCAGAAGAAGTGAAGGAACAATACCTTGCAATCTTCGAAGTCCTTGTTCGTCAACGCATCCCCATCTCAGAAACAGGAGAGATCAACTTTGAGAATCCCATTCTGGTTGTGTACGCACGAAAACCCACAGCATCCTGGGCCTTCAGCCAGCACTCACGGGCTTGCTCCGGAATCTGCTAGTCAGCCAAAAAGTATTGTTTTCATGGTGAAAACTATTTTGAACCTTCATAAATATTGCTTTATTAATTTTTTTATCGCTCATTATTCATTCATTACTGCGGCTCTAATAACAAATAATAAACAGCTAAACAGAGTCAATTTAGAGAAGGTTTTCAATAAATGTGTTTAAAGTGATCTACATAAACATTTTATGCTCCAGGGCTAAACACTGTGAATCACTATGTTTTTATCAGGCTTAGAATGAATTATGATTTCAACAAATCTATGCATTTTACATGGTTTTGATATAAACAAAAACTAAAGTTTATAAATCTCCAGGTAGGGCAAAACATAATTACAATTATAATTATGAAAATGGGGAAATTAAAGTACATTTTAAATAAATGTATTTATGACTGTTTTGATTAAATTGAAGCTATTTAATTGTATTATATTTGTAAAAATTATTTAGTTCTATGTTATAAAATGCATTAAATCGATTTGTATAAATTATTTCAAAGGTCATTATAGTTCTCACTGAAATATAAAATTCATTAAGAGATTTTAGAATCTAACATAGTATTCATTTTTAGAATAGCACGCTTTGTAATTATATATATATTTTTTATACATAAAAACTTCAGCATTGTAATTTTATAAAATATACTTGGTCAATAAAAGATTTTTTACGTTAAACAAACTTTGTTTTCCCTCTCTTCTTATTACTTTGTATTCTGTGCACCAGTTTAGTATGGAAAGAGAAATCACTTTCACCATAGAATGAGCGAAGAGTCAATTTTGAGATTTTAATAGTTTGAGTAGTTGACTTTCAATAACCAACTGTGCACAACAGGTGGCCCAAAGTATCTGGACGAGTAGGAGAGTTACTTTTAACCAAGGAATAACAGCAGTTTATTGCTAATAATTAGACCACTTGAAAATAACGCAAGTAAGCAAAAATTATAAGAGCTTATTTTCTTTTGGTTTACTTGTGCTGGAAGCAAAAAAAAGATGCTTTCTCGTAAAAGTGCACTTTTTACTTAATTAATAATTTTTCAACTTTATTAAAAGTTCTTTTTCCTACAACCGCGCGTAAAGTATCAGTTTACACACCAAAAACCAATCGTAAAACAGCCCTTTACTGAGGAGTAAGCGATAAGTCTTTAAAAGTCTTTGGAGCAAGTGTTAAAGTCTTTAACGCTTGCCATGTGATACCACAACTTCAAAAAACGGCTAAAAAATATTTTTTATCATTTTTTGACACACATGCAGATTTGCAATGAACGTTTCCTCACTTGACTCTTCTAATGTAATGCTTTCTAGCCATACATTTTTGCGCAGTGAACCAAAAACAGTTTCTTAACAACTAAAATTTAGTTTTTTAATTTTTATTTTAATATTTTAAATTTTTTATTTGATTTAGAATAAAATAAAATTTTCTAAAGTAAAAACAATACCTGTTTTTAAGTCACTAGCCTACTGACTTTATTTCAAGCCCTGTGAGCCCACTTAGGTGCCACAAACGTAATGTCCCAAGCCTGTTTCTTGTACTTCTGGCCCCTAGCTTTCAAAATACAATAGAATTAAAACAATTTGTGAAGCCATAGTAGTCTTACTGGGCTTTATTTTTATAGATTACATGTGAGTCCAAAGTGGTGCCACGGGGCCAAAGCGGCAACATGTCCGTGAACTGTCTTGGGCATCTCACATTTCTGTAGTGTGTAGCAAGCTTTCTAGAGTTATATACCTTCTAAGAAATCTTAAGATTGCCGTTCCAATTGAGTATTTAAAGAGTTGTTACTTTGCCTTTTTTCAAGGTGTCCTTCAATACGGTATTGAGTTATGGGGAAGTGCATCTGACGTAAAGAAGGTATTAGTGCTTCAAAAGAAGGTCATCCGTATTCTGTGTAATGAACCTGTAGATGCCCATTGTAAGCCGCTCTTTATTAGGGAAAAGGTTATGTCTGTTTTTAGTCTGTATGTTTATCTCTGCCTGTTAGCTGCAAAGAAAGACTT
Organism: Flexamia atlantica; assembly: GCA_035578135.1. NCBI lineage: Eukaryota > Metazoa > Arthropoda > Insecta > Hemiptera > Cicadellidae > Flexamia > Flexamia atlantica. The sequence continues at coordinate 19,480,063 of JAQJVK010000005.1, forward strand.
AGATAAGTACAGTATAAGAGGGGACGTGCATTCCCATTATACTAGGAAGAGACACCAAATAAATGTACCTTTTGTTAGGCTTAGGAAGGTTCAGAATAGTTCCTCTGTTTTAAGACAAAAACTTTTTAATGTCTTGTCCTGTACAGCCTGGACCCAGAGTTTTTCTAAATTCAAAACATCTGCAAAGAACCTCTTATTGGGCAACCCACTCTATTCAATTCAGGAATGTTTTAGTCTGCCCAGCACAACCATAAGTGAATTTTTTATTTGAGTTTGTGAGTGACATATGTAGAATTAGTGCATAGTTTTCTGCATGGTTTGTTTTGTTTTGCCTGTAGCCAGTAAGTTGCCAGCAAGCCCATGCTATGAACTCTATTATTTGCATTTTGTAATGCTCATGTTGTGACGATGCCAATTGCATGTAATTTGTACAAAGGCTAATAAATTCTTGATTCTTGATTCTTGAATCCATATTGGATGCATATGGCAGTCAAAGTGTTAATGGTGATTAATGTCTGCACTATTGAATAGGAACGTCCTCATAATGAGACCATTTCGTAAATTGTAAACCAGGCAAAATAGTGGTTCGGATCCCACATTAAAATGTAGATCCCTTAGTTCAAATTGGCTGTTATGCTATTAATCAACACTCCTGTCTAAGGAACGTTTCGGCCTTAGTCATTTTTATTTTTATTTATTTTATTTATTCAGTCATGTTACACCATATACAAAGGTATGAATGCCTTAATGGTAGATGACTTAGTCTACTTAAATACAAAGTCAGAATTAAGACTACAAGATCGTGCCACAATCATCCTTCATTCATCTGTCATTCATACGTGGCTTAAAATACTACCTGGGTAGGTCGCCATTTCAAGCAATGTAATTTAATGTAATGTAATGACATTGAAATTTTCAGTGTTTTAAGATGCACTGACCTTTTAGTGCACTAACCATATAATATTGATAAATTCTACATATTTTATCACAACCAAAAGTGGAAGAATCTGCGATGTGTTATGGCCTACATTTTAAACATCAAGGGCAGTGGACATCTTAACAGTGAAAAGTATAATTGAATCGGTGCTAAATAAGATTCATATCGGAGCGAAAAAATAACTGAAAAGAATTCATATTCAATATTACCTACTCTACATCTACAATATTTTTTGGAATTAGAGTTTGCTGACAAGATATTGCCTGAAAATACCAAAGTACTGAATTCAAATGTGCTTTAGATTCTTTCAGTATGTTTGCATTTTCAAGTTTTTTCACCAAAATTTGCAATTTATTCATTTTTGGTATCTTGCCCCTGGACTGGTGTGACATAAAGTGGTTTTAATTTACCTGGTCCGTCTCCAGTCCAATGTTTGTCGATAAATCACGACCTGGTTTCGGCACTAAGTTGTGCCATGTTCACGTGAAGCGTCAAGTCAAGCTTGATGATGACACAATATGCAGTCACAATGACGTTGTCGAAAGTTTAAAAAATACGAAAACTCACACATATTACACATAACTACACAGATATAATACATGTGAAACGGACGGTCAACGGGCAGAGAGTCGGATACTATCGAGTACTCGCGATCGCGTTACCGGCCGCGGCGCGTGGACAGTGGCGACGACGGAAGTGAGCTAAAATTCAAAAATGTGAACTAACTTTTCATGTTTCCGTTCTTAACTCAAACTTTATCTTTTTAAAATCTGCTCAAGTCAAAATTTAATCTTGTGGTTTACAGCAATAACTATTCTGGGTTTGACAGATCAAAAAACTTGTAAAGACTTATTATACTAGAGCAGTGCCTTTTTCCTTTTTTTTTTAATATCTGGGGCATATTAATCAATGATAGGGGAGGCATGTAACCTGGGGGGTTTGGGGGTTAAACCCCCCCTGAAATGTTGGAATAGCATTAAAACATGAGGTCAGAAAGTAATGTTGCAACCGCAGACAGCACTGGATTTGGGGCTGCGTGAGCCCACAGGGGCCGATTGGACACTGATTGGGAGCTCAAACCCCCCCAAAAAAATTCCTGGCTACGGCCTTGATGTTAATATTTGAATATTGTGAATTTAAGAACTGGGAACAATTACTTTCCTTAAAGATCTAAAGATGGTTTACCTTAATAAAAGACGAGTATATTATTTCAGGCTCTATGGTCAGCAGTCACACTTTTGTTCTGGCGAGGACTACAGTAGTAAATTCGCAATATGCCATTCCTAAGAGGCTAAAGTATATATTACTGTATGCATGAACCACACACTCTTAAAAATGAGCCTATAAGAAGTAACTTTTATCCTTAAGATCCTTTTTGGCAAGGCAAATACGAAAAAAATCAACAAAGCACCAATTGATTGTTGTGCTTCATTTTTCTTGTGGTCAAGCCTCCAAATTACTTAGAGTATATAAATCGGTTAAAATACCTGCTTCTCGTAATCCAAGTGTTGTAACACAACTAGTTTCGCCTTTGCTAAGAAGGCATCATCGGGTGATTCAAGAATGTGTTGGGGCCTAATCATTCTTCATTGAAGTACGGATCCAACTTTTACCGCTTGTCTTTTTTGTAAATTTGGCAGCCGTCAGTGTATGTGTTTTTGTACGTTTTTGTGTCATAAAAATGTTAAATGTGTTCTTTGACTGTGTGTTCTACATGACGACTTCTTCAATGAAGAATGATTAGGCCCCAACACATCTTTGAATCAACCGATGATGCCTTCTCAGAAAAGGCAAACCTAGTTATGTTACAACACTTGGATTACGAGAAGCAGGTATTTAAACCGATTTATACTTCTCTTCATTTAACTTAAAACCTAAACTGTTTACTTGCAATTACTTTATAAAATAAATTAAGTAAAATTTCTTCACACAAGTATAATACCTCTATTGGTTGCTCATATAATATAAATTATTACTGACGTTCCAACTTGGTAAACATTCTCACAGCCTGATATGTAAAATTCATTTTAACAAAATTACAAATAAGTTACTAAAAGCAATAAATGTTAACACAAAATTATTTGGATAAAGTCCAATCAGCAGTGTTATTATTTAAAAATGTTAACATTTTTATATTATTTGGAGTTAAGGCAATGGGGTGTTGGTATTTGTGGTTGCTGAGAATTGGAAAATTTTACTAAAATTCGATAACTTTAATGGGAAACAGATTTTACACGTTTCACCGTCATGGTTCAAACATGTTTTTGCAGAGTCAGACTTTGTTTCTAATACTACTGAGACCGCTGCTTCTATTTTGTTTGAAATATGCAACTAGTTCAATTCACATCGGTTACCAGCGATGGCTTTCACCAACAAAGAAATCTGAAATTTAGTTGACTGGACACCACTCCACTGGCATCCTAGACATGGCCCAGCACACGTTCTTTCAGCGTGATCGCTGGCACGCCCGCCGAGTCTCGCTTTCATCTGAGATCGCCGTGGTCGTCAACCCACATAACATCGTCGGAGCTATGCTCCAGGGAAAGGGTAACTGGAACTTTGTTCCACACACTTTGTCCAGGCCATTCATCAAGCAAAAAACATCAACCTCGAATAGCCTTAATCCTAAGTTTCCTCCACGGAGGTTGCCCTAGTCACATGATATCAAAGGCCAAGTCCAAAGTAATGTGCAAAACAGTTCCAGGGCGCTATGTGGGGTTGGGGTGTCCTCGGTGCTGCGGGGGTGGTTACTCAGTACACAGGGGGGTGGCACAGGACTCTGAGCTCATGGGAGTCCGACACTACTGAGAGGACAACGAGCCCTTCAGAGTGCATAAACGCATTATACCTCCTACCAAAATAAAGTTGTGAAAGCTTTGTGTAAACTGACATTAAGTCTCAAAGTGAGTAAGCGTAAAACTATATTTTTTCTTTCAATCTTAATATGCTGTTTGCAGCATCAATGAAATAGGGGCTATGTTCGCGATAGCTACTCAGGCAATATTAAAATTGAATTTTCTAGAATGTTTATCCCAATCGGTGTTCTGCCACAATAATCCAGATAATCTGAGACATACTGTGGGCCTATACAAAATTGGGTTGTGTTTAGACAATTCCCAACAGACATCAAGTAGATGAAACCATGAATCCGCTGAATCAAGGTATGTTTAGGGAAAAAGGAAGATATAGAATTTTTATTTACCGAATTTAAAAGGAAGTAGGTTTGCTGTTACAGAAATATAACAATGGTATGGGAGGTGTTCAATGGCCGAGGAATAATTATAGACTTAAATACACCAGTACCCTACTAGGGAGTGAGAAGATGCAGAAAACGATTGGCTGTATTTCAAAAATATATTCCTTTATTACCAAAATGTTACATTAAAAATACATGCCTATCGTTAAACCTGTGTATTTCACCATGTTATGTAAAAAAATCTTAAAAAATTATTATTATCGTGGACACATAGCATGTCGACCCCCATCAACACACAGGTTTACTCCAGTCACAAAGCTGGACTGTTCACTTGCAAGAAAAGCAATGGCCTCAGCAACTTCTTGAGGGTTTCCTGGACGTCCTAGAGCATGGGTTTCTTTGGACCTCTCAAGGAATTTCTTGTAGTCCTCTTCATTTACACCACCTCTTTTCTGAAGCTCAGTAATAATTACACCAGGATTTACACTGTTCACTCGCACTTGTTTATTAGCTAGTTCTAGAGCCACACACTTAGTAAATTGATCAACAGCTGATTTTGACATATTATAAGCTAATAGTCCTGGGAAGGATCTAACTCCATTCACACTAGAAACATTGACAATGGTGCCTTTAGTTTTAACAAGGTGTGGAACTGCTAGCATCGTTAAATGATAAATAGATTTGACATTGGTGTTAAACACTCGATCAAACTGTTCTAAGGAAGTATTTTCAATCGATCCAAATTCTAACACACCAGCATTGTTAACTAAAACATCCAATTTATCATAGTGTTTCACAGTTGACTCCAAAATATTTTTGGTGTCTGCTTCATTCGACAAATCCCCAGTGACAATGAATGGTTTATTTTTACTTACTTTTTCACATTCAGAGGCTACCTTTTGCAGATTATCTTTATTCCTTCCAGTAATAGACAAGAACGCACCCGATTTTGCAAAATGAACAGCAGTTGCAGCCCCTATCCCAGAACTAGCACCAGTTATCAACACTACTTTGCCAGTAAACATGATCAGCAAGTCATAAAATCTAAAACTTAACAAAAGTTTACAGTTTTTATCCCTACTCCCAACTTTCAAAATTTGATATTAAAACGAATTAAATGCTAATTAATTCAATGAAATAAGTAAAAAATATAATACTTGGAATATTTTGACAGCTGACATAGACGATGACATTTCCCGTCATTGTCATTATCATGTGACTTTGACTTTTGATCAACTGTGTTTTTTTTAGAAAGAAATCGTAAACCACAGACTAACAAATTAGTTAGTCTAGTTCCGCGCAATGAGCTCTATACTACATACTGGAGTCACTACTCTTGTTTACAATTGTACGCCGCCGTGAAAGTCGTTTTTCGCTCTGTTTAGTTGTTTAAAACCGCTGGAGGGCAAAAAGTTTGTTTTCCCATTCAAACCAATGTTAAAACGGTGATTTTAAAAGTCATTTTACATTTATATGATATTGAGTTTGAGGTAAAAAGCGATCTTAAAATTATCTTTACAATCTCACGATCTTTAATCAACACTAGTACCATAGTTTTTTTAATTGTTTTTGTTAATTAATTAGCCTAATTAAATAAATGCCTACACGTATCCATTAGTTAGGAGTCACCTAAGTTGGGCAAAACTAAAGTAAACAAACTATTATCTTCTTACGAACATAACCATAAAATCCAGCTGTGCTGAAAACGTTGTCAACGAACATCTGTTTTAGTATAGCATTTGCAATAAAGGGAAAGTTCCGATGCAATATTGCAACTGGAAGTTCTCTTGCGCAGCTTAAAATATTTTTGAGGGGCTTTTCCAAATTAAGTATGTATTAAAAGGGAATGGGTGTGTCAAGGATGCGGGATGATTAATAGTCTTAGATTTTCTTATGAAATACTATTTACAAAGGGAAATAGGCGAGTTTTTGAATAGCCAGTACTATTTGCTGCTAGTCAGCATCTGAAAAGAGAGATTGTTTCATATTGCGGTAAAAACCTTTTAAAATTGGCCCAGGAAAAAATAAACAAGCAGTTAAACAAACTAAAATATTTGTAAATCAAGAAATAGAATCAAATTAAACTTGACAGCTATGTAAAAAGGTTGAATGAAAATATGAAATTCTAAAAATAAGCGATATTGTAAACATTCCATCAGGTACCTGTCTTAATAAAGTGATTAAGTGATTAAGGATTAAGTGATTCTATAACCTATAAACAACATTGTAAACAAACGCAACGTGGCGATTTGACAGTTTTAAGAAAATGTAAACATACACCACATGTAGCCAACAATGTTTTTAATGTGATTTGTATTAAAATTTTTGATGAGATGATTAGTACATGCTTTGGCCAACTTAGGTGTACACATTAGTACGTTGTCCCAATGTTATCCTTATTGGAAATAGGTAAAATTCTATATCTCGCTTATTTCTCAACATATCTCAATAAAACTTGGTATACGGCTTCTTCTAGTTAGATCTACTAAATAATGAATTAAAACCACCCAGTTTTAACGTACCTGTTGCAGCAAACCTACATACTCATTCCCCATGTTATTCTTATGAAGCTTACAAAAACATGTCAAAACTCGCTATGTTGGATTGAAATATGCTCTTTTGCATTTGAAATTCGCTGAGTATGCAGGTCTGCTGCAACGGGTTATTTATTTATCTATGTGTGGTAAAACCTAAAAAACCTGACAAAGGGTTGGGAGATTTACTATTTTTACTTCTGCGGTTACCTCACCTGTCTATCTGTCATGTCATGTCAATTCATCGTCTGCATATTATGATTTTCATCATTTGACTGCTATCTTGGCTTTATTCATATTCCTTTAGTATGTGTAACTATTTTGAAGACTTATAACCCGTATTTTTTCAATATAGCGGTTTTCTTATCAGGATATAATAATTGACAAATAGCATTGTTTATCTAGTGAAATTATGAAACTTTGAGGTTATGATATCATGAAGGGCCAAGCTACCTGTTCTTTTTTGCGCAAGGTTATCTTTTTCTAATGTTAGACAATAGGCCTAATAGCTTTTTACTTTTTAAATTTTTTTATTATGTGTTACTGTGTGACTATTTACTAAAAATTAAACTAGGTTAAGTACTCAGAGGAGTTTGAAAATCAACTTAACCTCTCATGATGAAGACTGGAATGTTGGTCATTTCACACCCAAATGTTGTGTACAGAAATTTGCCTAGATTGAAATCAGAAATCAACAATATTATATACATTCAGTATTTTCCTCAGGGTAAATGGAACAAAAATTTCTCTCTAAAGAATGTAAACACTGTATTTAACAAGCCAAATTGGCCAATTTTCAGTTCATTAGTTATTGGTCTTTATACCAAAGTATTACCATACAAACACCTAGATGTAAGGATTCTTCTATCTGGCATCAAAGGTCAAGAAGATAAAAAAGTTTTTACAAAGAAACCTATCGAATTTGTTTGTTATGAAGAAACGTTCAAGAAAAGCGATGTTAGTACTTATGTTTCCTCATGTGTCCAAAACAAAGCACCAGATTGCCAGATTACTCCCATAAGTGAAAGCAACAATTGTCTGGATGATGATGAATGTGCTACTGAGGCAGCAAACAGTGTGAATAATATATATGACAATGTTGTTTTGGGTGGCACGTTTGATAGGCTTCACTATGGCCATAAGATATTATTAAGTGAAGCTATTTTGAGGTGCCGTAAAAAAGTTACAGTTGGAGTAACTGACACACCAATGCTTAAAAGTAAGTATATAATAATAATCTTTGTTCAGAAATAACTTTGACAAGCTATGCTTATAATTAGGACTTTAAAAACCTTAATGTCCCAACCAACGATAAAAATGAGTCCAACTTCTAAGACCTATGATGAAATTCAATATAACTCCAAAATACAAAACTGTACTTGCATCTTTTCTTTGGACACACCTTTAGGAGGGCGGCAAAAACTCCAACTGTATAAATAACTTGATATTAGAGACAGCTCCGCTCCTCTTTTTTGGCCTATGTAATTAGTTGAGCATACTTCCAATATATAACTTAGTAGCACATTCATTACTTTCAGGGAGATGTAGGCCTAGCTTGTGTGTACTCTCCATCAGAGACAGATTGCATCTTTGCTTATCAGAGGGTACTTCTTTCACTGTCGCCTTGATTGAGGCTATATTTTTACCCGATAGAATAAGCTGGGATGAAATCGGAAAAGGGCCAAATGTTTACATCACAAGTTCCGACTCAGCCTTATCAAAGTTAGATAACCTTTGAAATACATATTATTCTATACACCTTGTTAATTCATATACAAGGTTATTCAAAAAGAATGGTGCAAAAATAACATTGATCTGATTGTAGGTAAAGGAGACATTTAATGTTCAAAATTGCAGGAAACACTTTGTTATATTAACAAGTTTTAATTTACATTACAAACATTCTAATATGTACTACATATGCTCGATATGAGCGCCGTTAGTTATTCGACAAATATCGAAGCGATATTCGAACTCCGCCCACACACTCTGTAATATCTCCTGTGTTATATTGACTGCACTGCCTCTGTGATGCGCTGTCTTAGGTTTTCTGGCTGTCTGGCAGGTTTTGAGGCATGGGAGGGCAATAAACTCTGTCTTTGACGAACCCCCACAAGAAAAAATCGCATGGGGTTAAATCAGGTAATCGTGGCGGCCAGCGTAACAGAGGAAGCCATGCTTTGAGATAGCCATTTTATAAACTGTCTAGAGTCAGTAGACCAAGCAACTAAGAAAAAACATAAACTTGTCAAATGAAACTTATAACAATGCTCTTTCCATTTTTACAACAATCAGCTGTTTTAATTCATAGAAACAGAAGTAGGCCTATCAACTGTTTAGTTTTGCACCATTCTTTTTGAATAACCCTGTATTTATACTGCAATGTTCAGCTAGCTGATTTTTGGAGGACATAACAAAGAGCATACCTAGCTATTTATGACATCAAATTAGTAAATGATTAAATAAACAAAACTGATTTTAAATGCCAGCAACTGATTTTAAATTTACTATATGATATTGAATCATAATTTTTTCTTATTAATAAAGGTAAAAAGCTCTGGGAGTTAATTGAACCATGTGGACTCAGGATTCAAAAAGTGAAAGATTTTTTAGAAGAAGTAGATCCATCATTAGAATATGATGTTGTACCTATCAGCGATATGTATGGACCAACCAAAGATGACCCTACATTCCAGGTAAACAACTAATTGTATTTAATATTCGTTTTGACTAGAAGAGCTTGTTATCTTCTTTTAGAGGTAGGACCAATTTTCTTGAGTTTGGTGATCAGTGTTTTGACTAGCTTTTTTTGCAAAAAATAAGCACAAGCAGCACCTAATGCATTGTGCTTGATGTGACCTAATAGGTATGCTAGATGTCATAGCTGAGGTGACAAAGACATCCCATTTAAGCTACAACAAGGCAATCCTGTTGTAATAACAATTTTTTTTTGAACGTTCAATTGGTAATTGAGGCTTTATTTAAAAATATATATATTCTTTTTAATTTTAAACCATTGTAAACTACCTTTCCTTTGGTTCTTTTGGCCAGAGTGGCGTGGCGTGGCATCTGTATAATTAAGATAGAAGCTGCATCGAGTGGCCGGAAGCGGCAAATCTCGAAACAGCTGATTTTATATATTAATGCTATTTTATTACGTTTCTACCACACAGTGCCACGTCATGCCACTTTGGTGTGTGGAGGGCCTTCACAGTAAACAAATCTTACAGTACAAACTTAAGTTCCAAAGTTAAATATAAATGAAATCAACATTTGACAAGGTACAATTGTATTTGATTCTGTGTCTAATTAATTTAGAAGTTGAAAAAATTCTTTGAAATTAATTCTGTGTAATCCATCAGTTGTTGCCTTTGTTGCTCATGCACAATTAAGAAATTCCACGACTGTACCTACAGGGCAAATAAACATTCTACAAATAAGTTAGTTACTGTACTATTTCAAGAATTTAAATTATCTCAGATAATTTGTTGTATTAACTTCTTGATTCTCTGATAATATAACAAATTTAATGAATAACATACCATAACAGTTTTAAGAAGTATGTGACATTACTTTTGCCACCACTGATATATGCTACTTAGCATGCAATGGCTGACTGGCTTTAAATCTTTGTTTTGAGATACCCAGATGGCAAAAACGTCTGTTGTTCATTTTAGCGAACTTCTCCTCCAGAGAATAAGCTTTTGCCTAAAGCCTCATGGTAAGACCCAAGCCTGTTCATAATACCTGTTATTCACAAATATGTTAAGGTGAATTGAGTGAAGGATGAATGTAGGATGATTAAATCACAATTTCGCTTGGTTTACAATTTACGTATTGGTCTAATTATGAGGACGGTCTTACGATTGTAGAACTCAATAGTGCGGACATTAATCCCCACTAGGGAATACCGTATCCATAAGCCATTGCTCATAACTGTTTGTTTTTTTTTAGTGAGATAAAATAAGACACATCCTTTTCCCCAATCTTGACTGTTAACTCAAGAAAACTGGCTCTTACTAAAAATTGTAAAATTGGATTTATTTGTTTTCGTCTTTAAATATAACTCTTTAAAATATTGGTCACATGAGTTCAGTTCGTTGTGAATTTCGATTCCCAGCTCAGGCTTTCAAAGTTGAACATGAACTGTGACTTGTATTTTATATTTTCTAAAATAGATTACTTTTTTTAAATGTAAGTTCAGTTAAATGTAATATGTAATACCACTAGAGAAATACTTATCAGTTCAGACTGCCATAACTGTGCACTTTGGTGTAGTCATTATCATTAACCTTACAGTTTTGTAATAATCTGAAACATTTCATATTTTAATTGCATCGTTCAATCATTTGGTATATTTTTGGCTATGAGTTCAAATAGAATCTGTAATTTGTACAAAACCAAGTCAACTGCCACACATATATTTTTTTTATTATATCTTCCCACCAATGTGAATTACCTGACTACAAAGAATGCAGGTTAATTTATTTGAATAAATTGTTTTATGAATGATTTTTCAAAACACTTAATAAAAATTTAACTTGAATTCGCTGCAATTTTGTAAATCTTGTTATTAAACTCTAACTTTTTCCAGAACACATAAATTCAGAATTGTTCCTCTAGCACCAGTTAAATGCCAATAACTTCGCAGTTCTTTATTTAATATTTTTCCTGAATAGTAATTATTTTGTAAATTTTCTTCTTTTCTATGTTGACTTCATTGGCTTGATTATAACTGGACTTGAATCTTATTCTAGAGACATAGACTTTGTTATTTAGTCTTTCAATGACAATAGTGACAATTCCTCATTTACCTCAAAGTTCCCTTTTTTCTGAATTGCTCCGCTATCACTTTTATTATTTGGTTTTGTCTTCTATTTTATAAAAGACTTTGTTTTGTCTTAGTGGAGCAATATATTAGTTACTGCACACCTGAAGGATTAGGGATTTAAGTACATTCTTACATGAAAATGTCAGTTTCAAACTGATAAGTAACTAAAGGTTTTTTCTTATATTAATACCAGTGTTTGCACCCATCCTTTGCACAGGTCAGAGGGTATAGTTAAAGTCAATGCAATTTGTATTTTGATCATAGCCTCCACATCTTTTCTCCTCAGAAAAGATGCCAGAATTCTTGGCGGGCTCCTTAAATGCTCAAAATATAATTTTTTGTCGTAATTTAATAGCCAATTTAGCAACACCCACGTTAAAATTTCACAACTTAAACACTCACTTTAAAAAAAAATCCTCAGAGGTGTTTTAAAGATAAATAACTAGCAAGAAACTAACATTATTTCCAAAAGAACTAACAACATTTCCTATAAGAGTATAGGATATAATATATAATTCTAATTAAGCCAAGAAACCAACCAACATTGGGCAATATTCATCATTCAAGGTGGCCATGATCTTCACATGGCCTGATCAAAAGCCATCCATAAACAACAATTACTAGTATAATAGCAGCTATCTAACAACTGTTTGCTCAGTGTTAAATACCATGTGTCTAGTAACATTATTTATTCTTTTAATTGTGAGTTTACCTTTTAGAACAAGGAGCTGCAATAGCACCAACTCTTGCCAGGTTGGTGACTATATTCAAATGAAATAGTCAGTAGTTAGATGAATTGTCAGTTATTTAGAAAATTAATTCACATCACAGATAGCAATATAGATGTATCTAATATACAACAGGATTAGGTATGCAAGTTTCCAGTGTATTACGTAACTGTGATGACAATTCAAAATGGTAATATTTTATATGAATTATTCTCTAATATTTTATATGAATTAGACATTCCCTCTGCATTAAAAAACAAACATAAAAATAAGGTAATGATGATTTTGTTTATTGGGGTTGTCTTGTTCATTAACACTTCTAATACTTTTATGAAATGGCGACCTACACTGAAAATTATTTTAAGCCAAGTACGAAAGAGAATAAAAAAGTGTAGGATGACAGTGGCCTGATCTTGTAGTCTTGTTACTAAGGCCAAAATGTTCCTTAGAGAGGACTGTTAATTTATAGCTCAACAGCCAATAGAAACTGAGGGAACTACAGTTTAAGATGGAATCCGAACCACAATTTCACCAATGAATTACACATTGGTCTCATTAGAGGACGGTCTTATGGATGATTGTAGTATTCACTGGTGGGTGCGAATGTTAATCCCCACCAGGGAACATCGCACCCACAAGCCGTCGCTTATACCTGTCTACAATCTGTGACTTCCGCGTAGCTGGATTACAGTACATGCCACCATTCTAGTTATAAATACATGATTTAGGATTTCTAGGAAGGATTGATTCGCAAATAGCAGATATTTAACTTACGACTTCAATCCTGTTTTTGTTCATAGATGAATGTGTTTCAGCCTTAGGCCATCTTCACATCCTTCAAAGATTGCCGAAGGATGCAGAAGATGGCCTAAGGCCAAAACATATTCACCTACGAACAAAAACAGATTTGAAGACATAAGGTAAACTAAATACGTAAGATCTGCTCTAACTATATACTTGTCTAGTTCCTCACTGCGTTGTGTATGGTGCCGCAGATGATCGTAGTGAGCTCGGAGACGGCGCGGGGCGGGTCGGCCATCAACGAGGTGCGGCGCGCGGCCGGGCTCGGCAGCCTCTGCATCCACGAGGTGGGGCTGCTCGCCGACCCGCACAAGGAAGACCCGGCCGAGGAGGACAAGATCAGCTCCGGCAACCTGCGCATGCGCTGCCTCGGCACCCTGCTGCGCCCGCCTCAGGTCAGTGCCGCCACCAACCTGCGCATGCGCTGCCTCAGCACCCTGCTGCGCCCGCCTCAGGTCAGTGCTGCCACCAACGTGCGCATGCGCTGCTTTGGATGAGCGATGATCATTTCAACAAACAAAGACTTTCATTTGTCTTGGTCTTGATAAGTAATTTATTATGCGCCTATCCGCTGCGCCATGCACTATTTTTGGTTTGTAGCCACACATGTTGTAAATTTATTTTTTTAGTGATCATAGTGTTAAGACTTATGACGACCTCTTCACAGTGAGTGTATAGTCTTTATAGTCTAAGGATGATCCCTTTGTTGGGATGAAATCGGATGCCCCTCATTGGTTGACAGTGATCACTTGACAGAATTAAGGTATTTTAACCCCTAGAATTCAATCATAGGCGTCAGGTGAACCATAGATTTGGGGGGGCACAACCTACCGAAGGGTCTGGGGGGTATGGAATACCCTTTGTACTAGCGGGGGTTCCGGGGGCCCTCCCCCGGAAAATTGTTGGTTTTTCGTCCAGAAAAGTGGAGTTTTAAGCCTTTAAAAACCTTTGAAATCTACAGCATAAAAATTAGTTTTATTACAATTTTCAACGTAAATTTTCAAAAAAAACTCAACAATATTTCAATTTTGAAAATGTGACTTTTGAAGAACATCTTGTTATGTTTACCTCAAAACCATTACAGTTAGTGTTTTATTTGTTAAAAAAAATTAGGCGGTCGAAAACCAACCGTTTTATTTACAACTCCCCTAATTTCCTGGCTGTTTCTTCCGAGTGAATGTCATTCTCGTGGCATTCTTGACTGCAGCTTGCAAGTTAAACTCGATCAGAAAACTCTTAGAGCAAGATAAAAACTGCAACAAACTAAATAATTCATCCAATATAGGAGAAGTCAGCACAAAAACTAAATGCTCCAGCGCACAGGGTGACCAACCTTCGCCCAGTCAAATAAAAAGCCAACGTATCTGTTATGTGTTTATAACACGTCGTCAAAACTCTTTATTTACCAAATGATTTATCATGTATCAAAAAATGTAATAATGATAAAATATAAAAATAAAGTGAATGTTAACTATATGGTAAAAAGAAACAACTTACTTTACTTAAAACAATTGGTTTGCATGACTTGTGAGTAGAGGGGCAATTTTAGAAAATAGTAGTAAAAAATTATTTTTATTTGAATTTTATTGTTGGTTGGCGGCTACAAAAATAAACTTTTTTTTGTTGGGGGGGCACGTGCCCCCCTGGCGCGACGCCTAGGAATTTAATTTGAATATGCAGAGTCCTCAGATGTATGGATTAAAAACGCCATTGAAGTAAACATCCTGAAATCTTCAGTAACGCACCACTGTAGCATACCAAAGAACATACTGTTCTTTCTTTATAAGCAGAGCATTTGGGTCAAATGTGCACAAATGCTCTGTTTAGGTTATAAATTTTGGGTTTTATAATATACCAAATCATCACAGCTAAATCATAAGGAGGAAGCCACCAAATATATAAGGTTTTTTTCTTTTCATTTATTAATCATATTCTTGGAGAACAGATTAAAGGTCAAATGTTAATCTATATATTAATACGCAAGCGGTTTTATTTTCACAGTTCAACCGCAGTAACGGCTGGGCGGATTTTCACGTTTGAGGTGTCAAATTAAAGGGAATTTTATGTAGATTTGTCAACAAGTCTCAGAATTTTAAAAAAGGGCTTCACCAAAGTACAGTAAAGAGCTGAAGTTTCGGAACAGTGGCGCTATTCATCGACATTTGAGCAAGCTCAGTTTTGTTTACAAGCTGAACATATGGCCAAGCTTTGAAATAGTTTTCAGGTAAACTTACTTTTACAGCTGGTTTGGCTTTGTTTTCAACAGTTTTCTTTTTAAAAGATTTTTATGTAATTTAAGTTATGTTATGAAGTGTTTTAAAGCTCTTAATCATTGCAGTTACCATTAGCTTTACAATGTAATTTACGATATCTCATAGTGTTTTTTGAAGATTATATTAATCTGAGCAAATCTACTTTTGGATTTGGTGAATTTATAATGCCACCGATAAGAAGAAGACGAACATTGACCGGTTGGAGGAGTCGGAAAGAACACAATCGCAACCGCTGGCTTCACCCTCCCGATGTACCATTTGATACTCCTTCCAACCTCAGACCAATGAACCAACCTCAACCAATGGTTTCATTTGAAGAATGAAAAGACTGGTATAAATAATGTTTCATTTACGTGTTTTTGCCACAAAGGAAAGGTTATGCCTATAAAGACAGCCGTTCCCTGCAATCTCTGTTTTGGCGATAATTATCAAGAAGGTGCAGCGGCAACCACTAAACAAAGGAAGTCATTACGTGCCAGTGTTTGCTCTCGGTCAGCTATATGTTGCTGTAAGCAGAGTTTAATCTTTTGACGGTGTTAAAATATTGGTGTTCCCAATCGTTAACGTTTACCGGAAACTCCTGTGGTAGATAAATTTAACTTTAAAAGTTTCAATAATCAAGCTATAATTTTTTTAATGAATTTAGCCCTTTGATTAAATTTTAAAAGTATATAAGTAGGCTGATTATTCTTCATTCTTTTACTATATGATTGAGCTACGTGTTATCTAGTGTTACATAATGGTGTAGGAGTGAGTGTTTGTTGTTACGGGGTTCTAGTCCTCCACTGAAGTAAATCTTGGATGGAGTAGAATGGACGTTGTAAAAGCCAGGTTTTCAGCTGTGGGATGACTTTTCTTTCTGGCAGTCTTCTTTAATGTGGTCCGGCAAAGTGTTGTAGAAAAGGGCTCCTCTGTATGAAGTTTTTTTCTCTGTCAGGCTCAGGTGGTTGGTGTTGGTCAAGTAGGAAATTCCTTCCAAATCTGGTATTATAAGGATGCCTGTCTCCTGTTCTTGTTTGGCCAGTTGTTACTGCATGAGTTATTTTTTCTTGGATGTAGAGTCCAATGATTTTTCAGGATTCCAAGTTCCTTGAAGGCTGCACGACATGTATCTAAGGGTCCAAGTCCTTTTAAAGTTCTGATTGTTTTTTTTAATAATAAGGACTCTTTGGAGGTTTGTGGATGTTGTCCCTCCCCAAGCTTTCAGGCCATACCTCAGGTGTGATTCAAATAGTGAGAAGTAAGCTGTTAGTGCTACTTGAGGGCTTGTAATTTGTTTGGTTCTTCTTATTACATAGAGGCTACTGTTTAATTGTTTGCAACGTTCATTCACATGGGGTTCCCAGGATCGATTTTGGTCTCTAATTAATCCTAGATATTTTCCTGAAAAAATTGTATTTACTTCTGGAAGACCTTCATGATTGTTTTGCGTAGGGGTGTGGATTAGCTGTTGAGTTTTTGAGGTGTAAAGGACCAGGTCGTTGAGAAGGCAGTACTGCTTTGCTTTGCATTGCTTTCTTATGACTAAGAGTGGGAACTGTGGTGGAACCAGTCATGCTATATTAATGCTGCAACCAGGATGTTAAGACACCATGCTAGTTGAGTAGTTTCTCACATTTTTCAATTAGAAATTTCTCGTTTTGAAAATTATGTTGGTTCTGCGTATAAAAGGTATAAGCTTTCACAACTTAATAACGACAAAGCATTGTAACAAACTAATCTGCAAAATTTCTGTAGGTTACGCTTGTTTGATTACTGCTAGCGCTCACAGCAGTGAACAAAAACACTTATTGTACGAAAATGCTGTAATGTATTGTATAAATTACGCATCAACTTAAATTGTTTTAATACCAGATGCGAACTCTGTGATGTAATTGCATCTTACTTTTGGAAGGCACTCTTCACATGTTATCATGATTTAATTTTTTTTTCACGGATAGGCCGATCCGGATAATCTGGGATCTGAATAGTATGTGGTCCAAATAATCTAATGTGTACTGTATTGCAATGAACATATGCAATGATCATTTTGTCGTTAATTGAATGATTGTATTTTATTTATATCACTTGAAAATCTTTTACTAGACTGCTTCTTGTTATTTATTATTGTTTAGGGGTATATAGATATATAGCTAGTTTGGTATAATTTGCCAATGGTTGCACGTTTTGTCGAGCATGATTGTTGATAGATTTTATTTTTATTTTAGTGCTTGATATCTTTTTTTTGTACTATTAATTTATTATTCCTCTTTTTAATCTTTTTTTGTTGCTAGTCTAGTTTCTGATTGATATTAATGTAATGATTTCTCTAGGCTAGTAGAATAATTAATTACTTATTTGTTCAAATTTGTTGTCATTGCATGTATAAATGGTGTTAACCGTGTATGGAAATAAATAAATAAATAAAACATAATTCAATTCTTAAGGGCCACATCACTCTGGTCGAGTAGGCGGGCGAGTTAGACGGGGGAGTTAGTCTCGACCTGTGTAAACCAACCTTTTTCAAATGATCAAGTTGAGTTGACAATTCTAAATAATAGGAATCAGCTGATCCTATAGTAACTCGGCCGAGTTACTCGACCAGTGTGACGTGGCCCTTATGCCTTTGACGTGCTTTAAAAAAAAATTGAAATCATTGGCAAGAATGTTTTACTTAAAGGACAAATTTTTTAATGTAGATCCGTTTTTGTTGCAGCACGATCCCAACATTCCAGATAGGCCTTATATCGTGGGACTCACTGGTGGTATCGCCAGTGGCAAGTCTAACATAGCCAAATATCTCGAGAGTCTAGGAGCAGGAGTGGTCAGCTGCGACCTGCTAGCCCATGAGATATACAGGTTAGTGGCATCTGTGCTTCTGGCATTCCTCTAAAATATTCAAATAATATCATTTTGCTTAACCAATAACTTTCTACTGTCCAACTTTTTTGGTAAGGGTGAAAATATTTTTATTTGACTGCAGGTTGATAGGACAGGATTTATTCCTCCGTGCATAAGTCCATGTGCATAGTAATTTACCATGCACTGCCAACAAAAAGGCACAGAAAAAGCTTCTTCTGCGTTGAATGATATAACAAATGTAAACAAATTGTGTTTTTGGTATATTGGGCCCCAGAACCAAGATTTACCATTGTCCCGGGCTCAGGTTTTACTATGAGATTTTAAAGGTAATATCTTCTCTTCTCAATCAGTATAGTCAAGAAATTGTTTTGCCTCTGAACACAAATCATTCAATCAAAATTCTATTGCGGAAATTTGCTAAAACCCGTTTTGATTATCTCTGATTCCTTGTGCACAATAATTATAAATATCTTTGCAGTGATGATTAGAATTTAATAGTTTTCTTTTTATGTGTAGGTAGGGCTTGTGGTAAATATTTTATGTATATTATTCTTTGTTTTACGGAAAGTTTAGCTAATATCACAAAATGAGCAAGATATAAATCCTCGTGAAAACTCCCCATAATCCCCAAAGTCTCAGGGGAGGATATACACCATATCAAATGTACTCCCCCCTTGGTATGTCCCAAGTCCCTGCTAGTTAGTAAGTCTGGCTTTGAACAGAAAGGTCAAAGTCAAATAATCTTTATTTTTACAATGTACATCTGTACAAGAAATAGCTTCTTGAATCTAACTAATAAATAATTACAAAAGGTTGTTAATAACTGTTGGAATCTGTAGGACCTTTAGAACTATTCCAAACCTGTTGATATGTTAAGTTATAAAAAAGTGGATTGAGTTTGATCAGGTTACAACCTGACCAGATAGCACCACTGTAGGCTTACCAGACGTCCGCGATTACTGAGGACAGTCCTCTTTTTTAATACTTGTCCGCGAAAATGTTTACTGACATAAAATGTCCGCGATTTTAAAAACGGTCCATAGTTTTTCAGCAGAAAGGAACCTATTTCGTGTATTTTAATAAGATTTCAAGAGTTAATAGCTTTTTATCGATTACTTTAAATGAAATAAAGTAAAAACAGCCGTTACCAACTTTGGATATGTCAATCTGGCCAGTTTACGAACTCGTTCAAGAGAACCTAGTTTTAAATGTCTGTACTAAATTTTGTCACCATGATCGGACGATTTTTACGACAGTTATCGTGTTAACGGACACTCCAAAAATGAAAATACTATTACCCAAATAGCCCCTGTTAAATTTTGAAGCAAATCATGATTTTTGCAGATAAAAATGCATTTTCGCGATAATCTCACTTCATATACAGAAAGATCACATAAACAGCTATCAATTGATTCAAAAATTGATATAATTTCTGAGGTTACCCTGAACGAATATTTTTTGTCCAATCTGTTAAAACGATGGTAATAGCTTATTCCAGAGGAAATTCGCTAAAATGTTCATGAACATTGATAAATATATCAATTGTTTTAAAAATTCGTACTATTTGTCCCCATTTTTAACATGTCCTTTTTTGTAGATTGTCCTCATTTTTTTAAAGGCTTGTCCTCAGTATCAATGAAAAATATATGGTAAGCCTACACCACTGTTCTGAAAATTCGGATCTTTTCTGTACGTAAGTGATTCCATAAAAAAAGAATTCGAGATGTATTGTTCTGAAATACATTATAAAATATAAAAAACTAAATTACGTCCAGCCATTATCAAGATATGAATGTAAAGAAAGAACCCCTAGCAAATTGATATTTAGCTTTTTTCCTCTATCATTGTTGAATTTACTAAATGTGATGTTTTGAACGTGCAGTGTTGGAACGCCAGGCTTTACAAAAGTAGTCAAAGAGTTTGGGGAAGAAATTTTGGATCAGTCAGGAGCTATAGACCGCAGAAAGCTCGGAGCCATAGTTTTCAACAATAAGGTCAGTTATCAGTAAGTGAGTGTAAATGAAAAAATGAGTGTAAAGCTATGTTGTTTGCACCCTTTCAATTGAGACTCCTTCAAAATATGGGAGGTCGTGATTTTTGTCAATATCCGAATTAAAATTAAATTCATTTTCATGTCTTGTATTATGTATGTCCTGCAACTATAACTGTGCATATGGAAACTTGTTATTTTAGCCTCATGATATTTTGTAAGCCAGCATATTTTTCTTTGTAAATATGCAAGTCGCCGATAAACTCATGTATGAGGACTTATTCTGACATACTAAGTAGTGTTCCTACTACTGATATTCCTCTCCCAGGACTAACACACATTCATCCTCTCATAAACACTATAGCGAAGGAAATGAAGCAGAAACATTAGATACGCTTCTTGAAATGGCGACCTACCCAAAATAAGCCTCAATAATTAATTATATAAGAAAACTTGTCTATAGATTTAACTACCTTAAAAGGTATTATACAACCTAAAATCCTGATTTAAATTAGGAGTGAGTTGGTTTACTCCGATTCAAGTTGAAAAAATGCATCAATTTTTTGTGAGATATATGTGAACAGTTGTTTTCTTCTTTTGCTGTGTCATCAATTTAGTTCTTACCACATCTACAAACATCATAAAGATTTAAATGTTCAGTTGTTCCCAGGCATGCAAGAATAAACAAAATAAATACCATAGTTTTCAGCAAAGTGCTTAAACACCGTGGTAATTCTGTGTTGACAGGAGAGACTGCAGGCGCTGAACGAGCTGCTGTGGCCGATGATCCTGACGGCGGCGGTGGAGCGTGCGCAGCAGCTGTACGCTCAAGGTCACCAGGTGGTGATAATGGAGGCCGCCGTGCTGATAGCGGCCGGCTGGCAACGGCGCTGCCACGAGCTGTGGGTCTCCATCATACCTCCTGACGAGGTAAATAACTGGTAATACTGTCATTCCAATGTTACACGCAGTTGTGAAAGAAATGTTAATCATCATTACCCCTCCACTGCCATGATCATCTACATGGTAAACTGAGGCCTAGGGTTAATATGCAACTGTGCTCACACTGAGAAGTAATAGCCTTTTATATATGTACTATGCTTGTGAACAGGGCACTTCTTTTGTTTATCTATAAACTAGTGTACAGGGATTGCGTTTCTTGAAAATAGGCTTATCAGCGATCGTGTTAAGGAATTTTGAGGAGGAACACTTATTAAAAAGCAAAGGCTTATGTTTGTATCGGAGGTTTAAACTATGAGCCATTTGTAACACTTGGATTTTAGTTTTCCAAATCCAAGCAATAAAAATAAAAAACCAATTTTGATGTTTGAAATTTTGTTGAACCTTATAAACTCAAATTAGAAGGATAGCAAAAAGTAAGACAAACCTTGCATTAGATATAAAGAGTTGTAACGTATGCCTGTTAAACTTTAATAATATGATAGTGACAATACGATATTGATTTCAGCAGATTGTCCATTTATGTTAACCAGAGATGTATGACCTATTGATGCAGTATATATATATTTTTTTTATTGTCGTAGTATGTTTACAATCACCAATACCATGTTTTTCAGGCAATAAAGCGTGTGATGGATAGGAATAAGTTGTCAGAAGAAGAAGCGAGAGCCCGCTTAGAGGCTCAGCCGTCGAATGAAGAGTACGTAAAACATGCGAACATCGTGTTTTGCTCAAAGTGGGAGGTGGAGTATACACGCAAACAGGTGGACAAGGCGTGGACTGGACTTAGAGAGCGACTGGGCCTGCAGAATTAGCAGCAGGTGAGTCAGTGAGGTGAAAAGTGGAAACTATAAAAAGAAGCTATTGGGCCTATTTTGTCGTATTTCTTTACATCATTTACCAGTTGTGTTCAGGCCTGTCTGGCTGTGTCCGTACCTAGCTCATTCTGAGCTCAGCCTTCCAATCTTGTACCACCTATCAACAAAAATTAATACTCTAATATTTATATATTTTTTTTATATTTATTTATTGATAAATATATACATGCACATAGCACAGTATAACATTCCAAATTTCCATGACAGCTATAGGTAAATACCTAAATCAG
Source organism: Flexamia atlantica (assembly GCA_035578135.1). Taxonomy (NCBI): domain Eukaryota; kingdom Metazoa; phylum Arthropoda; class Insecta; order Hemiptera; family Cicadellidae; genus Flexamia; species Flexamia atlantica. The sequence continues at coordinate 19,502,262 of JAQJVK010000005.1, forward strand.
CTATCTTGGCTAACTCAAAATAACTAACTTAAATAAAATATAAAAATAAATGAACAGGCTATATGCACTTTATCAGTTGGAAAACAATTTATAATAATTTATGTTGTTTAAACGGTAAAATACCCTCTTTGCGCAGACCTGCACACTCAGCGAATTTTAAATGCAAAACAACATATTTCAATCCAACATACAGTGGACCCCCTCTTAACCGACCTCGTTTTAACTGACGATCGGATTATCCGCCCCTGCTGATCAAATATTAAAGTTCGTTTTAATCGACCCTGATTTTAGAATAGCCCTTTTCTAGGAATTGCGGCATTTCCGTTTTCATACTCGGCGCGGCGATGGGAACGTTAGGCTCAACTCTACTAACTCTACAGGTAGTAACGGGTTGAAATATTCCGAATATAGCATTTGTCAATTTATGAAAACGTACAGTAAATGCATTGACAATTAATACAGCACTAAAAACGATTTGTTAAAAATATATGAACACGTTGTTAAAGGTGTTAACATAAGAACTTTTTTTAAACACGTCTTCAATTTAGTTTATTAAAAGGCTTTGTTTTTACTGTGTTTTGGGGTTATTTGTGACATTTCTACAGTATTTATTTTGGAATATAGGTTGATAGTTACAGTTTATTTTCTAAATAATAAACGAACGGCTTTGTAATGATGTTAATAGAACCCTAAATCAATAGAGCTTTCATTTTTGGATGTTTAGAAGATTACCCGTTTTAACCGACCTTTTAAGTTATCCGACCTAGGTCCAGTCCCGTGTGGGTCGGTTAAGAGGGGGTCTACTGTGGTGAGATGCCTTCGATATCTAAGCCGACTGCCATGTTGATTAAATTAAATATTAGTTAGTTTAATATATTGTGACAAAGTCTATCCAGATAACTCTGGCCAACGACGGCTGCGTGGTAATAATAAGGTAAAAGGTAATTTGACACGTTTTTGTAAGCCCCATAAGAATAACATGGGAAATGAGTATGCAGGTTTGCTGCTACGGGTATATTAAAACTGGGTGGTTTTACTTCAATATTTAGTAAATCTGAACAAGAAGAAGCCATTTACCAAGTTTTATCAAGATATCTTGAGAAATAAGCGAGATATAGAATTTTACTTATTTCCCATAAGGATAACATTGGGACAACGTACTGTGTTTACCATCTTCAATATCTCGGCAACCAATGGACATAGAGCAGTGATTCAAAATACTAAATTGTTTGTTTTTTTTTTAGCTGAATTCAAAGGCTCCCCAAAAAATTCGATAATTTTTATTTTTATATGTAAAAAATTAAAAAAACCCATTTTTGGGGGGTTTACCCCCCTTTACCCCCCCCTTCCGGTAGCCCGATTTATAATATAATAAAAAATAATTTTAAAAACAGGGTACTCATGTTAACTTTAATTACTTATTTAATAGTAGCCCTCATCAGTGATCTTCATTTATCAATATATATGTATATATATATATATATATATATATATATATATATATATATATATATATATATATGAAAATGAACGAATAGTGTTTTTTGCTTTTGGGGGCCCCAAAACGAAAAGTTATCATGGTCTCGGGCTTAGGTCTTACCATGAGTACTACGGTAACAGCTTCATCCCTAATAGGGGAAATTCGCTTAAAGTAAAAAGATTGCCTTCCTTTAAAGAAAATTTGCATCATATTGTACTATTAACAAGAATCAGTAAAAAGGAACATAAGAAAATTAAACTTGCTTGCAACCTGAGGGCAAATGAGATTATCTCAAGATAATATATCCGGAATATATTTACTTAAATCCTTACCTACATTCACAACTTCCACATTTGCTTTTCACAACTTTCGAATGGTGATATCATTCACCAATGCCATCATTTCCTCCAACTTAAATTTCTATCACTCATTCCCCATATACAGGGTGTCCCGAAATTATGATAAAATATTTTAGTATATGATAGTACAGGTAAAAATAAGAAAAAAAGTTCATGTAAACATAGGTCCAAAAGTGCTTCGTTTTCCGTCTGTGTGTCTGTTTGTGATTTTTACTATTTAATCATATCTCATGAACCTCTTAACGTATAAACTTCAAACTTGGTACATGGATGACCACTATTAAGACCTATGTTTGTATGTAGTATCAAATTTCTACTTTGTACCATTTCAAAATGGCGACTGTTTTTTTTTTCAAAGCTAAATATCTTAAAAACCGTAAATTTTAGAAAAATTATACAAGAGACAAAAAAGTTGTGAAATTTAATCCAATTAACGCTGATATTAAGATTATGATGATCGGACTACTAATAACGGAGAAATATTAACTTTTCTGAATAAAAACATGGTCCTTTAGAACAAACTGTCAGAAATGTCCATGTTTTTATTTGGAAAAATTAAAATTTCTCCATTATTAGTGATCCGATCATCATAATCTTAATATCATCGTTAATTGGATTAAATTTCACAACTTTTTTGTCACCTGTATAATTTTTCTAAAATTTACGGTTTTTAAGATATTTAGCTTTGAAAACAAAAAACAGTCGCCATTTTGAAATGGTGCAAAGTAGAAATTTGATACTTCATACAAAAATAGGTCCTAATAGTGGTCGTCCATGTACCAAGTTTGAAGTTTATACGTTAGGAGTTTCATGAGATATGATTAAATATGTAAAAATCACAGACACACAGACGGAAAACGAAGCACTTTTGGACCTATGTTTATATGAACTTTTTTTCTTATTTTTACCTGTACTATCATATACTAAAATATTTTACCATAATTTCGGGACACCCTGTATGTATATAACATTTACAGGCAACCCTCTTCTCATCCTTTATCCATTAGATCAGAAGAGAGAAATTAGTGTGACGTGCCATTGCCATCAGCCGTCGCCTCAGACAGACAATATGTAAAGGATGTTCACAATTAATTTTCCTCATCTCTATGCACCAATGCTGCTTTTTGGCTCACCCAGTCTAACCTTTAGCAGTTTTTTACAGGTGTTGGGTGGAAGGCCCATATTATACACAGACACTCAGCGTCCCTGGACACTTGTTTGGCATTGATAAAATGGGAGTGTCCAACGAGCTATTATACACGGACACAGTTGGCTGGGACACAGATCTGCGTCCAAAGTGTGTCCCGGCTGTGTCCGAGGGTGAGACGCAGCCAGGACACACACAAGACGCAGATCTGCATCCCGGCAGCTGTACCGCCAGAATGTTATTTTTCTGGCTAGTCAAAATAACATTGAATCTTATGGGAACATCCCGCAGGTCATTATACACGGACACACGGTGTCCCGGACACAGACTGTAGCGCAACGCCCGAGGACAGTCACTGTGATAAAAAATATCTACATCAGCATTTAATGAGATAACATAAGTGTAATAACGGATCATGGTATTCAGAGTAGTATTAATCATATAATTTGCTCGATAGTTCCTTGTAAAAAATAAACTATTCTACCTCCTATTGAATAGAGGTGTATAATTGTATTCTTGAATTTAAACTTTGAATGTTGAATAAAATAAATAAATCATTATAGGTAACTTCAAACGTGTAAAAATTATTATTTTCAAAAAACAAGTAGCGTAAAAACCGCTTTTGAACTTTCTCTAACTGTGCAAATATACAACTCTAAGTTGAAAAAAATGGGGCATCAAAGAAGACAGCTACAAAAGATAAAAAAGAAAAATTTTTTCTAAAAAATGCAAAAATCAATTTTTTTAATGACACTGAAGATTTTATTTGTGAAATGGAAAAATATCCATATATCAAAAAAATATTCATGGTAAAAACTGAGTGATTTGGCGGTGCCGATGCGGTGTCTCTGCAGCGTCTTGGCTGTGTCCGAGACAATAAACTGCTTCCCGGACACTTCCGGGACGTCGACGGCCCAGCAGCTTGGGACGCTGAGTGTCCGTGTATAATACGTGCCAAACACTTATTTTTTTTAAGGTTAGTAATTAATATTTTTTTCATACCTGTGATAATTGGGACTTTTTTGTTTCAGGAGTTCAATGAAATTGCCAAGCAATGTAAACATTAATGTGATAACGCCTTTATGTCTTGCATAGTTCATTTTATAGATTTTGTAATATTATATAGCTAATGTTTGTACTTATTCTGTTTGAACTCTTATCTATTGTTGTTATATTGGATGATTAAAAGTATATTCTATTTTTACACATTCTTATCTTTGACACCTTCAGTGACCATTTGGTGATGAGCGTCCTGTAGCAGAATTGCAAACAGCCACAAGAGTTAAAAAACGAGTTTTCGGACTGATTGCGGAATGGACATAGAGCAATGATTCAAGTACAGAACTAAATATTTTTTAGCTGAATTGAATAATGCAAACAAAAGTTATATCATTCTTTTTTTTTGTATGTAAAAAAGTAAACATTTTTAGGAGGGTTTATCCCCCTTCTGGTAGTAGGATCGGGCTAATTGTCGAATTTGTTCCAGTGATTTAACACTTTACACATCTGTACCAAATTTCATTAAGATCAGACCATTTTTACAGCCACTATCACGTTGACAGAAACATAGATATTGTATCTATGTGACGAAAACTTAAATAATTTTCCAAATTCAAAACTTAATAAATCACAAACTTAATTGTTCCTCTCATGAAGCTATGTCTTGTCCGTCTGTCTGTCTGACTGATCGTCTTTCATTCATCCTTTCCCAGCTGACGCGAGCAAGATGTGCCTGGTAGGAATGCTTCTACGAACTGTTTCAACAACCTTTAAGACACTCCCTTTCGGGGATGACAGCCAATGAGGAGGCAATTATCTGCTTGGCAGGAGGAAGAAAGGAGAGGAGAGGGAGAAGGAGGTGTCAGATGAGAGGAGAGAAGAGGGCTGTGTGGGTGATGTAGGAGGGTGTGTTGAGGGTAGTTTGGGACTCCTTTGTTTACTTATAAAAAGGTACTGTAAATATTCAATATATGTAAACTTATTTTATAAGAAAGTATTATCTCATTTTCTTAATTTGAAGTTGTCAAGTCATTCATTAATTATGTAATCAATGTAATAATAATTTTACAATTAATAATTTTAATTCAATCCATTGACATTTTAAGCTCGAGTTTGTCAGGGCAAACATTGAAAATTCAATTCTACTTTAATTTAATTGTTCTCATTTGATTTTCCTGCTTCATTTGAATTTTGGTTTATTTTGATATTTTGCATAGTATTCTTTTCCCATTTATAATTTTTAATTTCTCTAGTAAATCTTTTTCAACATTAGGGTTAACAAACAATGACTTGGAAATTGAGGTTCAAACCTGTTATTATAAGCAAATAGTGACCAAGTGTTTGGTTTCTTGGCAACATATTGAGATAGCATGTTTAACAGGGTGTTGTTAGTTTTCTACTTGACCGCTTAATTGAGGTGTAAAGGCACTGCTTAAAACACATCATATACCACAATCACATACTCAAACCCTCCCAAACGAGGAACTAAACGACACCCCCACACAAACGAGGATAACACAACTATATCATTTATCAAATAAAAACTCCAAAACACACAGGCGACCCAATTCATTAAGGAATACACCAATCAAATGAAACCTCTAGGTTTGGTGGTAGTTAGTTTTGTTGTGTCGTAATTTATGTGGGTGTAGTTAATTTTGGGTATTTAAATAAAATTTGAATAAATGGTGTTATGGCTTCCAAGGCCCTCAAAACAAAATGTTATTGTCTCGGGCTTAGGTCTCCCCATGAGACCTACAGTAACAGCTTCTTCCATTGGCTGGTAAATCTTGTGGCATTATATCACTGCTGATAATGTGTGGTAAGAACTTCACTTTGACAGGGTAAACATACACTTGTTAAACTGTTGCAAAAACAGCAGTTTTCATTACATGTGTTGCGGACCTAAAAAAGCTCTTTTTCACCCTAGGGAGAAAAAGAATCAGCTGATGTGGAGGACATCAACTATTCTTTAATAGTACGTGTCCATGTCAAGAAGATGGACTGTTTCATACATGTGAACGTGAACGTAGATGGTGAGCTATCAATTGCATTGAGAGTGGTTATCGGTTTTTATTATCAATTGTAATTTATTGTTACATTGTTGTCGGTTTAATCGATTTGTGAAACTCACTCATTTCACCAATCAATAGTTTCACGTTTCATGGTTTACCTCTTTGGGAGATTGAAACCATTGAAACCATTTATTATCAAAGAATTTTCCATACAATAGCTCAGCCAAGTGACACAGCACTTGTCGGCAGAGCCCGTAGCCAAAGAAAAAAAAACAAACAATAAGAAAATTAATTATAAAGGTTGCTCTTATGTGGGGGCAGGTGATCCAATCATTGACTTTATTATTTCTGCTAAAAACACAAGTGCAGGTACATACACATACATAATAAACACATACATAATATATATCTATCTATACTAAAGTACTCAGAAATTACTCTTTGGGCTGTCAGGTGTCTTTAAAGATAGTATTTTGGTTTTCTTAGGTAGTTATCCTTTTATATTGAGCGGTAAAACAAAAAATATAGTTCATCACATGGGCCTAAAGCTGCTTTTCGTCACTTGGTCATGTCATTTTTCATAAAACTTGACCTCGTACAAAAAGCATCAGGCATAATGGGTGTCGGCAGTCGAGTCCGGCCCCGTACCTCATTCCGGGAACCCTCTAAAGCTATTTATACCCCCCACCCACCTTGGTACCTTTTTAGCGAATTTCCCCCTATAGGGAAGTATTCGCGAATTTGCCCCAATAGGGAAGTAGCTATTACCGTAGGCGGCATGGTAAGACTTAAGCACGGGACCACCGTAACTTATCATTTTGATGCCCCCAGACCTCAAAAACACCATTCGTTCATTTTCACATATATATATATATATATATATATATATATATAAGGATATATATATATATATATATATATATACCTGTCCGCAGGCACGATAATTTTCGTAAAAAAGGTCCAATCGCGATGAAATTTGTTACATACGTCAAGAGTGACATTTATTACATCGAGTTTTAAAACCAGCGCGATAAGTTAACTCTAAGGGCGGTTTTTTGACAAAATAAAATTTATTTTTAGGATTTAATATCTTTATATTAATTTTTTGTAAATTTAAGAGTCAAAATTGGATTCAGCTTAAAAAAACGAACAATTTAGCATTTTGAATTATTATTCTACGTCAATCCGTTGCTGAGATATTGAAAGTGCTAAACACAATACATTGTCTTATATTAGTTTTACCCTTAAAAAAGTATAATTACCCTGTTTTCATTGAGGAATCCCCAAAAGTTGCATTATAATTACCTTAAATCCCTACATTTACCCTAATGTAGGGTAATTTGAAAATAAAAGTCTGAACATATGATTATATTTAAATTTTCAGCTGAATATTTTATTTGTCTTTATTTTGAATGGTTCGAGTTCATTGATCATGATTTTGCATAAAATATATACTATATTAAAAATACAAATTATTTTTAAGTTTTATGAAGAAAGTGGGTGCATTGGGGTGGGGGGGTGTCTTGGTCTAGATTTCCTGAAAATGTAGCATAGCCTAATATGTGGAATGTTTACAAGTCTGAGGAATGATATTATGTTTTTTTTTAATTGGCTGGAGCTGCAAGTCTGCTGCAACTAATAGGGATGTTTTATTTATAATATTAACCATATGACTGAATTTAATTTGATCATGAGATTATTTTATTTGTTTTTCCAGTATTTTGAATTTATGGGCACGTTCAGCCGCAGTCACCGGTGGGTAATATACTAACCTATATTAAGTGAACGGTAGTGGTGGACGTACCACCTACTGATCATTGTTGTGCATCCACCGATGTTGTGTTTATGGTGGATTCGGTAAGTAACCGGACATTGTTGATTGTCAAGATGCGGTGGATTTGCCTATTAGTGACTATGGTAACCGGTTAGCCACCGGTGACTGCAGCTGAACGCGCCCATTGATTATATGTTTCCTGACATTTATATACTATAACAAGACTACATTTATTGAAAATTAAAAGGCTAATAAAATATAAAAATAAAAATAAATATACACTTATAAACTTATAAAATACAAAAAGTGTATATATTACTAATAGAAACCAATGTGATCCCCTTATAAATTGCCCTCGTGTTTCAAGCTCATGAATGATTAAATATAAGTTTTAAATATATTATTTCCAAAACATATTCAAACGATATTTTCCTTCACGCATAAGTTGAATGCTCATATATAAAAAATAAATCCTATGGAAATTCGCTGAGTACGCAGGTCTGCTGCGACGGGTGTATTATTTGGAATTCAGTGATCCTGTGTCAAGTTTGTGGAGTGCCCTCTCCCGTAACACAGACAGTGATACCCATTTCATACAAGAAACATTACTCATGATATTCAATTGAAATATTACACTATTAAGTTGAATAATTAATGGTATCAACGATGAAATGTGATTCCTAATGAAATTTGTCAACATTTAAATACAATAATTTGTTATTAACAAGTAAAATTGTTTAAATTTGTGCGATTTAGTGTCGCAGGGTAAAACTGCATAACCCCGCAGTTTATGCATTTTACCCCAGCCGTTTTACAAGTGAAGTGCCCGCTCAACGGTTAAATAACTCACAAAAGTTTTGGCTTCAATTTCAACTGTTGATAAACTAAATTGATTGTGGGTTGATTTATAAGTCTTTAACTAAACAGGAATTGTTTTAATTAATGAAAAATTTTTAAACAGAGAAATATTAAATTTTCCGAATAAAAACATGCAAATTTCAGGCAGTATGTTCTAAATAACCATGTTTTTATTCAGAAAAGTTAAAATTTCTCCGTTATTAGTAGTCCGATCATCATAATCTTGTTATCAGCGTTAATTGGATTAAATTTTGCAGCTTTTTTGTCTCGTGTATAATTTTTCTCAAATTTATGGTTTTTAAGATATTTAGCTTTGAAAACAAAAACAGTTGCCATTTTAAAATGGTACAAAGTAGAAATTTGATACTTCCCACAAAAATAGTTCTTAATAGAAGTTATCCATATACCAAGTTTGAAGTTTATACGTTAAAAGGTTTTTGAGATACAATTAAATAAAAATGTAAAAAAAAATAAAAATGTAAAAATCACAAACAGGCACAAAGACGGTAAACGAAGCACTTTAGGACCTATGTTTACATAAACGTTTTTTCTTATTTTTACCTCTACTATCATATACTAAAATATTATATACCATAATTTCCGGACACCCTGTATGTGGATAAAGTATAGGTTGACTGGCTCTTTTTACTACATCCTTCTTAAATTACAGAGAAAAACAAACCTATTAGTCAAAGGTAAATCAAAGACAAGTGAGAAAATAATATGATATTTTATTTATATTAATAAAGTATGGAATTTTATCTTCATAAACAGTATATTTTACCATTTTGAATACTTGTTGACATTGTTAATACATTAAGTACAGTATAAAATTCAAAAAGTAAATAAGAAGTATTTAAAAATTATACACAGCAGGATAACATTAAATCTATTACTTTTTTCTTAAAAAGTTATTGTTAAAAAGCATTTTTATATGCTTTAATTTAATAGTTATTCTGATATATTTTTTATTTGAATAGGTAAACTATAACACATTATAAGATGACCAATTATATTCTGACAATCAAACATTGTTTGATTTTTTATGCGTTATTCTAATCAGGGTGTTAACATACAATGGCTTGATCACATATAAAAACACGGATAAGGAATAAGTTTTTCCAATTTTGTTATTAACATGATAAAATAAGTTATATAAAACTAGTATTTATAAAGTACAGTATGTACAATGTGAGACTCAAAACTAAACTAAATATTTGTGATAAGTTACAAAAAAAGAAATACCTGTATAAGATAGGTCATAAAGTAAATCCTTAAACTGTAAATGCTCATTTAATTTTTAGCATTTTTTTACCTCTACAGTACATAATACCTGTAATTGTATTTTTTACCAGTTTTAGTTCTGGTAACCAGGTGAAACGTGGTTGAGTTGCTGAATGAAGACAGCATAGTGTTTGAAATAAAATGAAGTAAAACCAATAATAGACAAACTGGTGTGACTAACTCTAGTTGAAATCAGTTATTGGCCAGTGGAAGTCAGGACTTACTGTTTCACCAACACTGGAGTCGTATTCTTTAACGATTAAATTTCTCAATTAGGACTTGAAAACATTATGGAACTGAATATCTTAAAGTAAGATACATTGCTAATGGATACAGGCATCACATTCAAGGTGAGATAAAAGCTGGCATTTAAGAACTTCAGAGTACACCAAACTAATGGTAGCTAAAACATGTTTGCTATATTTACAGTAGAATGTGCTGACCAGTAATATAATTTCCACAATTTTTTACAACTGTTGAATGCTGAACCATAGAATGATTAAGCAGCCCATGGATTGAGGCAGAACTGTGTCAATGTTGGTGGGGGAAAGACATCCAACGACTGTATCCCAGCACAGCACCGCGCATTGCATTGGCTGTCACTGCTGTTAATGCAGCATTGAACCAAGTAATTTTAATCGGACTGGATTCATTGTTCTTTAGTTATTAGACTTATTAATCTTCGTTAATTCCTTATTGATCAAACAAAAAAATGTTGGTTAAGTGATAAAAACTAGCATATTGACATATGATTTAACAAATAATAAAGTGTGAACAGTCAATACTAGCAATAGTGAGCTCACCGACCTATGTTGACCATACGAGCACAATCATCATCATTTCAGATAATCACAATGATTAGTTACACTGGATCTTATTATTTAAGTTGTGAACAGTAGATACATTTTGTACTCATTATAAGCAATTTTTACAAAGTCTTAAGGTTACCTTATTCTGGTCCAATATTTGAATGAGCATGCACTTTTTAAAACAAACATTAAATTCTTCATTCAGTTGTAAACAATACTCCTAAAATAGCTGGTATAGGAGGTCTTTTGAAATTCTGTAACATCACGAAAATGTAATAGCCAAGCTTTTGAGTCTTAACCCTTTAAAATTCAGTCAAGTATTTTTGAATTAATCTTTTAACTGTTCAAAATAATTCACAAAAAGTTGGATCTAGACTAGAAAAAATGTCCATTAAATTGACTCATGGCACCCTTAACACTTTTACTGCCGCCAAAAATGTAATATGTGACGGGCAACCACATTTGCCCAAGACACTAATATTGGCTGATTTTCCATTATAACCATTGGTTGCAAATTCAAACAGGAAGCAATAATGTATTACACTATTGATGAATTCAAAGTTTTCAAACATTTTGAACATAAGAAATATCTTATAGTATTCAAATGTGGCCGCCTGCTTTACTGCTGGAGTCAGAAAAGCCAACAATCTGGGACAATAAACAATTGTATAATCACCAAATGTGGTTGTTTACAATCACCAAACGTGGTTGTTTACAACCAAGAAATTGTCTTAAATTGAGACCTGGGGCGGCCCATTGCACAATAAATTACAAGCTGATAATATCAGCGAATTATCTAATCAGAGTAGGAAAATCACTAATATTACTATTTTGTAATTTATAAAAGGACAGGTCCAAATTACAATTTTGTATGATAGAAAATGTCGGACCAGTGTGACTTCTTGCATCAGCTATGGTTTCCTCATTTCTACTCACTCAACTTCAACTGCTTATGGTGTAAATGGTTCCCATACCACATAGTGGCTCTCACAACTAGTGCTTACAACGACTACAATATAAATCAATTAATGCAACTCAATCAAAATATTATTGTGTACAGTCTCAGTTCTGCTGTAATGCCGCTACGTTCATGAGCCCAATGACGTCATACCAGCTGACTTTACACCATGCCCATACCATACACATGTGCAACTGGGACCACACATGAGTATGGTAACTGTTACTATACATAACACAACTGATTTTCCAGTTATATTTTACCTCTATAACTCGAAGGGATTCAAAAACTACCTCTGTATCACGAAGTTCAGTAGATAAAACGAATTCGATTCGCGCTTTACCTCCTTGACTTGAAGTTTACCGCCATACCGCAAAGTTTTCAGAATGGACCTCTGTAATACGAAATCCCGGCGTTCAGGATGCAACCTGTCGGTGAATCATGTCGGTCAAGTGCATGTTTTAGTAAAAATTCAAATCGATTTGTTTTTACAAAAGGAAGATTACGGACTTTTTAATCAGTGGAATTAATAAAAGTTGAAAGTTTATTTTTGTAGCTGTAGGGGATACAGTAAAGTTTCTTTATATTATTGTTTTAATAAAAATTATGATCGATACTGTAATTGTTTTTACATGTTTAAGCAGAGGAAGATTACGGGCTTTATGATCGGAATTAATATTACTTTAAGTGTTTTTGTTTTGCAGGTGACTATATTATAAATACTGCATTTTTCATTGATATATAATATTTAAATAAGTAAAAAGCTTAGATTTGTCGAAGATGTAGGGATTAATTTAAATTTTTCTTTACCTCTGTATCACAAATTTTCATTTGGTTTACCTCTATAACTCAAACTATGCCTACGACGAACAATACGTAACACGAAGAAAAATCGCAGTCCTGTGGTATTTCGAGTTAGCGAGAGTCGACTGTACAATAATGAACAAAATTACTGTCAATTTAAAATGCACAGGTATGGGTTATGAGTTCTGTTTTCACCACTTCGTTTTAGCAATGCCTGAAATTTAATTTGCAATTTGGTTTACAAAATAAAATTTCAAGATTCAAAACCAAGAGCTGGGAAACTTAAAACTTCTAGAAACTCAAATGCTCTCCCTCGGGGACTTTTAGCAAGTTGTTTAGTTGGGCCGAGCAACGAACAACTGTGCCATTTTTTTAGCCGTTTAGTATATTCTTTCAGAGATTGGTCCAATTTGACTGGGCTCTAATGTTAATTTTTTTGCGAGTTGAAGCAAGGATCACCCGATTAAGGGTGAGCCTGTCCTTACCTAGATCATTTTATTTTACTTAAAAAAAGTACCCAGCAATCCAAAACCTTTCAACAGGCCTATGTAATAAATAAATTTTGACACAGTAATTTCAAAAAAAATTTTATTTCACAAATAAAAGCTTTAACCACCCTCAGGGGATGTGGGTAACTGATACCTATATCTAGTAAAAAGGGCGCCAATGTAGGCTCTCGCATGTCCCAGAAAAATCCCTTGCCGTGGCCCTGGTAATGTGTATTTCCACTTATTCTGAACTAGAAAATTTAATAGGCCTACACTGAAACAAAAAATTGAAAAAACAAGATAAAGGAACATTAAGCATAACAAATAAAAAAAAACGACAAAACGTGTATAGCATACATGAAAATGCTGTTGTAAAAGATGATTGCTTGTGGTCAATGGAATGAACATTGCAGTAAAAAAATATGACTGCAGGTGATAGCGGGTGCAATTTAGCCAAGTTGGGTTAATCGTAAGACTTTGTTAATCCAAATTAGCTTTGGTCACAATTAGTTTAGGATCGCCCTATTAAGATTCTCCAAAATTTTGACTTTTTTAAGAATAAATTCATAATGTTAGAAACTGTTAAAAATTAAAACTTCCCATACCTTGAGAATCAATTGATTTTGAAAAGGTGTTGCGTCATTGTAATCTGATCAAAAAATTATGAGCCTTAACCTCTACAAATTTAAATTTGTAAAACAAATTCTGATTAGCATATAAATTTATTTTATATAGCCTAATTAATAGTTTATTGGGCATTAATTTATGCAATAAACGTAAAAGTTTGTTCAGTGTAAAAATCTGACATCACGATCACAAAAAATATTCACTTACAACATGCATCTCACAAGGCTCTGCTCTCCTTTTTTTATTTTTTATTGTCCTCCCTTTGCATCCCAGGACGCTAGACCTGGCCCGGAACCGTTTTACACATTACTTCAGGCCAGGTCTAGTGGGTCACGGCATTATCACATAGCGAAAATGCCATTGGTGATTGGCGGGATTTGAACCCGGGCCTCCGAGATCGAAAGCCTGCGCTCTAACCACTATGCCAGGCCGCACCCCCTGCTCTCCCTATTGGATGCCAATCACAAGCTAGGTTTTCACAGCATGCAATCGCAGATCGCCATTAAGAATTTCGTATCGTGGGGCTTCCATTCAGGTTATGAACGGGAGGCTTGTGATCTTCAATACTACTCATAAAAGATTATAGGCGTGTTGTGTGTCCGCACCGGTTTTTACAGAAATGTAGTCAAGGCGTTCAACCAGAAAAGGCGTCACTGAGAACCAGGCCTTAAGCTACATCTAACTGGGCCTAGCGTGGTTAAGGGAGGGTAGAAAAATATTTTCTAAAATATTTTAAAAAAGATCACATTAAGCAAACTGAAGTGTGGTTTATTGACATATGGATTTCAATGAGAATACCAAATGGGGCAGTAAATGCTTAAGGGTGTGAGGTCCATATATTCTATCTTCTGTCTGCTAAGGTTGTGTTTTAAGGTTGATTCAGGTTTAGTAAATGAACTAGGGTAAGTTTCGTAAATAATAACAATATAATGTATAAAATGGAGCTCATTTTCATGCAAGTGAGTAAAAGTTTCATATCTGATCTTCTGCCATTCGTTCCTATTGCAGACGACTAAATTGTATTTCAACAACTGATCTTTAAGAAAACAATGTAGAACGATACCTAGAGTCAAACTTTGATATGTAGTTTGTGGAGTATAACTCGATGTAGCCTACGGCTCAATCATAGTACCGGTACTTGCTTATAAATTGTTTAGTTTCTCCATGAAAGTAAATGGTTGGTTATTGATAGGCTAATATCTTAGTTCAAGATGGTGAATGATGTGAAACAAGATAAATTGATTAGTTATTTTAAGTTTGTACTTTTTTTATTTTTGGTTAACTATCATATATATTTAAAGTTTAATTTTTTCTATTATTATTATTATTATCATTATTATATTTAGGATTTTTTTTGTGAGAGAATTGAATAGGCCTAATAAATCTGACCTTGATTGCGGTTATTGGTGATTATCTAAATTTCTTATTCATTGCTGACTGTTGTCAGAACAGTACATATATCAAATGAGTCAACCAAATGATATGATAGGTTGATCATTGATATCAGTATCGGATCACTGAGTCACATGCGGGCTTAGAGTACACTTACAAACACAAAAGCAAAAATGATCTTTGCAAATATTTGAGTAGTTCAGTTACTGTACTAAACCTGTGCACACATAATATGTTAACAATAAACAAAAACTGATAAACATTGCCTGTAAAGGCAGTAACTTAGGTCAGATATGAAACTCATTCAGTAGGCTACTTCACATAGTCTATTCCTTACAGGAAGTTCAGATAGTAAACCTGACTAGCATTGATGCAATATGAACAACCATTAACCAAACATAGTTGGTTGATTCTTTTTAATATATTATTCCAACAACCATCAGTAATAAAGTTTACATAAGGAGATTGTTCGATATTAGTTGTTCTATTGAGGATCATACGTTGAATCATAGGCCTAATACCTACAATCATCTGCCATGGAAATACTTCCAGATCCGGATTTTGTCTGACTGAACTGTACCAGCATGAGTAGCATTCTAGACTCTACTAAAAATGCCCTCTGCTACTCAAATACAATTCTTTTTATAGTGATAGCAAATAATTTTTTTCACTAGATGACCAATGTACAAGACCCATGAAGATGTTTCGACTAGCCTATTGACTATTTTAATAAAACAGTCACATAAGCATAAATGACCACGCCTAGAGAAGTTCACAACTGAACTGTTAATAAATTTTAAACACAAGTTTTGTCTAGACGCTATGATGAATCAGCTGCAGTTTATGAGCACTAATTTTTAATTTTTAACTTAGACAAGCCTACTTGTAGGTCAATACTTTTATTAGGAGGAAAATGTAGGCTAATAACTGATCTAGACCACTAAATATTATAAAAAACTACCAATTTCCAAACAGTATTTTAATAATACAAAAGCCGTCTTAGGGCAAGGAACTCAACATAAATGCTCAGTCCAGCTTTCCTTCACCTTCTTCTTCTTCGTCTTCACTTTGGAAAGATCAAGTGCTTGATGTGCTTGGTTCAAAATGTAATGTTCTCTGGTCACTACATCGACAAACTCTTTTACAATTGATACAAGATCCTCCACTAGTAACGAAGGCAATATATCCACTGAATAACATTACAACTAAAGCTGATATGATAGGGAAGTAAAGCATCGTTTGACTTAACAAACTAAGACAGGAGATTAATAAGTGACTTCCAATAACCCAGGATATGTGGAGGTACTTTTTCTTGTCAATAGCTGCAAAGAATATAACACCCCAAAAAGTATGAAGCAAGATAAAACACATTGACATGATTGCTGATGTTAGACAAAAATAATTTCGGCCACCTTTCAAGCCCATTGTAGCTGGTCCAACTAACTCCGCGAGGACGTTGATAAGAGAGAACGCCCCACTCATAATACCAAAGCCTAATCCAGCAACATAAGCTAAAACATGTTTGTTGTTTGCTATTTCTGTGTTGGTGTTTGGAATGGTTACCTTTTTCAGGCCAGCCTCAGCCTTTCTCAAGAGCACATAAATTAAGTAGCGGAAAAGTTCTTGGAAAATAACGGAACATATTATTCCAAATATCAGCAGCGATTTAAAGGGAAACACAAACCACACAAATGATGACAACAGTAGAGCAACCAACCAAAAGAAAGCACTAGCAATCAAAATTATAATTCTAATTGGGTCAGACATTATTGTGAAAACAAACATAGCAAACGGTGGTCCATATGCCACTCCAGCACATCCCAAAAATTCCATCCAAGTCATTTTAATGGGACGGATTAAAGAGTCATTAACAAATTAATGCTAGGTATATTCCCACCAACAGAGCACCACCATAGATCTCCGGATATAGGTTAGGTGTGTTGCATTTCAACTTGTCGATATATACTGGTTGACGTTAAAGTCTCGTCACACAAAATAATCCTGTGAATAAAACTTGAACTCCACAAATTAAAACTATAACTTAACTTCACAAGAACTGAAAATGCTATCGCCAATATAGCGGATGGGTCTACCAAACGACCTAACTTAACGAATCGAATGACGAATAGAAAAGAGTAAGAAGGAGACACATACACGACTCAGTGTTGCCACCACGTCAACTTAGTTTTACCCTAGAATTTGGCCAGCTCTACCCTAGATTTCCCTTGAATCAATCTTTATTGCCCAAGAATTTCCTTGTAAAGTAGGATTCACGTAAGTTGGCCAAAGCATGTACTAATCATCTCATCAAAAATTTGTATACAAGTCACATTGAAAACATTGTTGGTTACACATGGTGTCTGTTTACATTTTCTCAGAACTGTCAAATCACCACGTTTCGTTTGTTTACAAGTTGTTATAGGTTATAGAATGTTTACAATATCGCCTATTTTTAGAAGTTTTTATTTCCATTCAACCTTTTTACATAGCTGCCAAAGTTTAATTTGATTCTATTTCATGATTTACAAGTATTTTAGTTTGTTTAACTGCTTGTTTATTTTTCCTGGACCAATCTTAATAAGTTCTGACCGCAATATGAAAGAATCTCTCTTTTCAGATAGTGACTTGCAGCCAGTAATACTGGCTATTCAAAAACTCGCCTATATTTCTTTGTAAATATTATTTCATAAGAAAATCTTAGACTATTAACCATGCCGCATCCATGACACATCATCTCCCTGTTAATACACATAATTTATTTGGAAAAGCCCCTTAGTAATATTTTAAGCAGCGCAAGTGAACTGCCAGTCGCAAATTGCTACAGAACTTTCCCTTTATTGCAAGTGCTATACCAAACAGATGTTCGTTGACAATGTTTTCAGCACAGCTGGATTTTATGGTTAAGATCGTAAGAAGATAATAGTTTGTTTACTTTCGTTTTGGCCAACTTTGGTGAATCCTACTCTACTTAATAAACTTAAAATAATACCAATGTTTGCAACTGGACGCTAAATTGTAACTGTTTTGACTTGACAAATTCAATCAAAAATCAACTATAGGCCAACTAGGCGTCACGAAATTGAAATGTTCAAAACTTCAAAACACCAGCTGGCTTTAACCAATGTAATCATATGGGAAAATTACCAGCTGTGTGATTTTTGAGAGTCGCATTTTTCGTGACGCCTAGTACATAGGCCTAAACAGTTTTTTTTTTTTGCTTCAACCAGAGTGCTTTGATAAATTATTATTGATTTGATTGTTTGATTTCAATATTCCTCAAAATGTTAAACTAATGTATTCAAGTAATTAATTAGTGCCTGTGGGACTTAGTTAAAGTCAACTTTTTCAAGAATCCCAATTTTATATTTGTTGGCTCTAAGTTAACATTTATTTATTTTGAACAGGCCTAGTTTGAAATGTTTGTATTTGATTTATGCCATTTTAAGATATCTTCTGATTATTAAAAAAAATTCCACCTATTAAACCTTATTTTCTGTTTAGTAATCAAATTTATGAAAATAATAAAATTCCATTTACTATTATTGTTCCATTATGAGATGAATTTTTTACGATTGTGAATTTTCCCAAATTAGGTGGTTTTACTCTACCACCTAATTTAATTTTTTTTTCATTTTGCATCGCTTAAGCAGAGTGCACTGTTTTCAATTCGACAATTTTCCCTTGCTTTACATTACCCTAGGCCCTAGAATTATGGTGAGCACTTTATCCGTCCTAAACTTTGTAAGTTTTCAGTGCAATATCGATATATTTTACCAATCATTTGTAAGTTTATCGTATCGTATTAACGTAGCAAAATCGATAGTGTGGTCGAAAGACTGAATAGAGTAAGATGTGAGATGTGGAACCGCCATTATAGTCTATAGTCTCACTTTCAGTCTAGTTAGAAGTGAATTGCCAGTAGAATTAGGAAACTTTCTGAAATTAGACTGACGCAGTTGCCCAATATTGGAAATATACTTTTTTGTTCAAAAAAGAATAAATGATCTTCCCCAATAATTTGGATTGACAAAAAAAACAAAGAAATAATAAGTACATTCGTAATTTGTACTTACACAGAATAATAGATAGAGGATTCAAAGAATCAAAACATTGCAAGACCTACAACAACTAACTAAGCTAATATTGATCGATTGCACGGTAATTAATTAGCACTATATACTTAATTATAGTAGAGTCCCGAAAACCCGGAATTCGATAACCCGGAATTCTGGATAACTTGGAAAGCCTACCAGACCGATAAAGTGCACTGAGATTAAAGGCCAGAGCATGGTGTGATACATATAAAACAGTTTTGGTTTTTCTTTCAGTTTTTTTTGTAATTGTTAATGTAGTTTTTGTATTTTTACTATGCAATAAATAAATGATTTCTTATAGAAATAACAGAAACTATTCTTATTTTTTCTTATTTTTATTCATTTTTCGATAACTCAGAAATTTCGCAAACCCGGACACCGTTCGGTCCACGTTAGTCCAGGTTTGTGGGACTCTACTGTACTCTTTATTGAAATGGCTACCTACCCAGGAATGTACTTTAAGCCATGTAAAGCCTACGGTAGATCTATAAATTAATAAAGATATCGTCAACATAAACTGGCCATATAGAAGATCCCTTCCTAGCTCCAAGTGAAATGAGTTGAGTTGGAAATTAATTGAGAAGGGTACGGGGGGTTTTATAAGCCAAGTATACAATAGATCTATAAATTAATTAATAAAGACATCGTCAACATAAACTGGCCATGTCAAAGATCTCTTCTTAGTTCCAAGTGAAATGAGTTGAGTTAGAAATTGAGAATCGATTTCGCTACGTTCATATGATACTATCGATTGGTAAAATGTATCGATATTGCATCGACATCTTACAAAGTTTAGGACAGATAAAGTGCTCACCTAGAATTATACCTGGACAAGTGAAAATTACCCTAGAAAAGGATAATTACCCTAGAAGTGGCAACACTTCACGACATATAGAAGGCAATGTGACCAACAACTGCCGTTTCAACGTCAGCAATTAAAAAATACTTTATGCCTTTGTGGTTCTGAAATTCTTATATTAATCGGTTTTTTTTTAACAGGCGTAAGTCGCAAATACCCCCGTCGCAGCAAACCTGCGTACTCAGCGAATTTCTAAAGGATTAATTTTTATATGGGAGCTTATTTACTTATGTACAGGAAAATATTTCAAACATTTTATGTAATTAATGCAAAAATATTACATATAAATTCAAGAGCTTTAGATATAAGGGAAATGATCATGGGAATCACATCGGTATCCATTCCAACAATATGCTTTTTGTTATTCTTATAATTATTAGTCTAATATTTTTTTTATAAGTGTATCCTTGTTATAGTATAATAAAAATTTAAGCAAACATACAATCAATGACTTAAAAACAGTCAAAATAAAAAAAATAAAATAGTCACATGAAAAAATTGAATCCAAACATATGATTTATCTTAAAATTTAAATAAACTTGTTGCAGCAAACTTGCATGCTTAGTTAATTTCTAAAGGATTTATTTTTTATATGTGGGCATATTCTACATAAGTTAGGGAAGTTGTTGTTTTGAATATTTTGTGTATATATTAATCTAAATTAAGTAAATTTTATCATTCATGATCTCAAT
The DNA here is from genome assembly GCA_035578135.1 of Flexamia atlantica. Classification (NCBI taxonomy): domain Eukaryota; kingdom Metazoa; phylum Arthropoda; class Insecta; order Hemiptera; family Cicadellidae; genus Flexamia; species Flexamia atlantica. The sequence continues at coordinate 19,522,901 of JAQJVK010000005.1, forward strand.
AATTATTCATATTCTGATAATTTTTAATAAATTTACTTGTTATAGTATATAAATGTCAGCAAACATATTATCAATCTACTCAGATCCAAGAAATAAAAACAAATCAAACCCTCACATGAACAAATTAAATTCAATCATGTGGTTTGTTTTATTATTTTTTAAATCCCATTTTAGGGAAATTGAATGAAAAGTTTGGGTATTTCAAACCAGAATTTGGACAGTTTATGTCCCTTCAGGGAAAAACATAAGACAATGTACTGCATTTTGCAGATCCGATATCTCAGTAACCGATTGATGTAGAGTAATAATATAAAATGCTATATTGTTTATTTTTTAAGCTGAATTCAATTCTGACCATTAAATTTACATCAAATTAATAGAAATATGTTAAATCTTGAAAATAAATTTTATTTAGTCAAAAAAACTGCCTTAGGATGTACCGATCTTGCTGGTTTTCGAACTTAAAGTCATGAATATCGCTCTAAATGTTTGTTCCAAATTTCATCAAGATCGGACTTTTTTTACGAGAGTTATCGTGCCTACGGACATATATATATATATATATATATATATATATATATATATATACCAAAATGAACGAACGTTGTTTTTGGGCTCTAGGGACCTCAAAACGAAAAAATAACATGGTCCCGGGCTTAAGTCTCACCATGCCGCCTACGGTAATAGCTACTTCCCTATAGGGGGAAATTCGCTAATACTTCCCTATAGGGGGAAATTCGCTAAAAGTAAACTTTCGGAAAACAAGAAAAAACTGTTGATTTCTGAAAGGGCGTAAGTCCAAAACGCCACCATTAACTTTGAATGTATAAGGTGTAGTTCAAGTAAAATTCCGCTTGAGGCGCTAGTGTGCTTACAAAACTGCCACCCACAGGTTTTACAATGGCGGTGAAACGTCTCCTTCTACATTCATAGTCAATGACGCCACATAATGCTATGTTGACTTACGCCCTTTTAAAACAAACCACAATAATACAATGCTGATTTCTTCCATAAACATTCATGATAGAAACGCCCTTTCAATGCAAATCGATGTATCTAGTTGTGTAGAGTACAATACTCCCTTCGCAGCAAACCTGCGTACTCAGGGAATTTCCAATTACAAAATATCCAGTAATTAATTAATTCATTATCAGTCACAAAAAAAAGAAAAATAAACAAGTGATATTTATATATTAAAATATTATATTATAGCTTGTTTTACAAAGCCTTTGTAAAAAATTATTGGTAAAAAAATTAGATGAAAAAACACAAAGATATCATATGATAAAGTAGTACTACTGTGTCAGTAATGGCCAGAACGTGGTAGGACTGATCAGAACCTGATGATTGTTGCCAAGGCCGCGCTAAATAACCTTTATGTGTTTTTAATGCACCCATGTTCAGCCTTTTAGAACAATTTATATACAGTGTGTAAAAGTCTTTTTTTTAAAGAGGTTGGCGGCCTCTTTTTACCTTGCATTTGCCCCCCCCACATGGGCCTCTGGCCTGTGCGTGGAAGTTAACAAGCAAACCAAGGAGTGAGCCGGGACAGTACGAGGATGAACAGTACTGCTAAAAGTATGCGGCATCATCGGGACTCGATCCTGCGACACTGCCACCACAGAACCGGGGCCGAGTGTGCTACCAACTGCGCCACCGACTCACTAAGTCTGTCCCCCCTCTTTAATTTTTTTGTTTGTTAAGACAAACAATTAACCTTTGGGGAATGATACTAGCTTAACCCAAATTATTTTTTGACGTTATCAAAACTTCTGCGTGTCCCCAGAAATGGGGGATTTTGGGGGCAACTCAAAATTTTCAAATAAATGCAAACCCCTTTTAAGTGACCCCTCATTTTAAAGAGCTTTAAAAAAGAAGGCGAATGGTGGAAGTTGGAGGTATCTAACGTGTTTCTGCCCAAATTGGCAGCTTGTCGAAGTTTTAAATACAACACATTCTCGAAACCTGGTGACTTTTGGAGTTTTAATCTTACCTTTGGTGACTTAAAAATTTTATGAATTATGAAAAATAACGCTATTAAATAAAAACCTCTTTTGGTAATATTTATTTAAAACTTTGAGTGTACTGTTAATATGTGGGATTTATGGGGTAACTTCAACTTTACTTATTTAACCCTCTTTTGAGTAAACCCTCATTTTAAAGACTTTTTAAAAAAAGCGCTTTAAAATAAGGGGTTACTTAAAAGCGATTTTCATAAGAAAGTTTGAGTTGCCCCCAAAATCCTCAATTTTTGCGGGACGCTTAAAATTTTAAAATTACTAAAAGAGGCTACTTTTTCGTTTAGTAAATTTTTTTCAAGAGCCTTTTCAGTCTTTAAATTACCAAAGATGAAATTAAAACTCCAAAAGTCTTAGACACCAAGTTTCAAGGAGTTGTGTTCAAAAGTTTGGACAAGCTGCCAATTTTGGAAACTCGTTAGCGACCTCCAAGCTCCACCATTCGCCTTCTTTTTTAATGCGCTTTAAAATTAGGGGTCCCTCAAAAGGGGTTTGCATTTATTTTGAGTTGTCCCCAAAATCCCACATTTTTGGGGGACACTCAAAATCTTCAATATTACTCATTTAATAACATTTCTCCAAGGGTCGTTCTATATTTAAGTCACCAAAGTTGAAATTAAAACTTGAGATGCCAGGTCTCAAGAATGTGTTGTATTCAAAACCTTGACAAGCTGCCAATATGGATAGAAACACTTTAAGAGATCTCCTAATTTCACAATTTGCCTTCTTTTTTAAAGTCCTTTAAAATGAGGAGTCACTTAAAAGAGGTTTAAATTTGAAAATTTTGAGTTGCCCCCAAAATCCCCATTTTTAGGGGACACTCAAAATTTTAAGTAATGTAAAAAATAATTCGGGTTAAGTTAGAATTATTCCCTAAAGGTTAATTGTTTGTCTTAACAAACAAAGAAATTAAAGAGGGGGGACAGACTTTTTTACACACTGTATAATGTAGAGATTTATTGAACTGCCAAAACCAGCTGATTTAGCTGCAAGCTTCAGCGAAACCATTGGCCAGTGCCTTTGGCCAAGTTATCCTCATTACATTTAGTCATTGATAAACCATCTGATATGGTCAACAGATGCTAAAATAATAAAAATAATAACCCTACTATTTATAACTGTGTCAACAAAATTATATAGAATCTTGCATAAAATGGTATATCAATTTTATTACATGTTAATGTTTCAAATTTAACTCCGACAATGAACTAAGAAGACGACATAACCATCTGCAAGTCCTAATATTTGACCCATTTTTGGGTTTTGAAACATAATGAAGAAAGAAGAAGATAAAGATCACGAACAAGAGAGAACGCCCACAAGAAGGGGCCAAGAAGAGAGAAGGCTCTCAAGAAGTCTCCGTGAGGCTTCTTCAAGAGCTCACGGCACAGTACGGAGTACAGTACGAAGTACAGTAAGGAGTTATGATGGCAGAGGTTCTATAACATCGGGAACACTGGTATCCCATGCGCTCAGGGAGGTTGTCTCGGACCAAATAATGGCAGGGCCGCATGGAGCACTTCAACCCATGTCTTCATTAGAGAGTTTAATGTTTCACAGGGAAAGAAGACCATCTCCATCCAGACACACAATCTTGACAATTAATTTGTCTGAAGGACTTGAGCTCCCAGTTTTGTTTGAAGATGCTATCTTAGAAACTGGACATGGATGTTTCCAATACAAAGTTATGGCTTTGTGTGGGTTTGTGTATTCCTGCTGCAGTTTAAGCACTACGACATTATCCTTTGTACTTCCAGCAGCTAAATGGGACTTTCAACTTACGTCTGAAGACCAAGGTGTCCTAAACACTGCACCTCTATGGGGAATGGCAGTTGGTGCATATATATGGGGGAATTTTGCTGACAGCAAAGGACGGAAATTCGTTCTACTTTGTTCACTTTTTATCGATGCTTTAGCTGCATTTCTGTCGAGCTTGTGCCAAACTTATACTCTTTTTTTCATCTGCCGAATTTTTAATGGGTTTGCAATCATCGGAGCAACGAGTATAGTATTTGCTTATTTAGGAGAATTTTTAGATTACAGTAAAAGAGATCGTTATCTCTCAAGACTGGAGCTATACTGGACTTTTGGAATAGTCTCACTACCCTTAATAGGCTTTGCCATTCTTCCTCGTGACTGGAATTTTGTTTTACCAAATGGATTTACTTATAATGCCTGGCGTATTTTTGTTCTTGCTTGTGGTGTTCCAAGCCTTATTGCTGCGTTGATGATTTATCGCATGCCTGAAAGTCCTAGATTTCTTTATCTCACTGGTAAGCTCGATGAGACAAGGAATGTTTTGGTGCGGATGTATGTATCCAACACAGGAAAGAGTCCTGAAGATTTTCCCGTAAAAGTTATAACCTTTGACGAAGAGATTGAGTATCACTTCGCGAAAGTACAAGGTGAAAGTCGATGGGGTAGAGTGAAAAGAACGACTAAAGCAGTAGTTAAACAACACAAGCGTTTACTTCAAGGTCACTCTTTATTCAACATCTTAGTGGCATGTTTCATAGACTTTAGCTTGATGTCTGTGTATTACACATTCATGCTGTGGATTCCTGAGATTCTCAACAGACACAGACAGTTTTTGAAAGGACATCCTGGACAATTGGCTCGTTTGTGCACTGTAGTCGGAACATCAACTCCCCAAACCGAAAATGAAAGAGTGGATTATGAGACATTACTACATACACTTATTATCTGTATCGCTTGTTTACCTTCTAACATAATTCTGCTAACTGTTATCCAGTATGTCAGCAAGAAAGCCTTACTTGTATGTCTTATGGTGGGAACTGCATGCCCTACCTTTGTCTTGTATTTTATGGAGACCCAATTCGAAGTGACAACAATGCTTTGCTTGTTCGAGGCACTTGCCACTCTGGTCGAGGCTGTTTTATTCTGTGCCATCGTCGAGATTTTCCCACTCAGCACTCGAGGGTCAGCTCTCTCTCTCACTGTGACTGTCGGCAGGATGGGAGCGATTCTTGGAAATGTTATTTTTGGACTAAACCTGGAAACTCACTGCAGGGAATTATTTTTTGGGATGGCTGGTACGATGGTTTTAGGTGGTCTTTCAGCTCTTCTTTTACCGAAGATGGGTGGAGGGCACTGATGTTCAAATATACAATTTTGAAGTACCACTATAGAATATTTTATTTTACAAGGTCTAGTTCACTGTGGCTTTATTCAGGTTTCAGGTTTTTTAGTTTCTTTTATATAGAACCTTAAATTCTGTAATATAATAAAGTTATAATTAAAATAATAATAGAATAAAGCTTTGTGTGTGGGCTGCACAAAACTTTAGGGTCACTTCTGGGTTGCCAGCCTGAAAGTTTGAGAACCAATGGTATATGCAATAGAATAAATCCATTTACACTATGTATGTTATAATTTACTCTAGTGTGCTTAAAATATTAACTTGCTCATCTAACGAATTTGAAGGCTTCTACTTACAATTTATGCTGGTACTTCACACGTGTAGTTGTTGTTCTGACATTAGGAAATCCAAGTGGTAGAGTTGGGAAGTTTGAAAAATAAATCTTCATTGGGCATGTTCGGTGCATCACTCTTGTTGTGCAGGAATACTGTACACACTGCTATTATATATCCAAGATCATGAGATACACTGTGATATTTTGTAGTTCGTAGCAGCAGCAATTTTCACGCATAAAATGATAAGAACATCAATCTGATGGTAATTCTTTTCGGCACCCAGCAAGGAAAGCATTTCTTTGAGATCTGTACCTAAATTCTTTAAAAGGCCTCACACAATCCATATGCCTTGAAAAAAATTGTCTGAAAGACAATGCGGTAGGTATCATACATATATCTGGCTTCCTGTTTTGTCAGCTTATTCAACTGAAGCTTTTAATACTTGATCATATTTTAATGTTTTGTTATTGTACAGAAACTTTATTTATTAAACATATTTATTAAAATAATTCCAGAAGCAAGAGGCCCCTTTCCAGGCCCAAGGCTTTCAACCTAAGTCACCTATAAGAATAAAGAGAGCATTATGGTGTAGTGGTAGAACGCGGGACTTCAGTTCCCAAAGGATCCCGGGTTCAAAACCTGCCAATCACCAATGGCAATTTACTGTATTGTGTGATAATGCCATAACCTTGAGGGTGCACAATAAGCTAATTAAGCTGCAGTGCATGTCCATGGAAACTTCTAAGCCTGGTCCTCGTCTATAAAAAAACCCTACCTTAAGGTTGCACTGATCACTCCAAATCGTTTATTGATAAAAAGTGGCCCTTGCAATTTGCCCGGTTGGCAAAATGATCAGGAGTATTGTAGGAATTTAGTAATGCAGTACCGTTCTGTGATTGGCTGAATGGCAATTCAAAATGGTTTAAATCTTAAATGAATGACTACAGGCTTTTTGTTTAAGTAAGTACTGTTTATGGATAGATAATGGAAAGAGGGGTACAGGAATTTGGGCATAGTCATTCGGTAGACAGGCTCAATGAGAGTCTGTCAGTATATACACAGTGCCGGCCTTAGGGTTCGGCGACTGGGGCGGCCGCTCAGAGCCTCGCGCTTCTGATTATAATCCTATCCTATACTCTTATATGAGCAATGTTATCTTGCTTGCTTGGTTGGTTGTTTGTTTGCATAATATCTTGAGCTGACGCCCTGTAACTTGAGAGTCATTTCCAAAATTTAATAGGAAACTTTAATTAGTGTCAATGAATAATAACTTGAAAGTCTTGGCTTCAATCTCATATTTTGCAGAGGTCGGCCGATTCAAAAATGCTCAGCATCACGAACATTTTCCAAACGAAGGGAGAACTTCTGTGTTGACATATTAATGTATTCTGTGACAGTATCCAGTCCGACTTCATGATGTAGTTGTGAGTTTCAAACGAACCATGGAAAATTTAGAGCTATTCGCAATACTTTATTTTGGAAAGTTTTAATTTTCGACATGTTGCTGGACGAAATTAAGAGTCCCCGCAGTGGACAGGCGTACAAAATAAGAGGCCTGAGAACATAGGCGTCACACCGGGGGTGCACGTGCCCCCCCCCAACATAAAACAAGTTTATATTTGTAGCCGCTGACCAACATTAAAAATTACTTTCTACTATTCTTTGAAGTCGTTTCTCTACTCACAAGTAATTTAAACCAATTGTTTTTAAAATGGATGTTTCTTTTTACCATATTAATTGATCACATTCATTTTATTTTATATATTTGATCATTATTACATTCATTTGATATGAGAATTATTTATTTAGCTAAACAAAGAGGCTGGACGAAGTTAAACATTTGTTGAGTAGGCCCGTTCTTTGACTGGGCGAAGGTTGGTCACCCTGTGCGCTGTGCGCCTAGTACCTTATCATTCTGTCATCCACTAACCTACCACAACACTCAACCCCATTTGTACAGCCGCATTCTTAAAAATAAAAAAAAACTATTATACGTACAGGATGCCTCGATCCCATAAGGCCTGTGAAACCACAGCTTGTGACGTCGATTGGAGACCCAATATCCGGTTACAAGCAAGCTCTAATTAGCCCATTGGGCAAAGAAATAGCCTCAAATGAGGTGTCTGTTAAATAATCTTCCAATCTTGTGATTGGTCAAGATTATTTTTCTCACAGCTTGAGGCTGACAAATCGAAACGTCTGAAATCCGGTCGCTATAAGTTTCCAGTCTATGAAAGACAATCACGGTTTGTTTACATTTTTGTCTTAGATAACTTGATATATTCTTCTCTTCTCTTCTTCTCAACAGAACTTGAGTTTAAGCTGCAGACGAGAATGCTACGAGAATGACATTAACGGCAATGAAACAGCTGAGAAAGTAGGGGAATTGTGAATAAGAGTTGTTTTTCGATCCCCTATTTTCCTCGTGTTAAAAATCTAAGTAGTGGGCCGTGGTGGGGGTTGAGTATGCAAAACTATTTCGACGCAGTTTCTCTTTTGAACGTTATTTAACACTACTTGGACATCACAAAAACACATGTTGCCAGTTGCGGAAGTGGTGCCGTTCCAATATGGCGGCCATCAAAGATGGCGCCCAGTGCGCTCGGACACCGATCAAGAAAAAACGCGATATCTCCGTTATTGTTGGACCGATTTAGTTAAAACTTAAATTATTTTAAAGAGGAAATCACGGCAATTAAAAGCTATACGTTGGTAAAAGAGATTTGAATAAAAATTTATATAAAAAATACTGCAAATTAAATTTAAGTTATCACATTAGACTGAACTTTATCGGGTAAATATATCAAAAATAATAATATTTTTTCTGAATGTTGTAAAACATCATTTTTCTGTTTCACTTTGTGCCAGAAATCATCTGGAAACCCCAGTAAACATAATTAAACGGTACATGAAAAAGCCTTGCTAAAACAACTACCTATTCGTCTTTACCGTGTGCTTGAGTCAGACACACTCTGCATACACTTGGAATGTCCATATTATGATGGTTACTTAATTTTAATAAAGTCAGATCATTTCAATTAGATCATTTTCATGCAATAAAATTTTATTTTTTTATTTCATAGCTTAAAACTTACACCTAAAAAGCTATAAACACATTTTAAAACTTTTATCAAAAGATGGTATGAACTCATTTTAATTCTACTGTTCTTCAAATGAAATAATTAATCTTCCTCTGTTGAAATTGTTTTTATATTTTAACCCTAGCAATATAGGAAAATATTCTGAAACAAGCCGAACACTGCCTATCGTTTATTTTATTGTAAATAAAAAACAATAAACTGTTAGACAAATATATTTATAGCCACACTAAGATTCTACAACTTAGACATTTTTACATTTGCTGTGATCACATAAACACATTTTAATGCAAGTTATTCCATTTTTCTTGAAAGAACACTTAAATGATTTGCAGAATGTTTTACATTTGCAAGGAACAATGAGGTCTGTTGGGATAGCATCTTTTGTTTGGTAACGTGGAACAAGGAACCCATTTTCCCGTTTGTACCCATACTTGGTAAAATCGATTGGTTCATAAAGTGGTTTGAAAGCATTAATCCAAATGTAGGTTTGTGCTGAAGCTCGAAGTGCATGTTGATATAGAGCGTCAGATGTACAGGGCACTTGGTCCAAATTTACATCAATTCCTGAGGAATGGGAGAGGATATTGAATCGAGTTTCATCTAGAGTCTGGCCCGGTTTATTAACTAATTTCAAATATACTTCTTCTAAAGCAACAGCTTGATCAATTGTCAAAATCTCTCCATTGCCTAAAGGCTTGAGGGCATGCTGCACAGAGTATTGTTTAGCAAGTTTGAAGGCACCAGGCTTTGTAGAGACCTTGCTTGTAGTGTCGCAGCCTGTGTAAGCATGTAAAGCTGGAAGAATTTGAGATATATTAATACCTAGTGATTTTGAGACTAGATGACACCCTAAAATTCGGGATTTCTTTGAAACAATTTTCATCCAAAGTCCTGCACAGCCGATTATTTCAAGTTTTTGCCAAAAGTGTATTCCTAGAATAAATACATCCGTATCTGAACTGTGAATCACAAATTGAGCACCAGGTTTAGCTGCGTGAAATATGTGAGCAAATATTCTTGTGTCAGCTTCCAGGTGGTTAGACTTAAGCTCATTTACTTCTTTTAACGCATCCTTCTCCACTTTGAAACATGAATCTTGGAAGCCCCCTGAAATAAAAAGTTGTTTATTTCCGCTTAACATCAAAAATTCACAGGCATACTGGCATAAAAAGGCAACAAGATTCTGTTTGTTTTTGGGGTTACTTAAAAAGTTTTTAATTTTGTCTGGTATTTTGGTGTTTGGCCCGACTATCTTTAACTCTTCAAAATCAGAGCCCTTCGCTCGTCTCTCAGATTCCATGTGCTTTATTGAAATGTCGTCGTAGCTATCGAAAACTAGGTCTATCCTTTCTACATGCGAGTTTGCAAAGAATGAGGTAATATAGTTGAAAAAAGACTTAGCAAACTCACCAAATGTGTTGTATTTAGATGGCTGTACAATGAAAACTGCAGACATTCCATCAACAATATGGATCAATTCAGAAGGTAAAGATAAGATTGTTCTAAAATCACCAACACAGCATATTTCACTTTCAATATCATTTACCAGAGTGTGCTTTGCCAGCTTCTTCATCAGTCCATCTTTGTCCACTAAGGCCCTGGGGTAGTCAAGAAGTTCATGTGCAAATAAAGATCTTAAGTCATACTCTCGCTCAACTGCAAGCGTTATAGTTTTTTGAAGACTCAAAGCTTCTTTTGTTTTCTTCAGTTGAGTTTCTGCTGACGAGCTTCCATTACAATTTTTCAGTTTGTTGCTATGACAAAAATTCTTAAAATGGGCCCTTTTCATTTTGTCAAATACGCTTTTTTCTTTTCTTTCAAAACAAGTCTCTACCATTGCTGTCAACATTTCTTCGCCCCGTTCTTTCAGTGTTAAAATATTCAAAGAAACACTTTGATCCATAATCTTTCCATTGCAGATGTTATGTAAAGGAAGGATTTCGTCCTTTTCTGAAAAAATATTTTTATCCATTAGGTGCTCAGTTAGACTTCGGCAGTCGGCTTCATCTCTGCTTATTCTCGATGGACTCCACTCGCTGTGAGACAGTCCATCTGACACATCTCCTGTGGGATCGTTATTGATCCCACAAAATCTTGTGAACGCATTATATATAGAATTCTTTACAGGATGAAGAAGGATCCACTTTTCCATAGCGTCTTGTCTCTTCGTTATCCCGATCAAACCACCTGACACTGCCAATGACCTTATTTGTGATTGTTCCAAAGCTAAATCACAACCAACTGCATTAAATTTTCCTTCTGTCCGTTTTACTGCCAACATGCCTTTTCTCAAATCCTTTTCGACTTCGTCCGGGAGATGAAGAATATCCTTCAGATATAGCATTACACCTCTAGAGTACATATGGTGGTTCATCGAAAAAAAGAATGGTAACATCCTTCACACTGAAGATAGGTGGAGGTCGAAGTCAGCTTCTCTGTCAGCTTTAATAGAGTCCAAGAGATTTCCACCATCTCGCAATACTTCATGTAAAAGGACACAGTTTCTTCATTAGATTCTTTACTTTTCAAAAATTCCTCAAATTTGGCTAAAAACTCAGCCTCTTTTAGTTCATTGAACAGTTTTTTATATGCCTCACAAAATGTCTCACAGTCATTGCTGGCAATTACCTCCCTTAACATTTCAAGCTCTTCTTTTGGAAAAAGAGTCTCCGAAACTGAAGTTTTAGAGGATTTTAGGAATTCTGACAGTTGAATAAATGTCAGTGCTTCATATAGTAGCTTGTGAGCTCTGCTCACAGCTCTGTTGTAGTGGAGACCATTTAGAATAGACTTAAAGGTGTTTTCGCCATATATTCCTGCATCCACCACAACTGTTTCAATGCCACTGCCTTCCAGGAACTGTCCCAAACATCGAAGCCACACCTTATGCAAATGAAAAGTACCAATCCTCAGCACAAGATTACTGAACTCTGAGGTTTGCATGTGAATGCGTTTGGCAATCAGATAGATTGTCAAAACCCCATAGTTTTTTCAAAGACAGCCGTTACAAAGACTCAAGAAGTTAACCATAGCTGTGTAAACAACATCTTTTGAAGTAGGTGCGTGAGGAATTATGGGACAGTAACCGACATTAGTCGTAGGTAAGGAATTTGTTGTAAAAAGTTGTTGGAAAGGAGACCATCCAGGAACTCCTGAGTTCTCGATCTTAATGAAATCCATATTATCATTTACTGTACATTTCAACATAATATGCATTATTTCAGAATTCCTACACAAACTACTATTCTCTGCTTGAGGAAGTTGAACCGACGATGAACACATTGGTGTCTTTGAGTGATTTTGAAACTCCTTTATTGTCTGACATGGCAAACACTCCAGGCGTGGAAAACGTCCATTGTCAATATCTTCAATTTTTACCGTATTTTCAAAGTCCCGGTTAACTGATAATTCACATCTTTCCTGATATAAAACCATTGCAGTTACGTGGGTTGTATTTTTTCCACTCAAAGTCTCTTCTGAGAAATCATTATTATCAATGGCCATGCAAAAACAATGAATCGTTTCGTAAAATATTGGCTGGCAAGGGTATACCACTTTCTGACTGGTTTTCCAGAAGAACCTTATGACACAATTGTACTTCGTTGTTACGAAAATCTGTATAAGAAACACAATGCCCTAACCTAAACAGCATATGTATTATATGTTTTGAGCGCGTTAGATGATGAACAGCTTCTGCAAGAGCAACATGTTTTGGTGTGTTCATGCCTGGTAGTATAAAATATAAATCCATGAAAATGGATTTTGCTCGTCTTAATTTGTTGGTGCTTAACCCCTTCTTCTCGTTTCCTAGTAAGTGTGTTAGAAAAGAAGACCAAACCGGAGGAATTTTAAAACTTTGCAGAGATTGTTCTAAAACGTTGTCATCTTTTACGAACTTTTCACAAGAAAAGTGGTGATTTGATATTTCTTCCTTCAGTGATAATGCTGTACATTTCAAAGACGTTTCTAAGTTATCTACTTCTCTTATACGTTCAGCCATTTTTTCCATAGAAATGCTACTCATCATCACTATAGACGATTTAGAACGGTCTGATGGATGGGAAAATAAAATTTTCTCCCCGTATCTGTCAACCAATAGATTCTTTGTTGTTCTATTTTCAATCATAGCTCCCTCAATCCCAACAATTTCGGTTAACCTATTTGTAAGATGCTAACCTATCTAAGGTAGGTTAGCTCGTAGGCTTGGTTTTCGAAACCACATCCTATGTCTTCTATTAACTTATTGAAGGATGCAATAAGAATGTCTTGGGAAATGCTGCCTGAAGGGCGGCCACCTTTGTTCGATGAACATTTTCTGACATAGCTGTAATCTCTTAAACATTTCTTGTGGTATCTCACCTCTTTAGCTAATAATTCCTCTGCAGATTCACACGTACAAACTCGAGTAAAAACTTCGTCACACTTTCTTTTGGCCACTAAAAGGAATTTTTCCGCTGCAAGTTTTTCACACATAATAAACAATGTCTTGTCTTTCCTCTTACTCTTTTGGAAGCAAATAACACATACTTTTTCGTCTGTATCATGACTGATTCTGCGCCCGGAAAACCGAAGTTCAGGGTTATGATTTTCAGCACCATTATCTTCATCGTTATTGGACGAGGTTTTACTTAATGCAGCCTCTCTTCTTCTGATTTTATCTTCACTTATGTAGTTTGCAAGGCAGGATCTGTGCCATGAAAAGGATTGTTGCTCTTCATTTGGTAGATAAAGGGATGTGAAACGTTTAGCAACATTGTCTTTTCGACACTCAGCCGCATGTTTTACTGTTAGACATGTGCTTGCTTTTGGGTGAAGAACGAGATTATTTGGTTTGTTACAAAATACACATAATACTTCATCCTCCGAATATTTTCTCTTAAATGGAATAACGGATAGTACCATTTTGCATCAAAACAACATTATTAAAAATTAACATTCTCTTAAACACATAAACAACTGTTTGAACATATCATTGTACGCAAATTGCACTAACCTAAAATCAAACGTAAACAAATCATCAGCTGTTAATAATTACATTTTTATTGTAATTAATTGTTATTTAGCAGGCCAAACACTAGAGTGCGTGAAGATCGCAAATCACGTTTCTAAGTAACAGCTGATTACTTACAGGAATGGGGCGTTTTACTTAATGAATAATATCAATGGCATATATTATGTATATTTTTCCCAGCGGAATTTCCATCCCTGTCATCAAATTTATTTAAAAAATTTTTTTTGAAATGATCCAAAAAATATTATTTTTTTTTTTAATAATAATAACAGACCAATATTAAATATGAGTTCATTTTGTTATTTTATTAACCCTTGAGCGGGCGCTTCACCGGCAAAACGCGAGCGGGCGCATGCGGAGTTTTACTCCGCAACCCTAGATTGCACAAATTTAACCCATTTTACTTGTTTTATAACGAAATATAGTATTTCAATGTTGACAAACTTCATTAGGAATCACATTTCATCGTCGATTCAATTAATTGTTCAACTTAATAGGTGTAATATTTCAATTAAACATAATAAGTAATTTTCTAGTATAAAATATGTATTAATTATTATTAACATTTTTGGATTTTTCGTTTCACTCCTTTTTTTCGAAAGCAAAAGGAAAAGGCAAAAAAAAAATAATAATTACAAATCCATTGTTATTATGAATTTAAAAAATAGGTATCAGTGTCTGTGTAACAGGAGAGGGGCCTCCGCAAACTGAGACGGCATCACTAAATTGCATAAAACGACGTACCAAGGGGGGGTGGGGGTATAAATAGCTTTAGGAAATTCCTAGAATGAGGGGCATAAATTACAGAGCCGGACACGGCCGCCGACACCCATTATGTCTGTTTATTTTAACATAAAAAACAAGTGCGGAGGAAAACTCCGCGTGCGCCCGCTCGAGGGTTAAAGAGTTTTATAAGCCAGAGAATTATGAAAATATCGAATTAATTTGTCTCAATTAAAATAATTTACTCTTAATTTTAATCAAGTAACCATGATAATATTATCTTATGGACATTCCAAGTGTATGCAGAGTGTGTCTGACTCAAGCACACAGTAAAGACGAATAGGTAGTTGTTTTAGCAAGGCTTTTACATGTACCGTTTAATTATGTTTACCGGGGTTTCCAGATGATTTCTGGCACAAAGTGAAACAGAAAAATGATGTTTTACAACATTCAGAAAAAATATTATTATTTTTGATATATTTATTAACCGATAAAGTTCAGTCTAATGTAATAACTTAAATTTAATTTGCAGTATTTTTTATATAAATTTTTATTCAAATATATTTTACCAACGTTTGGCTCAGAGTGACCATAAAAGTGCCAATATAGCTTTTAATTGTCGTGATTTCCTCTTTAAAATGGTTTAAGTTTTAACTAAATCGGTCCAACAATAACGGAGATATCACGTTTTTTCTTGATCGGTGTCCGAGCGCACTGGGCGCCATCTTTGATGGCCGCCATATTGGAACGGCACCACTTCCGCAACTGGCAACATGCATTTTTGTGATGTCCAAGTAGTGTTAAGTGACGTTCAAAAGAGAAACTTCGTCGGAATAGTTTTGCATACTCAACCCCCACCACAGCCTGGTCTACATGTATGTAGGGGTAACTTTTCCCACAAATTTACTTTGAAAATCGTAAATAAACTGTGCTTTTTAGTGCTGTATATTTCACAGTTTAAGGCTTAAAACCCCACTTTTGAGTATGAAAAAAACCAACACTTTCCCCCGGACCCCCCACTAAGATGGGGGGTATGGAATACCCCCCAAACCCCAAGGTTGGTTGTGCCCCCTTCCAACATTTTTGTTCACGCGACTCCTATGCCTGAGAATGGTTCTATAAATTAAAATTGCATAAGATGACCGAAGTGTTGAATTTCTGTTGAGGAGTGGATAAAGGATTGAAAGTTGAGAGTATGCTTGACTTAATTTGGAATTTACGTGAAGATTGAAATTTAGTTTTGTATCCAACAGAATTCCCAAATACTTCACTCCTTGATCAGGTGGATTCCAACTAACGATTGAATTGTTAATAACGATTCCAGGTGGAATTTGTGGTCTCCGTCAGGTGAAAACTTTTGCTCCAGTTTTATTTGCGTTCAAGCACTTTATTTACGCAAATAAATTCCACTTATTTAAACATTGTACTAATTCATCAGTTGCATTTTGAAAATTTTTACAAGCAACTAGAATGTCAAAGCCTTGGGTGATGATCGTAGTATCGTCAGCATATAAAGCCAGAGTAGAATTTTGAGGAACAGGAATGTCATACAGGAATGTCATAGATATTGAATAGTATAGGACCCAAAATTGATCCTTGCGGCAACCCCAGCAGAAATTACCACCCTATTACAGGGCGGTAAGAAGATGACGATGAATTATCTTTCACATTAAAATATCTGTTTGATAGAAAGGATTTTATCAAATTTTTCAGATAGAGTGGAAAACCAAGATGATCAATTTTATGAATCAGTGCCACACCTTATCAAAGGCCTGTGAAACGTCAAGGAAAACTGCGGCATAGTGCTCCTTTTTTTCAAATCCTTTTACTACAGATTCAACAATGCGTTGGATTTGGTGAGTGGTGGAATGTTTGGGTCTAAATCCAAACTGGTGAGGAGGAATAGCACTCAAGTTTTCAAGGAAAGAGTTCACTCTTTTTTTGGATGATCTCGAATAGTCTTGATAAGCATGAACAAAGAGTTATATAGGTCTGTAACTGGAAACTGAAAATTTAGGTTTGTTAGGTTTACGAAAAATTATGACTTCCGCCTTTTTCCAAACGTCAGGAAAGTAATTTTGGAAAATGCAGGCATTAAAAATTGAAATCAAACCGATAGACCCAGAACCGATAGATCTCTGGTGGTTAGATTTGCAATAACAATATTTGGAATAAGACCTGGACCAGGGGATTTAAGGAGAGGACGCTTTTTTTAACAGTTCCTTAATTTCACCTGGGAAGCATAATTAATTGGAAGCTCAACTGTTGAGGTCGCATGTGTCATGGTGTAGTTGACAAGGCTGGCAGAGTCCTCATCTGTCACACTGTTAGATGAGAATGCTTCCTCAAAAATGTCAGCAAGAATATCACACTTATCGAGATCACTTTCAAAGACTTGATCACCATGCTTTAGAAGTGATGGGATTACCGTTGGAGTGCGCAAGATCCGTTTAATTGCCTACCAAAGACTAGAGTCATTTGGATTTACATTGCTTAGATAGGCTTTGTAAGACATGATTTTATATCCATCGATTTCCGTTTTCACTTGTCGTATAAGTTGATTGAGCCTTCTACGAGTTTGAGGGTGTCTATGTCGAACCCACGAACGTCAAGCCTCGTGCTTAACTTTAATCAAATTAAGGATTCGTAAGGGAGGAGTAAGAAAGCTATTGGTCCTAATGGGAAATTGTCTAAGTCGCGGATTTAATAGCTTTACAGAGGCAGTCTATCAAATTTTCAATGGCCCAGTTCAGGGCCGTAACGACCACCGGGGCAACCGGGGCACCGCCCCTGGCCAAGGGAACATAAAACCAGGCTCGACACCGCCTCGTCGCGACCAAATTATTCCCGAAAAAACTAGTTTCTTAGGTTAAAACTAGTAAAAAGATGAATAGACGTTTAAACAACTTTGAAACTGGATTTTTTATTTACAACCATTTTTATTTGGCTACATTACCATTGATTGTAATAATAATGTAATAAATGTTTTAGAATCAAAAGCTACAGAAATTGTGGTATAAGGGATTAGGTGGCTTGATCAGGTAGTATACAATACAATAGGTAATCCATTAATTTGGGTATTAACTAAACCGGGATGATTTATTTAATTTGTGGCCGGAAAGTATGTCGACTACATTGCAGTGGACTGAGATTTCCTCGATTGAGTCGTCACGATAATTTCCTAGCCATTTTGTGGCTGCCAAAGCTTCCCTATCGTCTTTTTTTATCTCGGTCAGTTCGTAGCCGAGTCTCTTCGTTGTATCGTGACTGTCAAATCCCTGTAATTCCTTTGCAGGGTGTCTACCAGTCGGGAAATAGAAAAGGTCGGAAAAACGTAACCTTTGGTCGAGAAATTCGATCCTCGTGATAACAAAACGACACAAGCGTCTTCGTCATCGCGGCCGGCAAATCTCTCAATTGAATCACAAAAAAACAAATATTTCGGTAATATTGCCGCTTGAAAATCACCCGTCGTTTACATCGCGGCCTAAAGCCATATAGCTAACTAAAGCCATCTAGCTAACTAAAGCTCAATAATGTTCCTTTATAGATTAGCTTATAAAAAATAGTTTTTGTCTTTTTAGTGAATTTCCCCTTTAGGGAAGAAACTGTTACTGTAGGTCTCATGGTAAGACCTAAGCCCGAGACCATCATAACTTTTCTTTTTGAGTTCCCCAGGTGCCAAAAACAACATTCGTTCATTTTCATATGTATTTATATATATATATATATATATATATTTAAGCACAGTAACTCGCGTAAAAATGGTCCAATCTTAATGAAATTTGGCATGGACGAGTAAAGTAATAATTCTTCGGACGAATTCGTAAACCTGCCCAATCGGACTACCACAAGGGGGGGTAAAGGGGGTAAACCCCCCAAAAATGGGTTTTTTGAGTTTTTTACGTATCAAAAATGAAATAATCAAATTTTTGTTAGCACCATTGAATTCAGCTCAAAAAAACAAATAATTTAGTATTTGAGTCACTTCTCTATGTTTTTGGTTACCGAGATATTGAAAGTGGTAAACAATGACGGTACGTTGTCCCAATGTTAACCTTATAGGAAAATGAGTAAAATTCTACGTATCGCTTATTTCTCAACATATCTTGGTAAAACTTGGTAAATGGGTTCTTCTAGGTCAGATCTACTAAATATCAAATTAAAACCACCCAGATTTAATATACCCGTAGCAGCAAACCTGCATCCTCATTCCCCATGTTATTCTTATGGAGCTTACAAAAACGTGTCTCGCTATGTTGGATCGAAATATGTTGTTTTGGATTCGAAATTCGCTGAGTATGCAGGTCTGCTGCAACGGGGGTATTTAGTATTCTCTCAAGTATTATTGTCTGGCTCTGACTCTTTTTCGTTTATGTTAAATATGTACTAGGTGAGGGAGGTCCCACCTCGGAACTTTTCTATGGGACTCCTATTATTTCTCAATGTATTAGAAGTTATTGATTCTGTAATTTCTGTTTTTTTTTTGTTATGTATAAGGATTATGGTTTTAAATATTGTAAATGTATGGAGTTTTGCAGCGTAAAATACCTCTCAATGACAAAGTGTGTGAATTTTTGTGATTTTTGAAATTTATTTTATAGATTAATTCCTTGTGTAATAGCACTGGAACAAAATTACCAGTAAATTAAATACACATCGTGGCAAACTTTTAAAAATAATTTATTTGAAACTTAGATTTGAAACTTCAATATGGGTAATATATTCCTCACAGAATTTGAGAAGTTTATTTATTTCATCTGCTTTAAAAGTGTCTGTGACTACATTCTACACTTTGAAATTTTGTCAGTGAAACAACATTTGTTTTGCATAAAATGGGGATTAGTTTATATGGATCTTAATTGCATGGCGCATCTTCATGTCTCTGTTTTTGAGTTTTCTTTCCAAAAGTATTGAATCTTAACGTTAATTCTAAACATCATCTATACATCAGTTTCTTGAATTCATCTTTGTTAGGTCTTAACAACAAACGGTAAGAAGATGGACAAACCACTGATCTACTGAAGAAATGATCTCTAAATAAAATTTATAAAATAGCCATTTGCCGCACCGTAAAATCGAATTATTCAACATTTATAATGGCCAAAGAATTAAATTTTAAAATTGACCCAAATTGGCAACTCTTCACGCTGCGGGGCGCCTGCTCTGCCAACAATCATGCTGAATGCACTGTGCGTTGTCGTTCACTTTATTGAATGAAAAAAATTAAACCTGCGGATATCCATTGGGATTTGTGTCAAGTTTTTCTTGTCAAATTTTTAAAAATATTTTTGTCTATCGATCAATCAATTTGTTCGACTCCCATGAGTGACTGTGATCTGATTTGATCATTTGATTTTTTGTTAGTAGTGGAAAGAACTTTATTACTTCCTCTCATTTTGCCAACCTGACAAGATCAGAGGGCCGCAAAATTGCTAATTACTATTGCCTGTTACATCCTTTAATAGAATATGAGCTTTCAGGTTCTATTGGCAAAGCCATGTGTTATTACTCAAATCATTGTGCATGTCATAGAGTGTGAAGTTGCAACAACAATCCAGTTAAACAGTATTGGTTTTCAAGCATAAAACAATTATTTTACATTGAACTTTTGAGCCATTAACATATACTTCTGGTAATTTATTTATAGTGTGCTGAAAAATGTAGACATAAAAAAATAAGTTCACCAATCAAATGAATAAAATTTTACGTTATTTAGTAAATTGAGTTCAAAACTACATGCCTTTTGAGAAAATTGTATCCAATCCAGTATCAGGGTAGTAACTAAATCCAGTTTAAATTTAAAAGATCTTTTCAGGATCAATAAGGTAATCTTCAGATAATGAAGAGAGCACTCAACTGTGCTACCAGCCTAAATCTAACTGTCAATTACCAAAACATAATTCTAGATCATGCTACCGGAAAAAACATAATTAGAATGGCCAGGAAAATCAGACAGCAGGGGATAAAAGATTTGAGACAGAAAACATTTCAGTCAGGCCATAGATCTGCCGATTTATTCTAATTCTCTAAAAACAATTGTACAAATTGTATTTGTCGAATTTTTTATAAAAAAGAAAAATCTGCCCACAAGCTAGTGTCTATAATATGTACACTTGTGCACTAGGAGGGCACGACACCAACACTGCTGTTGCTTCATCCGAACAGTCGACAATATTAATTGACATACACATATACTATATAATAAACAAAACCTTAACACTAATGTTGCACATTTAGTTTAACAGTAATTCAGCCTTCAGTCCAGATGAGGCCGCCCAGCTATGTTATACGGACGGTGTTCGATCACGAAATTATAAAACTACATTTGCACGAATAGCACCTGTCGAAGGTTAAATCAACAAACGTAATAAAACCGTGGGAACCACCTGTTTGCTTAGCGGAGTAAAAAAGAATGGCATCCATTAAGGAATGATGATATATTGCATTTTGAAGAATACGAAAACATTAAGATTTAGGCTTAAGAATTAAAGAATATTAGGAAGGACTCATTTAGGAACGGTTAACGAATTGCAAAATATGAAGCTCAGAACTAAAGAAATGTTGAGATCATGTTAGGTAGGTTAATTTTTACGTAAATAATCTAACTGTATGGTTAGCAGCATTTTCTTCTTGACTAAAATTTCTTGATAAAAATCATAGGAAAAGATTTTTTCATGTTTAGTCCAAAAAAGAAAAAATTGGCTGTCATTATGTTTAGAACAAATATTATAAAACATTATTTGTCATGAAAATAAATTGTTGCATGGCCAAACTTTATCGCATAAAATTTTCTTCGTTCTAAAAACCGGGTGTTTAAAAAATATCAGGGTTTTAAAGCCTAGTGATATCTATACCATTCAACCTATCTTTATAAATAATACATCATTTTAAAGAGCAACTCAAACAGAACTTCCTATAATTTTGTGTGTTGTAATTGACATTTGACACCCAGCACACAAGACTGCAATAGACAACAATTTCTAAATCCTGAACAAATGTCACAATGTTCACTGATGTAAATCATGTTTCACTACTTGATATACTGGGTACTTATTAGCACCCACATTATTTTAGACAAAAAAAGAAGGAAAATTGTGTGGTATGAGATCTGGTGAACAAAGAGACCTTGGGGAAGAAAGAATCATCATCTGGCCCTGGGCGACATAACTAATAAGCTAGTTTGGCTGCCTAGAGATGGACGACAAATCTTTTTACTCATTGTTGCCTGATCACCAGATACAACTCAAAGCAATCCTTTTTTAAGGGTATAAAAACTGAAATTAATTATTTGAACATTAAATACAGTACTTAACAACCTTTTGGAATCAAGAATTGCATCAATTAACGTAGTGGCATTTGTTAAGAAATTAGAATTTTTTGTTTAAGGCTTCCTGAGTGTCGAGTGTCAAATAACATTACAGTAAATTCATGTACGAAAAACTGTTCAAGCTGCCTTTTCAAATGGTGTTTTATAAAAAGATAGGTTATATGGTATAAATAGCACAGGGCTTTAAAGGCCCACTATTCTTTTTTAAATACTCAGTATAAAGCTTCCTTAAATCTTTTTTTAAGTTAACAATTAAAATCTTTTTATAATTATTTCTGGCTTTAGGCTTAAAGTCAAAAGCTTAACTCGAAATAGAGTTAACCAAACAAACACCTAAGTTGTATTGACAGCTTGCTGTCTTGACCATTGAATAATAAATGTTCAGACAAAAGTCTAAACCTGTGAAATGTTTAAGTGGAGTCCAAAGATCCAACTAGTATATATATTGACCATTCTTTTTTACTCCTTCCATCATATACATAACCCTTTGTCAACCAAGCTAGCTAAGTAAAAGAATTATGAGGAAAAAGGCTTTTGTAAAATACAAATTAACAATAACTCTTAGAAATTATTTTACACCTACTCTTCTAATTTTAACATTAAATTCTTATTTCTTTTATTTATGTACAAATTCCCAATTTCTTGCTATTTTGAAAATATTGGTTAAGATATTACACTAATAGTTGCAATTTGTATTGTTTTCATTATATTTTCAAGAAACAACAGACACAGGTATATAGTTGAGCTAAGGCCAAAACAAATTCAAAAGAATGTTTGCTAAAATATTTTCCTCATCAGATAAATCATGTTATTTGTATTTAATATGATTCATCACTAAATTGTGTAAAATGTTGTATGATTTCAGAATATAGAAGAAAGCAGAGGCCATGTAACACCCGATTTGTTGGCTCTTGGCAGAAAGCCAAAACTGATATTTTGGCTTTAGTTGGTCAAAGGGTTAGCAAATGGCAATTAGAAATACTTTACAGCGCAATAAAGAAACTCTTCAAACCATAACTTCCAAGAAAATACTGAACGATTTTACTGTCATCAATCTAAAATCTTGATTTAGTTCTTTTAAAAAATCAAATTATTATTGGTGATTACTTAATAACTGATTAATGGTAATTAGATTTAGAACCACAAATCAACCAAAGTAGTTATAAATTTAAATATAATACAGATAAGTGTGCGAAATTGCATCAAACAAAATTTACTATTTATAATATTTTGATTGACAAGCAGTGACAAAAATATTGTTCTGGCCAGCCATATTGATGGCAAGTGGCATTAAACATCTGCATTGTGTAAGCAATCAATCATATGATTATACGTTTTGATAAAGACCCATTTTCACTATCATAGTATATATGCTGCAAGTATTACATGCAATCAATATTGAATCCAAGCAATACAATTCAACAATCTACATTAATCTTTAACACATGGGTGCTCAAAGGGGGGGGGGGGTGAAAAAATGGTCCTTCTTGGCCAGCCTGGGGGTTAATGGTTTTACAAAACAACTTTCTAAATGTCCATTCTTCCATTGTGGGTATTTGGGTTGAGGGTCATTATCCAAAAGGGGGGGGGGGCATCTCTGCTTCCACTAAATACGACAGCAAGTGACAAATGCAGAGTTAAGAGGTTGCAGAGCCTGCTTTAAAGCACAAGAAAGGTGTGTAATGTGGTAATACTTAAAATTATGTTGCGTATTGTGCAAGACAACTTTCGGCACAATATTGCAGCATAAATTGCTTAGTGTTAATAGCCCTTAAAAAACAAAATCAAAGATTGACAGTTCAATACAAATATAGTTTCCACTTTCAATACAACTGACGATAACTAAAACATAATTAGCAATATGAGTTTAAAAAAATGAGTATTTTTGACAAGTAATTTTGAGAAAAATAATGCATTAGGCAACAGCAGACATTTTTCATCTGTTAATGCTGGAAAAAAGAAGGAAATTTGATTGTGGAACCTGTTTGCTTTATATGCCAATATTTTTATAGGTTTAATAGGAAACAAGACAATTTTTAATACAATAAACAAGAATGAAGACAGTTAAATTATTGGGTTTGTCACACAAGTGGTTCCCAACATGCATTGCAGCGTACACAAAGGCACCAAAGTACAATAAGTCCATCTCAAAATGCAGTCTTGTCGATCGTACGCCTATATTTATATACAACATAGATTTTCTCTGGATAAATATTTCATTTCTTTACAATCGAATTAATTTACAATAAACTTTCTTTATTCGCTAATCCATTTCATTTCTTACATTAATAGTTTACTTTCTTTAAAAATATTTCCAATATATACAACGATATCGACTCACAGAGAAGATCCGACTCTGCATTAAGTTAAAATTCATTTTATGCTACAGTTAAAAATATATTATTATAAGATCACAGCCTATTTGTCAGTGAGGAGTTCGGTCGAACCCCCACCATGTTAGAAGTACCTTAACACATCGGCAATAACAAACAAAACAAACAAACACGACAATCACAACCTTGGCTATCGTTTGTTTGCATGTACAAACACTGAATTGTTCTATAAACAGTACAGCTTATTTCACAAGAATCAACGAGCATGTTCAATTTGAGTCTTTGTATTATTAGTATTAAGTATAAGCTAACCTCTACCTGTTTCAATCAAAAATTGTAAAAAATCCACTGTATCAAAAACAAAAAGGTATTTACATCGGGGAAAGTACCATTGTTAGCAAAAAACATGATACAACCAGGAAATTTAACAAGGGAGGAATCATGTAACAGACTATGTTAAATCTATCAATGCTGAAGGCGACTGTGTATAAAAATAACTAAAATTATTTTACTTATGTTAAGCAGAACTGATTAAAAAAATGAAACACTGATGCCTTAAATTGTATTCACAATCAAATATAGCATAAACTAGAAAGATTCACTGAAAAAAACATTTTTTAAATGGGCTTTCTTTAAAAAAAAATTAAGAAAAAATACTTAATAGATTTTTTAAACATGTATCATTATATATTTTAATTTTTGTCTACTCTCATTTCCAATTCATATTTAGAGAAGTGACAAAACAAATTAAAAGAAATGGAATTATTATAAATAATACATTTTTTTGTAGATTAGTACATGTTTGTAGTTGTTCAAGGGAAACCACGCTCAAATTTTTAGACTTTAAATATTTTGTTAAAATTTTTATTTACAAGGTTTTATTCACTTTACGAGACTTTACACAGTAAGAAATGTGTAGAGTATGTTTCACAATATCAGACAGATTAATAACGGGAACATCTATACTGTTACTTTTTAAATGGATATACAATAGAGTCCTGCAAACCCGGACTTCGATAACCCGGAATTCTGGATAACTCGGAAAGCCTGCCAGAGCAATAGTGCATTGAGATTCAAGGCCAGAGCACGGTGTGACACATATAAAACAGTTTTGGTTTTTCTTTAAGTTTTTTTATAACTGATAATGTAGACCTTGTATTTTTACTATGCAATAAATAAATGATTTTTTATAGAAATAACAGAAACTATTCTTATTTTTTCTTATTTTTACTCATTTCTCGATAACTCGGAATTTTCACAAACCCGGACACCGTTCGGTCCACATTAGTCCGGGTTTGTGGGACTCTACTGTATAAGATTTTAAAATTTTAGGCAATTTTTACCAGTTTTGAGGTAGTTAGGTATCTTTTAAGGTATTTTTTACAAATACTTCATAAATTCTGAACACACAATTAATTAACATTTATGATGCAAATATGTTTATAAAACTCAGTACAGTTAACACAATTAATTACATAAAGCTAAATGTATAAAATAAATTAATATTTCTAATGGATGAAGGAAATTAACAAATTTGATAATTTAACTATGGATAAACAAATACAAATACTATGAAAAAGAACACATTTTTTAGGTTGTCTTTGAATATATTAAAATGCATCTTAAATTCCAAATATATAAAATTGATACTAAGTCTATAAGTTATGGCAGTAGTGCAAATCAAATATCATACTCAATCTAGGCTCGTAGTCCTCTACTCAGTTTTTATATAATTGCTATAAGAGATAGTGTTCTTTTTGAATTTTCCCTGCCAATATAATTAAATAAAATCTTTGTTGACATGATTTCCTTTCTTACAAATCACATAACAATTCTAGTCTCCTAACAGTATTCACATTATCAATAAGTTGTTTTTTAGTAATTGTTCACTAGGGTAAAAATATTTGTAAAATATTATGAATTACAGGCAGGAGGCACTCATGTCATGTACAAAACATTGGAGCTTGACAGAAACTAGAACAAACTAGAAAGTTTGGTCATCTTAAAACTTTGATTAAAATATTAAACACAATTTTTATATCTCAGCCTGTTACATAAATGAAATAGAGTTAGTTATTAAGGGGGGCGGGGGCTTCAGTCCTGTTTTTCTACCTTCTCCCATGATGCCAATTCCAAAAACTCGGTCCTTCTTGAAGGATTATTACACTAATTTTTAATTGAATATAATTACAAATAATTTAAATGTAGGGTTTTTTTCTGAACTTATTTGAGGTATGAAAGTTTGTACTCTAAAACTGCCAGATATTTTTTCCACTCTTAGAAATGAGCCATATGAGATAACAGCATTTCTACTGGTTGATGACAACATTTTTGGCTTGACCTTATTTACTGTTTTTGGAAGCAGGTAGAAATCAAATATGACTGACCACCCTCATAAAGACCCATTACACATCTGAATTAATATTCTGATAAATTTAGAATAGCCATGAAAGAAAAACCTTGGAGAGATCTGGATCGAACAGGAGAATCGAGAGGTGAGCTATACTGTCATGGTCACGACGTAAACAGCAGCCGAGGAGCAAAATGAGACCCGAAAATCACCCATGGTAACACGTAAAGTTTTTGAAGGTGGTGTTTACAAATAACGGTAACAATTTTCAGGTATTTCGAGTCTCGACGACTCTATCCGTGGAACCGCTCGGAGCCGAATGCTAAAACTAAGCAACAAGATGTGCGTGAGACCGGGGCAGTGCGGTAGCGGCAGGCAGTTCACGGCGTCACGTCCCAGATCTCCGTGAGGAACGGTGGCAGTTTACGGTTGCGCAGTTTCAACGAGAAGCACATCTCGGAGTTCTGGTTGCCGAGTGTCCGCAGTTCGGTGAGGACGGACAGCAGCTTGGCGAAGATGGTGGGACTCCGAGGCTTCACTCGGTTGTCCACGTACGACTTGAGGGCTTCCAGGTAGATCTCTTGGATCTTTTCCACCTTCCAGCCTTCAGCGAGGTTAGGCCGCTCTAAAACAGGAGAAAGATTATATACAGTGCTTATTATTTATTTTGAATGGCGGAAAAATTATATACAATGTTTATTATTTATTTTGATTACTTATCACAAAATCTAGAAAATACATCAACTGACTTGGGGTAATAAGCAATTTTTGTACTTTGATGCAGCATTTTAGAAGTTTTGCGGCGTGATATGTTGCTGTAATACGAAATATAAAGATTGAAAGTGACCTACAAATAAAACTTTACAGGAATTTCTACTGTCACAATTAAATACTCGCTTAGAATCATTTGCTCACTTTTTCATAATTTCAACACCAATCCTTGCACTCACCAGAGAAGATGACGATGGCGGTGAGGAGTGCGTACTCGGCGTTGTCCACCTTCATGGAGCACATTAGTCGGCCGAACCGCAGCAGGTCCTCGATGACCTCGCCCACACCCGCCATCGTGTACGACTCCCGCGTGTACGGCTGGTTGTTGGCGAACAGAATGGAGTCCGTCTGCACGTCGTACCTGCGCGCCATCCGCAGCATCATCACCTCACTGGAGCACGCCTGCAAGCAACGATACATGATGAGCTGAAGACACCACATTCCTTATTGACATTAAACTAAGATGCCCCAACATTATTAATTGACAATAAATGATCAGCAAAAGATGGCAATGTTACTTGTTCAAGGAATTATTAAAAGGTTTCGGGGACTTATTAATTACATTTAAAACATTGCAGACCGTCTTATGCCACTGATGCTATTATGGTCATAAAAAATTTCAGTCCCTTTTTTGTTCGGTAAAACATGTTCACATCTCTAAGAAAGCCTCCAGTAGAGATGAATATTACTTGTTAAAACTATGATATCTGGCCCTCAGCGAAGTTTTCCATACGATTAACTCCGCCTTTGAGTTTAATGTGTATGGAGGATACACAGCAGTGTATCCTCTATAGTATTAATCATGGAATAGAGACATCATACTAAGCTAGTCGTTGGTCAGGGTAGGGAAACTATTAATAGCTAGCTGTTGCTGCCAATAGTAACCATCATCTGTGAATGTTTCATCTTGAGAGATGGTTTGTCTTAAACATAAATAAGATGAGACCAGAAACCATTAACAGCGTCAGATATTTAAAAGAAAATGTATTTATTTTGAATGCCTTTTATCACATTATAATACTGAACATTTAAATATTGTCTATAAATTAGCAAATCAAAAAAATATTTGAATAGAAAAAATATTAGAGTTATCTTAACCAAATATGAGGATTAAAAATCATAATATAAGCCAATATAAAAAATAATGCTTCCAGTGTATTCCAGAATATTCCTGTAAATATAAAAATTTTCCAGTTCATATTTACAGTGAATTTAGAGAATCTACTAATGTCTTAGGAAAGCTAATGATTACCTTGAGCAACACTATCTGATCTTCTCTCAGCAGTTTGTCAAAGCCAGGCAGTTTTTTAGCAAACTCTACGATGAGTTGGACTGTGAGTATTGTGATCTCCGTAATATGTCTATATCGTACATCACACGGGTCGTCGTCATCACAGGGGAGGTTCTACGAACAAGATCAGTACTGATTAGTTTTTTTATCATAACTTAGAAGTTAGCTGGGGTCCTATACCACTACTCACAATTTTTTTACAAATGAGCTCTGCAACAAACACTCCTAAGAAAATCCTATGACACATTTGCAAATTTATGTGGTTAATCCTATTTTCTATATGTCAAAAATAAAATGTGGGTAAATAGTCTTACCATACGATCAGATGTTATGAAGAGATACTAGATAGATAGAGACGAAGAGGCTCAGGGTATAGCAGTGGACCAATACATCAGACCCATTTGGTTTGATCCAAGCCTTTCTTAAATCCGCCTGTTTTAAAGGAATGGATCTGTGACTAATGCTACTTCAGTCCCTCATTGTATTTAGATTCCCGCAAAGCACAATCAAGTTCAGGTAGTGAAAAACAAGACAGAATAAAGCCACAAGTAAACTGAATCTAGATGCAGTAATAAATCTATTTAATTGATATTAGGGAGAGTGAAAATATTTGAATGAGTCTACCAAAGCTTCAAGGAATGGATGGTTTTATCGGCTTCAAAAAGTTATCTTTTCCTACAATACTTCAAAAGTAGTTACTGTCTAGAAATCATAATTAAAATCAGTAACTAGAGTGCTGAAACCAAAGTCTTACCTCAATTCGTTTAAGATCCTCTTCAGAAGGCTGTTCATACTCGTTCTGGAAGTAGACCAGCCTATGGATGAGTTCTTCTTGTTCAGGACTGAGAGGTTTGACTCCGAAGCTCGGCGTTCCTCCCCCATACCTGTTGTCTTCGCTCTGCAACACCACACAACGCTGCAATGTTGTGTGTTAGAGTCATACATTATAGAGAGTGGATGAACAGGACAGAAATTAAAGTGTAAAACAATAAATTAAGTAAATTAAAACTATTTACCAGAACATCAAGAACATTTGGACCAGAGAGAATGTGGAGCGTTGTTTCCCTATTTTTTAATAGAATAGAAAGGTAGAAAAACATCTTTAGTCCATAGACCATTTCTCACAATATTTATTTTCCTTCTGACTGTTTATCCACTCACTAAAATGTTATCATCACACATTTTGGTGGATGGCCTAAATACAAACGCAAAGAAGTAGTTCTTTTCTAAATAAATGTAAAAAAGTTTAATCATTTCATGTTATTTTTACAAATCTGTTTAAAATGACAGGTGATAAATACTCATCTACAGAGAAATGAGGTGAGTCGATTAAGTAACAGACACTAAGTTACTTATTCCTTTTATGTTATTAATAACCTATTCTTGACATATGTTATTTTTACTGATTACATGAGCTCACCAGTGTGGGACTGAGGTTAGCAGGTGCTAGGATGCTTCCCTTGAAAGCGGCAGTGGTCAGGCTACTAATATGTTTCGTGGAAACTGCCATCCTCTCTCTCCTGCCTTCTTGAAAATGCTAAATATTATCAAGGACCTGATTAAGGTTTTTATATTAGCAAGTTATGGTTCACTTACTTAAATTACCCTATACTCCTTGTGACCCTGAGAATAAGGGTGGATGTTTTTGGTAATGTATAAAAAATTATAGACAGAGGAAGCTACTGGGCGGTTTACATCGTCTTCAGTCCCACACTCATGCGCTCCCCACAGTACAAGTAACTTAAGTACCCCAATCATATCAAAATTACTCAATGAGCAAATATGTTTATCTACTATTATTACAAAGGTCAACTAATTTCAGAATGGTCAGAGTGGCTACTCAAAAAATATTCAGTATTAAGAGTCGGTGTTGTACTGAGTTTGCATAAAGGAGAAGATTTTTTCTTCTTTAATTTAAGCTCCAAAGAATTCTTGGCTTCTTTATATTTTACTTTATTTTATAAAATATACTTACATTGTCCTGGTCTATTCTCATTTCAGGTGAGCCATTGGTTGAAGACACTGGTTTATCTTTGTCCTTTTGAGCTTTTTTCTCTTTCCTCTTTACAGCACATTGATACTCAGGTACTACACCTACAAACATTTCCTCATTTTATTCAGGTACACATTCATTTTATTAACAAATTAATTTTGTAAAAAAATAAATTTAAGGAAGGTTTAATCAAGCACAAGAG
Source organism: Flexamia atlantica (assembly GCA_035578135.1). NCBI lineage: Eukaryota > Metazoa > Arthropoda > Insecta > Hemiptera > Cicadellidae > Flexamia > Flexamia atlantica. The sequence continues at coordinate 19,553,459 of JAQJVK010000005.1, forward strand.
AACTCCAGCTAATTATACTATGGCTTTGGCCACGATGGTTTTCAAAGTATTTATCTATTAAAAGTGGATTTCTTAAGAAGAATGAACTTTGAAGGTGATTAATTGTTTTAGGTATGAATTAATCATACACTACAGTTCTTTGTCAGGGTGTCTACCAAATTTCATATATTAAATTCCCGACTTTTTCCCGACTTTTCCCGACAAATTAAAAAAATTCCTGACTTTAGGAAACATGAACATTAACTCATATAACGAATATTGAGAACGATATTTGTAAATAAATACATTTAGACGGCTACAATGCAAGCGAAAGATCGCCAAAAGATGAGCAAGATGTCTGTGATAAGACCACTATATTTGCTAGCCGTAATGCGGCCGATATTTCTGGCTGCGGAAAGAACGAGCGATTTTCCGGCCGCGTTGTGACCAAGAGATTTTCCGGCCGTGGTATAAGCGACCGAGATTTGACAACCACGGTGCGAGAGAGAGAGATTTGTCGGCCGCAATACGACCGAATCATGTAACGGCTATGAAAAGAGTAAGAACCAATCGGCCACCCAACAACCGAAAAACAAGCGAAAGATTTCCGGCCGCAACACGTCCAAAAGATTTGCCAGCCATGTTGTAAATTACAATATCTCTGGCCTCAAAAAAATAGCGATTTTCTTGTCGCAATACGACCGAGATATATAACGGCCACTAAAAGAGCAAAGAACTCGTCTGCCGCGAATCGACCGAAAAATGTTTCATTCCTAAAGCGAGAGAGGGACTTTCCGGCCGCAATATGACCGAGGTCTAATGGCCGCGAAATGATTAAGGTCATCGGCCGCGATGCGACCAAGAGATTTACCTGCCGCAAAACAAGCGAAAGATTTCCGATCGCAACGAGACCGAAAATCTTGCCGGCTACGGTATAAATTATAGATATTCCGTCCGCAAAAAGATCAAGCGATTTTCTTATCGCAATTCGACCGAGAGATGTGACGACCACGAAAAGAGCAACAAATTTGTCTACCACGAGACGACCATAAAATGTTTTGGTCCCAAAATGAGTGAGCGATTTTCTGGCCGCAATACGACCGAGAGGTCTAACGTTCGCGAAAAGAGGGATGAAGTCATCGGCCGAAATGCGACCAAGAGATTTGCCGGCCGCAAAACAAGCGAAAGATTTCCGGCCGCAATAAAAGCGAAAGATGTGATGGCCGCGAAAAGAGCGGCAGTTTTGTCGGCCGCAAAGAAAGCAAGATATCTGACGGCCCCAATGTGACCGAGAGGTTTGCTGACCCTGAAACGACCGAGGAATTTGCCGGCCGGGTTATAGATATTCTGGCCTTCATGTGGCCAATAGATGTGATAGCCACGAAAAGAGCACACGATTTTAAGGTAGCATTACTAACGAGAGATGTGTCGGCCGCATAAAGAGCGAGATACTTGTCAGCCGCGTAAAGAGCGAGACTTGTCGGCCGCGTAAAGAGCGAGAGACTTGTCGGCCTCGTAAAGAGCGAGAGACTTGTCGGCCGCGTAAAGAGCGAGACTTGTCGGCCGCGTAAAGAGCGAGCTACTTGTCGGCCGCATAAAGAGCGAGGCTTGTCGGCCGCGTAAAGAGCGAGAGACTTGTCAGCCGCATAAAGAGCGAGGCTTGTCGGTCGCGTAAAGAGCGAGAGACTTGTCGGCCGCGAAACGAGCGAGCGTTTTTACAGCTGTATTAGGACCGAGAAACTTGCGGCAGCGGAATAAGCGACAGCTTTTCTAGTCATGATATAGCTAAAAATTTGTCTGCGTGATTCGTTCGAGAGATCTGCCGGCCGAGATGATGACAATAACGAAGAAAACGGCTACTTCGTTTTGTTTTATAGCCAAATTCAAATTTCCCGACCAAAAATTGAAATTCATTACTTTTTCCCGACTATTCCCGACCTTACAAAATCCCCGACATTTTCCCGAATTTTCCCGAATTCCCGACTGGTAGACACCCTGTTTGTGTTTTGATTGAGTAAAGTACAACATTGTTTCACAAGGGAGACAATGTGCTTTACTCTCGAAATATACATAACATTTCTCCCCCACCTGCAACAATAAATACCCAATCTTTAAACATCTATTTTATTAACATAGAAATTAACAAACAATATCCATTTCATTTCAATCTGCAATTAGTGTCTGCATACGAGTACGCCCTAGTTGCCCAACTATACATGCGCTAGCGATCAGCTGATTGTTGTAACATTCTTAAATGCTTAATTCATTGACGGTCTTACAGCTAATTATTGTAAGATGTTATTCTTATGTGATTATTCCTGCCACTAAATCAGCTGTTAGTGCCTGTAATCTGCTAAACCTCAACATATTTTCATGTATATGCAATTTTCATTTCTCCCTCTGGGCGTAATAACTTTACGCCCGCTGGAAGACAAAATATTATTTTACCCACCCATTACGAGGTCTAGAAGGCATTTAACACGTTAACTGCCACGCCCACCCGATCGGGTCGGCATAGGTAGGTCGGGCGGAACAACCTGCCGACCCAATCGGGTCGGCAACCAGAGAAGTGCAGCGTTTGACCGAATCGCCGATAGATGTCTCTGATAGGCACCTAGCGGCACTCCGGGGAACTAATATGATGTAGTACATCCCAAGCCTCCTAGATAGCGTCGCGGCAGTTTTCTAAACCTACTGGAAGTGTCTCAAGCATTTGCGTAAATTTTGCCGATCCGATCGGGTCGGCATCGTTTCCTAGCAACATTTCTCATTATTAAAAATTATTTAATATCGTTAACTTCACCTAATATATCATTGTTCTTGAGTTTATTTTATTTGTTGTGAACCCAAAAATCGTTTACAAAGCAATTTACTGATATATAGCATTGTTTTCATAGTTTCTAATTTTGCTGTGTCGGCCCGATCGGTCGGCATGTCAAAATAGCATCAAATATTCCTTAAAAATTTAATACCGACCCGATCGGTCACCAATTTTTTTTACATGTATATTTATTTGTTTTGTTAAAAGTCATCATAACTAACCTCAAAAAGGACAAAAAACATCACATAACTAGAATTTAAACAAAAAATGTGCGTGGCACTAAGGTAATCAGCACAAAAATATGCGTGGCAGCTAACGTGTTAAACATAGACGTAGCAGGTGGAGGAAAAAACTATTAAGATTCAATGAAGTTTATTCTGTAACTTGATCAGAATATATGGTCTATGATGCAAGAAGTTCAAAATAAAAATTAAGAAAGTAACTTTTTTATCTTCAAAACTTTTTTCCTATTTAAAAAGAGGTTGGTAGCTTTTTTATTTAACCTTGGATTTGTCTCGTCCACATGGATTATCGATCTCTGTGCCATGTGTTATCAAGAAAAGCAAGGAGTGGGTCAATTTTGTACAAGAATGAATAATACTGCTAAAAGTTACGAATAGCACTTGGATTCAACCTCTTGATATCACTACCATGCCTCCAAAGTCTGACTTCTATTGACTGTGCTATCGAACGACTTAATATTTTTTTTATTTGATCTATCAAGAACTTGAAGAAAAATAAAGAAAACTGACTTTCTATGTGAAGCAGCCTACTATATGACAGAAGAGTTTGTTAATAAACCTAAAAAACTTTGGGATAATTGGCTACCACGTCACAAATGACAATTCCAGTGTGATTACACCTAGTATGGTGTCCAAATAATGTTTAGCATAATGATTAAAACTGATTACATATATCATAGGCCAATCTAATTTGCAACATGAGAATTGTTAACTGCACTGTTTTGAGCAAATTTCAATTTATGAACAGATAGGTCATCAGTTAAAAAAAAACACTTTCCCAACATTAGAAATTTACAAAATAATCCTGAAATTTTAGTTTTTTAACACTCAAACTTTCCGCCCTTGCCGCACCCTTAAAATTGATACACTCTAAAAACACTCACATTCCGGCCTCATCCCAACACTGAGGCACTTCTTGAGCCGGCACTCCTGGCACTTGCGTCGCATATACATGTCTATTTCACAGTTGGTGCCGTATTTGCACTGGTACACTGCGTTCTTGGTAATGCTTCTTCGGAAGAAGCCCTTGCAGCCCTCGCACGTGAGAGCGTTGTAGTGGTAGCCCGAGGCTCGGTCACCGCAGACGAGACACAGTTCCTCCTGCTGCCGCGGCGTCGGGCCCTTCTTCTTCTTCGCATCGCAGCTGTCCACGCTGTAGCCATTGAGCGAGTTGGGCGGCGACAGGTCTTCCCTGCCTGTAACATAGGAACGAGATGGTTAGAAGGGTTGTCTGAGGACTTATTAGAGGAAAAACAAGATGAACAGTTCAATAACAGACAACCTATGTATATGGTAATTAATGGGTAAGGTATATACCACAGTTATATAAATCCATGATTATATTATAACAAGATTGCTTCTTTGCTCACAAAAGGATCAAAATTATATTGCACAGGTGCTGTAACAAATAAAAATATTGACTGAATAGGAACCAATGGGGGGGGGGGGGGGGTTTAAAAGCTCTCTTCATTTTCTGCAGTTTGCAGATAGAAACATAACCAGGTTCGAACCATTACCCACTTGCCACCCCATAATTGGGCTTTGTATGCCAAATACTTTTTTGATATTAAATGTAACAAGGGTGCAAAATGTGCACTGGCATCTTAAATAGTGATGGTCAGTAACATGATCCGAGTTTGAACTAACGCCAATAAAAACGTTTAAAATTCCACCGGTGTTTAAACACACAAAGTGAAAAAGCAATCTAAAGAGTGAATCACAGTTGTTTACCAAAAGCCATGAAAATCAGGTTAACCAAATACATTTTCGGGTGAAAAATCCTGGATAATGTATCCGAAGAATCCTGGAAAATTGCATCCCCATCAAGGTAGACCCCTTATAGGAAAGGTCCCTTTACAAGAGCATCATATTCAGTCAGTCAGTCAGAAGTGTGGTCATAGAGTGGTTAGTGTGTGGCGTTTGTCCGGTCTGGTCAGTCTAGTCCACATTGCCAGGAAAGTGAGCGGTCAAGGCCGCTCACTCACTCGCCTCTTCCCTGACTAGCAGCCGCTCGACTAACCAGCACTGGCGTTGTGCACTTCCCCGCAGTCGCTCAGCTAGCTAACACTGGTACTGAGCAAACACAATCTTGCGATCTGATAATTTTTGGTTTAGTTTATGATTAGAGTTGCTTGGAAAATAATCAATCCCAATCAGACCATTAGGGCTATTCAGTCTGTAGTGTTGTTTCAGTGGTGTTATAAGTTAGTCAAACAAATTATTATAGTATTTTTTTCTGAAAATATGATTGTGTAACATCTGCACAGATTAAAACATAGCATTTTATTTATAGATTATGAAGAACTCTCCTTTTAACTTAATGTTTCACCATGTGGATTGTGTTGAGTATTAAAAATGTAAAAATTATACTGACACAGATTTATTATAGTTATGGGATGAACTGGTAAAAATTAAGTAATATTGACCAATGCACAGTCCACCAGATACTGTTATTATAAAACTTTGAAAAGCTGCAAAATGCTTAGCACGCGGAGGGGTCTACCAGTATAGAAAAGAATAGTACATTTCGTTACTAGTCTGGAAAGTGGCTGTTATTGGTATGAGATAGTGTTTCAATTACTTGGCTTCGCCTCGTAATTGAATTCTATCGAGCACCGGTATAGCTCTTTCGGACGAGTCACGAACGGTGCTTTTCATCATAACACCTTTTATTTAATATTTTTAAACTTGTTAGTGCGTCAAAAAATTTTGAGGTTATATTGGTGTGATCAATGGTTACATTTCGGCTGATTACTATCACAGCATATGATAATTAATTAATTCATTCACTTACTCTTTATAGATTCAGGCACATTTGAATCAACCATGTTTATATTTGTATGTTTGTAAGCACACCTTAACATTACTACATTTCCAGTTTTTACATTACAGATTACACAACCCACCTGGTAACGGTTAGTTTCTATCATAGCTGAGAGTATTTGAAACAGTAGTGTGATGTGATGGTATGATGAAAATATAATTTCAAGGCTTTAATCACACTTTTTATTCAAATAAACACCATCACTATTCATCATAGCATAAATACTGTGATATTATTTTAACTTATTTGATTGTGGTCATTCTAATAGCATGGTCATTGTTTTGCTTCAAGATTCTTCACTTAAAACCTGTTTTATCATTCTGCAAGATCTCATTTTTTAATACTAGTGCAAAAAACTCAGCCGTAATGTTATTGTTTCATTCATTTATGTGTACTGTAATCGCTGTTTGCAATTTGGAAAGTGTTGTTTGTAAACAACAAAAGGTAAAAATCGTAAATTTAGTTGACCTCAAAAACCAAATTACAGTAAGAATATTTCTAAGGCTAAAATTAATTTCCGCAGAATGATAAAAACGTTGGTTACAATACGGAACAAAAGTGTCTTTTTACATGCTTTTAAACACGATTGTACTCCAAAGAGGAAAAAATTTCTCCTTGTGAAGAAAGCGACAATTTACAGATTTCAACAAAAGTTTAAGTTTTAAAATTGCCAGTCCTCTGCCTTTTTGCCGTTTCAAAACTTTTCTAACTTTCCAGACCCCTACCTACACGGCCTGTGTTTATTTGCCACACACGCCAGCGAGCAGCGAGGCTGCGCACACAACTCGGACCTGCAAGTCAGTCCAGACCGCAACCTCACAACACAGAGCTCCTCCGTTCAATACATTACGACGCTGTCTATTATTGCGCGCAAACAAAACCTCCGCCGCGCCGCGACGTGAGAAACCCCCTCCCCCCACCTCCCCCCCTCGGCGGACAAGACCGGGGGCACTGAGCGTCCTTGACTCCAGCGCGCCGTCCCGTCCGGCCCGCGATAGTCCGAACCTACTGTAACACAACACCGCGATCCGTCAACTCACCCAGCTTCCCGTGCCACTGCACTTCTGGAGGTGTTCGCTCAGATTCTGGCGGCTGAATAAATTCTGCAGAGTATTTGGCGGGACAATATTTACAGCATAGTAGCATGGGAAATGATCGATTTGCAATAATCGGGCCTCGCACTTAGTATTTATCAAGTAGCGAGCGAAAGGAAGTATACATTTTAACGGAATTCTCAGTAATACTGCTTTATATTAATATTGTTCGTTATAATCAGAATTGCTGAATTAATGTGGCGAACATAGCCTGTGTAATTAATTATACTTACCGGTACTACATTTAACAATCCCGATAAATACGTCAAATTAAAACAAATACAAACTGCATTTCGAATTATTACAACTAAGACGTACCGGTACATGATCAATTAATTAAAATATTCTCCAAATTCAAATCATCCGCAAAAATGAGGCTTTCTCTGAAAATGACTGCCAGTAAGTACATCAAGATAATATTTTAGTACTAATTGCAAGAACGTGATCATCAAATAAATATCATGATTGACTTTTTACATAAAAATAATCGGTATTAGTTTTTTATTTAATTCCTACTAAATTTAATAAAAGTTATAATTTTACACAAAAAAAACTTATTATATCTGGGCAAGAATGACTTAGCTCTAAACTTCCTTCAAGATTAATATTACTCATTAAAAGTCCTAACTGCGTTGGTCCTTGGTCCGCAACCCTGCCAAACTCGAGTTTCTCCAAGTTCACTTTCGACGCAGCGATCTTCAGTTTTCGCCCGGCTTGGGTTACATAATGAAGATCAGAAGTTTCCAGACTCGCAACTCGCGACGTGACGCGCGTTTGTATCGAGTTACTTTCCTAATTACGACAGGTAATTACCAAGATTTACTTTACACTTTTCATGGGCTACAAGAGAACTTCATACTGTAGCTGTTATAAACAGAGCTTTCAAATGATCAACGTTTAATTCGCATAAGACGTGATGTCGCTGACGTGTAAATGGAACTAAATCGTCTTTTGAACTATAACTGTGCATTACGATGAATGTAAATCCATTATTGTAGGCCTATGACTCGTTTTACTCGATTGCATTCAAAGAAAATTGTACTCGAACAATAAAAAAATATTTATTCGTTAACTTTTATTTGACTGCGATGTTTCGTTAAATAACCTAAGTTTGAAAATTCATCGATTCGACTGCCAGCCTTAAAATTGAAATTAAATTAGAAGAGTCGTCATTGAGACTGTCTAAATGTATAAAAAAAATATGTAGGTACATTTAAAAACGTAGAATAGATTTTAACTTCTGCCCGAAGCACCTCTGGGTAATATATAGCATAATTAACATTGGTGACAAACTTCGTTAAAATAATATATCGATTGTAATAAAATAAGGGGTCCTCCTCGGCTGCGGATGACTTTCCCGCGAACTCTCTACTGGGTCAGTGACGTCACATCAGTAGCTCATCAGTGACGTCACTTACCAGTGGTCGTCCCTATGACGTCATCATTGATGCGACCTAAAATCTTCGTTGTCGTATTCAGGTTTACAAAGATCCGAGCGTCGAAGGGCCGAAGACGAGGAAGCGCGTCCCGCTACCGAGGAAGACCGCTCCTGAATCTCAACCACAACACTTCATCGTCCATTCTTCTTCTTCTGCTCACCGCCTATTTGGTGTTTCCGGTTGCAAAGTCAACGTCCGTACTACATCCGGCGATGGAGAGATTACTCAACGTCACGCGCTGGATTTCCGCCAATCGCCCGTCACCCACGAAAACACCTTAACGAGTTAAATGGCAATTTAGTTTTGGTTGGTTTTAATTGTGTACCCGGCAATTTTGCACTTAGTTAAATTATTAAAACAATAAGACAACTCCTGAGACAAAATAAACGTCATGTAATAATAAATAGTTAAAGCGCCTTCTAAATATCATATATGCAAAATAGACGCTGTACCCGTTTTGCATCCTCAAGATGTCACGGAGCTCAAACATTTGTAAACCTGTTGCAATAAGTAGTCATGTAAAATATATTACAAAACAAAATAGTGACTTAATTTAATCATTTTAGCGCCTTCAAAAAAAATAAACCCAACTGATTCTGTACCCATTTTGCATCCTCAAGATGTCAAGGGACTCACACATTTTTATTACTGTTGTTTTATTTCTGTTTATTAGCTGTTGTGACATATTTATTTGAATCCATAATCTAGCGTTATAAATTAATTAGCAAATTCAGTAGGCGTTATATATTATTGCGAGCTTCTTTTTTCATGTAAAATTTAAAAGTAAAATATCAACTTTTGACTTTTTTCACTTTCAACATAGAAAAAATGAAATTTTTATCATAATTGATACTATTATCGTTAAAACTAAAGGACTCCTTGCATTCAAAATTTCAACCTTTTGCCTCAATACTAAATGTATAAACTGCGAGTTAATTGAAACGTGAGCACTGACAGATTACGCGGTTTATTAACTCCGTTTTCCCCAATACTTAGACAAGATGGCAGCCTCACCTAATTTGCTGAAATGCTAGTTAGGTAGGCATGCTCCGTCTATTTGTACTATGTGCTGGTCGCTGGGTGAAACAACAGCTGTTCATGAAATGACGTCAGGTATTGGAACAGGAGGAGACATTCGATATACAGCAATCACCAACACCCAATGCCACACTTACCCAATTAAAAAAAATATGAGACGCTTGCACTCAGTTCTGGTCCTGTAATAATATATTTCAGGACACAACCAATAGAGATACTCATTTTGGGTTTACAATAAGATGCGGCTCCATACGAAATGCAGGTCTGGAAATAAGTGCCGTACCATATCCTTGTAAATATTACACTTGTGAATGAAATTCAGCAGCTAGGTGTGAACGAGACGCTAGATGAGAAGCAGGAAGTCCTGCACCCAACACCGGAAGCCATTCAGCAAAATCTGTGACGTCCGTCTCCTGGCCCCCGCCGGCGCGGGAACGCAGCCCGCGGTGCCTCCACTCGACGATCGGACCAAATTAATTTCAAGTTTTGTCTATTTTTTGCTTTATAATAACAAATTAAATAACTGACCAACATAAAACAGTAAAACAAAATCATGCAAAGACAACTGTTTTATTTAGTTAGTTAAAGAGAAGGCTTCAGTCACAAAATACTGCCTTTTTAACAGCTTTCTCCCAAAAGGCCGATTTTACTTTCAGCTTCGGTACAAACTCAGCAGATCATCCGAAATCGTTGATTTAGAGCTCTCATGTAACCGCAAAAAAATTTGCTTGCTGAGATCGAGGCAAGAAAACACTCGGCGTTTATCGTCGTAAATTCAAGCTAAGGCTTACCCCTGGTCAGATTCCGGAAAATTTCGATTATACTGGGACTAATAAAATCCCTTTACGCAGATAAAAACGTCAAGAACTGATGTTACTCGCTTTGAAAATCCTTCTGCTATTTCGAGAAAAACAACCGGAACATATGAAAATGCTAGCATCTTCAAAGAGCTAGAGAGTGGTTTTGGAGCTAGTTCGGCGACGACGGTGGGTACAGAGTAGAGCCCATTAGCGACAACACGACGACCGCGTGCGTGCGATGCATGTTTGGTAAACAACCACTTCACATCTGTGTCAACACGACAGCGAAACCAAAATAATCGTATCTAAACGGCGCCCAAAAACGAAAACTTGATTCGTTTTGGCCTGGCATTTGTTCTACAGGTATATTATTATTATTATATGATGTGTCGTGTCTTGCTCCATGTTAAAATATTTGTTTTTAGGCTTCCCTGATCATTTGGTACCTCAACAAATTGTATAAGATAGCATCTTCACGAATTAAATTAATTAGAAAATTAAAAATAAGTATTCTTTAATATTATTTAAGTAAGTACACATGTGTCGTTTGACTTGAAGCTTAAAAGATGATATTTTATCCATACCAATTTCTGGAAAATATATTTTCAGTTGGCTGAAGTTTCAATAAGTACAACTGTTAAAAGAACTTCATCAACTCAAACCAACAACCCAACACCTGCGACAGAAAACACAAGCGAGACTTTTTATCTTGTCTTGTTCAAATATTTACAACGCAATCGCCAACCTCAATACCAAATAAATGGGGAATGAATATTCTAGTCATGCAGTGACTGGTTGTAGCTACATTCGATCCTTCCCATTCTACTATTGTGGTGATCACGGTATCACCACCGGACTCCAAACATTTGACGTCACGCCCAAACCCGGTCGGGCCGTACAAACCGGACACGGCAGCATTCTCGTCCGTAATTTCTTTATTTGTAAGCACTAAATCAGTCCCCGGGAACTGACCGATGTCCCCGCAGGCGGCTCCCCGGGATTGAGTCGTCTCGACTCACAGCTGTTTATTTTACCGCCTCAAGGTGGGATAATTGGGCCTATTTGAATGTCACCGGTCCAAATTTGAACCCACCGCTCGTTGGTCGGCTCCACGGCGTGTCTGGCACCGGCGCTCCAGTTCCGATATAACTTTTCCGAAAAGTTTTTCTTTTTCCGATATAACTTCCAACTTTTCCGCCCACTTTCTATGATTTCGCTCGATCAACTCCGCATGCCGGTCAGTTACGACGTGAAGTAGGTACGTGTGTATAAAGAAACAAGAAAGAAATTACCAAATATAAAGATACCAACAATTAACTGACAATTCACGTCCTTTTGCACACAACAGAAACGATTGAGTACAAAATTTGTTGCCAACAGTTAAAATAAGTCTCTAGTAGTGAAGGAAGCGGTCTAGTTTGGGTCCGACTTCACTCTACATGTCTACAGTCTACGGTCTACGCCACGTGGAGGCCACACGTGTCGGCCGCGGCCTTGACAGGTAAATTACCTCAAAACGCCGCTTCCGACAACGCACTGCGCCCGAAAACGCACCTCGAGTACTGTATTTGGATCTTTTCGAAACGAATATCCTTTATAATGTTCTAAAGAAAATGGTGGAATTGAAGAATGGTTTTGATGACTTACAGGAATAAATAGTTGAAATTTCTTATTTATAATCAGGAGTGTGTTTCTAAAATAAACATTCTAATATTCTACCTTTGTCTACAAACGATTTAATGATTCTACTTAATATCTAAAGTCGTCGTGCAATAAACTTTCAAGTTTAGTTTATTTAGGCGATAGAGGCTTTCCTATACAGGTTTTCGTTAGTTTCCATCGCTTGCATGGTTTAATGTTGCTGCCGTACCTCAATGCCCGGCCAGAGAACATTCGATCTGCACAATTGGAATAAACTGTATTTTCCATAATAAAAAAAATTAACTAAAAAGTAACAAATTTTAAAACGCCACGACCGCTTGTAAGTATACTGTGAAAAAAGCCGTGTTCTCAGCGCTTTGTGTCGTCTCGAAGTCAAGTGGTTCGCCGCACGCGCAGCCACGGACGAGGCTAATCCTTCAACTAATACATGAGTGACCCTGGCTCATTAAGGCTATTGTACCTGGTCTCTCCGGCGACACGGCGACGGTGCGGAGGCGGCCGCGACGGTGGCCTAGGTCGGGGCCGGGGCTCAGGTGGGACATGGGCTGATACACCGCGGTACAGAGAAAACTGTCGTGGGAGGGCGTGACGAAGGACAGAAAAATGCATCAAAGACGTGTGAAGTAATAAAAGGGTGAGCTAACTAAAATATTTATAAATGATGCAAACATTATCGTAATTAACTTAAAGAGAACAATTCTAAAATTTGACTCCTTTTGCGAAAATGATCGCTAAGAACAACTCATTTTCGACAAGACAGTTTTAAGAAAATGGACAGTAATGAGAGAACTTACTTTCCCTGGTTCTTTGTGACTTAACAAAAGAAATATTGTAAGGAATTATTTTCCTATCAATATCAAGAAGGATCATGTTCTGGTTACTTTAAGGCAGAATAATAGAACCAACTGAACAAAAAGGGTCGAGTTACTTAATTTTCAACAGGGTTAAACAGGTTAAACATCACTAGTTGTTTACACATCGGTTTTCCCGCTATTCGCCGAAAGGAAAATCTAACAGGATAAACATTATGGACGTGGACATGTAATGTCCATTATGTAATACAACGGACATTGTGATCTACTACTCATCCCAAAACAAAAGTTTTACAAGTCAACGGAGTAAAGGGTGAAACGTGTAGGGGAGAACCTTTGCGGTAAGGACAAGTTTTATATCAAGCGGGAGATTAAGCCATTGGCTGAAGGATGTTTGTGAGAGCCTCGCCGCGGGCGGGTCGTTTGGCTAATGTGACTCTAATGTTGCGGTTCCTTCCATCCGTGACACGTGATATAACAGTCGACCCTGCTGAGAGGCTAGCTGACATTCTCAACATGTCTGACCAGTCAGAAAGTGTGCTTGACTCCGGCTGAGCAGCTCGGTTTCGAGATTATACGTGACGTAGTGCGGAACTTGTGTAGATTACACTATCCTTTCTCCACCTAAAAAGTTGAACCCCTAGCAGCTTGGGAACGCGACTGGACTGCATAGCGCTACACGGCGCGGCGCCCAGCCGCACTATATGCTGATTGTGGAGTATAGGCCGTCCAAGCTTGGACGGAAACCCGTAGACAATACGCGGTAATAAATCGTCAGGAGATGGGAGTAGGTCAGATTTATGACGTGTACTGTAATAGAGACCAGGTCATAGTTTTGTGCCAAATGACATTCGATAATCAAAACAATACCACTGTTTTATTCCCTTCCCACTGAAAATTAACTAGTCTATGATTAAAAATTATGTATAATGGTATAATAGTACTCGTTCGACTGTGAGATAGGGTCCATTGCTTAACAATTCCTTAAATCTTCCGATGTAATCAGCTCCATGACTTACAGTTTACACCCTCAAATGTCACCAAGGCCGTAGCCAATGGGGGGGGGGGTTTAGGGGGTCAAACCCCCGCCGAAATAGTTGAAATAGCCTTGAAATTGTAGCCAATGGGGGAGTCAGGGGGCCAAAAAAAACCCCGAAATAGTTGAAATAGTCTCGAAATGAAAGGAACCAGGCTCGGCGCAGGGCTCCCAGGCTCGCAGGGGGCCCGGGAATAGACCAAAAAGGGGTCTCAAGGGGCCGAAACGACAATAAAGGGGTCCAAAAGCCAGATTTTAGAAAAAATAGAAAATAAAAAAAGGTCGCCAGATTTTAGGGTCCGAAAATGCTGTCGCCGGACTGCCCAAACCCCCCCCCCCCCCAAAAAAAAATATTTTCTGGCTACGGCTTTGAATGTCACTCTTTGCGTACTCTTCCTTGTAATTCAGAGTGCAAAACGTAATTCGACGTATAAAAACTGAACATCGCATTGTAATTTAGAGTGCAAAACATATTTCAACGTCGATGGGATGGTAACACCAAAAATAATAATAACTAGAACTCTCAGTCTATGTTTTGACTTTTTCAAATGGAGGTACTAAAGGAAATATTAGTGAGATATTTGACATAAATTACGGTTTTATTCTGGAAACCGCTTACAAATTGCGGTGTTCCCGCGCAAATTCCTCTAAACATTCATATAAAACCCGCATAAACCGACAACCTACATAACGGCAAGACCCCGTCCATAAATCAATCTCCGGATCACTCGCATTATTCCCCGGAGCTTCTTCCGCGCCGCTGCCTCCAACCACTCAAATTCCAAGACGGGCCGGAGCCGAGGAGCCGAGAGGTGTGCGCAGCTGTTATTTAGGCTAAGCCGTTTTTTGTCCCCCGTTTCAACCCCTGCACCCTTTCTCCGCCCGACCCTCCTCTACTTTTCCGTTTTTGTTCGTCTTCCGAGAGCCCTTGTTCCTTGACCCTGCCCCACTGTCCCGTCGGAGATGAAAAATATCCAACTGCACCTGAGAGATCAATCTCTGTCCACGATTATTGTTGGGCGTTATTGTCGAGTCCCGTGTGGTAGGTCTTTGAATCATTTAACCATTTAACGCATGAAACTAGTTCAAGTCACAAGGGAAGGTACAGCCCCAACAGTTTTTGATAACGGATTTGAAAGTTTAATTTACCTTGAATTTGTTTACAAAGGTCTGATAATCATTTCACTACTTCTTAGTAATCGTTGCGTTACGAAAATACCTATTATGGACGATCAAGATTAGATCGAGACATAACCCACTCGATGTGATATAATCACTAAGGCAATTAATAACACTGATGATGGATACATAATCAAACGGCGTGTGTCTTGGAAATATTAGTTGTAATATTACTAAACAGGATTTTAGGAATGATCATGATGATAAAGATTCTATTTCTCTTTGATTCTGAAGTTAAAAAATTGGCACGTTTTTTACGCAGATAACGGCAACGTCTGTGGAATAAGACTGAAAACTAGATCAAAAGGTTATGACATCTATACATTACTAATGATTATTTACAAGTAAACATCTACAGTACGTACATAAACTGTACAATCGTAAACAATTAACATAAAAATAGAACGTAAACAGGTTCACAATGTGGAGGATAAAAGTTGTTGTTAGCATAACAAAAATTCTAACACACTTGAAAAAAAAATAAACCCCATCATCGCTTGAGTGATCTGTCAGTAGTTTTTTCAGGGCAGATGATCGGCCATTAATCGTGACGTTATCGCATCGCCCCGTTGTCCAAGCTTTCCCCAGATGAAGCTAAGAGTAGCCCGTTAGTCAACAGGGTAATGGACACTGATAACACGTCAGCTGTGCTGTGCGCGGCACGTTCTGTTGGCGCTCAAACTTCTCACGTTAGTAAACAATGCGATGGTCAAGAAGGCAATTTGTGTTGTAAGTGGCACGTTCTGTTGGCGGTAAAACGTCACATGACATGTTGGTCAACAAGTAATCAGCGTTGACACATCGAATACAGTAACTGCGCCGCTCGTTTTGTGTTGTTAAAGAACAGTTAAGTTGCACGTTAGGTAACTAATGACATGATAAATTCCTGTACTTTCCACATTCTGTTGGAGGAAAATGTTAGACAACTAAAAAGAAGTGTAAGGCTTTCATAAACGGCCATACTTGTGACACAGCATACTAATATTGATTTACTGTACTTGGCAATTTCTGTTGGGAAGGAGGGGTTCACGGGCAAACGAGGAACTTAAAAGGTCGTCGTTCGTGTCATATTTTCGAATGATAAAGTGGAGGCTCTTAGCTCTTATAATTTTTAGTAAAGTAGTAACAAAAACACTTTTCCCACAATGCTGAAAACCTGCCTCGTTCCATCAAAGCACAAAACAGTTAACACATTCACACTTCCCAGAGATTCTCACGAGGAGCGTTTCATCCGCGGCAATTGTAAAAATTGAAATTACCTCGACAAAAAGGCGCGGATGCCTTCTACGAATTAAAAGCGGGGAATTGAAATTCAGATGTGGTCGGACGGCGGCATCGGTGTGGCGCGGATCCGGACAATGGCGACCTTGAGTGCGCGACGAATTTTCCTGGAGGCGCGGACGTGCAGAAAGGAAAATAAGGGAAGAGAGGAGGAGATGAAGAAGGAGCGAAACCGGGCATGAAGGTCAAAGCGACATTGCGACGCTGCGGAGCGCCGCGCTAGACACGGAGCGGTGGCTGGGTACAGAGCAGAGCGACATTCTAGCGCAACCCGAGAGCGCCGAGATGTATAACACAATGAAGGTATATGTTTATCAGATTTGATTGAATTGCTCTTTTCATCCCCATATAGAACAAAATATTCTATTGTGTTTGTTCAATCAACCATCGTTCACTGGAACATCTTAATCACAAATTCAGGAGAGAATTATTGGAGTAGTTAATAAACAATATGAATACAGTGGTGCAAGTAACTACAATGACTACAATGTAATATGTTAATTTAATTTTTAATATCACAGACGACTTTCTCATTTTACTTAATTATTGTTTATTAAATATCGTTTTACATTTTCAAAAACCACTTTTTACTAATTGTTCATCTTATACCGATTGTAATATCGTTACTAAAACGACATATTCAAATTCAAATGATAAAAAAGGATTATATTATTTTTTTATAAAACAATCAACGATAAAACACGGACATCACTCACCGAAATCGAATAAAGAGGAGGGGCTCCAAGCGATATCCCTGAAGAACACCATGTCCGGCGGCCACCGACTGAGGCGCGCGGCGAGCGTAGACTGGCACCGACAGAGTCAACAGTCAACGGCCGCTGAAGGTCGGGCGAAAGTTCGATACCTACTGAACTCGACAAAACACCGCCACTAACACACACGGAGGGTGTTGAACCGACGAAGGCCGCCACAACACAACATTGACATTGGCCGAGGACGCTCCCCACCCCCGCCGGGCTCCTGCCGGGGTGGACGACCCCTCCGGCGAAAGGAGGTGACACCTGTATAATGTTCGGCGCAATGTGACTTTACAAGTTTCTGTGTCGCGACCGGTGACGGCGACACGTTGCGAAACGGCGAAGGAACGTGCGGCAGCGTCATGTGCAATGTTTTGAAATAGTTCATACACAATGTATGATTATTTATTCATATTATAATGCGTAACGACTCAAAATATACACGTGTTTTCCTAGCGTAAAAATGTTATATATACATCGAATGTCATGGAAAGTAAAACAAGCTGTTTTGTGGCATTTAATGAACGAGTATGAATCACTGTGTTTACGCTACTCTACAATATATTCTTTACGATGTTTTTATTTATTGAAGTAACCGATAACTCCACAACTTGACTCTCAAACGAGCATAAACGCCGAGATTTGTGATGCTAATTAAACTGGAAAATACCCAAGGCTAAAAAGACAAGTAGGCCGAACTGTAGGCACATTTTATTTGTCCTTGCTCGTTATTGAATCATTTGAGGAAAAGATCAGATCTTTTCAAAACTTCCAATACATACTTTGTTATGTAAACACAAATGACTGTTATGCTTGTTATCCTGCGTAACACTAAGCTGTTTTGACAGCAAACCATTAATATTCTACAATCGATTCTTCAACGCCCCGCATTCTCACAAACAGTCAATAAAACACTATTGAGTGGGTTAATAACGCGTTATCGGTTCTGAAGCGAAAATAGATTAAGAAAGGATCCGAGGGATTGGACTAAGAGGCCACTTAGGAGTCCGACCCGTATTTTCGGAGCCGTATTTTCGGACGTGGGAACACACCCCGGAAACGCCGCGCCACCCCTCGCGGCCTGTGCAGCATTTGTCGACAACCCTCTTCATCTCACACAAACTGTCGACTGGCAGTAATGTAGACCGCAGTGCGGTGCCGGCTCTTTGAAACACAACCAACTCGTACCGGTTAAAAGAAAACGAGAGATTATTTGCCGAACTGTGACTGTTTATGCGTAGTAAACATTAACAACCGCAAAATAAACAACTACGTATTCAAACGACTTCGTATTGTTATTGCTTATTGTTTTGTTATTGCCGTTTGTTTCAGTGTGATGTACGCATGTCTGACATTTTGTTTTCGAACATTCTCACATAATTTGATGTGTCTAAAGTGTTTTTTCTATTAGTTTTTTTAAGTTTTTGTAGTTTTTAACTGTGTATATATAACTGTGTCTAAGGAACGTGCCAACCTTAGTCATTAGCAAGGCTACAAGATCGCGCCACTATGATCACGATCATCACACTCATCCTTCGCTCATATTCAGGGTAACGTCCTCCATGAGGTACCTGTCTTATTAAGAATGATTAAGAATGATTGAGAATGAATGAATGATTGAGAACTGTATCTATTTAGTAAACACCCTTAAGATTTGATGTGATTAAAACACTCCTTCAGGTCTGAAACGATTTTCAAAATATAAAGATGTCGTTGGAGAGAGATCAACGTGAATTTTTGCAGGAAACAAAATTTACGAAGGTCAGACTCTAGGGAACAGCCACCCCCCCCTCAGTAGTCCCTCTTCATACTTCTCCATCAGATTGTACACTAAAATTTAAATTTAAAATATAATAGCTGACTGTTAAACCATGCACAATTACTGGAATGGGAGCGATAAAATGTAGTAATAAGCAGCAATACATTAGGGTTTGCAAGTCATACAAAGAAATAGATTTAGTGAATCTCTTGAGACAATCGTTCTCTGACTAAGAATAACTTGTTTAGTAGTAAAGTTGCATAAGCCATAAGCCCGACATAAGGGCAAATTTTAAAGATAAACCAAAGCTTTTATACTACTTTTGCAGGATGTAATAATATGATGTCACACAAGAGTTTGAGGATCCTCAGGTGAGATTCCACAGAAGGGCCGGGCACACGTGGAGAGCAACCTGAGATAAGGCTTATCAAAAACAAGATGGCGTCGCAGGAACCATGACTGGCTGGCTGCGCTCTCGTGTTAATTAGTGAATGCAAATTATAGTAAGGGGGGACATTGAACGGAGCGAGCTGCGAAAAACAGCCACTGTGGCGAAACTAGCGTAGCACAGGTGGGTTGGCAGAGGGAAATAGGGAAATATATTGTGTTTAGTAACGCATGTTTCCAATCATAATGAAAATATTTTTAATTTGGTCGAGTGTCGAGTGTATCAATTTTTTGTACAAGATGAATCGCTTGCAAATAAAGCCCATATTGCTCAATTCAACATTATTTACCCTTTATTATTCATGTTCGCAGAAGCTACTGATATTAAGTCTTATATAATAATAATGCATTTTGTAGCAGGAAAAGAAAAACAAATAATGTTGTTTATTCCGATTCGTATTAGTTTTGGGCGAGAGTTTAGTTAAAGGGGTACAAGTTAAAGCTTTTATTACCTATGACAATACCAAACTAATAAAGAAGAGTAAGTTATTTAAGATGATAAAATTCTCTTTAGTGCAAAATTTAAGCAGCTTCGACTGAATTAGTAAAAAAATTGGTTTTGATCGAGAAGTAACAAATCAAAAGAAACATAAAGCAAGCATGGATGTAAACGATACTATTGGATGTACTAAGCCAAAACACAAATGCAACAAGTGAACAAACTATACTATAACCCACTCAACAACACACGAGCATATAAAACTATTTATTAATGTAGAAATTTTCTTCTCTGCGTTACTTTGTTTGCCTTACCAGCAAAATTCAATGTGTATACAGTTTGCAATCGGTACTAACCTATTTGACACACCACATCAACAGGTTTGCTTACGATTCTGGATACAACTCTATTTTTTTAAGAAGATGTAGACGAAAGTAAGTTAGAAAATCTACATCAATGAAAATTAGATAGGGATAAAAGAAAGCAATGTTAGAATCCGTAAACTCACACGCGAGCAAAATAATAAACTCACCACTAGAAACTGAACTTCCCAAGTCGTAAGGGCCCGTGTCATTACCTGCAAGAATACGACCATTGAGCATTGAATTTGTAATATGTAGATTACCTATATGAACATATAATGACGTACATTATTTTTTCTATAAATGGTACAATAGTTCATAAGGATATTTATGCACCACATCCTACACTCTTACGAGCAATGTTATCTTGCGTGCTTGCTTGGTTGGTTGATTGTTTGCACAATTATCTCAAAAACAGCTTCGAGGACTCCCTTCAAAGTCTGGAAATAAGTAATTTACGATTCAAAAACGTGTTTTAGGCAGATTACTTGGCCAAAAAAAATCTAATAACGTAATAAAACGAGTTTAAGGTTGTAAAATTTTACCAGTGGCCTTGTGAGTTGCCATGATAGGAACGAAATAAACAAGGAAACTGTAAACAAATAAAGTAATCATAACAGCTGTTTGGAATCTACAGCCATCAAGGAAAAATACAGCGATGGAGTGAAGGGTTTGGAGCAATAAAAAGGGTTTCTATTTATCAATTTTATGACATTTAAATATTTTATGATGAACTATGAAATATATGTTGAAGTAATTGGATGAACTGGTAAACATTAACTACATTATTTAATAGTTAATCTTACCTTACGATCCAATATTTGTATAAAAGGGTATAATATTGGATCGTAAGATTAAATATTGAATAATGTTTTTAACGATCCAGAGGCTTCTAGTAATAATAATAAACATGAAATAACACTGAGCAAGGCTCGGTCCACCAGGTACTCTATGATAATGAAATAATGGACTATATTCCATAACATCATTGCTACGAGATTTGGTTGATGAGGGTCATATTTACGTAAATTCAAAAGTTCCTCCTAACTTGTAAAAATGTCACTAAGGCCGACATAAAAAAAATCATGAAACACCATTAGAGTACATACAAACTATTGACGCATACTTCAATAATTTCATCCGCATTATGTGTATGACTTCAAACGTATAACGCCAAAGAAGATTTACAGATGGTGTTGACAGTATAAATTATTAACAATTGTCCAATAACGCAAGCCAGTGCCCCCTCTTCAATGTCATTAAATCAGCCCAAATTACTGGAACCCCTTCGGTGCCGCAATCAGCGCACGCGACTAAATCAAAAGCGCAACCTCGTAAACCCTGCCTCCACCGACCGTCCCGACCTTGGTGGGCTCCGAGTGCTCCGACTCCCACAGGCCGTCCCCCACCAGCCATGGTCCGCCCGCGCTCGCCACCTCGGGCCCCGGGGAGTTGCGCAAGTCTCGTCCTGGCTCGGAGCCAACGCCGAGTCCGCCCTCGCAGGAAGAGCCTGGGATCCTCCGCATCACTTGTCGCGGCGCCCCACTCACTCCGACAAGGTGGCCCTTGGTGACTTGTCAGGATATTTATCTGTGAATTATTGAATATCGCGAGAAAAAATATCATAAGTATTACAAACATTAAGCTATCATTGATCTTTCTTGTGTTCAAATTTATCATCAATTTCAATCACAGCATATTATCATATTTTAAATTTTACTCTGCTCATTTACACGACTTTTAAGAAATGAATAAGTGAAAGTGAACGAATAACTTGGGCATACATTGGTGTTACAAAACACTTTTTATTAAATAGCATTATATGGATGGATCTCAAAATAAAACACATACACTCCTGACCGTTAATAACTTATTCTTCAGCAATAAACTTCAAAAACTACATGAAAGAAATCGTAATTTGAAAATTCCCCTCCTTTTTTAACCTTCTAGTCGTCTAAGAGGCGTTGTGTTCCATTATATATTTTTTTCATAAAATAAGTTTTTTTCATTATCATTGGACATAATCAGCTTTCACTTCACACTTCACATTTCTTTTCAAACTGGAATGTATAATTTCTAAATACTGGCCCTGTGGGCCTTCGCAGAAACAGTCTGTAGAGTTTATTATAAAAAGAGACAACAAATTGTTAACGTAATATACGGTATTTTTCTCTATAATGCGGAATCCAACAAAAGAAGCACACCTGCAGAAAGTTTCGAGAGTCCGGCCCCGACCACCCCGCAGTCCCGGGAAGGCCTTTCCCTCCCTCCGCCCCCGCCGCTGGAGCCAGGGGGTCGTCGACCCGGCTGGCCGGGGTGGCGGCCAGGGGTAGGACTCCAGATGCCTCTTTCCTCCTCCCTCCGCCTCTTTGTTATCTTTGCAGGTGTTTCGTGTCTGTCTTTTAACTTCGTCTCATTTGCCGGTATTATTGTCACTACGCGTTTTTTGCTACCGTTTCATTGTCATTTATTGTTTTTTGCGCCTCTGTTTATTATCAGTCTGTAGGTTAGCCGTCTGGCTCGTTTTTACGGTTCGTCACCCCATTAATACGGCTTAATTGTCGATTGTCTCGATCGTATCTCGTGCATGGATGATTCAATAGAGCGCTTTTCACGGTGGAACCGTCCACTGGCGTCGCACCGAAGCGTCAAGTGGCAAACAGAGAATATCCATCACTTATTGATAGGACACAGTGCTGCAAAATTAAATACACATAAGACGTGATACAACTTGTGTGCTAATAGGTGGTCTGGATAACGTAGAGATATTTATGATTTTACGCACACTGTGATAGTTCATTATAATTTCTTGGGGACTGCAATTTTGGGATGCTTACATTATTTGCTAAAATAGAGTATTTTAACCTACTAAGCTATTGGTGAGACGTAGAGTTAAAATACCAATAAGATTGTTACGATCTTTTACTCCAACTTTTAACACTGGATGTCGCGAATTGGTTAACATTAAAATTTCTAGGGAATATTTTAAAGAGACTTAAAATGCAATTTTGGGATGATTTAATTATTTGATAAAATATCGCATTTTAACTGTTATTAAGCTAATGGTTGTGATCCTGATTATATTTAGAATCAAAAATACCAACTAGATTGTTGCGATCTTTTACTCCAACTTCTTACACCGGATCTCGCAAACTAATTTAGGTAGGAGCGATTTGGCTGAATCTCCGTCTTTACGCTTTTATTTGTCGCTAATTAAATACTTCGGGATATCGTTACATTTTTGTCCAGGTCAATAAAATAATTTCTATTACTTTCCAACCTCGAAAAATCGCAACCCTAATAATCGAGTTGTTACAAAATATAGTTGCGAATAAAGGGCCTCAACTTTACTAATATCGATAAGTGATGACTATCGTCTCCTCGCGACACGTGGTACAGAAGCCAGCGAGTTCTCACAAGGTAACGCAACACCGAGCTGACCGCGGCGCTGAATGTGCGAGTCAACGGCCGGCGAGGACACCAGAGGTGACTCGCACATATATTGTAACTTATTGTTTACCATTGACACAATTACAAGCAAAAGTCAAACCAATTTATGTCAAAGCACTAAGGTTATACGTTAATCATTATAATTCGCCACTGATAATGTTAAGGTCAAAATAGCACATGCAAATATGCAACTTTATTTTTTTAACCCTCCATTATTCAAATACACATTATGTAGGAATAAATACTTCAAAGAAACGATACACGGCAATAAATAGTAACATTTTACGTATTAGTTAAGACGACACTTAGGCCTACTTCGTCCTACTGATATTTTACATATCAGTTGAAAAATATTGCAATCCGCGGCGCGCATATAGCACGTAATGACAGGTTAATCATACACCGAATATTTTGATATAAAGTAGGCTAATATCTTGAATCAGTGCGATGTTGTTTACTAATTAGGACGACCACATTTGGAAACTAATTTAACGCTCACGTTGGGCTCTCAAATATAGATTAACTCCGAAGGAAGAGCTCAGTACATTAGCGGTGATGCCATGGTATTAGTCAGTCAGTGTGTTAACTGATGTCAAAGGCCCACTCCCACAATGCTGCCACAACGTGCATCATTATCATTACATTTCCCGATGTTGGTACGCCTGCCGCGTCTTTATTCGCGATATTTTGCAACAAAACGTCCCGTTGTTTTCCTATTTACACGTCCTCCTTTAGGTGAAACCGCTTTAAACTTCCCGTTTACTATTCAAATTTTTGACACTAATTTTAAATAGGTTATTTCGTTTCATCAACAATTTTATACCCTTCCAATAATTTTACTTTAAATACGAACCATGGGAATCATAGGAACTCAACAACTTAAAACTAGTAATAATAATATTCATACTATAAAAGTTGGTATATGAACTCATTATTCAAATAATGTATTTACATTTTTTCGTTCATTTTCTATTTTCATTCCGTTTTCTGCCTAGTAATTTAAGGTTTTTTGTTTTTGATTGTAATTTCACTTAGTTGGCGAGAGTATTTGACAATTTTTTTATCATATCCAAATATCCATATTTTTTAAGTGCAATGATAATATATGCCATAAATAAGTTTATAACTAAACAAACAAAAATGGCAGGTAAAAGCCAGTATTTGAATCCTTTTTAGTTTTTTTAAACCTTTGAAAAATAGTGTCAGTTGACATGTGCTCATTACTTTTTTATATATGTGTACATCCTTTTGTGTACATATGTGTACATCCTTATGTGTTACATCATTTATTAAAATACTACATGACCCAATCTCCAATTATTCAAAAAAGTAATAAAAACTACAATCATGAAAAAAGTTAAAAATTATAATGGTAGAAGAAGTATGAGCAGTGAAACGTTTGCCGTGTCCGTATCACACCTTAAAATGATGCAGTTCTTTCAGCAGTTCTTGAAGTTTTGTTGCATCGTGCAGTTCTTTGAGTGCACTAAGTATTTCTTGCGTTTATATATATATATACTACCAAATCCAACGTAAAATGAAACCATGAAACGTGGTTTGTATTTTTATTTGCGATGCAAGCAATTTCAGTCTGAATTCTTCAGTGACTACATTCATTGAAGTCTCCGTACGGAACGGATTCCAACACACAATTATTACGTATTTATAGTGAACAGGGGAAACATATGTGGCGTTGGAAAACAAGTCCCTACAAATATTTTTGGTAATGATCGTTTATCTGTCTGACTTTACAACAGGAATTTGTGGTGATGATTCCGTTTCAAAAGTTTAACTTCAACATTAACCTGATATGTTCTGTCATTGCTGGCTATGTGCTTAGTCGTCAATACAATTATGTGCTGCTTCAGATTATTATCTCAAAAGTAAAATATGTTTTTATAAACGTCAATAGAATTATATGCAGTAGTCTAAGTCTTGAGAAGTAGATATTTAAGTTTTATAAAAACCTAGGCTATTTCTTTACGCTCGCTAACTTCAATCTCCATACAAACTCTCTCGACTAAAGAATTTGTAACTGATTCTGTAGAAAATCACAGATGAGAAACAAGATTATTTATGCCAAGAAAAAAAGGTGTGTAACTAGTACACCATGATGCTTCCATCCACGCACTTCAATTCCTTCCCAATCAAGATAAAAAGTAGTTGTGTAAATTGATGTCGGCATTAGGCTATAACGAAGTTACCTAGCCTACTTATTTAGATCAACAAATATAATCGCGAATGACAGCCCTGCTCCGGACACCAGGAAATCTCTCTCTCAGTTTTCCCCACTTTCCACAACCCCTAGTCACTTTGGGGGTGAAAGTCGACACCATTACTGTCTTAGAGACAATTGCTGTCATAATGCACTACATTTCGCTCTTCCAAGTTTCCAAGAAAGGTATTTATGTGACTCACTGTTTATTAATAGGCCTAACACTTTACAGATTTTTTGAATATAAATGCTAGGTAAATATGAGTCGCAGTATAGGGCCTACAACTCTTGTAAGTTAAAACATTCAATCAGTTTTCAAAATTAATACAACGAGATGGTATTAAACACGTGGTTAGAACATGTGACTTTCTTCAGTCTCAGTAAACAATATTGTCTTGGACCGCTGAGTTTAAACGTGACTCACTAATCAGAAACGAGACATTTTCTTCAGAGGAGATTAGGTTATACATGATAGTTAGTTATTTTTTTAGCCTTGAGGACTTTGAACACCTTTCCCCTTTTGACAAATAATTGAAAGTTGGCCCGCGACCGTACCTGAGCCGTGGTCGAAGTGTCTGAGGGGGGCGGCGGCCGCCGAGACCACCAGCCTGGGAGGGTAGGAGTTGAGGTCCAAGTCGTACAGGTCGATGTCGACGTCGCCGATGTCCGAGGACCCGAGGCTGCCCACGGAGGCGGCGACGGCCGGCGGGGAGGCGGAGGACGACGTCACCTCGGGGGAGCTGTCGGGGCGCACCCCCAGGAGGCCGGGGCGGACCCAGATGGTCGTCATGTCGCGGAGGGGAGGAGAGTCCGAGGCGAGACTACCGGCGATGTCTCCGGGGGAGGTGGTTCAAAATATAATCCATAGTTATTGATAACAGGTTCTTAACACTTCACTTTCCGTCGGGGAGCTCGACGTGGATCACTTTTAAAGTTTACGAAGTCCACGGTCGCGTTTGAAAAATACCTACTGACAGCAAAACTGACAACCCTATTCTTCACGCTACGAGGTTAAAATATTACGAGAAGTGGTTCATTAACATTGTTAAGTGCTTACACTAAAGAAATATGTAACAAATAATTTACTGTGACGCAGATCTAAAATATAGAAAACGCAACAGGGTTGTCACAATTTACAATCCAGTTCAAATCACACATAGGGGCGCACTTTCACTCGGGGCAATAGTAATCACATTCGGCTTTGCCCGGCTCAGTACGCATGCGTCCAGCAAGTACCATTTGCGACTGCGCACTGCGTGACCTTGAACTGTACGGCGACCGCGGCGCAACACCACACTACACTAGCACTACTCTCGTCTGGAAACAAAACAACAATAACTATTCGAGCAACGTTCTCGCCGTCTCCCCCCTCCACGAGGTGCCGAGGCTGCCCGAACACCGGCGATCACACCCGAGTGAAAGTCCCCCCCTTCGAGTCGCATTCCGAATGCCGAACCATTGCACAACCGCGGACCGCGGACCTAGAACTCCGACTTCCACTGCCATTGTCAAGAGCGCCAACATCATCCGCGTGACATCGTGATTGTGCCGCGGGCCGGCGGCTACCCGCTTTGTCTAGCCGCTCGTAGCTGTAGCTGTAGCTAGTAAAGCAGCCCCGCGATCAATGGGGTGAATTGTATTTGAATCTAGATTTGGATGAGCTGGCTGGCAACCTTAATGGGGCCTTCCGAACGCTGAGCGTCTTAGCTGCTGCTGCTTCTATAGGCGAAGAGATTAATTTAGGATTTAATTTAGATAAAATTTGTATTTCGATAAAAAATACTTGAAACCTAGGTGCTTCGCCCAACTTAACAAATTTCTATTCGCCCAAAAATCTTCATCCCAGAGTTCGTGGTGCTCTCCAATCATTCATTGATACATTTGAGAAGATGATATGATTTCATTTCTATATTACTTCAGTGGACAGCATATTTGTCAAGCTGAGAATCAACTTCAAACGTCAAGTTCAACTTCTTGTCAAGCTGAGACAAGAAAAACTTCAAACGTATTCGTAGCAAAACAACAGAAATACATTTACACAAGTTTTTTTTTCTTATTCCACATTGAGTATATTGCTGAGGTTTCCAGAACATAACAAAACATAATTCAGCTAAGCTTATTACCATTTTTTTTATTATCGATGCAAGTACATTGGATTACCATTTAAGATGCCAACCACCATAAGAGGCATTTTAAGGCGAATATGAGTGTTCGATGATTGTGGCGCGATCTTCCTCTTATAGTCTTGTAACTAAGGCCGATATATTCCTTAGAACGGATCATTAATTAATAGCCTAACAGCAAATTAAATGGGAGCTAAGGGACCTACCCAAGTTTAAAGTGGGATCCGAACTACAATTTCGCCAACTTGCAAACCATACAGACTAGTTGTGAGGATGGCCTTACGAATGACCGCAGTACTCACCAGGGTATAAACAAGTAAAAAATACAGGTAGAATCTAAAAAATGAACCTACCCATACTAGAGTTTCACCCACCATTTTTCAATAATTGATTTTCAACATGAATTCAGCCATATTTTTACCCTGCTTAAACCTCTGTAGACTTTTTTTAAAGTTCCAATGTAGGATCAGTTTCTTTTCTCCACGGACTCCGCGATGGGAGGATCTGGCAGTGGCAGAAGTACTCACTAGTAAAAATGCAGGTAGAATCTAAAGAACGGACCTCCATACTAGAGTTTCACCCACTGATTTTTCACAAATAATCAGCCATCTTTTTACCCTGTTTGAATGAACTTGTGGACATGTTTCATCATTTGCAATGTAGGATCAGTTTGTTTCCTCCGCGACGGGAGGGTTTGGCGGAGGCAGAAGCCGCGGCTGTCGGCCACGCTCCGCGGCGCGATTGGAGACGCCACTTTTTACCGCGGTCGCGGACACGCCATCCTTGACATCCTTACATAATGGGCGGCACTCGCGGCGGCGGCGTTCCCGAAACCAAAAGTTACTCTCGATCACACCGACGATTCTCCACTACTCTACTGTAGTACTGGAAACTAGTTCTTTCAGTATGGGTATAGACTGAAACCGGCTTCGACTGTTAAAAGCCGACAACTTTGAAAAGAGCCTGCCCAGAGTTGCATTTTTGACTAGCATCCTAAAACCCGAGGGAGTTTTGTAAAACCGTTTAAGAATGACCATTAAGGGTCTAAGAGGAACCTAAATGCCAAATTTCAGGATTCTAGGTCAAGGTCTTGCGATTTTGAAAATAAGACCTTAAGATCGATTGGTAAGCTGTCAACCTGTTAGCTGAAATTGGCTTTGATTATTAAGCTCATTGGTACTCGAATTATTAACGATCTATGTTAAGACTTATATTAGGTAAAGTTTGCAATGATAAACAATTTAATGAAAGTCTGTCGAACTTTCTCATATTATTCTAATAAGCGACGTGTAACGGATTTTACCTAATTTAGAAGGAGTTATTGATGGATATTAATCTGAAATACGGTTCATTTAAGTTGTTAGAGGAAATAATAAGTATTAAACAACTATATTATTTAATTAATATTTTTCTTTTATTCCAAATTATTCAGTTCCTCATATTAAACAAAATTTTTCCTAAAAAATTTTCTTTTATATACGAATCGACAGAAAAAGGGTCTACGTTCAAAAAATATCATTATTTGGGAGGGATGCATTGAAACTGAATACAGTTTCTTGCAGTAATTATTTAATTACTAACCGAAAAAACTAATTAAATAGGCGTACTAAAAAGTTGCTAATAGACCCCTCAACAGTCCTATACATTTGAGTTTTATTTTGTGTTAAATTTGGTTTAAGTTAAAAACACTATATTTTCCCGATAGTTCGCCGAAAAGGGCAACAAACAAAATGACGACGGGTTGGCCCATTACCAACTGATTACCACCCCCAAGTTGCCAATTGAATGTGTCACACCCCGTAACGAGGCCGCGGTAAGAGGTCCGCGCGGCGGCGGCGGAAGTCGGGATTTGCGCGGCATGACGCGACATGTCTGGTTATTAATTACGGAACCATTGTTCGCGGTCGCCGCGGGGAACGCCGCTTACCCGCAGAAATTGACCAGAAACTTTATCGCCATGCAATCCCCGGCTTCCGAGAACACTGAAGCGGCCCTAGACTACACAGTACACAGTCCTGTACAACCGGTCCCGCAGTCATGCCGTGGCTGAGTTGTGCTCACAGGGATGCAATCAAATATTTGGCGAAGTGGTGAGCTTCTTGCTGGATTAACGAGGGAATTTAAGCGTTATTTAATCTTCTTTATAAGTATAGGATGTGTTTTTTTAACGCAACCAATTTTTAAGATTGAATAATGCACATATAAAGATGAAATGAGTATTTTTTTGTTATCTTTGCATTTTATACAACTTATTGTTTAAGTTTCATCACATTTAACTTACATTATGTGTTCAAACCATCCGCCACTGACATTTTCAAAGTTGAGTTCTCCCCATAAAATTCCTGAACACGTTTTGCAAAGTACCTCTTTGAATTTCTGGTTTTAAATTTGATATGTTTGTTTTGAGGTGCTGAATAACTTGTGAATTATTTTCGTAGGCCTTACTTTTTATGTATCCCCAAATAAAATAATATTATGGGGTCAAATTCGGGGATCTTGGGGAGAATAATCGTTCACTAATGAAATAAAGTTTTGGTTTGTATTTAAGAAAACACCCTGTGTAACTAAGAGTAAAATAAATAAATAATACAATAGAGTATGTCCTACGACACAATTGTCGTCAAAGAAATTATAATTAATTCAATTCAAGAGAAACTTGATGTCTTTTATGTACAACTTTATAAACTCTCGGATGTTTTTAAACACTCCAATGAAGTGCATCTGCGTATCTTATCAGCGAGGAGGCGCTGCTATCGGTCTTATCACCTCCAGAGGCCTTTCTTATCAATGTCAGTTTTCCCCCTCCATTTCTTTTCAGGATTTCAATATCAATGTCATCAAACATCGGTTATCTACAGCGTCCCTCATGTTTTCCTTATTATTTCATATTACTATCCCATGAAATAAATATAATTCTTAATTGTAGAAGGGTGGATTTTTTTTAACTGAACTTGCGTAGATATATCAGCCAACTTTTTCCTTATACCTTCTCTTTCTCGCCTAACCAAGTTATTATTGGTTTGTGTCAATTGCATGCCTTTAACAACCTCTAACTGAAAGGTAGCGATAGCTCGTCACTGCAACCACAATGTTTAGAGGATCCCACAGTAGACTGGACGAACTACAGACCGTGAATGTACGGAGAGAGGCAACTGCCACGATGGCCTTGGCCGCTCACAAAGCGAATCCTGCCATCCTTGATTCCAGCAGCGCCTCTTGACGCTGGAAATATGGTCGCTACATTACACTCTCAGTTCAGTATCTCACAATTAGACCAATCATTGATGAGTCTAAAATCTAAAATGACGTCGAACGAACGCGAAACACACGTACACATTTAAATGTCCTGATCTGATTTTTCGAACTGCGAGCACTCATTAGCAAAACGTGCGCGAAGTACGTGACCCGATGTTTTGGAAAATTACCCTCGCTGTTCCATTACTCTACCAAGAACACTAGAGGTCACTACGTCAAAGTATATGAAAGAACGTATCAAATTTTAATGCGGATTGTAGTTGCCCATATGTATTACGTGGACTTAGTTCATTTAAAAACTTACATAAGAAGCATAATTTAAACGGCGAATTTTACTTAGATGATTTTCAAACAGTTTTTTGTGTAATTTAAATAATCAAGAAATACCATGGTAGAAAGTATGCATATCATTGTTAAAGAATGATTTAAAAACTTAATAATTAGAAAATACTTTTTTCACTCTAAAAATCAAATCGCTATTTATTTACAAATTTTCGTGTGTGTTGAAATCTTTTAATGCACAAGAGATATTTTCCTATATATTGGAGAGCTTGTACAGCGGAGTTTTGTAAACAGATGTGAACTTACATAATCTTTTCCCCAGTAATTTTCTAAAATGGTATTTAGGAAACTAATTAAAAACGTAAATCGTACCACCTTTAAAACAAATTGTTCACAATCGTCCATAGAAGCCTTAAATGCACAGGAGATATTTTCCTATATGGGGAGCTTGTACAGTGGTGTTTCATAAACAGATGTAAACTTACATCACTTTCTCCCCAGTACTTTCCTAAATTGGCATTAAGCTAGCATTTAGGAGGAAATAATTAAAAACTTAAACTGTACCGACTTTAAAATCCATGTTCATAATCGTTCATAATTGATTGACCTCATTGTATCGTTATACTTTAAAGAAGTTACAATAGTTAACATCACACAACTTGTGCTAGACGCCTCGACATGACGCAAGAGGTTCCTAGTGCGGTGACCAACTACGGTCATCGTGAGTCATCAACATCACACAATGGGCAAATGACTGTAAAACCTCAAATATAAGTGGAGCATTATTACGACATCACGGAGGGGTTTTGTATAGCATACAATAGCTTAAGAAGTTTTACGCAGGCAGTAGTGACATATTAACAATGCGGTTAGAAGAAATTTTGTTTTATAATATATTTTTACTATTCTACCAAATTATAATGTTCTTAATTAGTTAATACCAGAATATGATTAAAATTGACGATCGAGGTGGGAAATTCTAATAGTAACAGAGCGAACTCCGCCTTTGCAGGTCTCTCTCCCACTTTAAAATGTCAGGTTTTTAGATGTAAACGAATTTATAGTTTTGTTAGGGTGAATAGTGAGATATAGCCATCTACGGTAAAACAATACGATAAAAGTTAAACTTTATTTTTAACATTGTGCTAAACGTTTTTCGCGTTCTTTTACTGTAGATTGAAAAATCCCTTGATATTAAAACCCTATTCAATCAAACCACTGTGATTTAATTTGATATTTAGCCATGTTATTGTTTGGACTGAAAATCTTATTTAAGTCGAGTAAGAATTAACTAAATTGATTGTAAGTAAAATCTCTTCAATTACTTTACAATTTACGATCGAAATGGAAAGTTCTACCTTCAACAATTCTTAACAAATAGTTCTTGAGCGTTCTCTGCCTTTGTGGGTCTCTCCCCATAATAATAGGTCAGGTTTTAAAAAACTCCGATCAATTTATCTTTTTATTGGCGGGATTATCTAAATTATAATGTTAAGAATGCTACTCAATCAAACTATTTTTATTTAATTTGTTAAATCCTTGTTATTGTTTGGAATGAGAATCTCATTTAGGTCAAAGTAACAATAACTAAACTGGCCGTAAGTAAAATATTCCCCACTCAAAAGCTAATGCTCATGTGGGAAACTTTTCAAGTCTCATTTATGAATTATTTATCTTATTATTTTTCATTAAAACCAATTATAAACAATGTATAAACCGATTCTTCATTTTTAGCTATTTCATCAATTATTTTTGAGCCATTACTTTTCTTACCTTTCTAGCTCCTTTTCGTTAGCTCGTTCGTTAGCTCGTTCGTTCTGAATGTTGATATAATGTGAATAAGTTGTAATACATTATAAATTATTTACTGATAGCCTTTTTACTGAGCAGGAAAACCTACACCCTACAAAAGCCCTACAAAACAAAGAAATTGTTTATGCAATTAAAACTGGAACATTTTTTTGTAGTTATTAAACAACTCTTACACAACCGTTCGTTGAAGTCTCCACGTCTGCCAAGTATTCTGGTCCAGGATTCTAACAAACAACGAGCCATTAACCAAGTTAGAATGGCAAATCCCGATTTAAAAGTGAACGTAGGTGAGCGAAAGGTCAATAAACTGTTGGCCCAATGGCAGAGTGGCCTTGGCGGGGGCATCGTCTTATAGTCACAACACAACATTCCGCACCACTCGCGGCATGACTGTCCTGCCATCCACGGGTATCGCGGTGCAGCCTACTGTAATCATCTCAAGTATAACAACATTTTATGCATTACTGATGAAAATGTACGTTTAGGTTCGTACAACTTCAATAATGGCAGAGCTAATCTCGATTACGTAACGATGTACAATATTATTGTGAATCATGAACGGCTATGTTCTCTCAATACTCTCACGAAAAAATTATAAATTTTACTTTCAAAGGAACAAAAATATAATTGTGTGAGTTTCTTAACTTTTAATAGATATAGGCTAGGCAATTATATTCTGGAACCATATTAAAGGGAGACATTTTCTTTTTCAAACATTTTGTCTAGCAAACATATTCAAACACATTCCATAAGAAAAAACCTTAACAAAACTAATTGAACAAGATTTCAAAGGTTATGATATATTATGATTAAGTTATCATTACTGTATCCTCATTAGCTGATACGCAATAAACAGCGGTAAACACAGTTGTTCTTGACTACCTTATGGATCAACCGGCCGCTTATTCTTAAAAATAAAGTTATAATTATCGATATAAAATAATGTCCATGAAATTTTTTGCCATGAGAAAAGTCTGTTCTAAACAAACTTTTAGATTATATATCAAGCGATTAGTATAGATTATTATCGAGTTGTAATACAAAATAACATTATTAAATCCAGTTAGATAGTTTCCGCAACCGCAATACTCCTTCCTTCCCATGCAGTCCAGTGGCGATAAAGCTACTGCAGGAACGCAGGACTGGGCGGCGACCTTTACTGCGGAAGGTCGTTAAATATCAGCGGCAGGAAGAACGTGATGTTGTGTGTGATGTGTAATGTAGGAACTCCCCGATGATGAAGCGATCCGTGGGGGGAGCGATACACAGCCTCGCCGCTGATGGGTTGAACGATCACCGCAAGGTTGGCGGTGGACATCCTTGACGGTGACGACAGCGCTCTTAAACACGCGAGGTCTTTGACACCGGAGTATCAGCAGAGTGATCTGTTTAGTAGTTTCACTCATTCGATCATTAGAACGGTTGTCATCAAAATAGCTTGCTCTGAGTGAAAAGTTAAACCGCGTTTACACTATACAACTGGGTTTATAAACTATTGTTTGTAAAACATGTTTAATACAACTTTTGTTTTCAAAACTCGATCTTGTGTTTAAAACATATTGTACATCAAAAGTTTATGAGACAAAAATTCCTTTGATTTTTCCGACACGGCTCGGGAAACCTGAAACCGGTTGTAAAACACGATTTTTCAGTTTTAAAACACGCTTGTTGTACAACTTATTTAATATTTTTCATTGACTTTTTAAACATGTTCAAACAAATTAGTATAATTGCTTGTATAACACAAGTTTATAAAACAAGTTGTATAGTGTTAACGCGGCTTTAGGTGTTAAAGTGTTCAGGGGTTAAATATTAATCTGATTCCATCCAAACAATACCTTAATTTTTTACAAATCACTATATAGTCCATTTGGCTTATTGCAGAAACCTCTGAACTGACGATTGCTTTTTTCATTGAAATGAATTTATGTCCATTAAAACTGTATGAGGTTTGAAACCTAAAAAACTAAACATACTACAGAGATCGCCTACTGGTCGAAATTCAAAAAGAAAATGCTTTTTTCATTGCAATGAATTTATGTCTATTAGAACTGTATGAAGTTTTAACCCTAAACAATTAAAATACTAGAGATCGTCCACTGGTCGAAATATTTGGGTATAGTTTTACTCATTGTTCCAGTAAAACATGTGACTGGATTATGTTTCATTTTTGTGTTATTTTGTAAACCATCATGGTAACTTACAAAGCCCATGTTAATTTGTAATAATGTCAAATTCATTATTTTACGCTTGTCAAAAACTGTAGTAAAGGAACACACACCACACACAGTACCTTCCCTGTATGTGTGTTCCTTTCTGTTACATATAAAGGAACACACATCTACAGGATTGTGAAAATTTACAGGAAAGCAATTTTATAATAGTGTGCTTAAAATTATCCTAGTTGTCCAAAAACCGAGAAAAAAGGATTACAAAAATCATGCTTGTCTATCTTATATACATAAACACTTCACTTAAAGGGTTTCTAAAATAAACCGAATACTTAGAGGGTTTCTGCAGTAAAAAACTATTAAAACCTAAAAAAGTTAACTAAAAATAAGTTATTTTTATTGTGATTTTTTTAGGACTTTTGGTAATTTTAGTCAATTCAAAATAACCGTATTCTAACAGAAACACAAATTCAAGTAATGACAACCCATCTTTCTTGGCAAAATAAATTAACTGAGAAAGGAACCTTTCTATGTGATAAAATATACCAAATTTTTTACTTAAGAAAAACCTTCATTGTTTGTTTATAAAGCTTGGCAACATTAAACAGATAACTCTAGGCTAATTTTGTCTTGGATAGGGACCATAGTAATGAGTGGTTTCTACACTCAAAGATGGGATTTCCTTTGTTGATTGATTTTCTACAAAAAAATCAAACTGGCCAAATTTGTCTGTAAGAGGGCTTCTGCAAGAAGCGATTAATTAATTTATTCTAGATTACTCCGGGTTTGATTACGTCTAGAGTGGTTATAAAAAAGTCCATTTCTGCGTAGAACGTCATCAAATTGCAACCTACAAATGAGTGAACAGATATTCTATATCATATTTTAGTCTTGTATCGAAATCAGCAAGAACAAGTCCGAAATCAGTTGCTTACAATTTATGGTGACAAAATAAAGTTGAAACTTATAGCTCGTCACAATGGAAATGGAAGTGATACTAGGCAATGGTCATAAACTCCTATAATTGTTTCACATTGTTTACTCGGCACTAAATTTTCACTTAAAACAAACCCACACCTGACAGGGGCCGCTAATAGATTTATGTTTTCATAACCTGACTATTGAAAACTATTCTGGAAGTCGATTATTATAAAGCAACCATCACATGAAATGGTTTACGATAACTTCTTCTGTTATTTAATCTCTTTTAATATATCTCTAAAAAACATAAATTATGGACTGGACCTACTTAGAAATCAAACCCACACCTTACAGGAACCGCTAGTGGATTTAAATGTTTACATATTTTATGATTATTCTGTAAATCGGTTTTCAGAAAGCAATGATGTTAATGGAAATAAAACACAGTTGAAACTTATTGCTCTGCACAATGGAAATTGAAGTGATACTAGACAATGGCCATAAACTCCTATATTGTTACAGATTGTTTACTTGGCACTAAATTCTCGCTCAGAACAAACCCACAGGAACGGTTAGTAGATTTTGATATTTTCATACTTTTGCGATTAAAAATTATTCTGGGAATCGATAATTAGAAAGCATTCATCACACCGAAATTGAATTACGTAGATCTCTTCTGTTGTTATATATCTTTTATTCCACGGCTCAACAAAAAATCATTTATGAATAAACAGAGAAAGCAATAGCAATTGAGAAGAAATGCAAATGATAAAAGTAAATTCTTATCTTAAATGTATTTTATTCGTCGCACAGTAAAATTTAAATTTAAATTCTTAAGTATACAAATAATAGGGCAAATATAAATGATTGTTAAAAAAATTCTCCCATATGTTTCGATTTAGACCGGGTCATTAAATTATGTCGGAGAATGGTGAGACTTCATTATAAAAGGTAGCGGGGGAGCAAGGTGATTTGGTGTGACCAATTTTTAATTCAGCTACCACGTTACGCTGGGGGAAGTTTTAAAATAGACAAAGATCCCAACCCCCCCCTGAATACTTTAGCTACTGAATAATCTTTCATACTGACTTTGTCTTAAGTAATTTGTCATAATTGAAACAGAAATAAAAAAACGAATATTTCTTAGCATTACCTAGGGTTATACAACTGGGTTTACCGCTCAGAACTTAGCATCAAATCACCTCCGAGAATAACCTTCGAGTTAAATAATGGTGGCAGGATGCAAGGTGGTTTGGCATGACCAATTATGATTCAGTAATCACGCGAGACATATTATATTTTACATAATAGGCTATGGACCATTAACTAATTGACTACCAATTACGAAGACCAAAACTTTTTAGGGTCTGACCTATAACAAGTTTAAATATTTTCCTCGACCATCGGACAGCGGAAAGAGTGAATGAACAACAGAGAGACGTGCAGCAGCACTCATTTCAATATTTTCCTCGACCATCGGACAGCGGAAAGAGTGAATGAACAACAGAGAGACGTGCAGCAGCACTCATTTCAATATTTTCCTCGACCATCGGACAGCGGAAAGAGTGAATGAACAACAGAGAGACGTGCAGCAGCACTCATTTCAATATTTTCCTCGACCATCGGACAGCGGAAAGAGTGAATGAACAACAGAGAGACGTGCAGCAGCACTCATTTCAATATTTTCCTCGACAATCGGACGGCGGAAAGAGTGAATGAACAACAGAAAGAGAGACGTGCAGTAGCACTCATTTCAATATTTTCCTCGACCATCGGACGGCGGAAAGATTTGTACGAACAGAACGAGAGACGGGCAGCACTCGACACCGGAGAAGGAGAGTGTCGGTTACGACGGGTGAGTCGGTGAGCTGAAGTGGGCCGCTGAGTCTTGCGCAACTCACCGCCACACTTACCTACTTGCGGCGCTGACTCAGCGTTCAGCGCGCTGCACGCGTGCTGACCAAGACCCGAGTTGCAACATAACCTCGAACTGGTACGGGTTAAAATGTATATACGACTGAAATCAGAGTTCATGTGTTCAATACAATGTGCCGGAGTTTGATCTTTTCAGATCAGAATACAAATTGTAGGTTTGTGTAAAGTATATAAGGATTTAATACTTTTTACTTGGCTTAAGTTTCATCTTTCAATATAATACCGCAGTAATGTCTTTCCACTTAATTTTATCCAAGTTTCTCGGATTGGTTTTTATTAATATTATAAATTAAAATACTATTGTTTTCCCATTCGATTTGAGTTTAAATCATTCGAGCCCAAAATTCAAATTCAAATTCATTATTGAGGGGCTCATTCAAATTTCAAGGAGCCCCTCATAATCGCCAGTTGGGAGTTTTAACTACACTGGGAGTTTAATTTTTTCATCCGCGACGGTTCCACTTCCTCTAACACCTTCGCAACCCCCTCAAGAATAGCGTTCTCTTCAATCAAAATTTTATAGAAAAAATAAGTATTTTTTCTTAGTTTACCACGGTTACTTCAAAG
The DNA here is from genome assembly GCA_035578135.1 of Flexamia atlantica. NCBI lineage: Eukaryota > Metazoa > Arthropoda > Insecta > Hemiptera > Cicadellidae > Flexamia > Flexamia atlantica. The sequence goes on from JAQJVK010000005.1 coordinate 19,592,162, forward strand.
CCTGGCCCTCTGTTAAAAAAAGCCTAAATTCTTTGCACAGTGTCGCAAACTTGCTATACATGTGTTTCCTTTCACACCTCTTTTAATAATAAATCAAGGACGTCGCACAGATTACTCGGCAGAGCACAAGCGAGATTTCAGCATCACAATCCCACCACATAACCGAACTTCGTTCAAAAGAACTGATGACGACCTACATAATGTTCTTAGTTTCCATCCATTAGACGTAACCTCCCCAAACACAGTACCACGAGACAGCGTGACCCGTGGCGTAACGAGAGTACAGCTGCAGGTCGTACCGAGGCGAGGTCGGAGGTATTGAGAGCATGACCCGGCGTGTGATGGCTCGGGTGTCGACCCAGATACTACAAAAACTGGACCTTCGCCCACACTCTGTGTACACACCGCGGTGTGGCTTACACTCGGACACCGACACCACTCACACCCACACCCACACCACGCGCTCCGACTTCACTCACCAGTACAATACTTTTATATAACTTATGTGAAATACTCAAATATTTGCTTATCCATGTGGTTTTCTGTTGATCTGAATATCTCAAAATTTGAACTTCCCTTAACAGTTATTTAATTAATTATACTTTGTCTATTTAAACTTGGGACACGCAAATATACTTCTAAAACTTTCAAAATGTACAGGAAGATGAAATGAATATAGCATTTACTTTGTAGGTTCTTGAGCTAATTTAATATACTTCATTATTGTTTGATAGACGAACTATACTAATTTGAAGAGAGACTTCAACGCTGGGTCATAACGCAATATCGCACAACGCCTGATTACGATTCAATTTGAGGTAAGAGGTTAACCTTGAAAAAGCATGATTTAGTGAAATTGTGATTTCATCACAAAAAACGCATTCATCCCCACGGTCTGCCGAGAGCCAAGAGGCAATGGCGGTTTGGATCTAGATGAAGGTTCCAATCACGTCCGGCTGCGATCTGGCATTATTCGGAGTACGAAACGAGCCCATGGCCACCTAGCTGCTTATCTAATCGCAATGGTCAATTATGGCATTTTAGCGCTATTTTCCTTGCCATTCCCTCCGACACGGCGCGGCGAGGGGCCAGGTACAGGTAGGCTCGGAGGGTGCGATACCCGACCCACATTGGGTCAAGGGCAGCGGCCCGTTATCCTCTAAGGTTTCACCGGCCTTGGGCTTTTTGCCAGCCTCACCCTCGCCCTCGGTCCTTGCCCGCACTTTCATTGTGTTACGCTTTCTCCTTTACGATTGTGGTACGACTGGGTGCCGCCAGGGGCCTTTGAGATCCCAATTTTCGGATTTTTCAAAAGAACTTAGGTAATGTGGATAGCGTCAAAATGAATTAGGAGCGGTTCCATAGGCTCGCCGTTTCTGATTGTCTCTTCCAAATAGTGCCCAATTCCAATAACTTGCGAACTCAGTAAATATATCGGCAAAAAATGAAATCGTTTATTGTGTTCTATTTTATAGTTGCCAAAAAGTACGATTTCAGTAAAGTCAGTTACACACCAAATCAATTACATTACAAATACTAAGCTAGACAAAATGTGATGTCACACTTCGAAAGTTTCAATCAACACTTTTAACAATATGAGTAAATTATATCTATAACAGAATTTTAAGCACATAATCATTTTTATTTGGTCTAAACGTATCCAAAAATTCTTAATCAGTCGGGTTAAGGTTGCCTTTAGGTTTGAACTTTTCATGCAAAACCTGAAGTGGTTTTAAAGATTTCAGGGTAAATAAAATTAAAAAGAAAGACTACTTGATATAAATGTATAGCTATAAAAATTAGGCCTATGGTGGCTTACTCAAGTTTATACATTGATAGAGTTGTACAGAAGAAGAGAGAGGCGTTTTTTTTTAGAAGAGGAGAGAAGGGTTGAATAGATAAACATTGACGTTACAGACGAAACTCAGTTGGAAGCTTGGCATTTTATTTATGTATAGCGCTCTTTTAATTGTACAAAACTCTACTAAATAATATTATATCACTATTACATAGTGTAATAAATAATATAAAAATGCTATAATATTTCAGCACCAAAGAATGATTTTAGTTTTTAAAAAGTTTACGATCTCTCCCGTTTGAGAGTTCGTCTAAAAACACTTAATGTTCTACTTATTGGTTTTGATATTTCCTTATTGCAACAAAAAGCCATTAAAGACCAGTTTCCCCTTTATAATAAACCGTAATGAAAAGTATACTGTTCAGTAGGTGGATGAGAGGAGAGCCGCAAAGGCAGCTGAAGCAGAACGCGTTTAACTGCGGAGGTTTACGACGCCGTTGCGGAATTAGTTGAGTTTTATTGTCGTTTCTTGTATTGAATGCATCGAGCGACCCTCTGCTCTCCGATGTGTTCTGATTAACTCTTTTTGTTTTGATTCCGAATAACCGTACAGTATATGATTTTTTTCTCCTTTTGTTTTATATAATTCCTTAAGAAACGATTTGTTTTATTTTTTTATTTTTGTTTTTGTTGGGTAATTTGTTTCATTTTTACGTTATGTATGTATAATATTTGTGCTGCCAACGAGTGGAAGAAGGACTAGAGATATCTGTTCGTGCCTGAGAACTCTTCCCCACACTCAGACTTTGATCGTGAGAATAATTTCTTTTTAGTATCGTATATAATTGTGTATGTTAACCTATTTAATAAAAATAAATAATCCTGAATCTTGAATGTCTTCTTACTATTCGTTTACTGCCAACATTTGACAGGAACCCTGACTTCTGCTCGGTGAGGGTTATTGAAGACTCGTATAAAATGTGTTTCAATTATTAATATTATACATACACACATAGGCCTATATATATATATTTAGGGTTGGAATGGAATGATGTTTAATAGAATCTGAATGCACATAAGTAACGCGTGGGGTAATAATCACACTTAGCGAATGATGATTTAGATGAAATACGAATTGAGAAGTACCGGTATGTCTGAATTCCTTGAACATAATAATCCGAAGGAGTATTCAATTTACATTGTAATTTAGATTTAAACACTCCTACAGTTCACTAAAGAAGGAGTCCGCGAATTTATTGAAAAATTACAAATGGAAACAGACGTATATAATGAATAGTGTGTTGAAAAGGTCTTTGGAAATGCACTTTGTCAGAAAATTACAATTGTAAAATAATAAACAGCAAGTACAAAAGGTGTAAAAATTACATAAAGACAATGGCAATGCAATGACAAACCCCTTGGATATAAATACTGAGAACAAAAACAAAATCATGAAAAGCACCTCTAAAAAAACCAACATAAATAAAGATGTAGAAATTAAAGAAGACAACATCTATGAAATAACAAACCCTTGGGTATAAATCAGCGACCACATAGTACACATTAGTAGCAGCCGACTACTTTTTTCATGTAATGTTTTAAAGTTGAATAAAAACTTGTTACTTTTATCATTTTTTATAAAAGAATAAAAACTATTTTGGAAATATGATTGATACTATTACTGTTCAAAACTAAAGGACTCTTCACACGCAAAATTTCAACCTTAAGCCTCAATGCTAAATAGTCTAAACTATGATTTATTTTAAACATGAGCACTGTCAGATTACGCGGTTTTAGGCGCCATTTTATGTTTCTATACCTAGACAAGATGGCGGCCCAGACTTCATTTGCTGTAATGCAAGAAAGATAGCTAGTCTATTCGTACGATGAGGTCGCTGGTGTAAATACTGTTAACATACGTAGTAAATGGTAACTAACGCGTAAACAAAATATTTGAAAACCCATGATTATTATACCGGGTGTCTCACCTAAAGTGAACCAATAGCTAACTTTTGTATTATAAATCTGACAAAGAACTTCTTATAAGGCACTTCCCTTAATTTTTAACACTACTTTTTGGAGTCACTTTGAAATTTAAAAATATGGCCGCCATTTTCCAATATGGCGGACAAGTTCGATTTTTCTTATGGAACACTCTATGTTTTAGGGCGTTTATGGATTTTACGCTTAATTTTAGGAACTTTTTAGTCTTTCTAATTTTTTCCTAAACTCAATGGTTCAGCAGATATAAGCAGTTAAAGTTTGATTTTTCCCCATTTAAAATTCATTGTGTCCATTTAACTGTGCCATGCCATGTATTCCTTATGGAACACTCTATGTTTTAGGGCGTTTATGGATTTTACGCTTAATTTTAGGAACTTTTTATTATTTCTAATTTTTTCCTAAACTCAATGGTTCAGCAGATATAAGCAGTTAAAGTTTGATTTTTCCCCATTTAAAATGCATTGTGTCCATTTAACTGTGCCATGCCATGTATTCCATATCGAGAAAAATCATATTCAAAATAACACATTCCCACGATTAAATCTAGACTAAAAATTATTTTATGATTAAACCTCAACTAAACCAACATTTTTAGGCATTTTTATTCTTTGGTATCTTTTACTAAACCCATCCGTTTTCGATATACAGACTACCAACGATTTCCCAATGCATTTTGAATGGGGAAAAAATCTAACTTTAACTGTTCATACCTCCTTAACCATTGGGTTTAGGAAAACATTATAAAGAATAAAAAAAATCCTTAAAATTAAGCGTAAAATCTAAAAACGCCGTAAAATATAGGGTGTTCCATAAGGAAAATCAAAGTTGACCGCCATATTGGAAAATGGCGGCCATATTTTTAATTTTCGAAGTGACTCCAAAAAGCAGCGTTAAAAATTAAGGGAAGTGTAGTTCAACATGTGTTCCCGTAAGAAGTTCTTTGTCAAATTTATAATAAAAAAGTTAGCTATTGGTTCACTTTAGGTGAGCCAATGTGCTGTGTGAATGAGTACTGAAACGCACACATACGCATACAAAAATAGCGATACACACTTAATGAACCTGCACAGACGGGTAAATTCACGGTGAATTAAAGGGCTTCCTGCTCGTATGGAACTAAATATTTTCGATATTTGACACATCTCTTGTTCAATGTCCCATGGAACAGAACGTCCCAACATCTTGGCAATAGCCAGAACGTCGAACAAGGAATGAAGGAATGGAGAGGACGAAGCGATGGCGAGTCTATTTTTGTTCAGCCGGCAGAAATAATAGCTGCGAGAAAAGTGCGGAGCCCACAATAGGCAGGCGATGGGAGCGAGCGAAGCGAAGTATGGGGGGGGGTGATTGCATGCTCCTGCAATGTCAAGGTTTCCCAGAACTCGGACGGTACTGCCAACTGCGCCAACTAGAGCAATTGCCAACGTTGCAGAGCTAAATTACGCTTGTGAGCTTGGTTGTTAAAACTCCAAAACAATTAATTGTTATCATTTTATGGTCTGTAAAAATGATATCAGGCCAACTGATTTATCAAGAGGAAGATAATATCATCAAGGATCGGAAATAATTTAGGGAGAATTTAGTAAAATCATGAAAATGATGATGCAATTAATTTATTGTTATCAAACAAATAAATTGGGAAAATAGTGTATTATATGCATATGGAACCAATAAATTGGTAAGATCAAATTAGTCAAATCAGATTAGGAAACCAGTGCATGCGATTTATAGAAGCATACCAACAAATATTCGACAATAAAGTAAAAAAGTTGACAAGTTTAACAAGTTTGATTGCTATTTAAGTTTTGTAAAATAATAGAGTGTACAAGCAAACCATATGTTTGGATTTCATTTGAAAAGTATTACTACTACAGATATTAGTTTGTTTGTGTTAGACACTACTATTACGAATCTTCTGTACTGATCAACTGTCTAATGTTTTTTTAATTGACAAAGCCTTCACTTTGGGGGCTTCCAAGTGTTTCTGGGTTCAAGCACTGACTTAAGACCGTCAAAAGTCAAAAGGCACATCGAGGCGGTAAAATCACTCAAACAACGCATGAAGCATCAAAATTTATAGTTTGGCAATAATCTTCTGCACAATAATCACCGATTCAGTGACACTACTCCAACCCCTAATGTTATACGACATGAAGACTAACAGACGATGACACAAGTTTTGTAAAATAAAAGAGCGTTACGATTTCCAAAAAGATTAGCTAAAATAATCATTGTGAAGGAGGAAGGAAAAAGCGATAAAAATGAAAAGACATATAAAATGAGAGGATTAAAACGTGAACGTTGGCAGCGCGCCCAAGGCTAAATCCAACTTAAGGGAACACGAAAGGAACACATTCGGCTAAGTGAACAAGTCTTCAGGGAAGACACTACAGTAAAACCCCCATCCCCACACTGGGAGAGATAAAACTGCTGCCCTATCTTCCAGATTGTCTTAACCCGGCTTATTCCCTCCCAGGGCGAGTGGGTTACTCGCAGAGAATAGTTGACATCCGAGTCAGGCGACGTTCACCGTGTAAAGTGTTATTTATTTTACAATCATCTTTTGCTATAAAATTATGCATACTTCAATTAAATCAACGAAGTAAATGTGATGACAAACTTCGAAAGTGAGGTAAAAAAAGTTAAGTGATGTGTTCTATATTTAGTAGAAGGATAGTAGAAGAGAAACCTGATCTCGAACCTAGTATAAGCTTGAAATGCTAGTAGTGGTATTCTTTTATTGCACAGTAACATAGAAATTTGAAATGTAATACAAACTGCTACAATACTTTAAAATAGGATATACATCAATTCAGGGGACTGATTTATTGTGCAAACAAATTTACTGTCATTCACTATAAAAATATTCTGACAGTGAATGAATATTGTCTTGCATCAAGGTCGAAAAAAGCAACAAAAAATGTTTATCTATTTTACCAGACATTGACTCCAGGCCCACTTTATCAAAAGTGTGACGTATTTTAGATACACAAATATGAAGAATTAAGGCAGAAAAAACAATGACGTTTTTAAACATTTGACAATTAATTGTTTAACGTGTTATAACAATTTGCAGGCACCTAATTGGAAATAAACTCACTTGCAAACGTGCTATAAAAACAAGCTATTTATAATTCTTTTAAGTATTTAATCATGTAACTCACCAAGGTTCCGAAAAAGGTCCAACATATTCTATGAAATCTTACCTGAAAAATAAAACAAGACTTTAAAATTTGAGTAAATAGAGTAGCTAAGTGAATATATAAAAACAATTTTATTTTTTTCTCAGAATTTATGATTTTATATTTTAGGCAAAATAAATTATTAACCTAATTTAAATCAAATAGAATTAACAAACCATTTAGAATCACATTAGTAACACTAATTAAAAGCTTATTTACAAACTTCAAGTACAAACTTGCAAAGGTCCTGTTGGTACGCATTAGTTATAAGAAGGAATTAAACAAATTATGCTATTTTTTAATATCACTACAGTTGATTTTCAGAACTATTTCAATTTATATGAAAGAAGTGTGCTTCACGAAAAGCCTGCTAGTTCTTGTTGTTTGTTCACTGTCATATGTATAAAAATAAATTAGATTAATTACCAAAAAAACAACTTCAAAAAACCCCATGTGATTTACTGTCAATATCTATAACTTCATTAGGTTAGGTTCGTTAGGTTTGTGTTTTGATTGTCAAATTCATTTTATTTAAACTAATATTTACAATATACACTATTAAAAAATACAAATAGCTATTATTACGAAGTTCATTAGTTCCTGCTGCATTTCCTCACTACAAAATTTATATTTATTTAAATAAAGAAGAAAACGAATACTGTACAAAGAACAGAAAGAAAAAAACGCTCTGTGATCAAAACATAACCTCTTTAAAACAACTAGAGTTTTCTTTGATTTACTTTCTCAAAATGTCTGATATTACACAATATCAAAATGTAAATCGCATTTATATCAAAACGAAAAAATCTAAATAATTCCAGACACAACCGTGAAATATCTAATGCAGTATTCTTTGCCCGTATGAATATCCTACCTTGTTAACAGGGCAAAGAAGTGAAATTGTATTTAATTTTTACTATGTTTTAAATAAAAAAAGTCTATATAAGTTGTCTTATCTAATGCTAGTCCTGATGCGAGTATAGGCTAATGAAATCTGACTGATAAAACAAAAAATCCAACTTTATTAAAGGCCGCCTCGCTCTTGCTCCACGGTTAAGGGTCATTTTGGAAACATCGCTTTTGCTCCACGGGTCATCAGGTAGATTTCAAAACCGCCAAAAAAAACACATTTGCTCCCCGAGAGAGGGGCATGCGCTCCCTCTCCCTTACATTCTCTCTTTCGCTCACTTCCAGGTTCTTTCTCGAAAAATGTAATTTATAACGTAATACTAAAACTATACTTTTTTTGCCTAATCGAAAATGATGATTTTTGAAAGAATGTTAAACTACTTTAACTGTAAGAGTAAGCGAAAGTAAACGATATTGTGAAAAAGAAATAACTTACAGAATAGAATGTGTTACTATGTAATACTTATCCAATTTTCATTTATTTTTTTACTATTACTATTATTTATTCACTATTAGAAGCACAGAAGCCTTGTGACACGAGATAAAGATTTTAGGCATGAGCATGGAGCAGAAAACCACGTTTAAGCCGTAAGAGTACATTTTCGACGAGCATCAAACATATTTAAATAACCTGATTACACTATATTAAAGCTTAGTATAGTTGTCTTCCTTCTCGATCTGCTGATACTCTGTTTTATATTGATAAAGCTATTTTGGACCTATTTATTGGATCTATGAAAAGTAAAGTTGAAATCAATTGAAGGTAACATTATTTAAAAGCTACATGGTTTATTTGAAAAAGAAGCAATCTGCAAAAACTATACATTTGAATAAATCTAGTGACCTTGAATCTCATGCTCATGCCTAAAAGCTTGATCTTGTGTTATAATGCTTCCCTGTTTCTGTGATTTATTGTGTAAAATAAATTAAAGATGGGTAAGACATATTAATACTATTTTATTTGACAGTAGTATACTATTTTCAATTATAATAGTTAAGTAGTACTGTTGTAGTAATTGATGTGGTTTAAAATTTTTTCGATTATAAATATTTTCGTTTAGGCAAAAAAGCAAAGTTGCATATTACGTTTAGCTGGCAGTATTAAAGAAAGAACTTGGAGCTTGGAGGTGAGCGAAAGAGAGAATTTGGGGGAGAGGAAGGGAAGGCCCCTCTCTCGTGGAGCAAAACCGATGTTTGGGCGGCTCTGAAATCTACCTGCTGACCCGTGGAGCAAAAGCGATGTTTCCAAACGACCCTTAACCGTGGAACAAAAGAGACACATGCTTAGTAAATTATTTAGGTAGTTCTTTACGGAACGTGTTAGAATGACTTAAGTTCCCCGTTAGAAGTTTATTTTTTTAACACGCTATTCGCCTCCTTAACAAGAGGGGGCTGTAATAATTAGCAACTCTTTTTAGATTGTTATGCAACAAAATTGTCTAATTCATTTTAAAACTCATACTGAAGATGTTTTTCTTTAAAATTAATGGAACTTTTTCTATCTCTTGTTGTGTTTAAAAAGCGATAGGAAAAACCCAACGATTCCAACATGAAAGTTCCACGTAGAATGTATTAAAATAACTTTATAATGAACTGGCTGATGTCGCAATTTATTTTACATGCTATATTTACAGTATTGGTAAGCTGTTATTAAATATCATTAAAACCCCTTTTAATGTAATGAGCGCCGCAAAAAGGATGGTCGGTTGCCACTGCACATTGGACTGCAGAGAAAAGATATGGAGCAGTTTTAGATATGGAGCAGTTGTTCAGTAACTGTAAATCTTTTGTTCGAAAACTTTTGGGAAAACATTTTTATTTAGGGCGTGATATAATGATCCAAGATCAGAGTTAATTTGGTGGGACATTTTATACTTGAAAAAAAACGTTGAATCCTTATTTTTAGGACAGCGCCAACTACACATAATCACTTGACACTCAGCGCCCTGTACGTTGAAAATCTTTGAAGAATTCTGAAATATTGTGAACTTGGCCAACTCTGGTCTGCTAGATCGCCTGATCTGTGCATGAGCATTCCACTTTATTTCTACTTTAAAAAATCAATACTCTAGGAAAAAACCTGGATAATCACGCAAAAAACCTCCAAAACCTACATATAATTAGGGAGAGGAAATTCACGTAGCAATAATGGCAATCGGGGAAAAATCCCTTGGTGTATATGATAAGTTTAAGTTTTTAAATCCTTGAGTCAGTAATAATGTTTTAATGAAACTCCAACTGACAAAACTTAACATGAAAAAGGTGATGCATTATCATTTTTCAAAAGGAGTCCTTTTTTGTAGCTTATAGGTTTAAGTTCTGAGATATATTTTAAATTCCATTCTTTCAATTCAATATAAAGTAGGTCAAATTTAAATTTAAGAAAATTTCCCTGAATGTACGAGATTTTTTCTTTATTTTGTGCAAATGCAACAGTAGTCCCTTAAATGTCGAAACATTTTTCTGAGGTTTGGGGGACTTAAGCGACCAGTAGACACCCTAATTTTTGAACATGGCAATCAAGAGAAAGACAACAATCTCAAAATGCGGTTTGACCGCGTGACAGAGAACCACGCGGCGCGGGCGCGGGCCGACCGACGGTCGCCGTCGAGAGGAGGAAGAAAGTAACGAGACGCGGACGCGAGGGAAGGAAAGCGAACGTAGACGGCGAAGAGGAAAAGGAAGAAAGCGAAGCGGCGCGTAACGCGTTGGAAGAAAGGGAAGAGAAGAAGAAAGTGGGAGGGAAAGTTGCGCAACATTTAGGCGGGCCCGGTGGCGCAACCTCGCAACCTGGCGGCCGGCTGACCGGGTCGGCGACGCGCGGGGTCAGTGGGCAGCGCCTGGGTTTTTAAGTTATTTAAATGATCAGGCCAATGTGAATTTTTACTTTCTCCTCCCTATACATAATACATGAAAAAATTTTAGAATTTGAATTATTAATGGATACATTCGTTTTTGGTGTTTCCCGAATAAAAAAACAGTTTTCGAAGTGGTGTCTGTCCGTCCGTGTGTGTGGAAGTATGTTAAAAGTGCTAGAGACGACGCCAGTGGTCCGATTTCGATGAACTTTGGTATAACGATAAAAAGCCGTGATATCTCAAGGTGTTCTTTCATATTCTTGAATTTTTTACTATAAAGGCTGTTCATCCCATAAAACGACAAAAATTCTCATTTCTCAATAACGGGTAAAACGATTTTGAAAAAAAATTTCACGGTTTGTAATGCTTACGATGCCAAACAAAATGACATCAACCGGATCTCAATAAAAATGCAGGTTCAGATTTTATGGGGATATTATGTTAACAATTTCTTTTTTAATTTTACAAACATTTTAGCCTCCAAAGAAAATTTACTTACAACCATTAAATTTGGCTTGGAAAAAATAATCCAGTACTGTATTTCGAGTTATTATACTACGTTAACTGGTTCCGGACGATATTGATATTTACGTTTATTTGTTTTATTTTGCTATAGGTTTCCTTGTTTTAAACTGGCTTAAAGGGAAAAAGTATGTGTCAGTTTACCGTTATCATTTACAAACTAACAGCATAACAACACGTAAATTTGTCGTTTTGATGCAAGTTTTTGAAACTTAATTATAAACTGACTTAGAATTATAAACTTTCTGAGTAACAACTTTTTGTAATTTTTTTGGCAAAGGAAAAGGACAAATTTGATGGTGCGTTTAAAATCCAAACAATAACATAAAAACATTTGAAATAAGTGTTACGTCTTTTGATTATAATAATGGCATGATTTTATATTATGACTTCATGATCGTTATGTCCTATCGATCTTATGATAGGAGTTTTCTAAGTATACTGAAGAAAACCTAGATCGATTTAAAAATAAAATTGTTCTTGGTATAAAAAGTAAGAAACAACTGCATTTTAACAGCTTTGAAGAAATCTAACAACTACAATAAAGTTCAACCGATTAAAACATACTGATGATATATCGTTCTTGGTGTTTTAAGTGATAAATTAAGGTTGAGTAATGTAGCCATGGCAATTCAATAGCTAGACAGTATAACAACTCTAACGGTCTTTTCATCCAGCATAGTAGGGTGTACATTGACTAAGCACAATAGCATACATAAGTGCGTAATAACTATAAACATGAGTTTACTTATTTATTAGGAAGAAAATTTAAATCTAGGTTTTTTTTAAGTTGATGCAGGGAATTTTTGCTAATAAGCAACACAAACAACCGCCATTTACCTATGAAATAGCAGACTACACACTAAAAGTCCCACAGTCTCAATAAAATCAGTTTATCGCGTCGTAAAAGTCAATCGATAAAACAGCTCGACAAAAACACTGCACTCGGGCTTAAAAATCACCTATAAATCAAGATAAACTGTGGCTCCACCAATCCGATAGAGGCTGCAGCAGTGCTTCCGAAGACAAATTTGGGAGGAGGCCAGCCAATTATGATAAAAGCGATAAGACCCGACAGGGCATACATCCGCGTCTACCATGTATCTGTGGTATAAGGAGGGTAAATAAATGTCCGTTGTACGTGACCTAGCGGGGAGCATCTCCCCCCCCCCACCACCTTCTCATAAACTACCCCCCATCAATTAGACGATACCTTAGATCAGATATTTCATTGATAAACCAATGAAGTCAGAAGTCGGATTCATTTTATGAGTTGGTGTTCATAGAATGATGATAAAGTATTTAACTTTCAAGTAATAGTTTTTTTAAGAATTTTACATTTAAAGCAAGATGTCACAACATTATAAAGTTTTCTTGATGCTTAAACTGAAGAGAACATTTAAAATTTTTGTATAAGGCAAGAAAATGGTGAGCCCTACGACTAAGCGTAAATGGTCTCGGGTTAGAATCCAAAGGAGTTTTTTTTATACATATTCATAACTATACTAAAAGTTTATTATACAATGAGTTTTGAAATAATTTTTAGTACACTACAAAAATCCTGGAATAGACGCCTAAAACTGATGGTCATCTGAAGTTTTAACTCACTGTAAAAACATTTTACATTAGAATGTTTTACGTTTAAGCACCAAACCTAACCAAGAAAAATCAATATATTTATGACATTTAAAGCTACATACTGTCATAAGTACATACATTAACTTTTAATCAAAAGGTAAAGTGGTAATATTTACAAAAGCCATCAAGAACTGAAGACATTGTCGAAATCTCTTTGAACCAGTTCTGCATAAAACTAGAAACATTACATTTAGGTAATACTGTATAACGAAATAGTAAAACATTATGTTAGGAAAAAAAACTAAAGGAATTGCAGTGAAAAATTGAGCCAGAGAATATGAGGAAGAGGCCAAGGGTATTATAGCTTACTGTAATAAGCTGTAATATTAAGTAATAGTGCTGTGCGCCCCAGCACTATTACTGAAGTAATTACTGTAATAAACCTATGCTCGTCTTATTATAGAATAAAACTATGCATTTGTCAGGGTTATGGCGAATTTCGACTCGCATGGTTGGAGTCTAATGCCGGCACTCTTTGATGTAGTCAGTGACATTGACGGCCAATAAACATAGCCTGCTTGGTTTTTATGTGCAGAAAGCAAGATTGCATGTTCTAAGTTTAACAAGTAAACATAAATAGCTAAATGCTTTTTCTAGATTGAAGATTGATTGCTTCAAGAATTAAATGTCGACGGCGAATGGATTAATTTTCTGAAACAATTAGAATGTTTGATAATTACAGACAAATACAATCAAAATAAAAATCCGATTGGTGATAATTTAGTTTCAGAAGTAAAAAAAAAAAGAAAACACTTTCCTCTGCTTGCGCCCATACTTAGCCTGAGGATTCAGTTATATTTATAAATTTGAATATCGAGGTTTGATTAATAAAAATTAAGGACAGGTACTGTACTTCACGTTGAACTAAAGGCATTTAATTTAGAAAAGTACTGCCGATTATATGTGTATGGCGCCTTCATAAAGTAATAATGCAAAACGGGTGGTGTATACATTTTGCATCTTTAAGATGTCACGGCGTTCAGTTTTTCTAAGTGTGACTATAGCTCAACAGCTTTCAGCTTAAAAACATTTGTTACTGCATGATCATATCTTAACATATTCTATGTCATCAAACATGTCAAGTTGTGAAATAGCTATTTTTTAAAGTATAGTTTTATAGGTAAAATTATAAGATAAAAGAATTGTTTTGAAGTAAAAATAGATTATTTCTTGGTTAGCATTTTAAGTTTTATTGTATACTAAATGTAAATTAAAAGCGGCTAGCAATACTTAAAATATATATTTACACTAATGCTGAATGTACATAAAAAACGGAAAATATACGCAGAAGTTGGAAAGTGCCATTTTGTGTATATAATGCCTGAATCTAAATACAGTTTAATTACGTGTAAATACTAAATGAAATGTTGAAAAACGTTTTCATTTACATCCCGCGAGCAGAGCTACTAAAAATAAGTGGACTATGTGGCGTCTTCAAAATGAAATTATACTAAATTGATGGTGTATCCATATTGCTTGTTGGCAATTTCACGGCGTTCAGTTATTTTTATGATTCTGTCGCTACGTGTGAGAAGGTTTTCAGAGAGGGTGTGACGAGAGGGATATGACGACCTTTTATAGCATGCAGGTGATATATAATGCCTTATATGTAAAGGCAGTTTATGTGTAAATACATATAAAATGTTGCAAGAAGTTTTTCATTTACATCCACAGCGAACAGAGCCACTGAAAATAAGCGGACTATGCCGCACCTTAAAAAATTAAATTATACTGAATTGATGGTGTAATCATATTGCGTTTTGGTGATATCACGGTGTTCGGTTGTTTTACACATAGTGTTGAACGGGTTACGATCCTTCGTGACGTCATTCTGCTGTTATGACCACCTATCACAACATTCCGGTTCCGGTGTCGCGGCCAGTATAGAAAACAAATCTGAGTTTAATAATAAAAGCGAATAAAACAAGTAAAATTCAAGAAATCAAAAGTTCGAATGAGGACCCTACAGACTAGAGATGGGGTACTCGACTAGTGGTGTTATCGACTAGTTGGTCATCTAGTCGACTAGTCGATTATTTTGACTAATCGATGTTTCTAGTCGATTATTTTAACTAGTCGATATTTGATCGTTTTAACCGACTAGTCGGTAACCACACCAAATAGGTACTGGTATTTTACCGGGTTTTGCTCGTTCGACTAGTGTCAACGACTAGACTAGTCGATGTGCGAAAGTAATCGACTAGTCACCAGTCTATAACGAAAAGTAGTCGATATTCCCAACGCTACTATAGACAAAATGTCTGTCGCGTTTGCGAAAAGCAGGTTCTCGACGTCAGGGGCGGTTTGCTTTCGCTCACTGGAACATGACGGAGTGGCGCGGTTCCACCTGTGCACGGTGCGCGGCGCCGGCGAGGACAAGGTCTCGAGCCGCGATTGGTCCGCGGCGCGGGGGGCGGGGCCTGTCAAGGTCCGCGGATCCGCCAAGGTTACCAACCCAATTACCTCGGAGCCGCCTCACCGCTGCCGGTCGTCGGTTTATATCGCTCGTAAACCCATCGAGTTTTCCGAACTGAAAGAAATAATTTATGATTTGCTAGAGGTGAGGTCACCCCTGTGTTTGTGGGATCAGATGGCGCAAGTGACCGAAGGTTCCGCTACCTCCCGACTCCATCAGGCATTAGGCACATAGATAACCCCCCCCCCCCAAATACATATATATACTACAGGGAATCATTGGTTGATTATTTCTTCGACTAGAATACTTCTGTTTAGTGAATATAATGCGAGACAAACTGGGTCTCCTGGTAAACACTGTACAAAGTGTACTTAACATGGTATTGGCCGATGATCTATCGTATTATTTATCGAGTACCCTTCAAACCCGATTTGTTCCAGTGTCATTGACATACTTTATACAACAATAAAAGCGCGTAAGTTCCACTAAGTTTTACACTAGTTGCGGGAGTTTTTTGCTTTATCTGCAAATACAAAAACTTTTTCTGTCTTCCTCTTTTTGACACAATATTCCACTAAATTTTGGTTTCCGCGGAGTGATGGTAAAGAATAATGAAAGTTGACAACTGAAAGTGGAAGACTTATTGCTGCGCGCTTTGCTCAAGAAACGTGTAGAAAACTAGTGGATAACTGTTCCATGTCATTATACAGGGTGTTTTTTTAAACGCAACCCATTTTTA
Organism: Flexamia atlantica; assembly: GCA_035578135.1. Taxonomy (NCBI): domain Eukaryota; kingdom Metazoa; phylum Arthropoda; class Insecta; order Hemiptera; family Cicadellidae; genus Flexamia; species Flexamia atlantica. The sequence goes on from JAQJVK010000005.1 coordinate 19,608,228, forward strand.
AGATGAATAATGCATATTATGAATATGAAAATGAGTATTGTTTTGGTAATCTTAACATTTTATGCAACCTATTATTTAAGTTTAATTAAGTTTAGTTTACATTATGTGTTAAAACAATCCGCCATGTGGCATTTGAATAAAGTTGTGCTCTCTCCATGAAATTCCCGAACACGTGTTGCAAGGCGCCTCTTTGAATTTCTTGCATTATATTTGTTATGTTTGTTTTGAGGTGCTGAATGTTCTGTGAATTGTTTTTGTAGGCCTTACTTTTTATAAATCCCCAAAGAAAATAATATAGTGGCGTCAAATCCGGGGATCTTGGGGAGTAATAATTTTTCACTGATAAAATAAAGTTTTGGGTTGAGTTAAAAAAATCACCCTGTACAACTGCCTAAAGATTTCGTGATAATTCTTGTTGCTGTAAAAGAGTAAATTTCAGTTTTCTATAAACGAAATCTCCCTCTTATTGACTCGTATTGATAATTTGAGAAGAGCTACTTTTGTTAGACCACTTTTAGCTTTATAAAAACAACTTTTGTAATTAAGTTGTATAATCTACTCGAACCACCCAAAAAGTCAACAAACACCACACCACACATTGAAATCTGAAAACAACGAGGAAATATACCATTCTTAATTCACTGTGAAGAACGTACACACTAACCCATTTTGAAGCAACGATCTAGGATTACTTCCCGGGCAGGGATCGTTTATTAGTGTGGGATGAGGGATGGGGCTGCTGACCCACTGATTGGCCATTGTGGCCGAGTGGGCGGCTGGGGGAAAGGGGTCGGAATGTGGCCCTAATCTCACAGGCCACAAAAAAGGGGCGCAGGTGACCGCCGGCCGCTCCTGGGAACCTCACAACACGGGACGCCACGTTTCTGGAAACACGGCGAGATTTCCGTTCCCAGAAGCTCCACTTGTAAAAGGGAGGTTGTTTACAAACAACCTTGGCAAATGCAGACGCCAGTGACACCTAAAATTCTAGATGATACTTTTGGGAACTAATCAGTTAGTTAAATACCTTTTAGTTTTTTCAAACTACTATTGTAATGATAATGTAAATCCCAAATAGCCGTTGTAAGAGCCGTAAAGGACCGTTGTTATAAGTTTTGTCTGTTGTAGGACGTGATTGGTATTGCAAAACTGACAAGGACGGTAGCGTGTCCTGTAATCCAGCTACTTCGAGGTCACGAATTGTGGATAGTTATGAGCGAGGGCTTGTGCACGCGGTGTTCCATAGTGGGGACACCCCACTATGGAACACCGCTACCCCACTATAGTTCGTCCGGACTATTGAGTACTCGAACATGGGGCCGCCCTCATAATTAGACCAGTTCGTAATATAAATTGTAAACCGAGGCGAAATTATTGTGGTTCGGATCCCACATTGTGCTTCGGGTCACTTAGTTGCCATTGGCTATTGGGCTATTAATTAACAGTCCTGTCTAAGGAACATGTCGGCCTTAGTCAGTAACAAGACTACAAGATCGCGCCACAAATCATCTTACACTCATCTTTCACTCATATTCCGGTTAAAATACGCAGCCAGTGCTGCGTCCCGGTCTTAAAAAATGTACGGTATTAAGGTAGAGAGTGCTGTAATAGAGAAGTAAAAAACTATCTTAAAAACCAAATTAAGTTCACTAGATTGTCCTTGAGAGAATCCATTCGATAGTACCTTCTTCTACTTTTGAAAGATATGTTTTTGGTGAGGTATAATTTATTTAATTTTGTTGTTGGGATTCTCTCACCTATTTTTATCCCAGGAATCTCGTTCAGTGCAGTCAAAACACACGTAGACACACAAAACACAAACACACAAACACGAACGATGTCCCGGGATTACTCCTACGTTTCGCGGAACCGATAAAAACGTCCCGCTTCGTCAGGGAGCTGACGCGGTCGCCGGAATTGTACCCCCCGGATTTGTACCCCCCACAAAAAATGCCTACGTCATTTTGACGTCACAGGACGGGGGGTACAAATCCGGCCGCGAACTTTTAGGACGAATAAATTATTACGTATTTTGATCAACTGATATCTCACGGTTGGCTGAACAGTTGCATAATTGATATAAATCCAATTAAACATGGCTTCTTAAGTCCAACCCCGGATTTGTACCCCCCGGATTTGTACCCCCCGTGGCCAAATCTTAAAGTCCTACCCCGGATTTGTACCCCCCGGATTTGTACCCCCCGTGGTCAGATTCTTAAGTCTGACCCCGGATTTGTACCCCCCGTGGCCAAATCCTCAAGGCCTACCCCGGATTTGTACCCCCCGGATTTGTACCCCCCGTGCTCAATTCCATTTTGACGTCCATGGAAATATACCGCAACGAAATATATAATATAAGTCAACAGCTGTTCGTTAAATTATTACCTAATATTATTCTACGAATATGTCTTATTCTACGAGAATCTTACGTTGCATGGGTGACGTATGACTTTTATTCAAGTATTTTTGCAAGTAATTAAACATTTAACGCAAGCCAAGTAAAAAACGTCGCTTTTTGGTTTCGTTTTTAAAGTATTGTAAATAAAACTAAAGTTTTTAACAGATGAATTGAAAAAGAAGTTCAACCTCAGGTGTTTAACGATCAATCTGGAATGTAATTGAACTCTACGTAGAAGGGCGGAAATACATTACAGTTTTCTTGCCGTATGAGGGTTTCCCGGGAGGCAGGAGGTCAACAAACATTTTCAAATGCCCTCGGCATGCCTCGGCATTCCTAAGTGGACCTGATGGAATGTACCGTTCCTCCCTCTGTAAGTACAATTGATGGGTTTTGGACGTTAACATATTTATTTTTGGGTATTCTGTACTTGGAGTATTTGATAAAAACTGATCAGAGATCAATGCAGTGTTGTCCGTTATAACATATTCTAAAATAATATATATACCGGAGGTTGGCGTCTTGACTACTGATTTAAATGATTAACGAATGCATTCAATATGAATATCATAAAATCAAAATCAGCTTTATTTCTGTAATCTACAGTATATTTGTCAAATACCACTGACCTATCATCACACAGCCCAAACTACTCGACCTAGAACCTTGAAACCTTGCATGAACGTTCCTCTCAGGGCATAAGCACCCACTAAGAACGGATTTTTAAAAATTCCCTCAGGGCTACGCCTTATGATACATCAAAGTTTAAATGTTAACGTATAGGGAAGCTCATGTAGTTGTCATGGCAACCTTAAAATTAAATCTGAAATCCAAGGAAGTTTTTCTGTTTTTCAACGGGTAACACCGTGTTGATCAGCTAGTTATTTATATAGAAGTATCAGTCACAGCACATATTATTTACAAATAAATTAAATATTTACAAAATAAATGCAAGGTGAACTAAGCCTTGCTCGGTATTATTTTATGTTTACAATTTAATCCAAGTACTACAAATAAAAAAAATTCGAAAATATTCATGAATAATAAATGCAATTGTTATTACTCCAAGTAATTTTCATCTCTCACGCTGAATTTTTCCTAGATGACTGTAATTTGCAAATAGCTGTTATGATGACTTTATTTGTTTAAACTTTCCTTGTTTAGTTCGTTGCCATCATGGCAACTCGTAAGGCCAATGTTAAACTTTACAATTTCAAAATTTTATTACGTTTTACTACATTTTATTACGTTATTAGATTTTCTCTGCTACGTAATCTGTAGATAACACGTTTTTGAGTCACATGTACATTTTATCTATTAATTGAACAAATTTCAAAATTTTGTCTTCGCAGTTCTCTGATAAATATTAATAAGAAAACCATAACCAAGAGTAATAATCATACAATTTCAGGTAAAAGAGTAATTTCAGTTTAAGCCAAGCACAGTTCAAGAGAAATAACATTTTTCTTAAGGGACTTAAACCTAATATGGCGGGTAGTACAGCAGGCTCTTAACGGCTTATTAAGTAAGGAATGAAAGCAATAGGCCTACCCTTAAATTTTATTATTGATTCAGGAACATAACTATCAATATATTTCCCGACTTATTTCTTCCTGAAAATTAGCTCATAAGTCTCATGAGAACTTTGCGTCTAAATTTGAACTATTATAGATCACTTAAAAGCGTGAAATACTTTTCCGCGAGAAAAGGATTTTCAACTCCATTGTACCCAGGAACAAATTGTGGTTAAGTTATTTACTAATCCGAAGAACACGTGTCAATCAAATAAAGCAAACTCTTTCCATTGAAAACGTCCAAAACCCATTACTTGCACATACAGAGGGAGGAACGGTACATTCCATCAGGTCCACTTAGGAATTCTGAGGGCATTTGAAAATATTTGTTGAACACCTGCCTCCCGGGAAACCCCTACACGGCGCGAAAACTGTTATGTGCGTTGAAAGTCATTAACTATTACGAAGAACATGCGTCAATCAAAGGAAGTAAACTGTTTCCAGTAAAAACTTCCAAAACCCATAAATTGCACTTACAGAGGGAGGAGCGGTACATTCCATCAGGTCCACTTAGGAATGCCGAGGCATGCCGAGGGCATATGAAAATGTTTGTTGACCTCCTGCCTCCCGGGAAACCCTCATACGGCAAGAAAACTGTAATGTACTTCCGCCCTTCTACGTAGAGTTCAATTACATACCAGATTGATCGTTAAACACCTGAGGTTGAACTTCTTTTCCAATTCATCTGTTAAAAATGTTAATTGTACAATACTTATTCTAAAAACGAAACCAAAAAGCGACGTTTTTTACTTGGCTTTCGTTAAATGTTTAATTCATTGCAAAAATACTTGAATAAAAATCATACGTCACCCATTATTTTCGTAGAATAAGACATATTCGTAGAATAATATTAGGTAATAATTTTACGAACAGCAGTTGATTTACGACAGCTAATTAAAAAAGTCAACAACATCAATGAATATTGACCCGGTATATTTCCATGGTCGGTCAAAATGGATTTGAGCACGGGGGTACAAATCCGGGGGGTACAAATCCGGGGTAGGCCTTGAGGATTTGGCCACGGGGGGTACAAATCCGGGGGGTACAAATCCGGGGTAGGACTTAAGAATCTGACCACGGGGGGTACAAATCCGGGGGGTACAAATCCGGGGTAGGACTTTAAGATTTGGCCACGGGGGGTACAAATCCGGGGGGTACAAATCCGGGGGGTACAATTCCGGGGTCAGTCTTAAAGAAAATAATTTAATTTCAAACCAATTACGTGTTGATGATTTAATAAAGTAATGGGGGGTACATTTCCAGTCGCGGGCTGTTTCTCGAGCGATTTAGGCCCCGCCTCCTGTGACGTCAAAATGACGTAGCATTTTTTGTGGGGGGTACAAATCCGGGGGGTACAAATCCGCTACCCCTTCGAACGCGCCTCGCGTATTCGCGTCGAACACCGAAACACACCAACTTGTTTGTGTGTTTGTGTTTTGTGTGTCTACGTGTGTTTTGACTGCACTGAACGAGGTTCCTGGGATAAAAATAGGTGAGAGAGTACCTTCTTCGCCCAACACTCTTCAAGTATATAAATAAACGTTATATTCAATAATGTAGGGTTTTTATAGCTTCGCGACTAAATTATGCGCTTAAGATAAAAGTGAACATGTATCGAATGCAAATCTTAATTAGTAACCGCTCAGTTCCCCTCTGTACAGGAAATGCAATAAGGAATGCATTGGAGGGGGGGGAGAGGGGTGCAGAGATTAGATAGGTCCAGGGGCCCAGCGGGGACTAACACAGAGATCCACTCCGAGGCGGAGGCAGATAAAGGTAATGAATGAATCAGAGGTGACAGGCTAGAACTAGACCAGGGTCTTGGAAAAATATCTTTTATATTCTTTAAGGGGCGCACGAGACGAATTAGATGATTTGTCGAAGTGCAGCGAACCTTTAAAATAAGGTATAACCGTCTACCTTGTTAATATTCTTATTCAAATTAGCGCTACGCATATACAGGATGCAGCATTTCCCTCAGCCAATGAAAATAAAAGAATCTCCCGAGCAAAGCCGGGGTCATGAGCTAGTATTTTAAATAAAGGGAAAGGACCTTATTTCAAACTGAGGATATTAATACTGTAACTATTACGTTTTCTAAGTAACCAAATAATATAACACTAGCAATCTCCAGCCTTAGTTTAAGATAGTTCCAATGGTTTCCAACAGAGTGCAGCACTTCCTAAACCAATAAAAAATAATTTCCGGAGCAAACCCGGGATTTTAAAGTAGTATTTTGAATAAAGGGAAAGAAATTATTTCAAATTGAGGATATTAATACCTATTTTTACAGTTTCTAGGTAACTAAATAGCTTTACACTGAAATCAATTTCTAGCCAAGATAAGTTGTTACTCTGAAGGAAAATTATAAGTTATTAACTTGTTATAGGAAAATTCGCAAAAAAATAGGCCCATACAGATAGACTTGGTTGAGTGGGTTAAGTGTTGACTTGAGTAAAAACAGAAGAAGGATTAAAGAGTTCTTGTGTGCAATATACTTAATAAAATTAAGGAAGTATCTCTAATTGGGAAAGCAATAAAATAAGGATTCATTGACTAAGTGCATCTGCATGTATAAACTACTATTACTTTGATAACGTTAATCACAAGTTTTAGTTATAGCTAGGGACATAATTGCATACGTAGCTACTAAATCAGGCTGTATATTCTGCAATTGGACATAGAAAATGTACAGGGGAATAAAGAAAAAAGGTAACAAAAATGTTACAACAAATTATATTGGTCTCAGGATATTATGAGTCTTGATAAAATCGTGATCAAGAAAATTGTGATAAATAAAGTCTTCAGACATAACCCCCTCATACACTTGCTCTGTTCCCGACGGATGCACCTGCCCTCATACACTTGCTCTGTTACCGACGGATGCACGAGAAGTTGATAAAATAATCATGAATTTAAAAAACTCAAATTCCTCTGGTTATGATGGTATATCTCACAAAATTGTCCGACACTGTGCCGATTACATTTGTAAGCCTCTTGCAGATGTTATAAATACTTCTTTGTCAGAGGGCTTATTTCCATATGTTCTAAAACAAACAATAATTTGCCCTATTTTCAAATCTGGAAACCCTAACCTACCAGAAAATTGGCGACCAATTGCAAATATTTCAACTATTTCAAAAATATACGAGCATGTTTTCGCAAAAAGGCTTCTACATTTTTTATTCCAAAATAATCTTTTGTGTAAAGAACAATTCGGATTTGTTAAAGGGAAAGGCACCACTGATGCTACAGTTGACTTCGTCACAAAAGTAATCAGCGCGTTAAATGAGAAAAATAAAGCAGTAAGGGTGTTTTTAGATTTTCAAAAAGCATACGATTGCTTGGATCACAGCGGCTTTTTGAGAGACTTTATAATCTTGGAGTTCGAGGCTTGTCTCTTGACTGGATTAAGTCCTATCTGCTACATAGGACTCAAAGTGTAAAAATTAGTGGTGATGTTAAATCTAATAGTTTAGAGGTTAATTTTGGAATACCGCAGGGTTCAGTTTTGGGGCCTATATTGATTATTTTATACACAAATAGTATAGCAAAAACTTTTAAAAATTTAAATATAACTATGTATGCTGACGATGTGGCCTTGTTGTTTAAAGATAAATCGTTGGATGATCTTGAAATTGACAGCTTTCTAAAATTAATAAACCTTTATCAATATTTTAATTACAATAACTTACATGTAAATCCAGACAAATCAAGTTATGTAAACTTTTCAAAATTTAACCATCTTGAACTTACTCCCACCACATACATGAATGATTTTGAGTTACCTTTGGTAAGGGAGGTTAAATATTTGGGAGTACCTTTTGATGAATCTTTTTCTTGGACACCTCACATTAGCGCGCTGTGTTCTAAGCTATCGTCTCAATTGTTTCTATTGAATAGATTTGCGAAATATCAAAATTTATTTCTCATGAGATTAATATATTTTTCATTAATAGGTACGGTATTATTCTATGGGGGTCTACGTCCCAATCAAATTTTTTACGCGTCTTTAGATTACAAAAAAGAGCCATGCGCATCATGACTGGGGTTTGCAGGAGAACATCATGCCGGAATATTTTTAAAAATCTAGAAATTTTAACATTACCTTCAATTTATATTTTTGAAATTTTACTATATTACAAGTTTAAATCGACATCGGCACTGACAGGCGCGGACATCCATAATTATAATACTAGGTACAGGCACCATCATAGACAAACTCCCCATAGATTAGAATTAGCCGCTACGCTACCAAAAAATATCGGACCCAAATTATTAAGTAAACTACCAGAAAACATTAAATCAGTGAACTCCGAATCAAAATTCAAAGTAATATTAAAGAAATACCTTTTGGAGCGTGCGTGTTACTCGGTGGATGAATTTTTTCTATAATCTGAATTACTCACAACGAAGAAAAGCTGTTTGAACTGTAATTAGCCTATATGTATTATAATTAAGTATGGAAACAAATTTAGTTTTATGTTATGATGTTAGTTCTGAAGTTTGTAATACAATTTGTATTGTCTAACTACAATAAAAGATTTTGATTTTGATTTGATTCGATAACTTAAATTCTGCGCAGGTTATGCCACTGGCGACATGAAAATACGACAACTCGGAATTAAATACAAAATGTGGTTCTCAATTTGTAGGGACCCTTACATTTCTCTGTACCACTGTGAATTTTGAATCATTGGAATAGCGAGCGATAAAGTTTTAAGACACTCGCTCAGCGTTAATTCCCCATGAACTAACTCGGGATTACGTTGGTTTCAATCTTAAGAGACCTTGGTGTTCCGCTATACAGTTGGATGAACTCGCTCGTGTACACCACAGGTTCACCGGTAGCCACTGCCACTGTGCTCGCTGCTGGCGCGGCCTTGGACTGCGGTGGGAACCTCGACCAATTACCTCCACAACCGCTTCATTTGCGACCGCGTTAAAAACTCGTAAGACTTTCCGGCGGGCGATACTTGCGACCGAGGCCTTCCCCTTGGCCGCTACACGTGCCGGCCGGAGGATACATTACCCTCCACCGACCGCGTGTCCGGCGGACGTACAAACGTTCTGGAGAGTTCAAGGTCGAGTGTGTGGTACTAAATTTGAAATATAGCGTTTAATTAGAACCTTCTTTGAGAATTTTCGCAGTGAGAGGCAGACAAACAATAGGTGTATGATATGGCGTTGGAGATGATAAAAACAAAGACGGGTTTAGAGGTTGTGCGGTAGTTAAATGTAATAGTGGAAGTAGGATTGGTTTTGAGGTTTTTGCTGTTAATGGTGGATGGAATAATGATGAAAATACGTTTTACCCTCGACTATAAATACAGAAGGAGACTTTAATTGCCATATTAAAAATTCTACCGGTTTTAAAGCTAACGTAACTTTAAAGAAGGCGTATTTAGAGTACTCTTCAACAGGCTACTGCTGTTAACTAGTAATTATGCTTTCAACTGGAGTTATTTGGGCGTTTTTGCATTCAGGAAGCATACATGAGCATTGTCTGTATACAAAGACAATGGTCTGACTTTCTCACATGAGAATGTATCAATTTCAACTTGTAAGATTCAATGTAAGACAAATTTCAACACTTTATCCAAAGGAATACAACAACTTTTTTCCCAGATTTTAACTTTTCTTAAGTGATTGCTTGCTTAACAACATGCTGTAGTGTTCTCATTATTCCGATTGATGCAAGATGGTTTTTCTTCTATTCACCTTCAGATTGACGACAGAGGCGTTTAGTTGAATTTATATCACTTTTTATTTTGTGTAAACGGAAGTGGTATTATTCACATTATGGGGTAAACAATACGAAACTTAGGCTTACCATCAATGCATGACACATTTGGTTACCGTTAATTTATTGCCTCATTTATCAACGGCTTAAAAATCAAACAATGCGGTTTTTCTTATTGGATCCAAACTGGTAATCTTTGATTAGGATCGAGCACGTTACCATCATAATATATCACCGATCAATCATGCAAAGGAGTCAAAAGAGTTATTCAAGTATATGCTGTTACACAATCAGATCTGTATACGAAGTATGTATACTTCATCTGTGGCTGTTATTTCAGCCATAGTAGGCTCTAACGCCTACCACGAATAACTTTACAGCCATGAAATAACAAAACATTTCTCTAACTCGTCAATACAGCAATAAATTTCACCCTAATTAACAGGCCATTATGGGATGTGAAAGTCGTAGAAAGTCGAAGTGTATTCAGCGATCGGTTCCGGGCCCGAAGAGCGCCAACTTGCAAGAAGCGCTATTGTAAATGAACCTCGGCCGCTTCTCGTTCGCCAAATTTACAACCGCACGTTAAGAAGTCCGAGTCAAAACATTGTGACAAGTTGACGACGCTTTAAATCACTAACCCCCACCCCTACCCACACAGACCCGAAGCCGACAAAAAGGGACGGTTTTCTCTTTTATGGCCCGAGAAGATTCCGCTGACCCAGATAGTATCGTCATATTCTGTCGATAAAATATCCGGGGAAACCCTTTCTTTTATTGGCTGGGGGCAAAAACAATCGCACGTTTACTGGACCCGGCAGTAAAGCGGGTGCCGTAACTAACCCCGCCCACTGGGGGCGACACTAACACAGGGAGGTGAAGTGCGCTGAAATATCCGGCATGTTCGGCCGTCAAAGTAATTAATTCTACATGTATTTTTTTATCACACGCCGCGCCGGTTCTTTGAAATCGGCGTATGATATTTGCTCGTTCATCATAATAATGATATTTGTTATTTTGATTATATGTCGTAGCCACATGCTGTAATTGGGCACTTCATGAAGTGCCCAGCGCTAACCGGGCACTTCATGAAGTGCCCAGCTCGCCTGGGCACATAGTGTAATTGAATGGTTTCATTAGAAATTACAGTATGTGACCAACAAAACTGGGCACTTCATGAAGTGCCCAACACTCGTTGGGCACATGCTGTAATTATTTCTTTTACACTATGTGTCCAGTTCAGATGCTGGACACTTGATGTAAACACGTAAAACTGCTGTTTACGTTGCTGTTGGTAATATCCGATGTATTATTTTCAATATACAAAATACAATTACTTTAAATAATTTTGTAAAACATTAAGAATAAGATTGTCTTCCACTAAACCAGACAATAATTCTTGCCTGTATGTTTTATCGTGGTTTCCTCTTCTATGTTTTCTGAATTATTCTGGCTACACATATAACTATAAAACTTATTATTATTTAAACAACAAACGGTTGTTTAAATAATAATATTAATAGTGATACGTGGCCAAAATAAACACAAACCAAACAATTCAGTTGCGATTTAAATGTTGTATGCTTTAATAAAATAAAATACATGAAACACTTTACCTATTACATTTATATGTAACGCAACACATAAATATTAACATTAACCTATTTTGTCATGTTTTAATTTTTTAACTTCTTACTGAGTCACCCTTTATAAACTTATAATAGATTAAAATATAGCATGGTAAAACAAATTTTTAAAAGGAGTAATAAGAGTCTTTGAAAAATAATAAAAATAAGTCTTTAGTTTCTTATTGTTATAGAAATTGAAAACATTTAATTTATATAAAATTTTAATATTTCGTTTTTTTTGTAATTTTATTAACATTGACGACAATTTAGGTTGAAGTTTTCCTTTTATGTCAGTATGAATGAATTAACATAACATCATTACATCAAGCCTTTTCTATGTAATTATTTTTATTTGTTTATAGAATATTAAAAAACGTGTGTCCTGTTTACTTGACAGCTTTTCAAAAATATGCCTTTTATTATATTCGTACAGACATCAGTAGCTTAAAAATCTAAGATTATTTTATTAACTCAAATATTTGGAAATTCATATGAAGCATTGTCTAAAGAGTTAACCAATGAATGTTAAACGTTATTCAAAAGTAAGTGGTTACTAGAAAATTCTAGCGGTTCGGTTTTTAATCATTATTAATTTTTTTTACTGCGCATTGCCTATAATTTAGAATAGAATATCTTTATTTGTCTTTATTCACAAGTACATTGTGTAATGGACATCGTCTGAACAAATAGATTATTATTATATGCAATAATATAATACTATAATATAATATTTTATTCTACTGTTTGATGTTATAACTATTTGAAACCGACAATATTTGTATTAAACTTTAAACCAATTATAAGTGTTTGTTTTATCCTAGATTAAGATTGTTCACTGTTTATTTTAGTCTGAACTCAACTCATACACCAACAAATTCATTGTCTAAATATAACGTAGACTAATTATATTTTCGAAAGGCTCATGTAACTAAAACCGATGTTAAAATATTTTGATTTGAATAATTAAATATAAATAAATAATAAATATTAAAAGGTTTAATAGCAAACAGTAACTTTGGCTACTTTAACACGGTCATTGGGATTTAATGTTAACATTAGGATTGGTTTTAACAGATTTAAAATCGACTGCCCAACATGCCTCAATAGTTACACCATGTGTCCAAGGAGCGTTGGGCACTTCATGAAGTGTCCAGTTTCGTTGGGCAGATGCTGTAATTTTGATCGAAATAATCGAGTTACACTATGTGCCCAGGCGCGCTGGGCACTTCATGAAGTGCCCGGACTGCGTTGGGCTCTTCATGAAGTGCCCAATTACAGCAAGTGGCTATACATTATATAATATGGTTTAATATTAAAAACACAACCCGACAGGATTAAGACAATATTTACTAAATTTTCAGTGGCAACCTGAATCTAGAATTCTCTCTTTACAACAATTTTAATTTAAGCGAAAATGATCACACGGTTTACGGTGGTTCACAGTTGTACTTTATTAGAAGTTATTTGAATTCAATCTCTACAGGTTAACAATAAACAAGCTATCTAAAGATATAGGACATTTCGTTACTAGTCCGGAAAGTGGATGTTACCGGTACGGGATAGTGTTTCAATTATACGAGGCGTAGCCGAGTGACTGAATTCTTTCGAGCACCTGTACATCACTTTCGGACGAGTCACGAACGGTACTTTTCGTCATACCATCTTTTATTTAGTATTTAAAACTTGTCAGTACGTTCAAAAATTTGAGGTTATATTAATGTTATCAATTGTTACATTTCTGTTTACTAACAAAACATATCAATTTACGACAGAGGCGTTTAGGTGAATTTATCTCACTTTGTATTTTGTGTAAACGGAAGTGGTATAACTTAAATACCGAGCAACTTATGAGCTGCCCGGCTATAAAGTAATGGTATATCACCGAGGACACAAATACCTGAATTTGTTTTTTATTCATTTTCTTTTTTTAATATAGAATTAGGCAGATTTGAATTAACCATGTTTATATTTGTATGTTTGTAAACTACGCTTATTACTAATAGTACGTTTTCCAGTTTTTACATTACAGTTTACACAACCCACCTGGTAACGGTTAGTTTCTATCACAGCTGAGAGTATTTGAAACAATAATTAACGCGATGGTACGATGAAAAAGAGTATACATGCAGTCAATAAATAAATAAATAAATTTTAAAACAATTTAAAGGTAAAAGATATTTAGTCCAAAAATAAGTAATAAGTTTATGATTTAAAACGGAGGTGGTTATGGGGAGGATTAAAAATTGAAATACATGTTTTTAACATTCTGCAGGATGTCAGCCGTTTTTGTTTTCTGAACAGAGCGAAAATCGCATTTCTTGTAAGTACTAATACAAAAACGTCAGCTGAGATACGTTTTGGAGTGCTAACCTTAACAATTGTTATTTTTTAATTAATTTACGTCAGCTAAAATCATGGTGTAAAGAAAAAAGAAAGGTGTGAGCAGGGTCAGCTGGTATGACGTAGTTGGGCTCGAGAAACTAGCAGACCTAGCGGTTTGACAGCAGAACTAAAACCGTACACAAAATATTTTAACTGAGTTGTATTAACTGGTTTGTATTGTAGTCGTCGTAAGCGCTAGTTGCGTGAGCCCAACTACGACACATCAGCTGACCCACATCAACTGACGACACACACCTTTCTTTTTCCTTACACCATGAGCTAAAATCGCCGTTTGCAAGGTGTTGTTTGTAAACAACAGAAATGTAAACATCGTAACGTTCTAACCTCAAAAATCACCAGGGCAAGAATTTCAACGATTTAAGCTTATTTCCGCAGAATGATATTAAACGTTGTTCATCACACGAAGCAAAAGTTTCTTTTTGGGTGCTAAGTCGGTTGCGCCCCAAGAGCCTCTTTAGCTCCTTGGGATGAAAACTACTATTTATTGTCATAAGTGCAAATTGACTTTAAAACAATATGGTTGTCGGTAAAATATTACATTATCATTAGCTCTATATGAGACGAATGTGACCTACATATCGGCTCCCTCAAAGCTCAAGGTCGAGTCCGGTTGACCGGAAGCACATGTTGGACGCGGACTTCCGGTGCCCACCCCCGGCTGATGGCAGCGACACGCGTTTGGCGCGTCCTTATTGTTTTCATTATGTCAAGGTCATTGCATAATACGAGTTGAACATGTGCATCCTGCCATCCTGTCCGGCCTCAATAGAGTGATAACAATCGAACATAGCCTTTGCTTCTACTTTAGTTATTTATAGGCAATGAAACTGAATATAGTTTGCATATATATGTTATTCGAAAACAGTTTTTATATTTTGTTTCTTTATAAATTAGTCATATGTTGTAAGATTAATATACCGTATGTAAAAACGTCAAGGTTAATAATAAAATGTAGTTTCATGAGAACACAGTTGTTTTTAATTTGTGTAAACCAAGAAATCTGTACATAGTGCGAACTTTGGTCATCTATGAATAGAATAGAATAGAATAGAATATGCTTTACTGCAGTAAAACAATTTTTACAGATTGTGTACCTAAGTAAATTACGTTTTACTTAGTTAAGGTATATAAATTTTTTATAGTATCATTTTAACAAAGTGAGCGTCGTAAGAAACCAAAAATTAGAGATTTTAAAACAAAGCTGTCGAAACTTATTCATAGTGACTAATTAACTGTTATATAGTTCACATTTAGGTTTTATAAAACCGGCTGCAAAAATTATGGTGAAATGGTTCATAACCATAATGTTATTCCTCGTATCTTTTTATAGAGTGGATTCGAGATGCGTTTAGCCTCGATGTCTCGATGGTTGATGGAAATAGGCGGGACAGCGCTTGAGCGCTACCTGTGGGCGGGTGGCCGAACCAAGTCGAGGTAGTACTTAAAGACGCCGCTAGATGGCATTGAGTGCGCCATTACGCGCCGCGGAGCGGCAACTGATAACCTTCACGGCTGGGCGCGCAGATAAACAATTCAGAGACATTCAGACATGCGTGTATGCGGAGTAAACACTGAATTTACTTCCAAGCGGTTTATTCAACTCTAGGCTGCTATTTGGACGTATTTCCTGGGTTGAAATCAATGAATTCACTAATGATTTTATCACACAATGTTTTTCTCAAATAATGAGGTATTAAAGTGTAGTGTGGAACGAGTAAAAGTTTCACTGATATCACTGCCTCAAGATACTGAGCGAAATCAGCTATCAAAATTTGAAATATAAAAAAGCAACGCAATTGCTCCGGATAGAGAAAAATAATTAATATTTTAAATTAATTATTGAACATAAGATTTTTTTAAAACTGTAATTTATTTCGTTGTATAAAACTACAAAAAAGACTATATAAAAGTAAACTAGTCAGCAAAATCAACTGTAGTCATCAAGGAGGTTGCAAATTGCAAGTACAGTATAATGTAACTGGTAAATTGAGTAGATAAATCAAACAATATTAAGAGTTTTAATTGTTTGGTTGATAATGTTTTAAGTAAAACCACAGAGAAGGAACAAAACATAATTTATTTTTAGACTACAGTATTGTATCATGAAACTTAACTCGTTTTTTAGCACAGTAAATTCTACCTAGAGGTATCCATATTAAGAACACGGAAGAATGCATTCTGGTTATAATTTACAAATACTGTATCTTCATTTATAAGAGTTTTTAACTGTGCTCGACGACAGAGGCCTAGGGTAAAGTCGGCTTTTAAATCTGGCAACGCCGTAGCCCAGTGGCCTACTTAAGGCGGGCCAACCGAGGCCCCCTCCCCTCTCTGCTGTTACAAAATACTCTGGCCTATATCCCCCCCCCCCCCGCCTACATTACACACATGCCTGACAATTCACTTCACTCTTCTCACTAACTCACTCCGAGTCTCGTGAAGACTGGGAGCCGCGGCCACGTTGCCAGGAGCCCCCCGCACGGGGGAGGGAAGGGAGTTAATTCAAAATAAACAATATTAAAATACTCATTATTAATATTTGGTATCTTTTAAAATATATAAATAAATATTCGGAAATCATACTCATCCAGTTTTTTTATTATTTTTATTTATACATGCAGTCATTATGTCTCTATGTTACAATAAAATTATTAACTGGGAAATGGTAATTACTTTTTTTAAATACTGTAAACTCGTTATTTAATAGTTAACATAAACAACCTACAACTCTTCAGATTTTTGTACTAAGTTAAAACCAATCATGAAGATAAACCGCGTAATGAAGCACTACTGTGTTTCGCCGTTTCGCCTCATACAAGTTGGCGATTCGCACGTTTCCGGCTGTTTACAAGGGATACTAAGTACTAAGTTGTGTTTCAGAGGATTGTACATAGTTTCTGACATTACGCTGAAAGTGAATAACATTTACACCATACTGCTAATGCACCATTTATTACAATGGAAAACTTTTATCAGTGATCATAGCAAATAATGGTTTAATCGAGGAGGAATTTGATTCTGAATTATTCCACGATCTATCTCATCCAAGTAAAACTTCCTATGATCTCAACACCTGAGACCAGAGTCCGGACCGAGATCGGATAGAAGGAGCCGATCCACACAAACAAATAAACATTACAATCAAACGCCAGCTCTGACTTTTGTTTGAATTACTGAAATATCTGTGTTGACTTTCTCACCCTGAGTGATAGGAAAAATACTCTATTACTCATCCGATTTTTCAATCACCCGTCATATTTTTACTTTAATTTCTTCATATGTACAACTATATTTTTACAATTGGAGCGATAAATAAATCCGCAATTCTGATAGTCGGGAAACATAATCTTTCACCTTTAGCCTTGATTAATCAACTATATACTTTTTTATTCAAAGAACATACGATAATAAAGTTCAAATAGCACTACATTGTTTTCGGGAGGAGAAATGTATATAATCCGTGTCAAATCACGTGGCCCAGGCCGTCCATTAGACCACGTGACCCAAGCTTACAGACGGCCTCTGGGTCATGCATTTTTCAAACATGACATTATAAAAATTTAAGAATAGAGGATGTCTTTCAAATAAATGTAACTATGTAACGTGGTTTGTTTTTCTAAGTGAATCAAAATCTTAAAATAGCAAAGCGCCCATATAGATACAAAATATACAACGGAAACCATGTTTCTGCCGTTGTTGTAGAAGGGCCGTTTTTTGTTTCATTGTATACCCCATGCGGGTATGGGGGATTGATCGTCCAAAAATACGCAGAGGGGTCGAACACCGAGATAATATCGCACGGTCGTTGGAGTTGCTAGGACACCGGCCACAACACTGCGATCGCCATCGATGTATCGCGAACCGCCGGGACCATGCAGGGCAATGGGGGCGATATTTCCATTCATCCGATAATATCGCATCGGTTAACAAAGACTTGTTGAATTTTATTATGAAGTTGCTTTGTTAAAACGCAAAATTCATATATTTAATAACACTGAGGACTGCTAAACGTACTAACCTTCAAGCCCTAAATAAAATACTTATGATTTGATTAGATTAATAAAATCTTGAGGAAAATAACTTGAAAATAAAAAAGAAGAACTATACTAATTAAAATAACATGAATGAACCTGTTATTTCAACCTGCCATTTGTAGATAAAAACACTGACAATAATGTGATCCTCCGTTTTGAATGCACCTTGGTGCTATAGGCCCTATACTATTCAACGAAATCGTATCGCAAATACTTATGCGAAATGCGCTGCTAACTAATTTTATCAAGCACCGCCAATCACTAAAATATTGCTAAATGCACAATGTTACAGTTAGTACCGTTAGTGCAATTCAATAAGAAATGGGAAAACTAATAGCTTGATTTTCGCTAAAAGTTTTTTTTCTCAAGAGAATGTCTCCGTCAAATTCAACATGTTATACAAATAAACATTGCGTGATTTATGGCGAAGAGGGGAATATTGAATACAGTTTATTTTAGATAAATATGACTAAAAGCTTATGACCAATTTAGCGAATCGAACTAGTTTTTAACTTTAAAATGTTCAAAGTTATCAACGGTATTTCTACTTTTTAGAGACACTTTTGGCCGTTATAATGTAAAAAAATGAAGATATATCCTTGACAATATTCATGACCTTTGGACTTTTAATGAATGTGAACAATTTTTTTCTAATTTATTGGTGTCCTTTGGAGCCGAACAATCGCTGGGGATATTGAGTTGTGAAGCAAAAAGGAGGAGGCAGCTTCAAAGGACTTTATTGCCCTCCAATATTCTAATAAACGCTTGATTGCTTGTTTTCACCCATTTCTAACACCAAAGACAAATAACACATGTCACAAAACCAATTTGATTAAACAACTGTCAGTACATCGAAGATTTTTTAAATATTATATATTACATATTTTGTTATATGTTTTCTTGGAAAAATACCCTATAACGAGCTTCATTTTATCAGGCGCACGAAATTTCTCAGTTCCCTGTGGAGGTGATGAGAATTTTGTGTTAGCTGGATTATCGGATAAAGAAAACCGCCATAATTTAATTTTATTTGATAGTAATATAGACAAATTAGGCCTAATTATGCCAGTAAAATTAGATAAAAAAAGTCTCGTGCCTGGAAAAATTCTCGGAAAGCTGGAAATCGTTTTAATCTTTCCGTTTTACATTCAGGTAAATGAATTTTGGGCCATTTTTTTATTCTTTTGTAAATAAGTAAAAACCCGTTTATTCTAAGTAAAAATTTTGAATACAAGAATTGTTGAAGACAAAATCCTGCATTTATTGAGTACCTTCTTATAAAGATACTTTGAATAGTAATTAATTTATGGTAAGTTAAAATAAAGGGTTTTGGCGAATTTCTCTTTTAGGGAAAGAGATTTTACTGTAGGTCTCATGGTAAAACCTAAGCCCGAGACAATGATAATTTTTAGTTTTGAGGTCCTCAGAAGCAACAAACCCATACGTTCAAATCTCTGTAAGTATATATGTATCAATATAGATGTATATAAATATATATACTTATTTGTTTCCTCGATAACCCTCGTAAAAATGACCCGATCTTAATAAAACCTGACACAGACGTGTTAAGTAGTAATTATTCACACATGATTGAAAACCAGTCCGATCGGACCATCAGAAAGGGGGGTGAGGCGGGGTAAACGCAAAAAATGGGGTTTATTGAATGTTTCATGAAGAAAAATATAAATATTCTAATTTTGGTTTATTCAGTTGAATTCAGCTCGAAAAAAACAAATACTTTAGTATTTTGAATCATTGCTCTATGTCCGTTGGTTACCGAGATACTGAGAGTGGTAAACACAGTACGTTGTCCCAGCAAAGTTATCCTTATGGGAAATAAATAAAATTGTATATCTCAATTATTTCTGAACACATCTGAATAAAATTTGGTATGTGGCTTCATCTAGTTAAGATTTACTTGATTATAGCATAAAACCCACAAATTTTTAACGTAATAGATTAAACCTAGATAAAACCACATAACTAGTTTAATTAAGATGTATTGGGAGATAAGGAAGGAGTTCAATTTTATTGAGTTTCCATAAAGTTGACATTGGGAAGGTGAGTACACAGGTTTGCTGCCTCAAGAAAATAAACATTTGTGGGTTTTATGCTATAATCAAGTAGATCTTAACAACATGAAGCCACATACCAAATTTTATTCAGATATGTTCAGAAATAATTGAGATATACAATTTTATTTATTTCCCATAAGGTTAACTTTCGAGGCAACAAATAAATAAGTATATATATTTATTATATACATCTATATTGATACACACATACTTATATAGATTTGAACCTATAGGTTTTTTGGCTTCTGAGGGCCTCAAAACTAAGAGTTATCATGGTCTCGGGCTTAGGTTTTACCATGAGACCTACAGTAAAAGCTCTTTCCCTAAAAGAGAAATTCGCCAAAACCCTTTATTTAACTTACCATAAATCAATTACCATTCAAAGTATCTTTATCAGAGGGTGCTCAATAAATGCAGAATTTTGTCTTCTACAATTCTTGTATTTAAACATTTTATGTAGAATAAATGGTTTTTTACTTATTTACAAAAGAATAAAAAATAGCCCAAAACTCTGATATTTTTGTGATCCCAGGTCGAAAGCACGCTAGGAAAAATGGGACAAACTTTCAAAATTCATTTACCTTAATGTAAAACGGAGAAGATTAAAACGATTTCCAGCTTTCCGAGAATTTGTTCCAGGCTCGATCATATTTTTACTGGCCTAATTATGCAGTAAGTGCCTTTAGTTTATAAATGACAGGTGCATAAGTTGACTTGAATTTGGGATTATTTCTTAATGGATATTTTCTCTCAATTTTTGGATAAAAAGCAATGCACCTATAGTAAATGAGTAACATCATTGTTTTATTATACTGTAAATATAGGACAATAATTGATTTTGAAAGATTTATTGAAGCTATCAAAGCAGACTCTGAACAGTATTAAGCATAGTCGGGGGAGTCTTTCAACAATACTCTAATCAACTTGACCATGCCATTAATTGCACATCTTGCATTTTGAAAAGAGTCGAATGTATATTAAAAAACATACCAAGCACAAAAAAATTGTGTTGAGTATGAACAATTATAAAGGACATGTTTACAAACAAACCCACGCCATGCTATTTTAAGAGTCTATCACCACCGGCGAAGCTGCTTGACATTTCTGTTTTTAAACTTTAGCGCACGTGAAAATATAATTAATGTTGGGGTTGATTGAAATATCTCACAATTTTCCGGACGGTTGACTGTACAATTCAATGAGCCCAGTACAAGGTGGAAATCGGCCTTCGTCCCTTCATTTGGTTTAAAGTGTAAAATTATAACAGTGTAAAGTTATAAATTATAACTTACATTATACAGACATATACTGTATTTCCATTCCATTTAAGTGCACCCGCGGTTAGTATATTATCTATATAAGAAAATAATCTTTTCGCCCTGTGAGGATATTTAAACACAAGTTTGTCTTAACTCCACTCAAAGACTCAAAGGGAATTTGATTAATAACAATCTTACAGTGAAACTCGAGAGAATTCTTTGATTGGAAAAATATGTTATATTGACGGGCCAAAAATCGAGGAGGAATTATTATTTAGATTATAAGAATAAACAACTTAGTGAGTACAAGAAAATATACACCTATACAACAAAAAAATAATCAAAGAAGCAATATTTTTGGTAATAAATTATAATCACACAGTATAAAGGTTTTAAATTTTTTCACAACATATACGACGTAATCGCCTGGTTTAAAAACCAGCCGAAACCAGCTCTCTTCCGCAAAAGGGCTGACTTATTGGTCGCACATAATTATACATTATGCAATAGGTTCCAAAGACAGGATATTTACGATAATATGTTTTCATAGCTGAGTTTGCTTAAACCATGACAAAGAAGTTGTATCGTCGCTCAATGGCCTCAAAGTTTTGTTTTCAAGTGTGTCAGATAAATAATCAATGTTGTACAGGGCAAATTTCATTGTGCAGTGAGGTGAAAAATAGCGTTCGTACCTCATTATAGCCCTTTTGAAACTGATGTATTCTAAAATAATCAACTTGTATGAGTGACAAATATTACGTTACTATTAGATTATAAAAGCAAAATGAAAACTGGATTTCCTTATGATTTACATACCCGTTCCTTAAAGGCGTTATACACAAATTACCAGTTTAGACTAAACCCAATATATCATACTTCCGTAAACTTCCTGAACAGGAATTAATTGATTTATAAAATAAAACAATGTTTCGTGAAACTGTATTTAAAGCTCTGTTCGAAAATGGGTCATTATATAGTAACATTATCAAAATAAATAATAAGAAAATCCGCTGCAACTCTTTTTAAACTTATTTTAGAATAAAAGCAAAAGTGGACAAAAATGTTTAGTTAAAAATGTTGTTGCTCGACTTACATGAAGCTGTCGGAGGCAATTGACCCGATAGTGGGGCCCGGCGTGATAAGCGTCTCTTGACCCAGATACCGTCAAGGCCGCGGCTTATCTCTGTAACCGGGTCACCCGCACTTGCGCCATCGCGCGCGCGCTCTGCGGCGTTGCCACGTCGTGCGGCGGCGGCGTCGTGCCGTGCGGAGCTTAAGTTTTCGTACCGCACATTCAGAACATTCAATAAGTATAAATATATATTTTTAAAGAGGGTAACTTAAGAAAAATCTTCGTAAATTTGACGATATCTAAAATCAATATAAACAATAAACTAGCTTGGCACTGTGCTGAATACAGCTTTGCCAAATTGATGTCTTGGCTTCTGACACAACTTTTAGAAGCTTAAAACTAACTTTGATTAAATATGTCTGTCTTTTGAGTAATCGGTGACCCTCTTTTGTGTCTTATTTCCCCGTTTTCTACCACAGCTTAACTACCACCTATTTATTGATACATTTTTCTATCTACAAGGAGTCGTCTTCTTAACCAACCTCACAGGAACACAGGAGCGAGTCACAAAAAATAATGTTCACCCACACAAATAAGCATTTGCATAAAAGTTCAATAAGGGTTGAATGCGTTCCTCTGGTTTCCGGATTGTTTCTGTGTTTAAGCCTACTAATACCTCACGAAAACTCGTGCATTGTTAATTTATGTTTGAGCGTTTGAGAAAAAGTCTAAAAAACAAGCTTATTTTAACAATAATGACAAGTAAAAAATCACGTTTCTTTTGGTCGCAATTGATGGATGCGTTACTATTGCACTAGTCAACTTTAATTGCTTTATAGTTAAAGGGGCGGTCTACCTCAAGCTCCGAGCGCTAAAACAGGGTTTTGTATCTTATTCATTGATCGCTGGATTTTCATATGATTTCCAATATTTTGGTGCCATTTTAAAAAGGATATGTTTTTGTAGGTCGCTATAATTTTAGAATTTTTGATTTTATCCCCGTTTATTTACAGGAATTGTGTAAACCTTTCAAAAAAAGGTAGTTTTTTGTTAGATTTTAAAGTCTCATAACTAACGACAGGAACGCTTTATAGAAAAATAAAAATTATAGAGACATATAAAATATTCTGAAGAACGTGAACCCACTCTCATTTTTATTAAATCTTAAAAAATAAAGCTTTTATCGTGCAGATACGAAACGTCTGCAAGCGTACTTCAGCGCGCTTTAGCCCTATCTTTACAATGTTATTTCGCTCTGTGACGCGGATTTTTCTGTCAAGGTAGACCGCCCCCTTAAGAAGGATATTTACACATCTTGTGATTGCAGGTTACAGAAATAAAATTTATCACCAGACTTACCACAGTGAAAGTAAATCTGAATTTGATCCTTACCTGTAACAAAAAATATTAAATGAAAATAAAAAATACTTGAAAATAATTTAGTAAGAAAAATCACATACAAACTTATTTTGTGATTTTACGACAGTTTGTACACTGTCTGCTAGGCTTAACTGCAGCAGAATATTCCATCTCAGTGTGTCTACGAGTGGGGAGCGGCCTGGTGTAGTGGTAGATCGCGGGACTTTGCTTCCCAGGGCCGCGGATTCAAATCCCGCCAATCACCAATGCTAAATTTGCTATGTGATAATGCTGTAACCTTGAGGGTGCACAATAAGCTAAATAAGCTGCAGTGCATGTCTATGGAAACTTCTAAGCCTGGCCCTCTTCTAAAAAAAGGTGCCTACGAAAGCGTCTCCCCAAAACAAAGCCAGTAAAAATGACCCGTGGGGGTAAATTTCTGGGGGGTACAAATCCGGGGGGTACAAATCCTTAAGTCCTATCCCGGATTTGTACCTCCCGGATTTGTACCCCCCGTCGCCAAATCCTCAAGTCCTACCCCGGATTTATACCCCCCAAGGTCAGAATCTTAAGTCCGAGCCCGGATTTGTACCCCCCGAGGCCATATCCTTAAGTCTTACCCCGGATTTGTACCCCCCAGATTATTGTACCCCCTGTGCTCAATTCCAGTTTGACCGACCGTGGACGGTTAAAGTTGTAGACTTTTTAATTAATTCTCGTAAATCAACGGCTGTTCGTCAAATTATTGCCTAATTAATATTATTCTACGAATATGTCTTATTATTAGTAGTATTATTATTATATTGTGTAGTCTTATTCATCATTAAGTAGGCTAGAAAATCTGTCAATAATACGTGATGAAAGTATTGGATAAAATATTGTTTTGAATATCTAAATTCATAAAAAATTTGTTAGTTTGATTATAAATGAATCACTTTTATGGTCTCGTATTCCGTTGGACTGTCTGCCATGGAACTTGGTATAAACATGTAAAATTTCACGGAGGTTTTTAAGCCATTCATTTCGTCCTAACTCAATCGGGGGGTACAAATCCGGGGGGTACAAATACGGGGTAGTACTTGAAGATTTGGCGACAGGGGGTACAAATCCAGGGGGTACAATTCCGGGGTTGGACTTAAGACTCTGACCATGGGGGGTACAAATCCGGGGGGTACAAATCCGGGGGGTAAAATCCGGGGTCGGACTTAAGAATATGACCACGGGGGGTACAAATCCAAGGGGTACAAATCCGGGAGGTACAATTCCGGGGTCAGGCTTAAGGGAAATAATTTAATTGCATACCATTAGGTGTTGATGATTTAATAATATATTGGGGGGTACATTTCCAGTCGCGGGCTGTTTCTCGAGCAATTTAGGCCCCGCCTCCTGTGACGTCAAAATGACGTAGCGTTTTTTGTGGGGGTACAAATCCGGGGGGTACAAATCCGCTACCCCGACCCTACGAGATTTCATGGCGTGTTCTTGATCAAGAGAAATATTTTTGTGAATTAACAAAAAAACAACAATAATTTTATTTGCCAGAAAAAGAGACTCCCCAAAACTCGTAAAGTTAAGTAAGTGGGGTAAAAAAATCGTGTTATGCAGCGGAACAATTTTAACGAAAAAACTGTTATACATCTATAAAAACCTAAAATTTATACTGTACTGTAAAAGTTGAAAGATTGGAAAGAAAACGAAATCGTAAATAAGTACCTTTCGTCAATAAAAGGACTCGCAGAGTCAAAGATGGAAGACTATTTGAGGACCTTTTTCCAAAGACGGGCAAACGCCCTTCTTTGGAAAAAAAACGCACTTAAACTGTTAGAGGATCTGGCAGATCCTCTGTAACGCCCTCTGTTTAGAGGATCTGACAGATTCTGGGGGATCGGTAACAGTTTTCGTCTGCAAACCTAATTGGATGTTTATTTCCTGGATGTTCTTTTGAACCAAGGTAAAATACTCCCGTCGCAGCAGACCTGCGTACTCAGCGAATTTCCATAGGATTTATTTTGTTTATGTGAGCATTCAACTTTGAAGGAAAGTATCATTTGAATACGTTAAGTAAATAATATAATAAAAACGTATATTTAATCGTTCATGAGCTTTAAACATGAGGAAAATTAACAAAGAGACCACATTGGTTTTCATTAGTATAATACATTTACTTTTGTATTTTATATAATTCTTAGTCTTTTAATTTTTAATAAATGTAATCCTGTATAGTATATCAATGTCAACAAACATATAATCAATGAACTCAAAACACTCAAAACAAACAAATAACTTAATCTCATGAAAAAATTAAATTCAATCATATGGACAGTTTTACAGTAATTTAAACATCCCTGTTGCAACAGACCTATATCTCCAGCCAATTTCAATAAAACATATTATCAATCCTCATCATTGTAAACATACCATATATTATGCTACATTTTCAGGCAGTTTAGACCAAGACATCCCCCCCTCCAAATGCTCATTCTTTCTTTATTAAATTTAAAAATAATTTTTATTTTTTGATATAGTATATATTTTCTACAAGATCTTGATCAATGAACTCTAACTATTAAAAATAAACACAGATAAAATATTCATCACCTGAATATTTAATCATATGTTCTGAATTGTATTTTTTTAAACAACTTAAATCAGGGAGACTATACTTTTTGGAGGGAAAAATTAAAAATAATGTTGGACAACGTACTGTGTTTAGCACATTCAATATTGTCCAATATCTAAGCAACGGATTGACGTAGAATGATAATTAAAAATCCTAAATTTTTTTTTATGCTGAATTCAATGTTGACAATTAATAAAAATAATTAGTAAAAAGGTGTTAAATCTTGAAAATAAATTTTATTTTGTCAAAGACACCTTCTAATAGTAAACCAATATGGCTGGTTTTCGAACTCGAAGTCATGAATAACGCTTTACACGTTTGTTCCAAACTCCATCAAGATCGGACCTTTTTTACAAAAGTTATCGCGCCTACGGACAGGTATATATATATACATATATATGAAAATGAACGAACGGTGTTTTTGGGGTCTAGGGACCTCAAAATGAAAAAATAACATGGTCCCGGGCTTAAGTCTCACCGTGCCGCCTACGGTAATAGCTACTTCCCTATAGGGGAGATTCGCTAAAATGTAATATTGTATCAGCTGAAGAAGCTCACGTTATAGATTTTAATAACTCCAATTTATCTTACGAGTATCCTCCAATTTATCTTACATCGGAACCTGCTGTAATACGCGAATTGCGGAGTTGCCACATCGCCACCAGGTGGCAACGTCGCACGCGGTTTCGCCAGCGACCGCGACGACGTCTGGTGGTTGCATGGCGGAGTGTCCGAGTGTACGATGCACGGGCCATTCTATGGTAATACCGGCAGTGTACGCTCCCGCTCCACCTCCGCCGCCGCCGCGCCGCTGCAGTAGACGAAGACGATCGCGAGGAGGAAGAATGTGTTCGTGTTTCGCCCAGAGAAAAATCATGACAAGAGTAGCAAAGCTATACAAGGAAGCCACCCTTATCATAATAAGATCTCATTTTTTCTATTTTGTTGATTGTTCCTAACTACGACTGATTGATTTTTAATCCAGAATAAGTAAATATGTGTCGGCGAACAAATCACCAACCAATTTGCTACACCTCTCAAATTATCGAAGAGGAGACCTCTTCCTATAGGTTACAAGAAGGCAATTGCTAATTAAGTTTCGGATAGTTTTTATGAGTAATAAGGCAAAACGGAGTTGGCTTTGTAAAATGATAAACAGTTAGAGGGCCAGTCGTTTAAAGCCAGATGATTAAAAGGAATAGAGGCTAACCAAAAATAAGGAAACCCATAAAATAAAGGATAACCATAAACCCTTAAAAGTCCTACAACGAACGTATTTCAATATTTACTTTTATATCCAATAACATTCGTAAATGACAACTGAACAAAGCTTTAAACGTGAAACGCAAGACAAGGGGTGTGCGTTTACTTTATCAATTATCGAGTTTTTTTCGGGCTGAGCTTACTCTACGCGACTCGACTCGAAGTTTTAAAAGATACTCGAAAGTTCGAGGCGAGGTGTTACTCCCGCCGTTTACCCGGAATTAATAAGAGCAATCGTATTTTATGGTCGTTTTTCACACAGTCAACACCAGTTATGAACAACTATCATAAAACTTTTGTTATTTTACTTGAATTAAAGTGGTTTTTGGGTTATTAATATAAATAAATTTAGTTTAGTCTTTTTTCCTTTCTACTATATAATTTTATATTTTATTACTTACGCTCAATGACACAGATTTAACTTTAATTTTTAAACCTATAAAAATACGATACAAAAACTTAAGACTTTTTAAAGTAAACAAGTGTAGATGTATCTTGTTTTTACCTCCTGAGGCTGAAAGTTTAATAAAATACTGAGTAATGACATAAAGTTATGTTAAAGATGGTCTGAATTATTCTTTAATTTCATTTGAAAACAGTTTTGCTTTAACTCATAGGAAAATTTCCCAGTTTATTACAAAAAAATATTGCATTTTGTGTAAAGGCTCTCATTACATTTTAATGTTGAAGGCTCTCAGTAGTTGTCAATGCTGAAAAAAAAAAATAAAAATTGCAAGAAGGTAAATGGATTTTTCTGATGTCAAAACTGTTGGAAATTAAAAGTAGCATGCTTGAACGCAGCCTGAATCATAACAAGGTATGAGTTGACGATTTTTAAACATAAGTGAATTTAATGGTGACTCGAAGTTTTATAAAATGCCATATGTGCACGTGTCTTGTATGTTCCTCCGACAAAGTTTAGGTATTAGCCTATAATGCATTTTTCTTTTGGTGCGAGCTAAAAGTGTCAGAGGACCTTTCCAGCTTAACACAAACGGCACGATATACGACACACCGTTAGTATATAGGTACTGATTTCACGTATTACCTATTGTTTTCACATTCCATTGTGTTATCTACTCCAAACCATTGGTCAATGATCTGCCTCTAATAGTCGATCACAATAAAATGGCCCTTGTCTGGTCATCGTAAATCTCCAACCCATTCACCTTTGATGGTTCTAGATCGCGAATCCTTGACACTTTCCAGCCGGCCGGGCAGGGGGTCCATCACCGCGTTGTCCCGGTCCTTGAGGGCCCTGCTCTGGGTTTCCGGGTCCTGGTGCCGAACGCCGCTCCAAGGCCGTAACGGTCCGCGGCCTTGGGCACCCCGGGAGAAACCAGGAAGACGTCTGGCGGACCAGTCGATCGGGAACCAACAGGGTTACAGCAGGAACTACAGGTAACCGGGACTAACTTGCTCGCTAAACCCTACTATGGCCAAATAAAGATTAAAATAGTGTATTACGTTACTACGCAAGGAAGTACTGTTTTAACGGACGGGCGTGATAGTTTCCGCGCGAGCGAAAGCGAGTGCGGGATTTTTATGCGAGTATGCTAAAACTTACCGGCCGTGTGACGTACGATATTTTTTATCATACTACTCAGAAAAAAACACACTTTCAACCATAACGTAGTCCTTACATAAACCAATACGTTTCTCAATCCTTCAAACCTAACCTATAACAAATAGAACAAACATTTGCTACTGCTGACACTGTGCTGCCAATACATTCCTCTAAAAAGTAATCAATAATAAACAAGCATTAAACGTTGGTTTGCTGCAAATCAGCTGATTGTTTACTTCCGTTTTTCCGGCCTAGTACGGCAAAAAGTTTTTGCCGGACTAGGACGGCAATGGGTAACTTTCGAGCCAACAAAAAGGAACAGAAAACGGATGTTTCTGAATAAGCATGATGAAAAATTATTATCGTTATTGAAAATTGAGTTATTTTAGACAGTTTTAAGTACATATCATATCTGATTTTAACATTTGGTATGCGCAAAACGCCAAAAAGCGATTGTTTTTTCCAGACATAAACAAAAAAATCTCAACAGTATCAAATAAAGTACAATAATTAAACCGAGTTATACAAACAATGGCGCTCTCTTGCGGTTGGATACCTACGTACTATAGCATAGTCGTCGCATGTCGGCAAGCAATGTTGCCGACATGCGACATTTGCTTATAACTTTGGTTTGCGCGAACAAAAGTTCAAACCAGCGATACTCTCTTTTATGGTACGTTGTCATTTCAACACTGCTGAATTGAAATAGAGCTGGTAAATGAGTCATTACCGTGGCTTAAATATAGAGCAAGTGTTGTCGGTGTATATAAAAGTGTTGACAGCTCTACGTAACAGGGGGAGAAGCGCCACACACTATTGCGCAGCCAGAGTGTAGCAGTGAATAGTGCGCTTCAAATATCCTAACCCAGTAAGCGGAAGACTAATAATAATTTGAAGATTTCGCTTGTGGACAGCCTGGGCCACGCCGTTTGCCCGGGTCTGTAGCGCGCGGCCGGCCTGGGCCACGCCGTTTGCCCGGGTCTGTAGCGCGCGGCCGGCCTGGGCCACGCCGTTTGCCCGGGTCTGTAGCGCGCGGCCGGCCTGGGCCACGCCGTTTGCCCGGGTCTGTAGCGCGCGGCCGGCCTGGGCCACGCCGTTTGCCCGGGTCTGTAGCGCGCGGCCGGCGGCTTGTGAAGGTGAGCCGGTCGACCGGTTACACCACGACTGAGCCAAGAATGCACTCCTAATGACAGGGACGAAAAATTAATTACAGGGTACGAGGCGGAACTGAGCCAAAGTGGTCCAGGTACCTAGACCCGCGTTCCCGCAAATGCCGAGCGAAAAGATCGCTCCAGTCCCGCGCGACTACCTGCTTCTCCCATAAGACCAATGTTTAATTTCCAAATTCGTTACAGCATCAACCGCTCAACCAAAATCGTTGTTTGATAGCTCATTTAAAAGAACAAAAAATATATCTAGCGATTCTAGTAAGCAGAATTTTGATATATTTTTTTGTTTGATTGTTAAAAAATCGCAAAAATCGTATTTTGGAATTGTTTTTATATTATTCTAAATGTGATAGCAAAATTCTGCTCACTGAAATCGCTAAATTATTTTTTGTTCTTTCAAATGACTTAAAACTTAACGATTGTGGTTGAGCGGTTGAGGCTGTACCTAAATTGATAGTTAACATTGGCCTTATGGGAGGACGTGGCACTTTTAAGTCTGTAGTATAAATTATTTTTATATTTCTAGATCGAGATTTTATATTTATTTAAGAATACTATATGAATATTATCAACTCTCTCATTAATGTAGCTGAAGGTGGCTACGTCGCATTCTTTTGCCCGGGTTCTTTCTGTAGACATAACATGTATATATTACATTATTATTTACAGTGCTTGATTTGTAAAAATTGAGGTACCGGAAATGTAATTTGACAATTTGTACATAGCCCCCCCTTTATCATGTTTTCCCTTAATAAAGTATTGTTTGGCTATGTGATTAACTTGGTCGATTTAAAAAGTAACATTTTATCCGGCTCAAATTTGATGAATTAAAAACTAACAAAGCATTATTTTACTAAAAAATAAATTGTCTAAAAATTCTAGTTTTTTATGACGCCTTTTGAGAGTATTCAGGTCTTTTTGGCGTTTTTAATTCGGCTTAGCTCAAGAAAAAAGAGCACTAATTTCAGAGAGAGCGCTAATTTCAGGCCGAAATTCCGCGCGTAATTTCCGTAAATTTAAGTGATCGTTATTTTCGGTACTCCGGCCGGTTACACATAAACATAATCCTCTCTTATAGCGAATTCTCCGGCTGATCATACGCGATCGTCTTTTGCGGCAAATTCTCCGGCCGATTGCACGCGATTGTCTTGTGCGGCAAATTATCCGTCCGATTATACGCGATCGTCTCTTGCAAAAAATACTCCGGCCGATTATACACGAATACACGATCGACTTTTGCGGCAGAAAGAGGTCCCGGAACGCCGTTCCGCCGCGTTCCGCCGCAAATCAAGCACTGATTATTTATATATTATGTATTTTATCGTTATAGAGTTTTGATTACCTGTGTGATTTTTATAGCATTTATAGACTTTATACATTGTAATTTTTATAGTATTATTGCACTATGTAATTTTTATAGCAATTTATATATTTTTTGTAACTGACCAACTTTTTTTAAATTTTAAAATGTAAAACTTATGACTGTGATCTTGCAATTGTGTAGGTTATGTATATTATTGACGTAATGTTTACAGCATCAAATAAATCTATTGAATTTGATTGACCGTTTATAATTTCATACTTTCCCTTTCCATTGAATGTGAGTTGTTCATCATGGATAATTTTTTTATTTATAACTAAATTGTATTTTTAATTATGAGTAATCGATCTTTAGAATAATAACAGTCCTGCGGTTGGGACGCGGGACGGGCGCGGGACGGGAAATTGGCTCAGTTACGACCCGTTTTCGAGGGGCCGCTTATCACTTTGGCTCAGTTACGCCGCCTACCTGATCGTTTTGGCTCAGTTGCGGTGCACCGGGTCGACCGCCTGACAGGTAAATGTCACTCCGCCAGTCACGTGACCTGCCGATACTCTCCGTCCTCGATTTATTTGGCCGTTACGTCTTGTCAACCACTTCGTCACGACCACCACTGCCATATTATGATCACGGACATGGGCGACGTGGTCTATACGTCATTAAGTGACGTTCTGCAAAATTTACAGTTAACAATACAGTATTTTAGAACTAATATATTTTATTGAGAGAGAGAGAGAGAGAGAGAGAGAGAGAGAGAGCGCTGAAGTATTCCATTTCCATTTTGTCACTGGCTTACATAGTTTCAGCCATCGCTTTGGGAAGACAGTATTAATTAAAAAAGTTTCACAATGAAACAATTGTAAAAAACACATAGGCAAAAAACCCATTTTGAATATTACCATTACTGTATATAAAGTGAACTTCAACAAGAGGTCGATGACGAAGGCAAGCTTAAGTACGATAAATATTTTTTAGATTTCTTTGTAAGGTGCACCGAGTTATGGTCATTTTTGTAATAGCTCATGTATTAAAGAGTATCTGAGAGTAGAAACTTGAAACAAGGTGGAGACATTACAGTAATGCATACCCCTTGGACGCAAGACTGCCGCAGGGCGCACACGGGCGTGTAAGCAGCAAGCCGTGTAGGGACAGCGATCCTCGTCACTTACACGTCTCAGTATTTTAATTAAGTAAACCTCGTTGATACGAGTCTATCCCCTGAACACTCCAACTGGGAGCTGTGCAATTTAATTAGGACGGACATCCGACATTGTCCCCGGCGCGAACTTCGAGCGGATGGGAGCTAAGAACTTCAGACAGGCACAGCATCAACTGCATTTTAAGAGTACTGGATTAATTTTGATGTTACTAAACAATTTAAAATCACATTTCACTATGCTTGATGGTCGTGATGAGCCCTTTTTATTTGAACTTAAGATTGTTAAAAAGTAGAATAAAACCCTTCCATATAATTAATTTATATATGACTTTGAAATACAACTCCGATATCTGTTAATCTACAAACAATGTTTTAATCTACGATTTTCATTACAGAGGATTCAAATTCTTTGAAATGAGGAATCCAAGAAGCACTTGCTTTGTCTTCAATCACAGGCCCTGGCTTTGTTGGATCACAGGCCTTAAATTGTTTACTTGTAAAGATGATTGTTCTGTGGGATTTTTTATGTTTGTATATTTACTACACGGAACTATTTTGCATAGAAAGTTGGTCATATTATTATATTAAACAAACTTTATTACATTGAAAATTTATTTTTTTACATTGGAAATCAAACTTCAACATCCAAATTTAAAAATAATTTTAAAATATCACAATATTACATTTTGAAGCATTTTTTATGAACAGAGAAATTTATAAAGAATCGTAGAAGTCGCAATTTTAATGAATCGCAGAAGTCATTGCAACAACAGAGTCAACTTTAAAAGAAGAACCTTTCATCATCAAACACGCGGTGGTGTCGATAGCACGGCGGTCTTTACATCTCCGAGTAAATATCGTATTTCCGGTCGACAAAACGGAAGCGACTGTTGATCATTTGTGACGAGAGTGTGATTGGAGGGAGGGAATTGGAAATCTGAGATGCCAGAACAAAAGAACCTCCTCGGCTGGGTACACTCGCGTAATGGCACGTCCTCGCCGTGGATTGGTAGGCTACATTCGATCTGCCAAGTTTGTTCTAGTAAATTGATTTCCTTTCATATAACGAGGCCGTTCTGTAGAGTATGCATGTCGTCTGTTTTCTTTAAGATTTTTAAAACTTTATTTGAAATCCTGTGATCTGGGTTTAGATTTGTTTAATTTTTTTGTTTAGGGAGAAATTTATTTTGCACCTCATTTATTTTCGGCGACATTGATACATCACATTCACTGCATCAATAAAGGAACTATTCAACAGATACAGTGGAAATATCTTTAGGAAAGTATTTTGGATATCAAAGTGAAATCATGTAAAGCATCTTGAAAAATCATGTTTTCAAGTAATATACCTTTTAGGAAAGCTTATTATAGGACTTCAATCACATATACGCAATTGAATGGAAAAGCCGTTTTACACAGTAATGTTTCGGCAAGAGCTGAATAACTTTTTATGCATATCTTTTTAAACCTCCAAAGTGATAACATTGCTAAATTTTACAAAGCAGTAAAGTAAGTAATATATTTACTATTACAGATAAATGTCGTCGGATTTACCGTTCTAAAAACCTACCCCTCCACAGCAAAGCAAACAAAAACTTAACACACGTGTTGCAGTTGTATAGGTGGTCTTTAACGACTAAGGCTGTCATTATGAGAATGATCATGCATTATCACCAGATTACTTTATTACTGCACTAACAGTTAAGTCGTGTAGAGTGACGCGCATTTTACTGTACTAAAGTAACCTGGATTAAAATGAATGTATGGAGAATTCTGTCATTGATGGTATGGCATGCTGGTTATTGATCAGTGCTAATCAATGTAAATTCCTTTTGATTTTTCATAAAAAAATATGTCATAAAATAAATTAAAATTACCAAGAAAATTACCTGGCAGGAAAATTTAATCAATAAAATAGTGCAGCACTTGAGTGGACATTTATAACTGTATAGCGCCCCTCACACAAACTGATTACGTAAACAGTTTTTCCAAGGCTCTGAAATTTCGATAAATAATTCCTTTCTTCTTGACCGAGCTAAAAAACTACTAAAATTTGATTTGGAAGGCTTAACATTATCAAGCTTGTAAGCTTTTATGACGATAACCTAAAAGATTATGATAACCGACACCTAAGAGGAGTTATTAGACATTCCAACGCCTGGTCTGGGACTTTACAAGGAGGGCACATACGCTGATAATCTTATGTATAATCAATGAAGCATCGCCGCTGGCTGATGCACAAACTCAACTTCAGCGTTATCGTCCGCTTCCCAAAGTCGTTTCAAGCTATGTGTAAAAAACTTTTATGCCTTATACCAAGGAAGTTGGTGGATGGAAATATTGTTTAATGCTAACAGCTTAGCTTTATCGGTATTTTGACATTCAAAGGTTGCATTTCTAACATCATCAATCACCGTTTAAACTCGATAGTAAATAAATAAATTGAAATAAGGTAAATTTTTAGGGACTAAAATTAATAATAGTTTGAGCTGAGATACTGATAACATAGTGCCTGCAACAATCATCCTCTCCTCTCACCTTTCATGACTATTTTTTACATATTCGCTAAAACAATACAAAATCTAAATTGAAAATATATGGGGATAGATTAGTGAAAATTCTTAGGACGAAGAATTTTAGAGTAAGTTATTCTTAAGTTATTTATTTAAGTTATTTAGGATATTTAAATTACAAAATATCCGGGCATAAAAATTTGGTTGAAATATATTGACAGCTAATAAAAAATTACAAGCCTTCCTCCAAGCCACGACAATGGTGAGAATCGCTTGCACTTACCGGCACGACTTTGCTGTACAAATTTTATGAACCTCCGTCATAAAATAGGCATTAATACCCGACTTTTGTGGAGGATGCGCCGTAAAACCGCGATTACGTATTACCTTCCACGACGTAAAGTTAGAACCATAAAGCGCGAACATCGCCTTTGTGAAGCGACCCACCCGTGGCGATTGACTGTTGCAGCGAGGAACAGCATTGGGGAATAGAATTTTACTATTTATAGAACATTAATCGTAAATATCTCCGCAATGCGTTGGAGTTGACTTTTCATGTGCTTTGGGACGATGAGCATAATTGTTAACGACTTACAGGTGCAGGTACCGATAACCGATCAAATAATTGACTTTTATATAAAATATATTAACGCAATTTTTACTCTTAACCTAGTTTGAAAATTGTTTTGATTAAATGAATGTTTTTAAAGAGCTACGAAAGAATTCCAAAAACTTAAACTCCATAAAAGAATGTTATAACAATAACTAACTTTGGAATTTTTAAGTACTGAGTCTATAAAAAACTCGTATTGTAATTATTATGGAAGGGGGTTAAATGTCAACGGATCTGGCTTTGTATGTTAAAAATGTTTGTGAAACATTTAAGACCAACGTAATGGTTATAGTACATAAAGGCGTATAAAAGCAAGATACTTTGAGATGCGAAATAGACCAATTTATTGTAAGTTACATCGTTACATCTGTTGCATCTCTGAGAGCACGAAAATAAATCGCTACCATCTACAAAGGCATTATCCCATTATATTTTTACCTCCTAAAACCAATATATAGAATCGGTTACGTACAAATAATGACCTTGTAAAGTGCAGTTATAACATGCTCATCGTGGAGCGCGGAGAAGGTCACGCGAAAGGTCGTCGTTTATTCGGCCCGGGCCGACCATAACTCGCGGGTTTGACTGATGACCTTTGTGCAAACAAGTCACCGGCGGCCCCCAAATTCGACCTCGAAACCCCCCCCCCCCCCCCCTCCTCCGCCCGGAGCCTTTCACCGGGCGCTGAAGTTCTCTCAGCCTTCGAGGCAACGTGCTGCCTTTACCCAGAGTCTTCCTGGAGAGACGAGAGAAGGCTGTTACATTCCGACAGAATGAGACATTCAACTGTTCTCCGAAGAATTGAGTGAGTGGATGAGTAGTCCTTATTGGGAACCGGAACCATTAGATGCGGGCTTCTCGAGGTCTCCCGGCTCGAGCGCTGGGTGTAACCAGAACAACTGAGTGAACCATGCCGAGCTGGATTGTACTGAGGAATCAACGAATGCAATTGCAATCAGAATAATTCCAACAAATATTAAGTGTTAGGTAAGTAGTTAGGGGTATGCATTCATATCCACGAGTTGCCACCAATTTATACACACAGTGATTTGTGCCTCAATATCTAACCCAGCCGATAAAATATGCTTCCATGTAGTTTATCCCTACGCATCTACGCTAAAATCACATCTTATAAAGAGGAGAGACAGACTCTCAATTGATAATTGATATTAAATTTTCCGATTGATATCGGTCCGCACAAATAATATGGTATACAATTGAGGAGTACTGAATAATGAAATCCGCGAACAACAGTTCCTATACGCTTGGTATATGAGGAATTCTGCTCGGGAGCGATGCGGCCGCAACCGAATCAGTAAACTTATAAGATAACATTTTTATTTTCTCTTGTGGGAGTCCCTTTACACCCTGCAAGGGACATTCCGCTTTTACGACATCGCCGCTAACATGTACATATACGACAGTGGATTTTACTTGTTCTTTGGTGGGGAATACTGCGAAATCTGTTACGGGCTGTAAAATACTTTGTTTATAAAGTCCGACTTGTTTTTAAACTTATCTTGTAATGGATGAAAAACAAAGTAAAAGAGGAGACAAATTACAATTTACACTCAAGACAAAACGTGGAGATATGTAGTACTTATAAACTATCAGAGCATAATAAAATGTTATAATTGAACATGGCAACAGCAATAGCTTTGCCATGGGGTAAAAAGTTGATAAACATTGCGTAAGCAAACACTGTTTGGTGTAAAATTTAAAGTAGGTCGACACGTAATTTTTTAAAGTTTATGGAGACAGATATATTAAATTGTATCAAGAAGCATTCTATAAGGATAAAATTTAAATTCCCTGGACAGCTTCTTAAATAGTGTCAAGTTATTCATAAGTTATGAATAGTATAGTAATTGTGTTATCACATAATTACTAAAAAAGGATATAGATTTATAATTTTTATTTGAGTAAATATTTTATAACGCAAGCAATATATACAGAAAAGTGCAAAGCGATATATAGCGGGGTAAATGGCTAAGAAAGGAACATCGTGGACAAAGAAGTTAATAAATTCCGCCCAGTTTAACGGTTGGTAAGGCAAGATGGCGTCGTTCAACCAAACCGTGGAGAGTAAATGAAAACCGTCTCTAGAGAAAATACTTGTACTGATCTCTTACAACAATGTAATAGGGTCTCCAGTGGAACACGTGTTGGCAAAGGGCTGCATCGGTGACATTATTGCTTGTGCACTTTTAGCACCGCCAGATCTAAATTAGAAATGAGAATAGGGTTTCTGTTCAATTGGGGACTGAATAGAGCAGGTCCGTGTACAAATTATACTGCTTCGCACAAACTCGTAAACATTACGATAGCACACCGAATTCATAATTAGTTAAACGCTATCGTAGTGAAAGTGAGTGATCCATTCTGAAACAGTTCAGATACTGTATATCGATGTATCCTGCTAAAGTACCGATAACCTAAGCGTGCAATGCGAGTAACAATTATTGAAGTTAACAAAAATTTCCTTAGGAGTAATTTCTTACATGAAAACAAAATTTTACCACCAATCTATGTCGAAAAATTAATTTTTTGATATCATCAATTACATTTTACATGTATGCGGCATTAATAGATTTAACTTATATTCTTTCACAACCTATCTTAATTTTTTTATTAGTTATTATTTGCGTGCTGATTGAAACATACTCAGTTATTCCGAAACATATCTGCGCAAAAATAACTGAGGGTGTCAGTGCAAAGATGCTATATTCCTTTCCGCAATTCACCACGGTTTACTGGCAGCTTATCAGGGACCCAGGGGCCCTTGATAGACAAGCCTGACGGCCCCCGCCGTCGTCATCAAACTGGATCTCGCTGCCCCGTATCAACACTGCCGAACGCTTTTATTTTATTTTATAAACTTTACCTAATATTCTAGCTAAACCATCCCATTACAACTCGGTGGAAAGACTGTGCCATAACAGCTGAAATTATTTAGAATGCCATTACCGCCATTAAATTTGTTAGTATTTTACAAGTCTCCATAAAATTATAGTGTGAAGCTCAAATTTAGGGAGGGTATGAGAAAGTAAGCTACACACTTCATCATCGGTAGTTTTATCATTAAAACATAAAGCTCATTCGAGATAAAAAAAATTAGAAAAAAATTAGAAAAATTGTATTTAGTCTTTTTTACTATATCATAAATCTTATTTGTAAAAATGAAAAATTACTATATAAAAAAGCGGTACAAAAAATATAATTTTACCTTATTAAATAGAAAAAATGTGATAGATACAAACGTAAAACTTTTACTTGTATTGAAGAAGTAAACATTAATTGTCTAAAATAAAATACTCTCAAACCATGAACAAACGGACGGGCAAATCCAAACCCGTAGCAATGCGATTTTTTTATTGTTCAGAACAAATTCACAATCTGCTTCTAGAGCGGTTAAAGCAGTCCAGGTTTTAATGTCAATAGTTCATTAACATTATATTATCCTATATTATGTTTAATCATCATAACTAAACAATAAAATTTCCCACTGGCAAATAATTTTACACAAAACAATCCAGTTCGGCTTTACGGTTTTATGTGCAAAACGATTGAACAATAAACGCGGAAAAGTTGTGACGCAATCACGCTGATGTATGTTAGAGCCGTCCTTGTTAAAATGGGCCACGGAGTAATGGGAGTAATGAGGGGGGGGAGGGGTGACTCCCACCCTCCCAGCGGCACCATCCCTTTGTGCGATCACAACAAAGCCTCCGTGTTATTGGTGCGTCAATTTATAACCTTCTATTAATGCACGTTTGCTACAATCAGGGAATCGTTTATATTCAAACGAGCTACTTTGCTTTAACGGTTCGGGAATGAAATATGTGTCATATTTCCATAAAGATTGTTGGTGTAACCTACAAATTGTAAACCCGGTCTTTGTTTCTGTTTTGACAAGCTAAAGCGGTGCAATGTTTGGGGTTAATTTGTACTTTTAAATAAATTGCAATGAAAAGCATAATTTCGGGTGGGTAGGGGGAGTCATAATTATACTACATTTAAGAAAACAATAAACTATAATCGAATCACAGCCTAGCGCGGTGTATGTTATTTACTACGTGAGAGGCTTTCTGAGGTAATACACGATCGTTTTAGTACCGATTCTCGCCGCAGGAGCTCGGACCCTGCACGCAATCAAGAAGCCACTGACGAACACGAGTTGGCATTTTCTGAAATCAGCTACGCTAAAGGGCGTCGTCTGTTATTCGTGACTTGCGTAGTATGGCAAGTCTTACGTCATTCCACTATCTATGCTTTAGGTCCGATTAGAAAAACATTGAAAAGCTCTTTGGCAAATTAAGTAGTAAAATAATCTTATACAACAAAACCTTAAAATTCTTAAGGTAGATTTTTTTGACTTTGTTGATTTTATTTCCGGTTTCCATTATTTTAGGCATACCGCTAATCTATACAGACGATTTGGTCAATAATGATTAAAAAAATAATACCATTATAAAAGATCCGTTCATTTACCGAGGTTAGTGTAACGAAACACATCAGAGTATGGTATTTCAATATACAATGAAATTATTCGTTTGTATCCTAAGGATTAGGAGAAAAAACAATTTTTTAATTAGAAACTAACTAAATACCCGGATAAATATGCCGTTGTAGTATCTTTCAGGTCCTCTTCATAAACGAGGTCTTATAGAAAGATATGTCTCTACTCCGAGGCAAGAAATTCCTCGAATGGCTGATTGCTCAGAATACTTACCACCAAGATGTTCTAAATGCAATTTTTATTAACATACATATTCTTATAACTTAAAAATATTCACCAACATTAATCGCCGCTTTGTATTCATAAAAAAAATCACTACAATTTACATAAAGGCCAAAACCCCCTCAAACATTTGGTGAAAAATGAATCGGGAACGGGGCATGAAGTGTTATTACAGAAAAGCAATCTGGTGGCCAAATAAAACCGGATGACGTCGGGGCCGGGGCACGTCCGACAGGGGCGTGCGGCGAATACCGTCCTTCCCAGCGAGGGTGGCGGGACCGATACACCACTGCACCTCGGGGCCTGGGTCGCCGACAGTGTGATTGTGATGAATGGGAAAATATGGGCGTAGAAAGAGCGATAGTGATGAATCGAGATTTATTCAACGTTTCATTTGCATATACGGTAAAATAAGGAGTAAAAAAATCTGTTTCATTAGCTTTTTTACAAGAAAAATAAATGTTTTAATGATACATAATAGACTTTTAAATGCTGTGATCGAAGTATGACATAATTACGACTGAAAACATAGCAGGTACGAAATTTCAATTCATAAATGTTAGCTTGAGGTTTAACGCTAAAGGTTTATCGAAAGATTTCATTTGATTAAGTAGGGTCGGGTGGTTTTCTACTTTTAATTACATATTTCGGAATCCTGAAAACGCACTTTTTCCAAAACTAATTATACCTTTAAAAATTATTATGAATAAATTATATCAGTTCATTGAATGTAAAGGTTCGTGAAGTAGATAAATACCTTGTTTAGAAAGTAAAGAAAAAATTTAGTAATTCGGACAAAAATAATCTAAGACAACAGAATTACTGAAAGGTAAAACTGTTATCAAATTAAGATTCACCCAACCGAAATACCTGCTCGAATGGCCAAGCGCCATTATTTAGTTTAAGCGAGAAATTATAACATTCACTTGACACTCCTCCTTTCTTTCCAAGCCTGTGTTTCATCTCGCAGTAAAATGATTTATTCAGCTCAAAATAACGTTCTGATGAAATTCCCAGATTGTTGTTTAGGGTTCTAAATTCTGAATGTGCCCCGAGTTCAACAAAATATTTTACAAGTATCACCGTAAGGCCGAATGGCGAATCGAGTAATACATGACAATGTGTTGCCCTACGTGCTTCGCCTTGGTGTCCGAGACGGGATAAGGACTTATCTGAGGCTTTGCTCCCTCGGGCTCGGGATAAATACAATTGGTCTGTGTCGCCGCACGATCAGGATAACAGAATACTCGGAAGGGGAATTACTGTATTTAAACCATTTTTGAGCCTATTCAGACATGCAAATGTAACAGGAAAATGCGTGGAAAATGATTTAACATGTGATGATATTCGTAACAAAATGTGGCTTTTAAAATAAATATAATCATAATTCGAGATTATTTTAATATACTTAAAAATCCTCTTCGATCAAAAGATAACTTTTACCTCCCATATTGCCACCGAATGTAGAAAATATTATGAATCTTTTTTTACTATTGTTAATCGGAAAAACTGTTAGTGAATTTTGAATATGTAGTCCAGTACATTATGTACAGTATATATACATAAAATAAAAAGAGTCACAATGTGTACGGACACAGTTCCTTCTTTGTAAAACATACAAATTTAAATCTTTAAATTTATGGAAAAATCCTTTATCTCAGCGACTCCATTATGAAAAAATACAATGATTCAATTTTCACATCAAATCCCTTCCACTACAACAAAGCACCACTTTCATTACACACAACCAACTGCCGAGTAACGCGATGCGGCGCGTTGCATAACATCGGTACGACAAACTGGGGACGCACGTGCGTAAATATTTGATACCGTCTGCGCGGCTGACCTTTCGCCGTACACGGGGCGTTATCTGGCTCTCATGTCACCACAGAGCCGCCGCCGCCGCGTCTCCGGTGTGCATAATGTTCGTACAGTACTGCGAGCGTAGCAAACGCACGTGGCCGTTTGGATCGGTTCAGACTGTGATCGGGGTGTCGTTGTTTTGTTACTTAGGAGGTATGAAAAATAACAATGCATAACTCAATGTCAATGTTCATAGTAATCTGTTAAGATAAATATATTTATTTAATCTGCCTTTAAAATGGATTAATTAGTTAGTTGTCAGTGTTGTTCAATGTTGTCAGGACTGAAGCCATTCACCGTGGTCCTGAACTGATAGGGCAGAGTTACTGAAAGGGATTCTGTTATCATATTAAGATTCACCCACCCGGAATACATGGTCATCTGACCAAACGTCATCAGGCGTATTCAGCTTAAACAACGAATTTAGTTTATTTGTAACAAGGAATTTACTCGACACTCCTCCTTTCTTTTCAAGACCTTTTTTAAATCTCTTACAGTAAAACGATTTATTCCGTATTTATTTATTCAAAAGGATCAACCCTACGATTTTTAATTTGTCGAAAAATATGTTCAGATACGTTAAAACACAGATTTGCGACCTCTGATCGCA
Organism: Flexamia atlantica; assembly: GCA_035578135.1. NCBI lineage: Eukaryota > Metazoa > Arthropoda > Insecta > Hemiptera > Cicadellidae > Flexamia > Flexamia atlantica. The sequence continues at coordinate 19,651,212 of JAQJVK010000005.1, forward strand.
ACAATATTTCTTTTATTCTTTGAATTTGTCAATACATTCTCTTTCTTATGTTCATCTCATATTCTTTCACTTACTCTTACTCTTGCCAAATCCCAAGAAATAAGAGGCTTAGGTTTGCAATCAGGCTTAACTATCAATTGTCTATACAGCTACTTCTTTATCTTTATACAAAATCAATACCTTTTTATCCTCAGGTTTATTTTTACCTCGCCTCCTAAAACATATCTACAGTAGTGAGCTCACGAGTGTGGGGCTGAGATTTGAGGGCGCCCAGCAGCCCATGGTATCGTTACGGGGTGCTCTGCGGGTCGCATCGCTTCAGTCCTGCACTCGTGAGCTCACTACACACTCCCTCCCTATGCTCCACACCCAGACCAGCCGTACACTCCTTATTAGCCACCGTGACTGCAGAGAGTGTGAGTGGTTCAGTGTGGAAGGGTCACAGACCAAATCCGGCGGCGGCGAGAGCGTCGCTCGTGAACGGTGTCAAGGCGAGGCGCCCGGTGTTGCGGCGCGGCGCTGGGAAAGTCGTCTGCACCGGGTGCCGTCTCATCTAACACCGGTTCGATTGGTGTCATGAATCAATACTTGTATACCTTTAAACACCGACGGTTTACTATTTACTTTTTGGTGTTATAATTCATTATTTATAGCTAACACTGAATTTTAAACCCTTAAATACCCTTTGATAGGTTTACGTTTAAAGGTTATCAAGTACCAGTATCGACATTTCGTGAGAAAGTATTATGAACGGGCGCTGTTTTTTTCGGATTGGTCAAATATTGATGTGATAGGTTTAAGTAATTGTTATGTAAGAAAGTACTATATTGATGTGATAGGTTTAAGTAATTGTTATGTAAGAAAGTAATAGACCAAATACCTTTGAAACAAGTATCTTTACATTAATTATCCATCTCAGGGCGCAAATGTCAATTAATTTAAAGAGAAAAGAATTCGCTTCGTTTTTGCTTTTAGTCAAAGTCAAAGGCATGTTGTGAAAAGACCCTGAAGGCCTCCAACATAGTATCAGGAGAATGGCCCACATTACACAACAGTAAGAAGGGTCAATAATGATTATTTTTATTTGCTTCCTGAGTGAATAAAACTGTACTGTGTTTTAGTCTCTCTTAAAATGAATTATAGGGCTGGACAAAAGAATCTGTACACTCAACATGACCGTTTCCCAATATCAATAATAATCGAAGGTCTAAACAATTCAGTCTAGAATATACGAATTTTGGCGTTGACAAAAACATGCCCCAACAGCCTGAGAACACAGGAACACGAAATATTACGTCGCTAAAACACAACACAACATTCGACAATATTTCAAGAAGGAATTCCGACACGGGACCAGGACGAAGTGCGCGGCGGCGGCGGACTGGACCACATTCTTGGGCTAAACCTGCGTCGTAATCCGGTATTAACTCAGGACTGAGGGTTACAGGACTGAGAAATGGACTTAAGTTTGGGGACAGTTATACAGTGTATGATTTGGTCGGTCTGTTGTATACAAATGGGCGAGTCTAAAAACGCTGAGTGGACGAGAGGAAGAAAAAGTCTGCGTCTGATTAAACGATTAGGACAACTATTAAAATAAAAAAGAACATAAATTTTAAAGACTCGGTCTACTTCCAATCCCTTAATTATCCATACCTCTTGAAGCATTAAAATGTAACTAAATGTTTAACGATTCCCAAGTAAAGCTTCAATGCCTTTTAATAACACGCTACCGATGTAATAGCCGCGCGTTAAAAGTTTATTGTTGGTTGGGAAGTTCGCAAAGATTTTCCCATCGTATACCCACATGAAGTTATTCGCTCGTGTTTCCACAGTGTTTCCTGCGAGCCAAGGTCGCCACCGGCAGATGGTCGGGCAGTGGTGGGGCAGGTGACAGTCAAGGATATGCGGGTACGTACGTCGTACCCATACCCGGTCGTACCCGTATACTACCCGAGCACGTGCTCGCTGACTGACGGCGGACATCGCGTATCGGCAGAAAAAAACACTCAGAAAGTCAAGCCTTTGGCTAAATCTTCTTGAATGGGGTTAATCCCTGTTAATCTATAGGCTTACAATCAAATGTTGTGATAAGATAATTTCTTGGAAGGTAATTTTTTGTCTACGAATGATTGCTTTTCGTCTTTTTTTGTAAAAAGGCAAGCCTATAGTTTAAATTTTTAAATTACTTTAAATTTAAATTTTGACGTGAATGTAAAGCTACTCAAATGAAAACAGGATAACATCAGTTGGGTGAGTATTATTAAGGTGCTGCTATATATATATAGCAGCACCTTTATAAATTCTGAAAAAACAACAGTTGGCCACAACATTTAAGATAGTTTAAGGATTTCAAGGATGTATTTCAGACTAAAATCATATCTGTGCCACATAAGTTAGCAAGAACTTAGGTCGTTCATTGAAATTTATCATAAATTATTTAATAGTGTGTTAGATGATCCGATGGGCACAATTCGACTGAAAAGTTAAAAATAGTGAACAAATTAGCACAAACCGTCTGTGATAACTTTGAAACAGACTGCGTAAAACTTCTCCCTTATTATTTCTTGCAGCTCTTGCTTTTGACTGCACTCGCCTGTGTCGGGCTTTGAGCTTCCCAGGCGGAACCTCGTTTGCGGCGTGTCACAGGATTGTCGCTGATTAGTCGTTTTCCTGTGTAAAACCTTGAAGTCACCGAGATAAACTGTATGGAAACACGTAAACCTACAGCTTACATCTAGCTATTACCATATTTGATTTTTAACTATGTATTTTTGCCAATAATTAATTCTTTCGCGCTAAAATTTCAAAAGAATATAATTTTCTTTTTAAGCCTAGGCACCGTGTATATAATTAATCACTGAATTGCAGTAAAATGCTGGCTAAAGATGAGTCATTATTGACTCGAAACCGGTACAACGGAAACATTGTCTTGACACCAACGGCTGCATTTTACTGCAATTCAGTAAGTAATCAAAGAATATAGTTTTGTAGCAAATTGAATATAATTAGAAAAATATATATCAATTTAAATTGCACTTACCTAATAAAGACGTGCTACGATTCAACGGATCATAATAAGTAAACTAAAAATCAAGGAAGTCAACTTATTCCTGACAGGAGACAAAAAAGTATAGGAAATCTCTGAACGAATTCAACACCTAATAACGTTCCTATGAAAATATAGCAATATAATGAGGAGACGTGGAAAAATTATAAAGTTATGATACGCTTGATTGTGGGCAAATTCATAGTTTTTAAGACATTTAAAACATGATAAAAAATACCAAGTTTTTTTTTTAATTTTAAATAATGATCGACATATGAATAAAGAGATTAATTTAAAACAATAACATAAATGAAGTAAAACAACTAGATTCCTTAGACATTTTTAGCGAATGGTTCAGAGATAGACTTCGTAAAGGCTATATTGAAAATGGAAACGGTTTTTCACCGTATTGTCAAAACTCACACTGTTTCCTCTACATTGAGAAAGAGAGAGAAATGTTAAGCTGTGTTTGACACCTATAACGTTCCGCTGTCTCCACTTCCACGTGCAGAACGTTACAGAAGATGTTCTTGTGTAAAAGTGTACAAAAATATTTCACCGTGCGGCACTTCCGTATTATCTTTGGGTGTTAAGAACTACAAACATATATGGATTAAAGTTTCATGATGTTTCACAATGTTCCATGCTGCGGTTCCCTTTTTAGGTGAACAATTTAAGTCTCAAGGTCAGAGTACGAGCAATTTTGAAATGCACATTTACGTGTTCCTCTTTAAGTAACGATCAATAATTAAACTATAGATGTTCAAATATCCAAAGTAAAATGAAAAGGCGGTTGCGACGAAATAAGAACGATTAAGGGTTCTAATGATAACATTTTAACTTTAGTTCAAATGGTGAAATAAACACGCTAGAAAAATTCAAAGAAATTATATTTCCAGATACGGTACAGTATAGGCTAACAGGATATAACACGCGATACTTGAAGTTATATCTGAACGTTTGCATGAACCGTTGACCCGAACAAGTAATATATTATACTATATGTGATTCTATACCTGCATATAGTTTTGTATAAACAACGGAAAAATACAATAGGCTTTTTAGTCTTATTGTGAAAAAGATAACTTATCACCTTTTATATACTTAGATACAAGTCACTTTATAATTCAACTCAATTAATTTATAGTCAAGTAGTAAGATTGAACTTTCAGTTTTGTTTAACGTTTGAAGTTTACTCAATACCAGTGTGACATGATAAGTTGAAATACTACAACAATATTGTCTATCTACTTTACTCATCAGTACAATGTAGCATTTATTTGTCGGCGCGCTTAAAGGAAGAGGTGTTCAACACACTTCCTTGGAAAATCGTTATTTTTGTCTGATGTTAGAATTAATTACAATAAGGTCTCACGAGTAAAAATGTTGGCACCCGAGGTTGCCGAGGGTGAAAATTTTCACGAGGGAGACTATTTACTTTATTCCCAAAATACACACAAAATTTCCTCCTTACCAATACTGAAAAATAAATAGTACACTATAGAAACATGTATTGTATTGTTACGAAAAACATTATTGTAGGCGCAATTTGATTGTATTTTATTCAAGGAGGTAAGTCTATTTATTACTATAGTTATCGCTGCAATGCATCTGTATATGAAAAATCGGCCATGTTGTCAGGTTGGAAATATGAGGGGGAGCAATGTAGTAATTTAGTAATGAGTCTGCTTATTGTCACAAAATGAACAAAGAAAACACAACTGAAACAATTTAATATAGTCAAACCAATCATATATACATTTTTTTTTATATTTTTATGTTCAATCAATCAAACAGTTTGTATCCCATTCCTGAGTCATTAGATTATAGATTAGTTATGCAAAGAACGAAATTACCCCCCTCATATTGCAAAACCGACATAATTAGAGGGCTGCAAAAGTACTACTGCGCGTTAACTCCAGTAATAGATTCTCTAACCTCCTTGATTATATTGATTAACATAACCTTACAACCCTAATCGACACAAGCTGAGCGTTCTCTTCCGCTTCCGCTCTAACCCAAAGCCTCTAATGAGCTGTTAGCGCCTGTTTTCATTGAACTGCAACATATTTGCATGCCTGCATGGAAATTTGAAGAGGCTCGATTTTTTAACAATTGATTTAAAAGCTGTTCTTATGGTTTTATGTTCACTTTACTCCCGCTGGGAGACAAAACAATTATTTTATTCACTCATTACAAGGAGAAAAAAGCGTCCAAACATAGCAGATGGAGGAAAATAAGGCCCACCACACTCCAGAGTGGCATGGTGTGGCACAAAAAATGTGATGTTATTACCATGTTAATTATGTAGGTGCCACTGGCACCTATATCATTAACATGGTAATATCACATTTTTATTAAAGTCAATGCCCTAGTTTAGTTTTTCAACGGTGAAAAGAATTAGCAACAAAAGCTATAACTGGAGAACGCTGAGTTCTTTTAATTAATATTTTATAGTAAATCTCCTTTCTTTTGATAGGACAACACAATGCAACCATCACAATAAACTCGGTGATTACTGTCTAGCAAGCAATTACAGTGCTTGAATTATAGTCGGTCGAGTCACGAGGGGGGAGGGCGGCGGTCAAGGCCTTTTGGCGGGAAAACCGCCGGGAGTTCATCAACCAGCTGTTCGCAAGGTCTTTATAATTCTGCGGGTACTCAGGTTAACGTCTAGAATATTAAAAAGGAAAAGTGTTGTCAACGAATTTAGAGTAAGAAATTTGATATTTTGGGATTGTTACTAATGAGGAAGGATTGTAAAATGGGAACGATAAATTGAAAATCTAAATTGCGACACTGGAGGAAAGCGTAATCGACAGGTGTTTCAGTGCAGCAGGATCCGGGCTGGCGAATGTTAACGTTATCTGGTGACGCGGCGACAGCGGCGCGGCGCGGCGGTGCAACCGGCATTCATCACTTCTAACGCTCAATTACCTTACATTCACCTGGCCTGTCTACACCAGGCTATCTACAGCGCCCGACGGTCGGTAGGAGGGAATTTCACGATTGGAACCTTTTGAATAATACATCTGAATTTATAGAGTGCCTAAAGTAAATACACATAGCCAGAATAAATTGAACGGTTTTAAAATAAACATGTCCGTTGAGTGAGGTTCAAAAAATCACAAAGTAGATTTATAATCCCATTGTAATAATCAGAATGAAAGTTTTACTCATGATAATGTATGCAGCATTATTATAATTTACCTGCAGGTATTAACCTAGTTGGTTCAGTGAATGCAACTACTGATCATGTTTCTAAATAAGGAAATGCTAAATCAAAATTTAGCACAATCAGTTTTATGATGATGGGTATGGAAAACTGAGCACTAGATAGTGAGATCTCATTCCGAACTTTTAAAAAATATTGGCGTCTGAACTGTTTGGGTGGCAAGAAAATTCCCAATTTAAGTTCGCCTCGATAGAAATTGACACCATTCTTTACGAGGCCCCTTCATTTACAACCCGTCTCTCCCGGAGGAAAAAACCCGGTTAATATTTCCTTTATCCTCTAATTGCCGATAATGGCAAATCTTTATAAATTTTTTTTTAATTTAGGGGATTTTCAAATAAAGCTATTGCTTTCTTTGATGGAAGAATTAAAGAAAATCACGATACATAATAATTTTGTTCATCAAAATTTGATTCTTTGTTGGTAGGTTGCTATTGCCTACTTTTACAGTAATGCTATTGTTAATATCTTGTTTTTTTTCAAGTACAATTATTGTACTTTTATATTATTTGTTTAATATCTCTGATCCATTGAATTAATAATAATAGTTTTAATCGAATCATATACTATATCACGGTGGATCTAAACCGATTAAATTACTCAGAAAAATCTGAAATGATAAAACTTTGTTGTTAAATATAAACTCTCCCAAACAATTTTCTATATCTACGAAAAAAATTGTAGACTCACCGATTTTTCCATTCGGGCTGTAGGGGTCGTAGCTGCCGGAGCTCATGGTGGGGGAGGAGTAGCCGTTGCTGATGACGGTGTATGGGGGCTGCGCCCCGCTGGGGGGCCCGGGCGAGGGGGTGAGGGGGGCGGGCGCCGGGGTGGAGGGCGAGGACATCCAGTCGTCCACCCGCCGCTTGGTGAAGCAGAAGATCTGCACGGCCGAGGACTGCGCGCCCTGCGCCCCCGCCTCTCCCGCCGGCTCGGACTTGACCATGTCGTCAGGCAACAGCATGGCGCCACCGCCGCCGCCGCCGCTCCGAGGGTACACCGGATCATGCGTCAAGTCCATGCCGCGGCCGCGAACACCGCATCACACGTCACACCGGCATCCCTGCAACACGACACGCCGCCATGACGTCACTGACAACAGCACGAGTCCATGCCGAGACGCATCACACGTCACACCGGCATCCCTGCAACACGACACGCCGACATGACGTCACTGACAACAGCACAAGTCCATGCCGCGGCCACGAACACCGCATCACACGTCACACCGGCATCCCTGCAACACGACACGCCGACATGACGTCACTGACAACAGCACAAGTCCATGCCGCGACGCATCACAGGTCCCACCGGCATCCCTGCAACACGACACGCCGCCATGACGTCACTGACAACAGCACAAGTCCATGCCGCGACGCATCACACGTCACACCGGCATCCCTGCAACACGACACGCCGACATGACGTCACTGACAACAGCACAAGTCTATGCCACGACGCATCACAGGTCCCACCGGCATCCCTGCAACCAGGGCCGGCGGGGCAAATGCACAGGGGCCCGGAGGCACACGAGATGAGTGAAAATCGGGGCCCGGAACCATAAAAGATGAGTAAAAATGGGGGTCCGGAATCACACGAGAATAGTAAAAAAAGGTCGCCAGGGTAGGGGCCCGGGTTCCGAATTTCACAGGGGCCCGAAAATCCTATCACCGGGCCTGCCTGCAACTCAATAAAAACAACATAAAACATCCCCGTCCCTCATGTTTCCCATATTATTACTAAGCAAGCAATAGCGAAATAAACTTAATGGTAAAACTATAATTGCCCAAAAAACCATTAATTGGTTTTAGAGCGGATTAAAAAGTTTCTATTACGGTTTTATCTTCATGACTCAAGGGGAGATCAACAATTATGAAGAGAGAGTAAACTAAAGCACCGCAAAATCCTTTTGAACGGAGGTCGGGAGTCAAACCAGGCCTTGCGGAGAGAACACAATAAGTCCATCGCTTAAACCATACTTTATACGAGTGTAAAGTAGTTACTACATAAAGTAGTTACTATATTCTTTTATTGCATCAAACTACTTTCATTTTGTACGTTAAAAGAATGCGTTTGTAAAAATGTGTATTCATTTTGTGTGTTAAATGACTAAAGAGTTAAATAAATAATTAATCTCCATACGAGGGTTTTCGTTCGTTCTCAGTTTGATTAGACTGAAAATGGTACAGCCCAAGCAGGATTGTAAAAAGAGCAACTACTGCGGTTACTTTTCGACAACGACCGATGAATTGTGAGCAGTATCATTCTTGCGATCTTCTCCGGAAGAGAGCACAGCGGCGGCAAGACATTCCCAACATTGCACGTCGGTCTGAGGAAACCCCAGGCGAGGACAGGTGCCCTCTACAAATCTCACGGCAAATAGCATTGAAAACAATCACTCTCTTTTACAAATAGGCCCTAGGTTGAGATTAAAAATACTGTATTTATTTCAGTGACAATTGTTTTCAAGTTTAATTTGTGAAACCTGACTCTTTACTAACAGGACGGTATTCTATTCCTCACGCCTCTTTGAAATCTTATCCGAATCATTAATCTTATAAAAATGCGAACGTATTCAAATAATCTTTAACATACAAAAAGGTAGTGTAATATTAAACAATAAATTAATGTGACTAAGACATGAACTTTAAAAAAATTTAACTGTTATTAACAGTTAGGCATTATTTCAAGTTAGGCTGACACAAAGAACCAATAACAGTACATCAAATAGTATAACTTAGGGAATAAGGAAATGTTTATAAATATGTGAATATCTCTGTTATATATGTGTACAGTATACATACATATGAATTCAGAAATTTAAATTCGATGATAGAAACTCGGTGTCCGGGGTGTTCGTCACACCCTGGGGTAAGTTTCCAAAGGGATGTCGGATATCCGCAAGAACTCCACTGCGCTGTAGTTTTACTGTTATTTTTGTTGAGAAACTCCACAATTTTAGGACGAGTCCGAGAGTTCTAAACGGAAAGGACTCAAACTTTTGTCACAATCAAGTTAACCGGAAACAAAGCATTATGAGTTTAAACAGGTTTAAATTAAGTTACAGTTTCTGGGTGTTAAATTTAGCTTGACAGTGTAGTTTATTTTGTAAAAAATAAATTTAAAGTACAATTTTTCAATACAATTACTAAAGGAAAAATAAAATGGTGGTAAATCCCTCATATTTGTAAAATACCTCAAGACTTACACGAAGTTGACACATTCTTTCTTTTGCAAAATAGGTTATGCCATCACCAAAACATACGAAATTAAATAATAGGTTCAAAAAACCTGTCTAAATAAATGACACGTAATTATTTTGAATCAATAGTTATTATAACACTCATTGTTAGTGTTTTTTTTTAAGCGCCAGCAACATTTATCAGGCATAAATATTTATTGACAATAATCTAACTCAGATAATGTCAATGAGTAAATGGTAAATTTCAATACTAAGATTAAAAACAAGCTTTTTGCAGAAAGCGATCTCATTTATTTAACAGATTAACAACGCGTATCTATCTCCTTTTTTGAAGGCCAGAATCCAGATGTACACCTGCTAAATCTTTTTTGGCGTTTCTATTTCTGATGAAGATTTCTGTTAGGTATAAAAATTGTTTTAAAAAGTCATAAAAGTGGAAAAGATAATGTATTACGGGTGTAGAACCCAATGGCTTCAAAATTAAACCGTAAAACAGATGACTGAAAATACATGACGTCCTTTTTTGATAATCGTTGTTTGGGCAATAATTGATAAAAAAATCAGACTGTTAGAAAGTCTTAAATGATCATAAATTTTATCATAAACTGTCTCCAATGATCAAAAAATGAATTTAATTTAAGACTATAATTAACATAGGGACTTTTATAAAACCTAAAATAAAAACCATCGAGAAAACAGTTTTGAAAAAATAAATTTGATGTCGTATGGAGCAAATTCATCACTGACCCTCGTCGGATGTAGGCGATAATTTTTTTTTTATTCAAGCCATTTAATCACCGTATGATTTTGGACCAAAACACTTATAATTTGATACGAATCGGAGACAGAAGAAAAGCTCTACAATATGTTAATTTGGGAACAGGAAACACTTATAAATAATTTAAACAAAATAATTTGCATTTAAGTATGAGAACGAAAAAATATTTGTAATCAGCGAAAAAATATATCTCGTTTAAAATTATGAGCCAGGGCATTACCTTCATTTTTATCAAATTTCTTTTATAAAATATAGCAGATATAAGATGGGGGCTGAAAATTTGTATCAATATAACCAAAAAAATCGGCTGAAAAATAACCATATTAACCAACCAAAAATTATCCAAGGCGGTCGAGTTAGTAGTCTCGAGGTGTATTCTGTGCACCGGAAATAATAATTTTCTGAACACTTATACTCTGCACTCTGCACCAACTCCAACCTTCAAAAAGTACTTCCTCCCTCCCAATCACTAGGACTCTTTTGATTGATTAGATGTAAGTCAGGTAGAATATGGACTCAAAGTTTCACAATCCGATTAATTTTACTCTTTTTTCTCGACTTTTTGGTAAACTTGCACCGGTGCTAATTCCCCAACACGGTCCGATAGATCCCCTCCCTCCCCCTGCCATTGGCAGTTTGGCAACCATGGTGCCTACGCAACGCTACCGACCGACCACGGCGCGATTTTGGCCGCCAATTCACTCACCAGGCACACTTTCTCTTTTCGCAGCGACTCGTTAAACAAGTCGCACTCGCTGACTGGTTACAGGCATACAGTTATAGTTATATAAATGTACTTTTAATAATAGTGCAAACTCAAAAACGTATTTCACGGTGTGGTTTTCTCGGTCTGTAATGAGGTCGCGGTGCACACCTCTGTAAACGTGTTGACAAATATTTAAAGAGGAAAAATAACCTTATTTTAGTTAAATCGTACAATCCTATCATAAAACCCCTTGATACTTTCTTTAAAATTTAAATTTTCGGCAATTTAGATTAAAAACTTAAGTCTGTTTCACTGAAAACTGGTCAGTACTATTCAAACAAACGATAAAAATCAGCCCAAAAACATAAACCTCTATTGTTCTTTGATGAACCAAAAGTTTGGTTATGGACCCAAAACCAATAAGAATTTCCGGGGTATTGGCTGATATAATTCCAGCAGTTCAGTGTTTGCCGCATCCAATTTTTCGCTCCGACAGTAAATAACCAGATGTGCCTGACGCTGCGATCGCTGTGACGCTGTGATCGCTGGGGCAGGTTTATGTCTTCCTGTCTGTCACTGTTAAGAGCACATCCATGTATGTTTCGACGTAAATATTAAAGGATTATAATATAGATTAAATGTACCATACCGAAATACCTTATAAAGGAAGCAAGGTTATAAAAATAAAAACATTCAAGTAATATGTATTACTGTTTTACCATGGCTAAAGCACAAACAAACAAACTTATAGGATTGGCAAGTGTTAAAAACTAACAGTTGAAGTATGAATTCGGGATTAAAATGATTTGATAAAAGGAGGGATAAATGGTTATTTAACGTTTTGGTAAGGTTAATAAAGCAGAAAATTGAAATAAAAAACACAAACAATCCTGTTTATTTTAAAAATAATTGAAAGAAAAACGTTATTGAACCCAAACTTTACTTAGAAGTTTCATTCGATGTTTGTATAGAAGCTCCAATTTAAGTAAAATTAAACGTGTACTACCCCTGTTGTAACTGCCATGACAGAATAAAAACATTCAGTTCTACGTGTATTTTCCAATAATCATTAAAAAACTTTTGAATGCAAGGGATTTTCTGGTTGTTAGTTCTCTAAAATTTTCGAAGAACTTGATACAGTAATCAACTTTTTACAAATAATCCATGTAGGCCTATACCCAATCCTATTATATAATGTAAGAAATTTTTATTAAAAGGAGTCACGAATATTATTTTAAAGTATTCGGTATATGTATACGACCAAAATTTGCTAAGGCAAAGGCTTGTTGCTGCGATGGGAGTATGAGAGGCATAAAAACTAATTTAGTCAGTAAATTAATTAAAACTGCAAAGATCCGGGTCCAAAACTTCTTTTGACAGTGAACTGCTCAATGTCATGAACGAGGTATCTTTAATGTGGTTAACATCTTACTTTTACCTTATCCCACATTTTTTCATGATTTTAACCATGTGTACATTTTATTATACAGTAATGCACTAGTAGTTCCATGCGGCTTCGCTCACTATAAGGAAGAATCAATTTTATTTGAACTGTGGAATGTGATATTTTAATAAATGACAATAAATTCTCTTATTTTTATCATAAAAACTTTTAAATTCAGGTCTTGAGTAATTGTGCAGGTTTTTAAGATCTATAATTGGATAGGTACGCTAGGAAGGATGTCTTGACTTCTCTCAAATTCAACATGTTTTACAAAAAAGGTTTAGCAAAAAAACTATACGCTTATTTGACATAATGTAACCATCATGATACTTTGTTTAGATTTGAAAACCAATAAATCGTCAGCTAATTTGTCAGTTTCAAACGATAAACTGATATTTATAAAGAGAATATTCCACGAGAAAACTAATGATATTGTAATGTGAAGCCGTACCGAAAGCCAGCGCCGAGCAATGTATATTGCGGCATCAATCAAATATATTGCATTTATCGACTCAAACTGCACTCGATTTATTATTTGAACGAAAATACTACGTATAGCAATATTTGCTACGTATTTGCTTCACTCCGCGAGACGTTTATTTTATTATTGGAAGATTATACAGTTCGAGAATTATCAGGGAAACATCCATAACAAGAAATACTGAATGCTGGATGTTTTGGAGTCGTTAGATTAAAAAGTTGTTTGCTAATTTTTCGTAAGTGGAAGCATTTAAACGTAATAGATTGTATTGCGATTGAATTATTGGTAAAGAAGTTGCAGTATCGGCTTACACATATATCATATGTAATTTAAAACACTTTTCTAAATCAAAATCACAAACAAAATTATAAAATTAAAAGTCCAAAAATAATTAACGAAGGGCAAATTGGATTGTTTGGTAGTATTTGGTTTAATATTCCTAGAATATACTGGAATGTGGATTCTCACTGATAAACCTAATGTAGTTTAAGCCTATGTCAAAACAGGGTAAGTATGTTCCTAGTCTTAAAACATCATTTCTTAATTTAGCTTTCGATCACGGTTTTGGGTAGCATATTATAGTTGACTTTAGTCCTACTGCAGAGATTTGAGCAATGTTAGCAGTTTTATTGACTTCATAAACATCGCGGATATAGGCCTACTCAAATACATAAAAGTTAGATTGACTGCTTAAACAATCTAGTTATTTTAGATAATTTATCAATTTTTGGCATTATGAAAACTACTGGATGGAAATGAACTTTAATTTGGCTTCAAATTCTTTTCTACGTAAAAGATTGTCCAATACGTGTCCTCTCGCTCGTGCATGTGTGCCGAGGCGAGTGTGTGAGTCAACAGGTTCCGATGTAGATGTGGGTTAGCCGCTGCCTCCACGTCATAGCTTTCTCTTGTCCAGGAATCAAGACTCTCACCGGCGGACGGTTGCACGCGTGCCGACCACGCCGGCGCCGGCGCGGGGCAGGTGCGGTGGTGCAATCCACCATCTTGTGTCGCCGAGTTCACAAGACGATTTACAAACAAATCTCACTTGTGGTAGGCTGCACGATTTTAATGAAGAACAATCTTAAAATTCATCATTGTAGACACATAAATCTCTCGTAATTAAAGCGAAAAATCACCACCCATTTTTACATTCCGTGTACCCATTGATTTTGCAATCATATAATAACATTTCCTAAAAATTTAAAATTTCAGTTTTATAAGGTTGTAGAGAGAATATCAAATTCCAATAACCGCTAAGAATGCTAGGATTCTTAGTTGGAACACTCGAAGTCCCTGCTTGGAGGAAAAACATCATTCACTCCAGTCCAACTTCGTATTATCAATATATTACGACAATTTTGTAACTAGCAACAATAATGCAGAATTATATACTGAGAAATGATTTTCATTATGCCTAGTTAAGTATAGCAATAACCTAGGCGCAAGAATATACACAATTAATTGTCGGATGACGTGGCAATTGAAATAATTGAAAAGTAGCTGTCAATTCCGATCTCTATTTAAATTCCGTTTTGGATAGCCTCCTAAAATCAATTTTTAGTACTTAAATTTAGTATAGTACACTTGACATGGTTATTGAACTGATTATGATTAAAAAAGTAGCTGTTAATTCGAATATATACTCATATGACTTACTGGATCTGGATACCCAACTAAGACCCATTTTTCAATTACTTATTTTTATTTCTGACATTAATTACAAGTTGGCTGCACTTGGACGCACAACATATTTACTTAAACTCATTACTTGTGTGTCAACCGTTTTTAAAGGAGTTAAAAAATGTATTCTGCTTAAAACACCGATAGTGTAACCAAAGTGACTTATTTCAAAAGAACTGATTAGGTATGTAACTGTACCAACGAAAGCAAGCTCATGTTTACATTTTCACGCTTCATTAACAAACTCATTCTAGTAGTGTCAACTCACGCTGTAGCAGTAAATTTTAGGCCTTTTCTTGTATTACACTACTATATCAAGAAAATTAAACCTAATTCACTTAAATCCTGTAAACAAAACAAAGCAATAACCGCAACAAGTTATGTTTGGTTACACACAGACAAATAACAGTAAATGTGACACAAACATAAAAATTTACGTCTGGCAGAAATGTATTTGGCTTTCAATCAGGTTATTCTCATACATACGAAACTAGCAGTAACTAACGAGCAGGACGGAACTGCAGTGACGTACAAAGAACTGGGTTAGATTATGACAAACGTTTAGGTTTGTCTGTAATTATTTAGAGCGTTATGCCACCAACCTGTCTCAAACGACAAATTCTTACTTTTAATTCCCTTTAACACCAAACTTTTTTAAATAAGCAATTTATTTTCACGATCACACGCAATCGGCAGCATTTTAGTGAAGAAACTGTCAAGGCTGTTTTGGGATTTTAAACTGCTTGTTGACGAAATAAAAATAAATGTAAATATTGTATTAAGGCATTAGGTATTACTTGATTTACAATGATTGAATTATTATTTTTATAGGCTGTACACACCGTCCTTATGGGGATTTTAATGCGGACATGTATCAACCACGAGTGTCTTAATTAGGTCTTGTAAGTCCTTTGACTGATGAATTATATTATCTTTTGCCAAGAATCTTTTGCCAGAATGTCGATTACGATCAAACGATAGCAATCCTGGGAAAACGAGGCGACTTTTGGACTCACAAATGTAATTTAATTAGTGTCTGTAATACAATTGCCCTCCAAATGTCCCGGCCGTTACTTGGACACTATCTGCGGCGGCGGCAGATGTGAGCGACCCCCGCCACGTGATGGGCGCGCTTCTCCGAGACGTCAGACGTCGCAGACACAAATCTCCATGACAAATGCCCTTCGCTTATCACGGCTCCCACAAACGGCTTCTTTATCTCCCGCCAGCTATTTAGGGTTGTATGTCGTCTGGCCAACACGAACATCTCGAGGGAATTTGTTTTGTTGACACGGTTTCTTTTTCGATAAATTGTACTTTCACACGATTTACTTTGGACGTATATTATAACCTGACTATATAAACCGCGTTTTCTTTTAAACAGTTTCCTTTAAAACTTCAAGTAATAACATTTGCAAAAACTCAGTTTTGACTGGTCAACAAACTGAAAATATACCTATATCTCTATTTATGGATAACCTGTTGCAGTTTTCTTATACTTTCTAAATGAAGTTAATCAGTTTTCGTTGATTATTAAAACTGGTCTTACAATGGCAATGTGATACGTGCAATATGAGTAATCTTTTTGTGGACAGAATTTGTCTGTAAAATTTATTTTTGATGTTTCTATTAGTAATACAACTTTTTCCGTACAGTTTTCTGAGCTAAAATCATAGGGCACGAACAATATAATATAAATTTGTTAGTTATTCTGAACTTTCTGAATCGTTCAACTAATGTTGCAAAAATATGAAGAATCATGAAGTTTTTATTTTATTGAGTGCAAATTCTTTCAATGAATTAATTGTGGAATACGGCTTAAAAAAACTAAATTCTCAGATGGAACAATACACTATAATTATTTACTCGAATTATTCAAACAGGAAAACATCTTTTTAGGGAGAAACATGTTCAATGTTGAACTTGAAATAAAGAAAACCATATATATTGCCGGCAAAGAAAATACTACTGTAAAAGCAATTATAAATCGAGAGAGCAATGACCACGAGTTTATTAAGAAAAGTCGCACTCAAGGGCCGGACCGCGTCCCCACAGACGGCGAACCACCCATGTGCAAACGGTAATATCCAGCGACACTCCATCTCCGCCACGGCTAATGGCGAGGTCTGTCAGAGAGAAAAATATGTTCTCGCAATGATTCTCAGAATAGCCCTCTCGTTTTGGTCAAATGCAATTAATTAGTGTATCCCTCAAAGTCAATGTTCGCATGGTGAAAAACAAATTTCGTTTTTAAGAGATTTGATATTAAGTTCACGCTCTTAAACACATCTGCGCATTTCCCCCGGTTTATTTGTTTTAATTTATAAACCTGACAATGATTTAAAACAATAGGTACACACTCGTTCTCTTACGGGGAAGAGGCAATGTTTATTACGCAATATGAAAATAAAATTTATATAAGCAATTGCTTCAATACATTGAAATGTGATGGAAATGATTTAAATTTAAACCTATTTAAAATAAGTACAAACGTGTCTAGTTTAGCTATCCAAAGTGATACCTCCGAGTGATGGATTGAAGCAATAAGAGGCACCACAGAAATGAAATGTGACCAATGCCATCCATCTCAACCAGGGGGGAATAGACCTGATGATGAACAACAAAATCGAAGGTTGGACCAAGAAAACCGTACACTTGCATGAAGGCCAAGTTGTAGTTTAAGGACCAATAGACCAGTAATAAATAGCATTACAAATATACATACTTTAATTGACATTATTAAGCATTGCAAAGCGTATGTATAAGCCGGAGCAATGTAAAAAATATTGTCTGATTTGTGTGAAGTCTTTCGCTATCGAGTAGACCTTGGGTGGAAACAAACAGTACCCAAGGAAAAAATAAAGATCGAAAATCAACAAGTAAACATTATAAAGTATTGTTTGACTGTTGATGATAAAAATTACAATCCTGGCTGTCGGACGCCGTAAAGCTGTCCCCTTATCGCCGCCTTCCCGCTGATTTATTCCTTCGACCTCGCTGATAACTCTAGTTTTATTTTTCCTCCGACATTGCAGATTAACCATTCGATGACTGGACACAAAGTATCGATAGAGAATCGTCGACCTTGATGATTCCGATTTTGAAAATGAGATGACAACACGTGTGGGTTGATGTTGGAAAAATATTTGAAGCACAGGTTTAAGCGTTAGCAAATTCGAGAAATAAGATAATTAAGAAAGATAATATGAGGCGAATATAGATTACAGATTATGTATTAATTCATAAATATACACAAAGACGTCACCCGGATCAAACGTTAAATAACCTGAATCTTGCAAAACGACCCGGTTTTTTTAAACGGGATATTGAAATATTCTCAATATCCCTCAACGTCTGAATAAGCAGAATATATTGGTTGAAAGCTGCCAGGATCTGTAATCCAAAATGCACTTCTTAAACTACATTAGAGATGATACAAATATTATGTTATTACGATGCCATAAGCTTTATATGTTTAGGTTGGATAAATAAAGTTTTGCTTTTTGAGAATCTTTATTGCTTAAATAAATTGTAAGAAATAATTTCGCTAAGATTGTTTTCATTAAAAACTTTTATTTTTTAATCCCACATGTATTTTGAGGTTTTTATAGCCTTAAAACAAAATCAATCTTTAAGTCTAACTTGAGAAAAGGACGGGAGGAACACGATCCCGGACTGATGACACAGACAGACCTCGCATCGCTAATGGAGTTGGCGTTCGGTTTATTACTCATTTCAACAGTTTGTTTAGCTAAAATGAGTTGACTACCTCTTTGAAATAACCTCTTTGGAATAATGTAGATTTAATTTTATATGACTTACTGAAATTGAGGTATGGGGTTTGCTTTATTTTTACATTCAATTAACATTCAGTTACCTGTACTCTAATTTCATGATTTTAGGGAAATAAAGTATTCTAATTAATTGTTTATTCGATTGCTTTATACAAACTTCTTGTCTAAAGAAGAAACGTAAAAGATGTGTTGGGAATTAGTTTAATACGCTAGTTCACATGTGCGGGCTTATTAAAGTTGTAGGCTTGGCAATTTTGAAAGGAATCATTGCTAGATAAAACCAAGAACGAAGTTTGGTCCGTTTGATTTCAAAAGGCCGTACATGCGAAAATGGCTCGTGTGCATTTGAAAGTAATATTCCGCAATGGAAAAAAGGTTACAACCTCCCATACAAGTGATCGGCGTAGGTAGTGAAAAGACAGGAAAAGACGTACAAACTCCTGTCAGAGCCGACACCGCGGTTTCGTGACGAGACGCCCGGGTCGTCCTGACGTCGCGTCGGCGGGAAAGGCCAAGGCCGACCGCTGCAGACTGCAGGGTGCAGCGAGAGATTGCTCTCAGCGGCTGGTACATCCGATACAACCGCCGCTAACAAGGGAGAAGACGCCCGGGCCGTCCTGACGTCGGCGGGAAAGGCCAAGGCCGACCGCTGCAGACTGCAGGGTGCAGCGAGAGATCGCTCTCAGCGACTGGTACATCCGATACAACCGCCGCTAACAAGGGAGAAGACGCCCGGGTCGTCCTGACGTCGGCGGGAAAGGTCAAGGCCGACCGCTGCAGACTGCAGGGTGCAGCGAGAGATCGCTCTCAGCGACTGGTACATCCGATACAACCGCCGCTAACAAGGGAGAAGACGCCCGGGCCGTCCTGACATCGGCGGGAAAGGCCAAGGCCGACCGCTGCAGACTGCAGGGTGCAGCGAGAGATCGCTCTCAGCGACTGGTACATCCGATACAACCGCCGCTAACAAGGGAGAAGACGCCCGGGTCGTCCTGACGTCGGCGGGAAAGGCCAAGGCCGACCGCTGCAGACTGCAGGGTGCAGCGAGAGATCGCTCTCAGCGACTGGTACATCCGATACAACCGCCGCTAACAAGGGAGAAGACGCCCGGGCCGTCCTGACGTCGGCGGGAAAGGCCAAGGCCGACCGCTGCAGACTGCAGGGTGCAGCGAGAGATCGCTCTCAGCGACTGGTACATCCGATACAACCGCCGCTAACAAGGGAGAAGACGCCCGGGCCGTCCTGACGTCGGCGGGAAAGGTCAAGGCCGACCACTGCAGACTGCAGGGTGCAGCGAGAGATCGCTCTCAGCGACTGGTACATCCGATACAACCGCCACTAACAAGTGAGAAGCGAATGGGTTTATACGTACTTTCTGAATCTGCTCATTCAGCTCGGAACTCGCTAAATGGGTCGAGGAGTTTGTTTTACTTTAAATAAAACGATAAGGACCAATAATAAGCACTGTTCGTCGCCCAATCTTCCGTCAGGCGAGAATTAATAATAAGCTGTTCAACATTCAATTTTAAAAAGCGGCTGGGAATAAAAATTGGCGGTACAGTATTTAATTGGCAGAGAAAAATAAGGAAGTTAAGCTGCTGTACAAACCTCTAACTTATAATGATAGTGTAAAAAACTATGGGTCGTTATGGACAACAAACTTCTGGTAGTGGACCTATAAGCGTAACCTGTATTAAAATTAATGAGGCTTTCACAAAGGAGTAGTTATCCTTGAAAACGCCTGGCTATTTTGGTCAAACAACGGTCTATGTGACGAATTATGAGATAATATTGTAGTGCACTTATGAACTAATTGATGCTTAGTTAATGCTAGATTTTAAACATTATTAAGTTTTATTTTACTACATTGCAAAAAAATACAATTAAGACGCTCAAACAACATTTAACATTTCTTATGCAAACGTTATTAAGTTAGAATAAACCATAAGGAAATTGAGAGAAGCTTAAACCGCTTTTCATTTTCTTATAAGTGCATCGCTGGATAAAAGGATTTTGCAATTAAATGAGCAAATTTTATAAGAAAAATTCTGTCTCAAAATCAAAGTATTTTAGATGCGTATAATTTATTAACAAATCATTAACAAATAAAAATTTGAACTCCTGTTTTATATAAAACACTTTTGTTTATGACAAAATAATATGTCACTTCTGGTCTGGAGCTACTATAAAAGCATTAATTTCTTTTGAATAAATCTTTGGCCGTTAATTATGCCCGATGTATTGTATTACCAAAACAATATTGTATTCAAAAGGCGCAAAGCAGTTGTTCCACGGGACCCGGGACGGGAACCAGGGGATGGGCCGGGGTCTTTATAATGTTCTTCTATCTTCTAATCATCTGCCAAGCACAATAAAAATAACTGGTTTGCAAAACGGAATTCAGACAAGGAACGAGGCCGGACCAGTTTCGAAGATAGGACGGTCGGACTCTGGTCCCGACGGAGGGGGGAGGTTACATCACAGCAGAAATATAATAAAGTGTGGTTAGGTGTAAACTATATATTGGGTGTAACAGTATGTAAGTGTTTTAAACTCACTACATTTAATAAACCTGATGATTTTACAAACTAAAGAGGTAACATTTTACGATATTATGAATGATGGTGAAAATGAAACCTACTAAACCTATTATAATAACCATGCTATGCAAATTCAGGTATGATAAACCTTGGAATAATTGCAAAAATTATAACAAAATTAAAGAAACGATTAATCATTCTTAATCATTCTTTTTCAGACAGGTACCTCATGGAGGACGTTACCCTGAATATGAGTGAAGGGTGAGTGTGATTAATTGAGTGTCTTAATCATATGATGTATTGATATAATATGTATTAATATAAGCTGATCATATAAAAGTGTATTAAAACTTTACACAGCTCCGGTACTAGACACCTGATGTAAAAATAACAAGATACCCCTGCAAGCTAAGCGTTCTTGCGAACCGGAAAAGATAAATTAATTAGCATTAACTGAATAAAAATAAAATCAATAATATAAACAAAAAACAAAAATAATCGTCAGAAAAATTAATAAAAACAAGTAATAAAATCTTAACGTATCAATTACTTGGTTAACTACATAGAAAATCCAAATATGATAATATTACCTGCAAAAACCGTAATCCAAACACAAAACGAGGCACAAAACCGACTAATATCGTTATTTTTTACGCAAACCACCGAGCCGCTACACCAGCACTAACCTGACGCAAGGCGACGCGGTAACCTACAGAGCGACTGACTGACTGAGAGACCACTTTCACGGGTACAGTCGGGGCCGGGGCACAACAGACCTGGGAACCGGCATCGGACTGTACCATTATCACACCTCCGGCCACCTTTGCGTTCTAAAGGGAAACACGGGGAGTAAAGTTCGGTCCTAGGAGACAAGGATCGGTGAATAGCGCGAGCAACTTGAAAGAACTATCGGGAATGGGATTAACCGTCGCGGTACAGCTGGGATGTGAAGACAACAGACCTGAGTAGGGATACTGGACTGTCACCACCACACTTGCGGCCCAGAGCAACCGAGGGTCATGGGGTAAGATTAGGTTCTTTACAAGAAAGCAGTTAACATGACCAATTAGTAACTTTTTCATTACATTAGACGAATTGATGAAACGGTATTGGCAACAAACTTTAGAGAAACTTCGTAGGCTATGCCAAATTAGAATAAAGTCATCTGGAAAAATGTGTAAGTACATTATATTTGTTTATATTTTTAGAGAAACTTTGCATCACACCTCCCAAACGTGTATTCAAGTACTAGTGTTTCTGCGATAATTTCTTAAATGCTTCATGATGACGTCTGACCTGAACAAAAATACTGTCGTTGCAGCACATCTGCATATTCAGCAAATTTTTAAATATAGTCATAATTTAACCATTTATACGTGTTATACGACATTTTTTGTATTTGACCTAAAAACATGGCAAGTGTATGCAGGTTTGCTGCTACGGGTGTGTAAAATTCAGATTGTTTTAATCCAATATCAAGTACACTTCGAACAGAACAAGTCATATTCCAGTTCATCAAGATATGTTTAGAAATTAGCAAAATATTGACTTAATTTGATTACTTTGGATTACCATAAAAGACGCCAATCACCAGTAGACCCTAAGAGGTATTTTAAGGCGAATAAGATTGAAACTCGTATGAAAGTGTTGTTACTAGCAAAGACCGGCTGAATCATTAACCGAGATTATTAATTACTATCTCAATAATCAATGGTAGCTGGTCCGGGCTCGAGCTCAGAATCTACTTTGAATCTTGGTACTATCTGCGTCGAGAACGTTTGTGAAAAATCGCTCGCCGAGCGATCTTTCCAAAACCGTCGCGGACGTCCTGGACGCGTAGTGTGAACACGCGTTTGATAGCATGGGCAGCGATTTATTTTTACAAAAACGTACTGGACATCCAGGACGTCAGTGTGAAAAGGCCTCACGTCATCTAGCGAGCACGTTACATCTGTGCTTCACAACCAATTTAACGTTAAGGCTAACATTGGGGGAAAAGTGCGTAGGTTTACTGCCACAGAAAAGTAAACTTGGCATATTTTAGGTCATAATCATATCTATCTCAATCATATGAAGTTTTATTAAAATATGTTGAGAAAAAAGTGGATAGAATGGTATTTATTTCACATGAAAATAACATATGAGGACGATGAAATATGTTTATTATTTCGATATCTCGGTTAATTATTGACATGTAGTATAGTAATTCCAGTTTCTGAATTGTAATTTTTTTCAGGGCAACTTAAACAGTACAATTAAAAAATATCTTTGGTAATAATATTTAAATGTAATTTTTTAAGTAAACCTTAATTTTTATTTTTTATGGTCTTATGGTTCTGGTTTTCGAACTTATCCGAATAATTACGAGGGTATGTATGATTGTGCCAAATTATCGAGATCTTGAAAAGTTATTATGGTCTCGAGCTTATAGGTTTTACAATACAGAATTAAGTTAGAACTCACTCCCTTTACGGAAAATTAACTAATGCATGAATTGCAACTAATGTGAGATGTCAATGAGTACTTCGTATTATTCAGCATAAATTTAATGGCAATGGCCTTCAAAGAGATTTATCCCTTAATAATCTTTAAACGAAGCGAGAAAAAGTAATAAAAAATCCAATAAAAATACTAACAAAACAAGTAAGAAAACTTAATAGGAATAAAATAAGGACTTCGTGATGGATAAAGTAGTAAAGGAATTATCGGTATAAAATAGGCCGTGTTTACAAAATGGGCGTCCATGACATAACCATTAAATTATTTTGACTCCAATTAAGTTCGAACGGATCGTGCTCGTAATGCCATCACAGTTTCACCTTGTAACATTAAATGTCTCTAACATCTAGCACTTTACCTACTAAACCGCAGGGAAATTGATACTAATTATTCCAGCGCGGTTGCACAGCAGCTGAACCTAACCCCCAGCAGAGTGCGGGAGTATCGGTACTCGAGCCTCAGGATGTTGATGCCGCCGCATCCTCAGTGGGTCAGACGCCCGGGCCACTCATCCCTTCGAATATTTATTAGGGTTTTTACAGCTGCGAGGGTTAAAAAACAACCCCATCGCCGCTTCCTGGGCCGGGCCTAGCGGCCCGTGATTCCGCGGCAAAAAACCGAGGATCCCTTCGTTAACGGGACGGCATCCAACCCTGGTCGAATATATATGTTTGCCTGCGGTTAGAATTATGGCTGACATAGCCCTTTTCGGGTAAACTTTCATTTGCCTGTGGTTATTTTATAAAAAGGGCAACTATTTTCTTAAACTTACCAACAGCTTTCTGAACACGTTTTACTCGTACATACCTGAAAAATAATACGTCTGTTAAAACACCATCCTCAACATTTTATAAGTCAATATAGATAATGTTGGTAACAACCAGATATTAAACATTGATCAAGTGTTATTTACAAACGAGTAAATGATGACTAGAGTCTTTCTTCGTGGTGGTTTTTGGGCGATGTTATTGCTTTGAAAAGTATGGGCTTCACCACCCATTAGTCATAATAAGTAATTTTCAGCTCAATGAAAAACAAATTAATTATAATTTTGCTTTCAATATAAATGATGAACGAAGTTGTTTGGTTCACAGTTAGCTATTTTATAACCAATGGTAAAGCACACACTTTAAAGTTTTATATCTATTCAATTAAAAAAAGTATATTGCAGAAATCAAAACTAAAACCGAGTTCAAATTTTGTTTGCTGTCTATAGTAATTGCAGAAAAGTTTATACTTTTATAATTAGCAAACAATGAATCTTACAACACCATATTAATACTTGTAATACTTGTAAGATTCCTTAATGCTCGCTAACGTATCAAAACTTCTTGTAAGATTGTTAGAAATGCTGAAATTGATAGTTGAAATTTCAATGAAGGAATAGTTTTAGGAACGAGTTCTCTCACAAAGGGTGGAATTCGTTGAAAGGGCAATGGTGTTACACTTAACCCTTACTTGTAAAGAGACGCTCGTTTTAGACAATCTGCACACTGCTTTCGAATGGAATTACATTATTAAAGTGCTCTCTCTTTTTTTAATTTGGAACACGGCATAAATATTTTTGGAACAAATGTTTTAAAACATATTAAACGTAAATTTATTTCTGATGCTATTTCATTTCTGACATCATTATAAATCTTCTACAACGTACGCAAGATGTTGAGTAAAATTACCTACAGCAAGATTCAACAACTGGATCGGGGAAAGTCCACTCAAAAGTTAGTGCTATTTTTCATTTTGGCTTTCACGAGTATGATTGTGTTTTATCATAGTTAGGGGAATGCACTAAAAAATACGAAGATTTAAAAAATCCAGCAGGATATGGAATTCCAGCAACAAGCTGGAAAATTTCAAAATTTGTCATAAAACCAGGATACCTTTTGTTTTGCCAACTGAGCTTAGGTATTCAAATTACAAACAGCTATAAAATATACCTTTTTCTCAGTAAATGATATTTTACTTGTCAAAAACAAAGGTTTTAAAACATTAATTCAATATTTAGTCAAGGTTTTAGTATATTTAGTCTGTTTGCTATGTTGTACAGTAAACTCTCTAGTGGATCGATAAACGATGTGTTTAATCAAACTGGCATACACGTATCAAAGAAAATAATCCTGCAGATCACGAAGTAGTCTTGTGTACATATCATTACAAGACAATAATTTCGAGCGAAATAATGCAAAATCAAATGTCATTAAATCAAGTTTTTTTACGTTTCTTGAAGGAAGAGTAGAGAGCCCGACATAGGGCGGGCGGCAAATACTGTAAACTTATTAAATTCTCTGCTAAACCTAAGCTTAAATGACTAAATGAAATGTTTTATTGAACTGTCAAAACTGTGTTTACGTTTTTCAGAGAGCTTTTACCTGTAAATTTGTGTTTACTTGACCATACGATCTCGTAGTTGCTTAACTACCCAAACGAATAACAATAACTTTTCCAGCAGCGCACTCACTCGCCCGCCCTATTTGGTGCCCGCGACTTGTAGGGAGTTTTTGTAATCTACGGTAAAACAACACAATAAACGCCAAACTGTTAAATCAGCTGAATTTATACATTTACCACAAAGTTAAAAAATACCGTTTACCGTGGATGGCAAAAACTCCCTAATAAAACCTAAGCGAATTACTATGTTTGTTGCATTTATGTCTCTTCCTGCACTCCGAGTTAACCCGAGACACGGTCTTTCGAGATAATTAGTTCCCACATCATCGTCGAAGTAGGAGTAGGAGGTTTTATTTTAAGTTTCATCAGTATTCATATAATCGTCGACGTAGGAGTAGAAGGATTTATTTTAAGTTTCATCAGTATATTGCAACTGCAGACGGCCTGTCCCCTGGAGGAGGCGCGTCCAGGAATAGGGTCGGCGTGCTGCACAAGGACAGGAGTAATCGGACGGAGTAAGTGAATAAGTGAATCAGACTGATGCAGAGCATAAACCCTCTGGTGACGACCCCGGGGATCAAACCAATCCGGTTTTATCTTCTGATTTTCCCCTTCCGAGGAAACGTGAGACAAGGGAGGTTGTTCGGGGGTTTCTTATTCAGTATTTAATAACTTACTAGTCGTTGCATATGTCCTTTGTACAGGTTAAAATATATTATTTGTAACCAATGGTTTGTATTCGAACTGTGATTGGTTGAAAATAGCTGGACATGTTTCGGCTCTAGCAAAAGTTAAATTATATCCTTTCTTATGGTTCAAAAATGCAACTGTGAAAGCGCAATGGGCGAAGACCTAAGAGCTTTTTAAGAATCGGAATAGCATACAAACATTTCCAGGCATATCCAAGACAGCTTCCAAGTTTCATGGCGATCGGCTGGAAGGTTTGGTAATGCATGAAAAACAGAGAGACACAATATTACATTTTAAAAGTATAAATGAAGATTATTTAAGACACTTTTGCGTGAAACTAAACATTGATCTGGGAGGAGTGTAAAAAAAATAAAATCGCAAGTTAAAAATGTAAAGAGAACCGTAGTCAAAATTTTAATGGTTAACGATTTATTAGAAGATGAATTTAAGCAAAAGATGTTTAAGCCTGAAAGAAAGATTCATCTACAAAAAAACTCATAGAAGTAACCTAACAACTAAACATTTGAAAATTGTGTTTAAGAGATGAAAATGTAAAAATAAAATGAAAAATCTTATTATAAGCTATAGAATTATTGTTATTATTACTGTAGCTTAGCATAAGCTAAAATGGGAACTACAAATTTACAAAAATACAAAGCAACTATTTCGCAAGCAATTATCTAAAGTAAAACGATTAAATGATTTATTTTTATTTCTTTAAGACAGCCAAATAATCTAAGAAAACGATTTTTGTACAATAAGAATTTAGGAATCTTATACGTGAATGAAGAACCCATTTAATATGAGTATAAACTTAAGGAAAATACAAAATGTATTGCAAATTCCAAAATATTACGAATAAAACGTAATGTTGACGATTACATAGTGTTAAACTAACTTCAAACTCAACAGCAAACTATTGATATTGACCAACCAAGGTTTCGTTTATTGGAGGCCAAGTAATAAGCGAAGCACTCGGAAGCAGCGATGTCGGTGAGAAGCGAGACGGTTACGCTGAGCTGCCGTAGTGCTGCTATTGCCATAGCTGTTGATGCTGCTTCTGCGGCTCAATTCCAAACGTTAAGCTGTAAATACATAGACTTGCCGGGACTACAATCAAGAATAGGTTTGCTGAATGATGTCAGCTAAAAGTAAATATTTAAAAATTATATGGTTTTATAAAAGAATTAGATTAATTTGAGGGGGTATTGATGTTTTAAGAATATGCTTTAACCCGTAAAATGTCTAAATAAATACGTCCTTAACTATAAGCAATGTGGGTTTTTATCCACTAGTAAACAGCTTTAAAAATGCTGGTTTACCTACCGTATGTATTTTTAAGGTTCAATTACTGGTTCCGGGTAAGTCCCCTCAAGAATTATTAATTAAATTTCAGTTTGGTTTTTGCAACAATAACTGTGTTTTATCATAGATGGGGAAACAAAACCAATTCATATTTGCTTTTCTATGTAGTGCACATTTTTAGAGCAATACTTTTGTTTTTTTACCGCAAATGAATCCAAACCATAATTGCTTTTCTAAGAAATTCATCTTTAGAATATGACGTTTTCCATTTAACTTGTCCATTTTTATTTAATAGAGAACATTACAAGATAAGTTGACCTTTTCATGAGTTTTAATTTATTAAATTTAAAAGCCAGGTAATCTTTATAAACCCGATTAATTGCCTTTGATGACTTTGAATTAATTTAATCCATACCTCACGTTGATATAACACATTAACACGTTAATACACATAATACATCACGTTAAAACATTATGTTCAATTCCTTCAATATTCGATGATTACCCTAGATAAAATATTGCGTTGATGGTTTGAAATATCTTGCGATAACATCATCATGGGTTTTTAGTTAAATAAAAGTAGATTCCTCGTGATTTTATTGAACTTAAAATTAATGGAGACGATCGAGTTCAAGAGTCCTCTGCTTTTCCTTTACGGACCGGGAGGGTAAAATAAATTCCAACAGGGGTTCATTTCTAGAAATAACCGAAGTAATGGGAAGTCGTCAAGACGCCCTCAGTAATGAAACTCAGTTCTACCTAATTAAACGAAAAAGTAAGTTTCCACCCGGAGCGTCTGGGAGCTGCAGCGCCGGGAATGGGAATGGCCGAATATACAATGTTCCCTCCGCCCTCCGTGGTGCTGAGTGACCGAACGTTCTGTTTGTTGAAAGGCCCAATATCATGAAAATAACAAGAGAAAAATAAATTAAGCTATTATATTTTGTTTCCATTTAATCATTACAATTTGAAACGATTATTTTAACGTTTAATTTTAAAGTATAAAGTTTATTGTTTTTTTAAA
This sequence comes from Flexamia atlantica, assembly GCA_035578135.1. Classification (NCBI taxonomy): domain Eukaryota; kingdom Metazoa; phylum Arthropoda; class Insecta; order Hemiptera; family Cicadellidae; genus Flexamia; species Flexamia atlantica. The sequence goes on from JAQJVK010000005.1 coordinate 19,680,030, forward strand.
TACACATTTTTGTCACTAAAGTTTTTTGTTTTTATACGTATATATATTTTTGAATTTTGGCCAAGCTGACGTTATAATTTATAAACAAACATTGAATAAAAACAACAAACTATAGACTATAGTTAACTGCGTTATAGGCCAAAAGTTGGGTCATTTTTAAAAACTAATCAAACTAATAACTTTAATGTTCCTTTTTCCTCGCTACCAACCTAAATCACAAATTTTTTTAGCTGTTTGCATTTAAAATCAAAGAAACACTAAATCCCATCTAGATTCTGAAAGTCCCCAAGACCCCAACAATCTGAAAGTCGGCCCCGTCACGCCGGATTCTCCGAACCTGGAGAACGAGTTTGCTTTCGTCTCGCGAAAGTCAATGATGTTAAAACTCACTCAATCATCATTAAAACCAAACTGTAGCCTCCGAAAAAGGTGAAAAATCGTCTAGAACCAATAAAAGTTGTCCGAATGATCGTTCGCTGGGCAGGATGGTCGTGCCGTTAGCGCGAGCGCGGACTGTACGGCCGGGACCGCTCAAGGCCGGCCGGTCTGCAGAAACAAGAGCGGACACTTGAATGTCAGACTGTGAGGGGGGAGTAGCCGGGGGGGGGGAGGGGGTAGAGGAGAACAAATTCTACACATCGTTAAAATATTTTAGAACTTTTTTTGACTTGGCCAAGCGTTTATTGATCAGCCACACGAGGCGATGTCACATTTTCGAGAACTAAGAAAAGTCAGGGCAAAGCGAGTTTCCTTATATCTCCCGAAAAGTTAAAACTTGGCCATCGGTAAGTTAAGTAATGTGAATGAAATACCTGTTATTACTTGACTTTTTTTAAATACTTAGTTTTAAGTAGATAATATTCTGTATAAGTATTTCACCTGAAATTTTGAAAATAAGTATTCATTTTTATCAAACACAACAACTCGTTATATTATGGTTTGATGTTAATGAAAATGAAGTGTATTAATTTGAGGTTGTACCTGTGTATTCCCTAGCATAACATAAAAAAACTAAAAATAAATCTGATTAAAATCATAAGTATATACTAGTGATTTAAGGAGTAAGAGGCTTACAGCACGCTTAGTGAAACACATAAAGTAAAATTTTTGAAGGAAAAGAAAAGTGTTGATCTAAAACTAAGTAATTAATTATGTTTTCATTAAAAACATACTTATAAACTTATAAGAAAAGTATAGTGTATGACTGTAAGTCTACATCTGTTATGAATTAAAAACAATCTAATCCTACTTAATATAGCGTGTAATTATCAATGTTGTTTATTTATTATACGCTGTTTTCGGACACGATCAATTACCGAACCAGGATAATTACAACTAATTATTTTACAATAAATCTCCTTTAATTTTAATTATTAAGTGCCACTCCAAAACTAAGTAATTATGTTATTATCAAGCATTTACTTATAAACGTATAAGAAAAGTATAGTGTTAATGACTATAACTCCATATATGTTATGAATGAAAAACAATCTAATCCTAGTTAATATGTTTTGTAATCATCAATGTTGTTTATTTAAAAACACTGTTTTCAGACACGATCTATTACCGATCCAGGATACTTTCAATTAATTATTTCACTATAAATCCAATTTATTTGTAATTATTTATTTAAAATTAACTATCTCAGTGTTAATTCTCTTTGTGTTCTCAAGTTAAATTGAAAACATTATAAGAATCGAAAAAATCACTTTTTATCGCATATATTTTACTTTTTTTATTTTTTTTGATACTATATCAGCGATTAAAAATAATCGTTAAGTATGGCAATAAACTTTTCTTTTCTTTTAACTTCTGCAGGAAAAGAAAAACAAGAGAACGAATTACCGTTTAAGATCCTTAGACACCAAGGTCATAACGGTTGCTATAATAACGGGCGAGCAAGAAACACGATTTCATAGCAACAGAGTGTTTTGCCGTTGGTCGTGGCACTCGTGGCGCGACGGCAAGTCCCGATGTCCCCCGAACGCATTCGCCCGGGATTCGGGAGCAGAAGCGGCAACTGATTGAATTACTTAGGAATCGGGCAGGCAAGGGTGGGGAAGGGAAAGACAAAGGGAGCTTTACATTCTTGGCGTGTTGGAGCTGGGAAAGTCAGATTCGAACAAATCATGTCAGTCGCCGTGATTGGAAAACTTCGGGCAAAAACTATCCGCTCTGATCACTTTTCCTTGTTTCCATTCAGTCACTTGTCGGATTTTATAAAGTCGATTGTGCGAGATGAGTTGTTTTGTTTGTTTGATCAATTTTACGGGATTTCGTTCCATCGGAAGGAACTCATTGTTGAAGTTTCCAATTAATTGCACATTTGTTAAGCAGTTTGAATTCCACTAAAATTATATTTAAATTTGTTATTTTTATTATTACTGTATTTAAAACTGAGCTTTAAACAACATAGGAGAGCCTTTTTTTGATTGTGTAGTTATCTTATATGAAAAATTTTAACCTTTAAAGTTGTTATACATTTCTAATGCGCCTTTACTGAATCCACGACGAACAATTCATCCACACGAATTATTTTTTGAAGGACATGTCCAAATTAGAAACGTAGTCTTATTATTCACGTGAGCTCTTGCGTAATTTTTCAAACTTCTGTAAGCAATATGAATGGTTTTCTATACCACTTTTTATGGATAACTTTTTATGGACTATATAAAGAGGTATTAAAGAATGCTGATGGACTGAGATAAGTTAAAATACTTACTTATCTAACTTAACTATCTGTCAGAAGAAAATAATACGAACTATTTTGCGGAAGTCACCTAGAGAACCTTCCTTCCCACTGTTTCAGGATCTCAATATTTTGCCACTCAGGTATCTTTATATTTATAAAGTTACTAGGTTATTTTTCATAAAATCTGGGAAGTGGGACACTGTTATAAGTAATTATATTTTAAGGGGAGGAAGAGATAGAACCTAGCAAGGCCTAGATTAGAAATGTTTAAATCTTTTTTCATGTTTACAGACCCTAAGTTATTTAGTAAACTTCCTGAAAATGTTCGTAAGATAAAATCCCTCCATAAATTTTCCAATGCTGTTTATAAGTGGCTCTTAACGATTCCTCACATGGATTTTTTCCGTCTGTGATATAATTCTCCATATATATCATTTCCTGTTTTTATTACTTGCGTTGCTTAATTTTTGTTATAACGGCTAATTATGGTTTTTTCCCTGTACTGTAATTTTTAGTATTCTTTTATTGTATTCTATTTCCCATTCGCCACTGTCCTTAGCTTTATTGGTACCCCCTTTACAGGATTTCCTAAGGGGCTACCTAATTTCAGAAAAGCTTACAATAGTAAAAGCTTTCAATTTTCAATGTCTTAATTTACTAGAAAATAATATTTACAGTTGCCTGTTGAGTTATATGATTATTAGTGTGTATAAGATATTTGGTCCTTATTTTGATTTAGTTAATGTTAAGATTAGGAGGCCAATTTTAGTTATTATGAATTTAATTTGGTTATTCTTAATTCTTAAGTAAATGGTATATTTAATTTAATTATATAGGTCTATGTATGCTTTACTTATATGTTACGGTTATGCTTATTTAGTGTTTACTTGAAGTTTATTTGTATCATCATAGCTGTTAGTGTTAAGTGTAATTCGCAAGAGTTAAGACTGTTGTACTTTATGTGTTCTATTCTATTGTTGTATATGTGCTTTTCTGAAATAAATATTTTTTCTTTCTTTCTTTCTTACTTTAGTACTTATTACATTTTAGCAGCATTCTACTTATAATCAATTGTACAACAATCGTTTAAAATAATAACTAAATTTTTTAAACTAAGATTTTTTTTGTTAAGCAGTATTTTGGAACATGGTTAATATACCTACAAAGTAACAAATTTTGCTAATACGTTTTCAAATAATGTTCGATAGGCCTTTAGAGTTGTACTGTATTGTGGGAATAAATTGACAATATATACAATTATATAGATTTAATTAGTAATATTACACAAAAGTGAGTGGATACGACCACGGGGGGAAGGGTCGGCCGTGACCTGAGAGCTAATTCAGTCGCGTCTCAACCTCGGAGCAGAAATAGATTCAGCAGTCTGGTGCATTGATGCAACCAAGTGCAACGCTCGCCGCCAAAACACGTGGACACAATGCATCGGGACTGTCAGCCGGCGGCGACGACGGAACAAGGAGAACTCAACCTACACAACCGGGAGTGGCGGGAGTTGTCATAGGACAGCGACATAACAGGTTGCTTCTGCTTCAAAGGGAGGAATCTGTAATTGTAGCGTACCATCTAAGTGTAGCGCCAACAGCCCTCGTATCGAGTGTAGGCCTTCCGTCATATTAGCACGCCGCATATTCTCGAGTACTTTGAGAAAGAAGTAGAAAACTCACAGTCGCAATCAAAGGTCTTAGTCGAGAAAAAAATTAGCATCTTATTGCCATTTTATTTAAACTGGAAACACTCACTAATCCCCTAATAATCGTGAATTCAAACTGCAAATATCGGTATTAATATCTATACGGTGCATAAAATCTGATACTTAAACCTCGACACAAAATTGTTACAAGGTTGCAATAGAAGATAAAATATAGCTTACTGATAGTTTTTTGGAGATTATCAGACATTCGTGAGAAGATGGCAACAATGAGTCAACAACAAAAAACGCTCCATAATGTTTCAACAGGCCGAAATAAGCGGCTTGACCCCAAAATGAAAGGATGTGTCATAAAGCTCAGCCGCAGACCAACTCATTTATAAGTGTCGTTCTCCGCCACAGTTCAACTACTCGTACATGCTAAATTAATGCGATTACCGCCGCACCACGGAGTATACAAGGCCAAATATTTTTTATCATTGCCAGAAAATATTTGAGCAAGATATGTATAACGAGTGCACCCTGAAAACTGAAGAAAACCCATGACATTGATATAAACGCTTTTACACATGTCATATCAAAACAGTCATGGCCTTCTGTCATTCAGAACGCTAAAGGGTATGTCAGCGACTTTGTAAACGTTTGTCTGTATCAACTGTTCGGTACAGTGATTGCCCATCAGTGTGTGTATACGATCAAAGGCAATGACAGGACAATCTAGTCAAAATATTTGTGAATACCAAATAGATTTCATCGGTTCGCTTTAATATTTTTCAACAGACGATTAGAATTGTACTTCAAACTGTATCAAATGCACAACTAAACCACAGACGCTGAGTACAAAAAATATGTTTAAAATCCCGATTTTTAAAACGGGATTTTCAATGCCATAAAATCGAACGGTAGCCGTACTTCAATTCAATATTATATAAGCTCGATATTATCTAGTAATATTTACGATAAATAGATTTCTAGCAAGAACATTGCGTGCACGATTCTAAAATCATAACAGTCGAGTTGTTCGAACAAAATTATTTTTGTTAGCATCACATTGCTTAACTTGACAAAGAAAAATATAGTGGTGACAGAACTAGACAAGCATAAGGCAAATGTATCCCAATCTATGTCTGTAGGGCTAATGATAAAAACAATACAGTCCAGCTCTGAACTTGATCGAGTTATAGAAAAACGTATCTCCTTAATAAGGATGAGAGAGTGGGGGTTCAAAAGAGGAAAAATGTTGTGTAAGTTAAGCTTCATTTGCGTGGAGATGGTGGACCACGTGACGAGGGACGCGGACGGGAGATAGAGCCGTAGCTGTGGAGCGATATCTGGCATTCCACGGGCCGTCGGGCGACGCCGCAAAAAACCGACCCACACCTTCAAGGGCCGCCCCGAGTTCTTTGGCCCCGTTTGTTCCATCTTTTTGGGTTCGAGTTTGAATAACGGTCCACGTCTCAGATTCCAATTGTGGTCGTTTGTAACACTGTATGAGTCCATGTTTGGAGAATAACGTGGTAGTTTCAGTTTAATTCCTAAGGCCTGATTTCACCAATCATCAGTTAAGGGTCGGTTAATAAACCGTTTGTTAAAGATAGGAAAATAGTATTGAACAGGTGATAAAATTAAACTAACCGAGCCTTAACGGTGGTTTAAAGTTTGGTGAAATCAGGCCTAAATTACTCATTAGGAAGAATGCAAAACAATGCAGCCTAAAGAAGACATTTTTCGTATTTGAGGAAAGCTTTTTTTTAAGAGAGCTGAACGTGAAAAATTATCTATACCCATGATCGGGATATTCAATAAAAAATATTTAAGACAACCGCAACTACTGTTTTTACCTAATATGAATCTAACGTGTAAAGATTCAGGAATACGATCGACAATCAATTACCGTAAACTAAGCAAGGAAAAGGACACAAATAATGAACAGTGTTGGTGCAACTGCCCACTTTCCTTGTTATACTACTGTTTGTATAAAACTATCAACTCTGCAAATCTACCAAGGTTGAGACGAACAAACCCACAAGTGAGCGGCACCTTGGTAGCATCTGATACTCGTGTATTATATGCTAAACTGAGACGCCTATCTGCACAACTGACGTCACGTGGGCCTCTTTTATGGAAAGGAATGGTTTATGCGTCTACTTACACATAATTTATTATACGAAGAATAAAGGTGTGGTAAAAAGATAGTGTATTTCCAACAATAGGCATTTAAATTAATGACTAATGGTATATGTAGGATTAATATAAAATAATTAGTGGCACCGAGATTAGTTTGCTTTTGCATGATGACCAATTACGATATTTGTCTCCAATAGAAAAGATGATGCAAAACAAATAAAGCTGGTTATAGTAAAAAGGATCGAGAGGGAAAGAAGTAGTTTTAAACTGTTATTGCAAACGCTGTGAGAAGTTTTTTTTCCGATTTGAGAAGATTTTGAATGGTTCTACTATCAATTTTTAAACACTTTCCAATTAAATAGACTACTCTATGGAATAGTTTTTGATGTATCATAAAACTGAACCAAAATATAATTTTATGTGTATTATTATACGAGGAAGATATATCTAATCCATCTTGTAAATCATGTAAACACTTACCTTGTTTCTTTGAGTCGATTCAATTAAATTTATTTCAAATTAACTACAAACACAAGTGAATGAAAATTTTATTCAAGCTCACAAACACAAAAAAAGAAGTAATCGTTAAGGCCTTTAAAAGTTGAACTCTTAATTAGGTTACACAATAACTGCACGCACACACTTTCAAACTATTCGATTGATTGCACTGAACAAAATGATTCTAGAAACTAGTTAAACCACGAACAAGAGCAAAGTAAACAAGACGCACGTGAAGCATACGCGACCACTCATTATATTATTTGGAACAACTTTTATCTAGCAGTTATTTTCGGCTGAAAGTAGGTCAACGACTGGGAAACGTGGGGAAATTTAAAGCCGCGGCATTGGTAGCAGTGAGTGACGCTTGGCAGCCTGCTCGCTTACAGCTGATTGCCTAGCTCTAGCTCGGCGGTGGTGTGGTACCGTGCAGCCTGCACTCGCGAACATGCTAGAACGTTGAGCGATTTTTTTCAACGTAAATATATATGATTTCAATAGAAAACAGATCGCAGAGGGTACGTGTAAAATAACAATTTAAAACTTAATTAAGTTAAATGCTTTGAAAGTTAATTATCAAAACAACTTCATTTATTTCCTTGTTAACATGTGAACCCAATCCTTTTTTTTATAAAAACCGAATGTCCTATTTTATGACAATCAATTTAAACAAATGAAAATAGAAAATATTGTCTTGCTGAATTTTGTTCTGACTTGATGAACCGAAAGTATATTGAAATTCGCAAGAAAAAAGATTCAGAACAAATGTGTAATTGCGTTAATATGTTTTAAACTCCGTAAAGAGGTCAAACCATACTGTAAAACTAGTTCACTACACCCTAGTAAAGAAATTATTTATTTGTTTAATATATTAATTTGTGTAGAAAGTAAACGTTTTAAACTTTATCATAAAAACAACCAAACATTTAACTAGTAATGAAAATAATTAATTATTTAGCTCTTCGATTCTAACGACCTAATTACGTATGCAACAAGATAATGATGTTCCAGCATGTGGCTAAATCCTCAGATAGTTTTACTTCACAGGCACAGGACAAAGCTCGCCCAGTGGTTGTGGAGGGTCACGTGCGCCTTATCGTATACGAGGCTCGGGCGGTTTACGAGCGGGCGCGGGGTCGTATATTTTGGCGGGAACAGGGCGTTATCGGCCGCAGATCTTATCAGCGAGGTCACGCCGCGCCGCGCCGCCCGGCAACACCGCAGTGTGATTCCGGCTTCTTCGGCGCTTTACAAGAAATATATTACACTATATACTTTATTACATTAATTTTAAGTGTTTACGTGTTTTTTGCCAAAGTTTTCTAGAGATTTGTGAACTTACTAAGGAAAAATATTTATATTTAATCTCGTGTGCACAAAAATGAAATTATATACTAAGTTTGTCGTCATTTTGACACAGGTGTAGTTTGAAAGTAAATAATACTTTAAGGCATATTCATCACAGTTGCAGCTTTAAAAGGGCTCAACTGTGTACATAAAAAATATATAAATATGGGCGTGTCCCAAAATATCATTACGCCGCCGCCCGACAACACTAAAGTGTGATTCCTGGTTCTTCGGTGCTTTAAAATAAACGCTATGCCTCATTACATTAAGGAGAATGGGATTAAGTATATTTTTTCCCAAAGTTTTCAAGGCAATTGCAAACTTATGAAGGACAAAAGTATCATGTTTGATAGCTTAATGCACAAATAAAGTACTAAGCTTGTCATAGTTTTGACTAAGGTGGTATTGTAAGTTTTTAAGTATCAACTATATCTTTAGTAAAATAATCATATTTGTTGCAAAATACCTTTTAAAGATGGCTCAACTGAATACATATACCGGGTGTCCCAAAATATTCATTTAACGGCTTTTAATTTTTAAACAAACTTTGATACACGTAGAGTAATTTGAAGTAATTTTAGTTAGTATTTTTAATTTTTTTTAGTATTTTGAAATTCACTAGCCTTCCTTAAAAAGTATGCCGGGGTAGCTATGTTTTTGTTTAAATGGCAGCTTCCAGCAATGGCACATCATTGTAAAAAGAAAAAAAAACAGTGCCGCCTCACATTTAAACGGGAATGAAATTTTTAAACAATAGGATTTTTTATGGAATGAGTCCAACTGAATCATGGAAAACACCAACGGGTATTTTCCCATACGTTTATTTAGAATCGTCATAAGAAACTCTATTATAGATTATAATTTTACCTTGTATATCCCCTTTAAAGTATAATGTAGCACTCAGGTAGGTTTATTATTTTTTTTATGAAAACCACCTCAGCAAACCCTTATTGAAGTTGAAAACCAAAATCCTGTCAAAAAGTGTATTACATCGTTCTAGTAAGGGTCCCCTGAAAGCTTGAAAGTTGAGACATTTTTACAACACATAATTAGAAGAAAACTCCTTTTGGATTTGCCGTCAGCACGGCAAGGCGGCGAAACGAAATACACGATACGACAATTTATTCCCAACACCCACGGCTGGCAGCACTGTTTGCAAATCAGCTGCTTTAATTACAACCAGATAGCGCTAACGATCCATTCAATTGTATTCGCCAAAAGCCGTACAAAGTAAACACGCATTTGCCGCCAGCGGAGGCCTTCACTTCTTCCGGCCGCTACGGTGCTTCATGAGTAAAGTGGTTTGAAGTAAAAAATGTAAATGAGGGAAAATAATATGATTTAAACATCAAATTACACTCTCCTAGGAGATATAATTGCCATTAATGAGCATTATTTGGGTATTTTATTTAAATAAAATGTAATTGTTACCTACTATTTTATCTATTATTATTTACCATGTATTGTTACCGAATAAGTGGGTTTGTCCCTGCATTTGAAACATAACATAATGAAACATTATAAAATAGTCTGTATATTTCAAGTGGTTTTGGCACGTATAAAACTTAATTTAACATTTTTAAGGGTATATTTCTGTAAGTATGTAATTCCGCAAAACAAAAGGTGGATAATTTTTTTAAATATTATTGACAGCTTGCGCTTCTGATAAAAGACAGAATAAAAGCAAGAAAAGCCGTTTTGAAATAACTTCACAATATGAGAAGGATAGAAGAAAATTCCTGTGTGATCGATAATATTGCTTCATAACGATGACGATAGTCTTATTTTCACTGAAGCAAATTTTTATGTGCTAACATATACGTGTATATAATTTTATATACAACAAACGTATTCACACAAATTTGTCCAAATAATATTTTTTAAATAAATAAAACAGTTTTGAGCCTTCATTTTTTAACACTTCCCCATCCTTCGATATGCATCTTGAGTCCATATCAATAATTGTTACAGGTATGTTGCGGGGTGTAGCCTATATGATGTGTTTTCAAATTCCTCATTTTGAAATATAACGCTTATTGGAACAGAGTAATCCAATTCATAATGTAACGTCGACAATCCGAACCTGAGGGATACAAAAGAGCCGCTGCTAAATTCTGGCGTATGGCTTGCCAGCAACTATATGCATTTTTAAATATAGAAAAAACAAAAGACAGAGAAAAACAAATTTCCAAGGAAAAAGTACACTTTGCATTTTTAAGCAGAAGCGTTTCTTACAGTTTGATTCTTAGTTTTAGGTAATGATTGATTCGCCCTTTAGTGAAAGTTCAGAGATAAGGCTAGGTTACTGTAGCAGTTTCTGTTACTATGCCATTGGCTGTTGGGCTATTAATTAACAGTCCTGACTAAGGAACATGTCGGCCTTAGTCAGTAACATGACTACAAGATTGCGCTACATTCATCCTTCACTCATCTGTCATTCATACTTGGCTTAAAATACCTACCTGGGTAGATCGCCATTTAAAGTAATGTATCAAATGTATGTCCAGAAATAAAGGAAAGTAGCAGGGATATTCCGTGCAACTGTAGTTCGTAGTCTGAGCGTGATTGCTGCTTTTCCGGCAAATGCTACACCCCGTACTGCGCCTCAACGCCAGGAAATGTGTAGATCTACTTCATTACAATTCAGAGACTTGTTGATAATTCATCCCTGAATATTAGAGGGTTAAAGATGTACAAGGATAAAATCTTTCTCATAAGCAATAGCGTAAAACGAAAGTGAGCCAATTATGTCAGCTTAAATAAATAACTCGTCAAAACCATGTTGATGTAATGTAGAATGGATTATCATTGCTTTAGGCAAAAAAAAACAACACCTTCTTTTCTTATTGTTAATATTAGACATGACATATAATATGTTAAGAAATACAAGATTCCAAATATTTGATTACAACAAAAGCTAAAAATGCTTTAAAGTTAATTATGATCATTGTGCCTTCAATATAATTATCATATTCCAAAAACTATTTTCAAACACTAAGGCGTTTACTTAGTTCAATAAATAAAACTGGTAAAAAAACCCAGGCCACTTCAGACAAGATCTTTTGAATAAATAAAATACTTTAACTCAAGACAATAACTCAACGTATTGTTAAAGCTGTTTTAGATATTTAAACTAAAGTTTAAAGACTAATTATATAAATAATAATTATTATTACAGTATTATTATTATTTAAATAATAATTGAGTGTTTTTAGTTAATATTTTAACTCAAAACAATAAAACAATTGTCAAGCTGCTTTTAGATCCTTGAAGTAAAATTTATTCTAGGAGACAAAGTTATGTTCATTAAACAAGAAAACTAAAATTTTACATTTTACTAGTTTAGTATGATCCAATATGGTGCAAGATAAAAGTTAGGATGATATGACAGACAAATATTCTAGGATGGAGAAGTTAAAGAAAGAAATAAGTTTTTTTAGGGAAAACATTTTGGAATTTTCAATGAATTCATAGATTTACAAAATAATCCTTTGTAGCTTCAGAAAAACTCAAGGCGCCCTGGCGCAGCGCTAAGCGGCGCGTGGGTAGGCAATTTAGACACAGTATCTGTTTTGCGTTCAGCGCTTGAAGGCTCTCGCCAAATTTGTCCACCGTCGGCGAGGAAAACAATAGTTTTCTGGAATGAAAAATAAAATTTTCTAGATTGAAGTATATATTGTTATACAAAAAGTGGCCCAAGAGTCATCTTAAAAGTCAGGCTACGGGATTAACAATAAATTCAACTCAAAATTACGAACAATTTAGTGTCTTTAATGCTACTCTGTATCCACTGGGATCAGAGATAGTAAAAAAAGGTAAACACACTGCATTGCCTCTGTGTTACCTTTATGTAAAATATGGATTCTATATCTCGCTGGTTTCGTGACGGATATTAGAATTACTTTTTATGCTGCTTCATGTAATTAAAAAACCTACAGGGTTAATTTTGGATTTATTGTATTTCCATGGAAGCAAACCTGCCTGATGCTCCCACTTATACTCCAAGTGTTATTCTTAGGGAGAATATTTTAGCACAATTATTTATGATTACCTACTTATTAATGATAGATTTATAATCAGAATATCTTAATAGACAAGAGGAACATCTTGTAGTTGAATTCGAATCTACACCAGGTGGTCTCATGTCGTTGAATATATATAGAAGCTCATCATATTCAACGATCAAATTAAGTATAACAAAATATCATCAATGCAAGCGTCTACAAATAAGTGTGGGAAAATATTCTTCATAAGAATAGCATGGTAGGAGAGCACGCAGGTTTGCTGCCACGGGAATATAAAAATGATTTATGTTTAAAAAGCCATAACCCTGTTGAGCTAAACGAAAATAAATCACAAAAAGTGTCGTAATATATGCCAAGACTTTATTGAGCACATATAGAATTTTATTTATATCAAATAATGGTGACATTAGAGGCGTCTGGCGTATTTACCATTTTCAATAACTCGGTAACCAATAGGCGTAGGGCAATGATTGAAATAAGCCTGAATTGTTTGTTATCGAGCTTAACTAAATAAAACAAACTAAAACTTACTTTATTAATTTTTCTCAAAAAAATAATAATAATAGTACAATTTTTGCCACTATTTTCCAAGATGAAAAATAAAAAAACATAAATATCGTGTTATTGTGTTTTAGTAAGCAAATGCCAACTGTCAATAAAATGGTGCAATAATTGGTGTCGTCTTCAACTCTTCCCACGGCCATTTAGGCAGACGAGTTAGCATTGAACCGAACCCCCTTTTTCATTCAGGAATCACTAAAACATTTCAACCAAAACCTTAAATTCAAAAATATGAACCCAATATAATTTTTTCATGCACTATAAATAAGGAAAAATAATGTAAAATGTTATATTCCTCTTCAAAACGGAATCAACAGTTTTGAAATGCCCTAAACGGCGAGGAAAGTAAGCAAATAAGATTAAACTTAAATAGATAAATATCCAGTTTAAAATTCCTCCAAGAGCGAGGCTAATGACAGCAGTGTATGACAGGCCATGCTACACGCTGTGGGACCCCAGAGACGCAACAGCGTTTAGCGTGGTCCCTGAGGAAATTACACCAGCTGATAACCGAGGAGGATTTGCATCAAAAACTGCGACGAGAAGAGCTCTTGGGGGACGCCGCCGACGGTTTTGCAAATTGAATGTCTTTCCCGCCCCCCGCCCGCTTCCCGAACAAAATTCAAGGAAAAGCGGTGAATTCTTAAACGTTTTTCTAGGTGAACGCAGCATGGTCATACTTTTAATATAGAATACCTATTCATATATTAGCATTGGTTAATCGACTTTTAAGAGTTATTTTACACTGAAAAACAAAACCTGCTTAGTCACGACTGTTTTTGATGCTACGAATAATCACTTATGAGATAATTTTAGTTGTAGAATTAATAGCAAACTCTAATTGGCAGAATGTCACAAAATATATGTACAGTACTATTTACAATTTTTATTCTTCAATATTTTCATATTAAAATAAAATAAATGTTGTTTGCTTCCTTTTGCATTATTTCTAATTTTCGATCTTTACCTTACACATATAAAACGTAGTTAATTTTTTTAATATTAGTTTTTAACTGCCACCTTAGTTAAAATATTTTATTTCGCTACACTAAAAAATAAAAGTGATATATAATAATACAAAAATAAAACAGATCACTTGACTAAACAGGGGCAGATACTGACCTGAGGTAAAAACTTGACAATAGTTGAGCTGATTACAAGGCTACTAATTATCGATGAAAGACCATGTTTTCAAGTCCATTTTCAAATTATATCACTCCAAATGTTATTCTTACGAAAAAACCTCATATTTAACAAACTTATTATGCCTCATTGCCTCTTCTTATTATTGATGGATTTGTAAGAAAAATTCATTCTTAGATTTGGTTCTTCCATGGGGTTCTTTACATTGAAACCCCTATGGATATAGAAATAAAAACCACTGTTTAAAAGAACAATCCTATCACTTAACATCGAGATAATCCGATTGCCAAATCAAGCTGAAAACACTTAGGCAATTGTCAAAAGTAATAACAGCATTGAGTCGCGCATGAGCGTGGGTGTGCGTGCGGGAGACGGCGAGACTGGGAGAGGGGACAAGTTCAAGGTCAACAGTCGCCACCCCCTCGCCCTCTCGCCAGCTCTGTCCCTCTCTCGCACGCACCAATACTATTCACAAACACGTGTACACACATACCTACTCACACATGCATTCCTAATATTCACAATAACCTAATTGTTGTTTATTTCCCCTGCCAATTACGACAGTCAAAATACTACTGAGAAACAAACGTTACTAAAAATAGATGAGCATACACATACTTAATCACACATACACTCCCAATATCCGCAATAACAAAACCGCTTGTTTATTTCCCCACCCAATTATGGTATAATCGTGTAGCTGGCGACTGGAACGATTTGCTTCCTTCCCGGAACCACAGGGAGTCGCAATTGACGGAGAGCGCGCTCGGTCGAAAACATTGCAACTTGATCGCGACTGCGAAAATGTAAAGGTTTAGGATGTAAATTATATGTCAAGGGCAAATAATTTTGCACTGATTTGTTTGGCAATACGATGAAACTGAACTTCTTAGCTTTTATGAGCTGTCATTTGGGGGGGGGGGAGAATGTGTTCAGCAGATAAAAGGAATCTAATGATTTATTGAGAATATGATAAAAAAAACAGGAGACTCTCAGCTTAGTAATGACAATGTCTATGTTATATGTTCTAACCTTGAAAAAAGTCAGGTGGGTCACAGAGTTAAAAGAATGATAGGCTGAAAACCGGACATCAGCTAACACATAAAAAATTATTAACTTTTTCTTTCATTGTTTAATTTGATGGCGGCCTTCCTTGACGAAGTCACTGTCAATGAATTAAGTAAAACATCCTAATATCCTCGTCATAAAACTTGAACTATACATTTTAGTAATAAAAGGAAAAAATAAAGTATAAATGTATTATTTTTCTTTTTAAAATTAAATATTACTGTGTAAATGGCAAAACAATGTAAAAGTTGTTTGCGTTTCTAATCATAACGGTTTTTCATACTTAATTAACCAATAGTTTTAGAAATAGGTTTGAAATAGTAATTAAAAATAGTGTAACCGCAGTTAAACGTTAAATCGTGCCTTCTTCCACTTACTTTGACATTACAAAAACTACTTAAAGTATAACAGTTTAAATGGCAATTCAATTACAGCCGGCGATTTAATCACTAATTGAACGCCCGCCCAGAGAGGTGGCGGCGAAGATCGAACGCCGATGAAGCTGCATGCATTGTCCCACCGGGCGGCGCAGCGATGCGATTGGCTGACGATGGACCAATCAGAAAGCCGGCATTTCGCATTGTTCCCGAGGCTTTGTTGCGTGAACATCTAATTGTGGCTTCATTCGCGAGCTAAACGCCGCTCGTAGTCAATAGACGCTCGCACCACTGCAACATTTCTCATTACATGTGTTTGCTAAACACAATCCACTTTATATGCAAAACGTCCTTGAAAGGAGTGAATTGAAAAAATGACTCTCGGTACGGAGTTTTTCGGGATGAATAAAGTTAAGACCCACCAATTACTTGTTTTAGAAGGCAATACGATTCTAAAACAAGCCACTAGTATAGAGGAACATTCAAAGAACCACTTCTTAAAAACTGCTGAGAGGATGTCGGGAGGAAAAAATGCCTCGAGTGTACTATTGATACAAATATAATGAACTGGTAAAATTATATTGATATAAATTACAAAACCAAATGTAAAAACTAAAGATACTTTGACTCTAGTTATAACACGTTACTCGATCACCAACATATTACCGGAACAACAAACCCCTAAAATTTAAACCTAAGCACTTACGTTTTAAAGGTTAAAATAGCTAGTAGCCCACCGATTTTAGAAGATTATGCGCATTTCGGTATACTTTTAAGTCATCATCAGATCCTGCGTATAAGAACTCTTTCCTCAAATTTGAGCCAGAAACACAAAATAGTAGTTTATGCAACGATTGTATAATGAATGTCTTTAAGCCATGAGTGAGATGTAAGTTAGAACACGAGCGAAGCGAGTGTTCTAAATATCTCACGAGTGGCTAAATATCTCGTTGTGAACAATCAGCTGATGGAATAAGTATACTCAAACATGAATCGTAATGCAACAATCAGCTGATGTGCGAATTGCGTAATTGTTATTATGACACTACTTCCGTCAAATGCCGAGCTCTCATTGGTCTAGAACCAGTACTCTAAAGTGACTCCAGTACTCTAAAGTCGTCATTAGAGTACTGCTTGGTTTTTGGTGTTTTAATGTATATCATTATAATGTTTATTGTAATACCATAATTGGTGCTTATTGCAATGGTCGTAGATAAAATAAAAAATGAACTTACATTTTACTCAAACAGGCAAAAAGAACATATACACAGTTTACTTAAAATGTATGAAAAGTGTGTCAACATTTGGAGAAGGAGAATAAAAACAGTGTTAATTGCGAACAAATATTTTACAACAAGCTTGCAATACACACGACGCTAGGAGTTATGTTCAAAAAGACAAGTTAGATATCAGTTGGTCCCTGAGGAAATTAAGACCAAATACAGCTGCACGTTTTGTTCAGTATCATTTTTACGGCAGAGTAATTTATACCGGACAAGATTTAAACTGACTTCTAAGATAGCGGGTGTTCATTTATTTTATATAATTTACAAAGAAAAACTGCGAAGTTGTGTAGATTACTATTTCGATTCATACCAAATAGTTTTGAGTTTATTTTAACGTTTTAGTGTGGATTTTAAATCAAAGGTTCTACATTTAAAACAAATAACAGAATGAATCAAACTATTTCCCTGCTTAATATCTTCTAATTAAACTTATGCCACGCTTTTCGGAATAATTAAAAGTATAATTACTTTGTTTTAAGCACAATGAATCCGAACTAAAATCCCAATTACAACACAAAAAGTAAGATTTTTTAAGGATGTGTGATTAGTAAATGGATTCTAAAAATATGAACACATGTTCGATATGTTTGACTTAAAACAGAATTAAATACAAAACAACACTCAGTCTTCTTAAAATACCAGATAGCTACAAACAAGAATTGTTTTACGTTTGAATATTTTAAATCAACATTTTAATATTGAAATTTAGAGTTAAATATAACCAAACAACACTCAGGTTTCTTAAAATACCATAAAACTACAAACAAGAAGTTTCCTTTTACATTAGAATATTTATTTCAATGTCAACAATGAATATCGAAATTCAAATTACTGATCCACAAGAATATAGTATTAATATAGTATAAGTAGCTTCACAGTATAGATGATAAATAAAGTACATGCGACCAAAAATTACAAAATGAATCGTAAAAGAAAGGAACGTTCCTCAGCCATCTGAAGACAAAAACCAAACAAATTCCAGAGTCGAGAGTGAAGTGAGCCCTCGGGAGCGGTAAATGTGTCCGGGCATTTGTTAATTTAGCCGCTTTGAAGGCGACAGTGACACTACATTAGGCCGGGACACGCACTCCACCAACGTGGCGGGAGGGGAGGGATTTTAAGAAAGGGGAAAGATGTAAGCAGTTAAACATGAACTGACATGTAAAAGTTTTGTTGACATTCTACATTTATCCGTAAGTTCGTTAAAAACCCAGTCAGTATCCAACATAAACTTGCTTTTAACTGTTTATTAACATTTATTTAGAGATGAATTATTACGTCAATGATAAAAAGTACTGTTCAGAATACAATAATGACTTGCAGTTCGATAATGTGTAGTAAACCGATAAGTTTGAAACAAATAATGATTTAAAATGTTAAAAATTTGCCGCAATAATAACACACAGAGAATAGTTCCTTCCATACCACGACGAAGCGAAATCATATTTAGTATAATATGGTAGATATGATATAAAACATTTACCATATAAAGTATTTGTTATACACTTTACTTATCAAGATGTCACAGAAAGATTATTTGTATAAGACCTTGATATATAGTTAACTATGTAGCAATTTTTGTAGCACTTCAATCGTCACCTTCTTCATCCAACTTTATCATATTTCCTATTCTCTTTTAATGAGCACGGTATGATTGGGTGTATGCTTGCCTATATGGTTACGCACTTATCTCAAAAACGGCTTGGAGGAATCTCTTAAAAAGCTAGAAATTATCGTTAGTATAGGCCTCTAAAATAAATATCATTATTAAATCTTACCTTACATCAAATGTTTCACACGGATTCAGGTTTCAGCATCGTATATCTCATCAGTCCCATTTGTTCTATAAAACACACCAACATTTCTCATACCACAACAGCTAACTTTTTCATTTTCTCCGTTGAATTTTTATGTGTTAAATGTTTATGTCAAAAAGTAAGTTTTATTAATAATGACGAAATCTCCGACCAAGAAAATAAAAAGTTGTAGCATGCCATGGACCTAGAACTAATTGGACTGATGATAGCATTACGATGCTGAAATCTAGGTCTCCCTAAGAAATAAACATTGGACCATAAAATAAGAAATAATAAATAATGTAGTAAACTAAAGGTATTTTTTGCTCTGAAACGTGTATTACACATAAAAAATTGCCATAAAAATCTAAAAATGCAATATAATTGACATTGGGAACCATGGATTGCTCTGTTAGAAACGAACTAAACAACGATGATAAAAACAAAGTTAGCTAACCATAACAACAACTATTTGCAGACTGTTATCTGTGACCGGAAAAAACCATGTTTCACCGCGTGGAATGGATTTGAAATCGAGTATTTAAAATGTGTAAAAGGAAAAATGCACTGAATTTGCTATAGTAAAGAGCTGAACTTGTAAAAATAAGGTATTACCGAGCACAGCCCGGTCCACCAGGCACGTAATGGTCAAAAAAATTGAAGCCGTGCAAAACACTATTGCACAGAGTTTTCTTCAAATGAACTCATCGAACAGGAGTGATTGAGATTCACGGCCGGCTGTCGCTGTCCGGTGGACGGAGCTGTCAGCGGATGACACCCAGACAGTCAATGCCAACGTGCCTTTGGTCATTTGCCGGCGTGACAGGATATCCGCACTGCGCTCGTGCGAATGTAAACCTGATACACTGAAACGTCTGTTCTGGTAAAAGCTCCTTTTGTTGTCCGATGCTTATAAACACGAAACAAACAATCTTCGTAATATCAGGCTTTCTCCAGACAAAAGATATATGAATAATAAAAAAACATCCGCCAGTATCTACAATATTTCTTTAAACACGACACACTCATGCCAAATCATAAAACATTACCAATTTACAATTACAGTTTTTTAAGTAAGTAAGAAAATAGAATTTTGACGGAAGGCATAATATTTCTCCCCGGACAAAGAAAGAAAGCCAAGAGGTAGTGGGGAAATAATAAATTTCTGTCATGTCTCTGGGAATATTTATGCTCCTCCTCACCAACAGTCAGAACGCAATCGATAGACCGTCCGGTATAACATAGTGACCTTCATACAAGGAAGCTATGAAAAAAATTGACTTTTGTCTTTGAAATATTGAGCAAGAGACTGAATTTCCTTACTTTCCACTCTTTAAGAAACAAAGTTTGCGTTGTTTGCATACGTTAAAAAACCAACAACGCAGAAAAGATTAATCAAATGAACTGATAAGAATTCTAAGAAAAAATTTATTCAATGCTATAAATTTACAATTTTGGAGTTTTACATCCGTATGTGCAGTAACAAGTTGAGGAAGGACGCATTAACAAAACTACAGTACCAAAGTTTCGTCAAACCTTTTGGTACTTTGGTATTATACGGAGGCCACTATTTTTAGAGAGGGTTTTTTAACTGTATACCAAAAATAACTACATAATTGGAGAGGACATACTTTGATTGACTTACTGTCCAAAGTTGACATGATTACGATGAGCGATCTTTGTGTTATGCCTCCCAGTAGGCAGCGATGTCGGCAGGTAAAGCGTCACCGCCGCTAGCGGCAACACCTGATCGCCACCCTATACAGCGCGCTGCGGCGGTTGTGTTAGGTTAGGTTATCATAAATATGTTAGTAGGATTTTCCTCGTTTCATTACAAATCAAACGATACCGTATGAGTCATACTTTCGCCCGCCAAATCCTGTAGGCAAGTGATGCACACACTCCGGTCAGAAACCTACTTCTAGGGGATTTGGCGGGCGAAGGTATGACTCATCTGGTATCGTTCGATTCGTAACGAAACGAGGAAAGTCCTACTAAATTAATTATGATAACCTAACCTAACTTAACCGCCGCAGCGCGCTGTATAGGGGTGGCCTTCGTATAATACCAAAGTACCATGCCGGTCAATCATGCATGTCTAAAATCCTTCTTTTCTTTGTGCTAATAGTGCTGATACTTTCCTTCTCTTGTTTATAATATCCCAGTCATTCTCAATATAACATGAAACGCGGACGTGAAATATATGGCAAGAAACATCATACCTCCCAAGAGGTCTTCCCAGAATAGCGTTTACAGCCAAGCATAATCGTAAAATCTCGAAAAGACCGAGAGGATCTGTCTGTCAGAATGCTATACTGTACTTTTTCAAAATTAAAAAAGAGGAACCATATGTTTACCAAAAGGGTACCATACGTACAGTGTAATCTCTGACTTGAAGTTAATTACTATGGAAGTGATTGGTAACGGCAGGCACTCAAAATATACTGACCTACCTTTCAAACTACAAGGCGACTAGATAGTCTGTAACTAGAGAGATTTACACTGTATGGGTTAATTAATTAATACCCGTGGGGATGAAACCTTTAATCAAACGGCGGGATGGGTTGCCTTTGATGCAACGATGGTTTCATCATCGACAGTCGATACGGTTTATACTTATCTTCTATTCTAGGCGATCTATTCTACGATCTCACCATGTGTATTTTGATGGTGCCCTTTACGCTTGTCCTAGACGCACGTGTATTACTACTTGTCCATTTTATGTAAAGGTGATTCCAAGTATTTTCCTTCTCTATATTGACTGGTGCACTTTATGGCTGTTGAACTCCATTTGTTTGGATAAAAAAATATAACAACTATAATTTATATGTTTTAGAGTATAAAAAATTCTAATAATGCAGGGTATCTCATTTTGAGATAAGTAAATTATAATAGAATGAAAATTATAGTAAATGTTTTGGGTTGTAACATAAAACTCAATATTCTATCGAAATTAATGAAAGTCATATAACTAATTGAGCACATTATTACAAATAAATATCGATATTTTTATTTACATTGTACCGTGATAGATAAAATTGTGAGTACTGCATTTTTGTACTGTATATGTCGTAGCCACATGCTGTAATTGGGCACTTCATGAAGTGCCCAGCTCGCCTGGGCACATAGTGTAATTGAATGGTTTTCGCAAAAATTACAGTATGTGACCAACAAAACTGGGCACTTCATGAAGTGCCAAACGCTCGTTGGGCACTTGCTGTAATTACTTTTTTTACTCTATGTGTCCAGCTAAGTTGCTGGGCACTTGATGTAAACACCTAAAACTGCTGTTTACGTTGCTGTTTGGAGTATCCGATGTATTATTTCCACTTTACAAAATAGGAACATTTTAAAAGAACTTTGTAAATCTTAAGGATAAAATATTTACCACTAAACCAGACAATTCTTGAATGTATGTTCATTAATGATGGTTTCTTCTATGTTTTCCAAGTTATTTTGGCTAAACATCATTATTAATAATGATATTACTATTTTAATTGAAACAACAAACGATTTTAAAATTGTTAATTGTTTAAATAATAATAATAATAATAATCTTAATAATGATGTGTAGCCAAAATAACTCAGAAAACGTAAATCAAAAAATTCAGAAAATTATAATGTTTACTCACTATAATAAAGTAAAAAATATGGAACATTTTAACTAAAACATTTATAAGTCATGTTACATAACTAATGAACATTAACATTAACCCATTTTCCATGTTTTGACTGATTAACTTTTTACTTGATCATCACCCTTGATAAAACTTACAATAAATCAAAATATAGCAAGTAAACCAAATTTACAGAAAGTTCCATAAGAGTCTTGATAAAATATCAAAAACAATTCCTTAGATTGATCTTTGGTATCAAAGTTGAAAACATTTAATTTATATGAAATATTAATATTTCGCTTGTTCTTTTTAAACTTTTATTAGCATTAACATCAGTTGGTTTAAGTTTTTAATTTACGTCAGTATGAATGAATAAATAACATCATCATAACATAGGATCAAGCCTTTTCATTGTAATTTTTTTATTTGTTTATAGAATAATAACAAATGTGTATGGAGAGTCTAGTATGGAGAGTAGCTAAAAAAATAAAAGTTTATATTATTAAGTCAGATATTTGGAAATCAATATAAAATTGTCTATGGGGATAACCTATGAATGTTAAACGTTATGTAAAAGTAAGTGGCTGCTAGAACTTGTTCGAATTTTAATTAAAATTTTTTAGTTTTTTAGCGAATTTCCCCTATAGGGAAGAAGCTATTACCGTAGGTCTCATGGTCTCATGGTCTCCTAAGCTCGGGACCACTATAACTTTTCGTTTTGGGGCCCCCAGAAGCAAAAAACACTATTCGTTCGAATATATACAGGGTGTTTCGAAACTCTCTCCCGAAACTCCGTGGGCACGTTCCTTAGGTCAAAACAAACAAAAAATGTCATATAAGTATGGGGTCTATCTCGCTCCGTTTTCCGTCTGTGAGTCTGTTTGTGTTTTTCAATTAAAACTGTATAACTTTGAAACGGCTTGAGTTAAATTATTGAAACTTGGTACGTAAACTATAGTTAGTGTGGCCAAAATTTTTACCAATTTTCAATATTTTATCTTTTGGAATTTCAAAATGGCGCCCTTTTAAAAAATTAATTCATTAATATCTAAAAAAGTTGACAAGTTAACACTATCCTTTTGACTATAAATTTTATTAGCCAGTTCATTACAAACATAACGACACTTCATTTATTAAAATCGGACAATAAACAAGCGAGATACAGCGATTTAAGTAAAGCATGTCATGGCATTTTCCATCCAGAGGCCGGCCCGCGAGTCCGTGGAGCCCCGCGCCGCGCTGCAACAATGACGGTCTCGCGCTAGTCGCGTGGAATATGTCATGACATGCTTTACTTAAATCGCTGTATCTCGCTTATTTATTATCCGATTTTAATAAATAAAGTGTCGTTATGTTTGTAATGAAATGGCAAATAAAATGTATAGTCAAAAGGATAGTGTTAACTTGTCAACGTTTCTAGATATTAATGAATTAATTTTTTAAAAGGCCGCCATTTTGAAATTCCAAAAGATAAAATATTGAAAATTGGTAAAAATTTTGGCCACACTAACTATAGTTTACGTACCAAGTTTCAATAATTTAACTCAAGCCGTTTCAAAATTATACAGTTTTAATTGAAAAACACAAACAGACTCACAGACGGAAAACGGAGCGAGATAGACCCTATACTTATTTGACATTTTTTGTTTGTTTTGACCTAAGGAACGTGCCCACGGAGTTTCGGGAGAGAGTTTCGAAACACCCTGTATATATACATGTGTGTGTGTCTGTGAGCACGATAGCGGCCGTAAAAATGGTCCGATCTTAATGAAATTTGGTACAGACGTGTAAAGTGGCAATCCCTCGGACGAGTTCGTAAACCAGCCCGATCGGCCCTCTGTAAGGAGGGGTAAACCCCCCAAAAATGGGTTTTTTGAGTTTTTTACATAGAAAAATAAAATTTATCGAATTTTTGTGGGCACCACTGAATTCAGCTCAAAAAACAAACAATTTAGTACCTTGAATCACTGCTCTATGTCAATTGGTTACCGAGATATTGAAAGTGGTAAACACAGTACGTTGTCCAAATGTTAACCTTATGGGAAATAAGTAAAATTCTATATCTCGGTTATTTCTCAACATATCTTGATAAAATTTGGTAAATAGCTTCTTCTAGTTCATATCTACTAAATAATAAATTAAAACCACCCAGTTTTAATACACCTGTAGCAGCAAACCTGCATACTCATTCCCCATGCTATTCTTATGGAGCTTACCAAAACATGTCAAATCTTGCTATGTTGGATTGAAATATGTTGTTTTGCATTTGAAATTCGCTGAGTATGCAGGTCTGCTGCAACGGGAGTATTTAATAGCGTATTAGCTATCATTTATCACTATTGTTTAGTTTTACAACTGTTTAAAAATCGCAATATTTTTTGATACTTTAAAACAATTATATAGGTACAGCTGGTGACTTCTAAGCTGGCACTTAACCGATCGATACTCAGTCGATACTAGCCTAGTTCAAAAACATTTTGTTCCGACAAGCGGGTTGCGGCAACGTCCTCGCGACCCGCGTGAAGGCGGAAATGTTTGCAGACCGGTCTTTTTCTTATACCTCCACCAGTCTCCACTCACCCCCGCGCCTATACTGCCCGCATGAGGCCCAAGTGCCAGCTTACAAGTCAACAGCTGTAAGTAGTTATGTTTTATTGTAGATTATGTGATTATTATTTTACTGTGAAAAATAACTAAGTCATTATTAAATGTTTATTTTTAGCCCGAACTAAACTTATAAATAAAAAATCTAATGTAACATAGACTAGTTATATTTTCTAAAGGCGTTTGTAACTAAAACCAATATTTAAATTGTTAGATTTAAAAAGCATTAAAAGGTTTATTAGCAAACTAATATTGACAACTTTAACACAGACATTGGGATTTAATGTAATCATTGGGATTGACTTTAACCAAGATTAAATCGACTGCGCAACATGCCTCGATAGTTACAGCATGTGTCTAATGAGCGTTGGGCACTTCATGAAGTGTCCAGTTTCGTTGGGCACATGCTGTAATTTTGATTGAAATAATCGAGTTACTCTATGTGCCCAAGCGCGCTGGGCACTTCATGAAGTGCCCGGGCTGCGTTGGACACTTCATGAAGTGGCTACGAAATATATATTTTTACGAGAAAAAATTAAACTCATTTTAAGTGGACAACCCTTTTAAGATTTCTACTGATGTACTGCTGAGAGAAAAAAGAGAACCAGCTGAAAAGTGGACGATCTTGTACACAATGTAATGTTCAATAAAAAAATCCACCTTCGTATATTTCTATTATTTTTTATTTTTTATTTATTGGTTTAGACGATGAGCGAACTTAAAAACGGAATTTTCATTTCCACATTACTGTCAAATCAAAGGTGACCGTCAAGACCACCAATTGAATTACTTATCATCTTGACTCGGTAAATAAAATATAAGAGCGAACTATGTGGACAAAGTAAAATCGGAAAGGCCAAAGAAGCGGTGTCATATCGATTTGCGACAATGGTTGTAAACACAGTCTGCAACAGGAGTTATGGCGGTTTTATAGCCAAGACTACCCCTCCACCCTCCTCCCTTTGTACAGCGAATATCTGTCGCAAGTCGTCAGTCCTAGACCCTGGTCAACCGTCTCGGACCGAAGAATTATTCGAAGAGATAAGTTTTATGATCTCAGTGGGGTACAGCAATCCGAATCATATTACATGGAAAACAGAATGTTTTTATTTTGAAAATAGCATATTTATTAAAAAACGTCGTATTGAATTTGCTGGAAATATCTACCACCGATGGGGGAAGATCGGTAGATGTGAGGATTTTTCTCATGAAAATTTCACACCCTCATCAACCCCTTTCTAACTCCCCCCCTAACTTACAAATTTTAAATAGCAACGTACCCTTTGTGGTACTGTATATCAAATTAAATATCGAAAAAATATAACGTTTGGTGAAATAAAAATGGAAATACCGTAGCATCAATCTTTTTCAAGATACTGCAATATTAAAAATGTAAAGCGTGTTTTCGTACTTTGCAATTTTTATTAAATCTTTATTTATGTAAAAAGTGAAAGATTTTGTATTGGTGTACTCATTGCGGAAAACAACAATTACCATTAGGAAATATATTTCTCATGATAGCATTTTAGACCCACCTCCAACCCCCTCGTTTCCCTCTCAACCTTACCTGAAAAATTTCATAATAGAGATGAAAAAGAATCTTTTTTCTACAAAAAGTTAAAAAAGTAAAAACCGCATTAAGCGTTCTAAGATAGCCCTAGATTAATATACTGTTAAAGATTTTTTATACACCAAGCAACATTACCAGAAACATATCCTTTCAAAGCCCAAAAGAACTAAGTTACTACTTAGTTACAGAAAAAAAATCATATAGTTTTTATTGGCGTAGTCAAATAAATTTACAATACACATCTTCGTCGGGGTTTGTGATGTGAAAATTCACACAGAGCCGTGAAAGCCGGCGGGAGCGACGGTGTCGCAGTTTGGTGGGTTTTATTATTTTCGACGGAGTATTTTGATCGTAAACAAGGCAGTGCGGGGTGGGGCATTACGAGGCGCGGGTTGGCGTGAAGCCAGCGCAAACTGATGATGTTCCTCACTCCTTCCTTCCTTCCCTGTCCCCGTCCCACACTGGTCATCAGGGTACGGCGAGCATCCCAAACTGATTATGTTCCTCACTCCTTCCTTCCTTCCATGTCCCCGTCCCACACTGGTCATCAGGGTACGGTGAGAATCCCAAAACTAATGATGTTCCTTGCTGCTTCCTTCCTTCCCTGTCCCCGTCCCACACTGGTCATCAGGGTACGGCGAGCATCCCAAACTGATGATGTTCCTCACTCCTTCCTTCCTTTCCTGTCCCCGTCCCACACTGGTCATCAGGGTACGGTGAGAATCCCAAAACTGATGATGTTCCTTGCTGCTTCCTTCCTTCCCTGTCCCCGTCCCACACTGGACAGCAGGGTACGGTGAGAATCCCAAAACTTTTGATGTTCCTTGCTGCTTCCTTCCTTCCCTGCCCCCGTCCCACACTGGTCATCAGGGTACGGCGAGCATCCCAAACTGATGATGTTCCTCACTCCTTCCTTCCTTCCCTGTCCCCGTCCCACACTGGTCATCAGTGTACGGCGAGCATCCCAAACTAATGATGTTCCTCACTCCTTCCTTCCTTCCCTGTCCCCGTCCCACACTGGTCATCAGGGTACGGCGAGAATCCCAAAACTGATGATGTTCCTTGCTGCTTCCTTCCTTCCCTGTCCCCGTCCCACACTGGTCATCAGGGTACGGCGAGCATCCCAAACTGATTATGTTCCTCACTCCTTCCTTCCTTCCCTGTCCCCGTCCCACACTGGTCATCAGGGTACGGCGAGAATCCCAAAACTGATGATGTTCCTTGCTGCTTCCTTCCTTCTCTGTCCCCGTCCCACACTGGTCATCAGGGTACGGCGAGCATCCCAAACTGATGATGGTCCTTACTGCTTCCTTCATTCCCTGTCCCCGTCCCACACTGGTCATCAGGGGACGGCGCGCAACTCAAACCGATAATGTTCTTGGCTGCTTTCTTCTTACCCCAACCCATCCCACCCTGGTCTTGAGGGTACGGCACACATCTAAAACTGATGCTGTCCCTCACTGCTTCCTTCCTACCCCGTTCCTGTTCCACCCTGGCCATCAGGAAACGACACGCAATACAAATTGGTACCTAATGTCCCTCGCTGCTTCCTTTTTAACAAGTCCCAGACCCGTACATGTCATCAGGATACGTATCACCCAACAAATTAAAAATATTGTTTTACACTGGCAGCAAGTACTGGAAGAAAAATTAGCTAGGCAATGTTTTTGCAGTTTAAAATGAAAATCTCTATTCGAACATAACGAAAAGCTAATTCCCTTCGCTCGAAATGCTTACCATCGAGATAAAAAGCTTTAATTAATATATGGTATAGCAAGAATAAATAACGAGGTAAAAGCTTTTCGTGTAACACTGACACTTTTCAAAAAAGGTAAAGTATGTTATTTCAACTTCAAAAAGAAGAAACAATTCAAGATTCTCACGCGAGTCCAATTTCGGGTGTCCGGCCAAGTTTATTGACAAGGCACGAACGCATTAGTCCTGAGTGCTCGCCCGTTTATGTATCCGCAGCTCTCAGGACTGGAACGACCATTCTCCCACTCTACAAGGAGGAAACGTGTAGTCCATTGTTTCCAGGGAACTTCAAATGTTATTTATCAACTAAATGCTTAAAAGTGGCAAGAATTGTAAACATTAAAAATGTAAACTACAGTCAATTTGCCGATATAAATATTATGTAAAAAACTTAAGAACATTTTAAGGAAGCTTGTTTGAAGCAGTGACATCAAATCAAATCAAAAAGTACTTTATTTCCATTGAATAGTCGAACAAATACATATTCACGTGAGGGCATAAATATTAAACTAAGACATGTGTATTTTATTGATTACAATTAAAAGAGAAATATATTTATGCTATTGAAATGTTTTAACATAGACTGTTATACTAAACTATCCAAATCAATAAATATACACACCATTAAAAATGTTGATATATAAGGAATTTACAGAAATATGTTTGAAAGCTGTGTTTGTATTTAAGTACAGAAACAGCAACCACGGCTTCATTTGATCAACTAATATCTACGTTTACAAGTCAGTAAACACTATTCCAAGAAACACAATCGATACTGTAATTGCTTAGAGCGGACAACCGGAAGGAAGCTTTTAAATTAATTTCTATTAATATCTTAGCAAAGCAGATTTTGAAATAAACTTGATACGTCTGTAAACAGCAACTTCGTGCGGTCAAAGGTTGAATTTAATTTTGGAAGTCTGAAGTCCAAGGGCAAAGCTGAAAAGCGAGTCAAACGTGTAAAGCTAGGCTTACAATATAGAGGTCGAGTGTTGCTGTCCTTTGAACCTCGTTCAGGTTGAACAGAGAAGGCAGCTTTGAACTTCAAGAATCTCACTTTTGCTGCGAGAGTGCCTTCCATTCCCGATCTGTTTCAGGCGGTTTATTATTTTAGAATGCTTCAAACACAACAATTATTTTAATGAAATTTTTAAGTGCTAACGCGAACGATAAAACCGAATTTCTATTTTCCGATGGAAAAATATATTCAGTAGCCTATTATATTTAGTTCCACGTTCATTCTAGTGAATTGTTATGCTGAAGTTAGGGGTGTGCGAGGAGTGATTTTTGAAGTCGAGTCGAGTAAAGTTTTGAAAAATACCCGCGAGTTTCGAGCTTTTTTCGAGTCGAGTTTTTTTAAGTTTATAATATAATAGTAATCATGTTTCTACAGAATGGTAAAAAATTATTATCATTGCTCAAATACAAATTACAATTTTGACGTAATTAAACTTTAAAGAGTTACTGAACAAAGAGCATATATACAAATAAATTATACCAAAAAAAGAAAGAAAACCTTTTACTTAAACTCACAATAATTCTTGATTAGATATATTTTTCAAGCCTAACTTGTGTTTAAGGCTTACCTGGGTTTTGAAATTGAAAACACTGACTATAAGCCATGACCAATTACCTGACTCCATTCATGATTAAAATATTTCCTTTGAGTTATTCACACAGGTACATTAGCGAATTTCCCCTATAGGGAAGAAGCTATTAACGTAGGTCTCATGGTAAGACCTAAGCCCAAGACCATAATAACTTTTCATTTTGGGGCCCCCAGAAGCAAAAAACACCATTCGTTCAAATTTCTAGATATATATATCTAGAATATATATATATATATATACTAGATATATATATATATATATGTGTGTGTGTGTGTGTGTGTGTGTGTGTGTGTGTGTCTTTAAGCACGATAGCGCTCGCAAAAATGGTCCGATCGGAATGAAATTTGGCACAGGCGTGTAAAGTAGTAATTATTCGGACGAGTTCGTGAACCAGCCCGATCGGACCATCGGAAGGGGGGGTAAAGCGGGGTAAACCCCCCCAAAAATTTTTTCGAGTTTTTTATATAGAAAAATAAAATTTATCGAATTTTGGTTAGCACCATTGAATTCAGCTCGAAAAACAAACAATTTCGTATTTTGAATCATTGCTCTATGTCCATTGGTTACCGAGATACTGAAAGTGGTAAACACAATACGTTGTCCCAATGTTAACCTTATGGGGAATAAGTAAAATTCTATATCTCGCTTACTTCTCAACATATCTTAATGAAACTTGGTTTGTGGCTTCATATAGATGAGATCTAATGTATTTTAGTATAAAATCCTGGTTATTACCGTTTTTGTGGCAGCAAACCTGCATACTCATTCCCCATATTATCCTTATGGGAAATAAAAAAATGCGATATCTTCCTTATTTCTTAACATATCTTGATAAAACTTGGTTTATGGCTTCTTCTAGTTCAGATCTACTAAACATTGAATTAAAACCACCCAGTTTTAAAATACCTGTTGCAACAAACCTGCATACTCATTCCCCCTGTTATTCTTATGGAGCTTCAAAAACGTGTCAAATCTCGCTCTATAGGATTGAAACATGTACTTTGCAATTGAAATTCGCTGAGTATGCAGGTCTGCTGCAACGGGGGTATTATTATATTCATGTAACTGTGAACAAAAAAAACTAAGTTTTTATTTATATGGTTTCTAAAATACAAAACAATAATTTTTTTAAGAGATGTAATAACAAATAACCTCAAACTATATAGAAAAGATAGAGTGATATAGAATAATTTATGAGTCTTTAATAACTATAAAGCACTTTTTACTTCAGTTATAACAAACGAGGTCAGTTATATCAGATAGATTGAAAAATGGTCGTAATATTCTTTCGCACGTACCGATTTTGGGTAAACGGCGGGAGTAACTACTCGACTTGAACTTTCGAGTATTTTGCAATAAGTCGAGTCGAGTCGAGTAGTGTATACTCGGCTCGAAAAAAGCTCGATTCTCGAGTACTCGCACACCCCTAGCTGAAGTACTCAGACAAATGATGAAACTACTTTGAGTATTTACTGAGCTCCAACAATGCTCTAAAATCCGTCCCGTTAAGGACTTAATTCCATTTGCCCCAAAATCTCTAAATCCACACGCGTTGTCCTAATCTCCAACATATTTGCTGATCTTCTTTAGACTTTATAACAACTTGCCTTTTTCAAATTACCTACAGGTAATTTACTAGTCTTACTGACGTTTGCTACACAATTGTATCAGTTGTATTACTGCAGTAAAATATGTTCTATTCCATTCTAGATGTCTTATAATATATAAGACTAGAGAGCAATATATTAAGTTTTACAGATCTTTTAAATAACCTTTTAATATAATCATTGTCAAATCTGTTTTAATATTATCCTACATTATTGACCTTGATAATCGCAAACAAAATGAACTGTTTTTCTGTATACTTACTCCAATTTCCAAATAATTTCCTCAGCTTTATACTATTTTTGTTAAAAACTAAGAAATAGTTAACTAATAACCATTTCACATTTTAATTTCTAAGTTTCTTCCTAAAAAATACACACAAAATTTAAAAAAAAATCTTCCGTGTTTACTGGACTTATATTTATTAAGTACAGAATTAACAAATTACAAATCCTATTATTAAATATAACGTTTGGGTTGTTTTCAACAGTAGGATCCCATAGAGCTAAATTTAAGGAAAATCATTATCATGCATTCAACAGTTCTCCGTCAGTAACGTGCATTAATGAGGTCTTGGTCTGAAGAAGGGGATTATCACTACTCTAGGAACCAGAGGAAACTAAACTGAATAAATAAATTTATTTTGAACCATCGATAATTTAAATCGAATTTGTTTGAGAAGAGTTAAAACTTCTTTGTTGGCTTTAGGTTTACAACAATTCACGTCACACTTTTTGGATTCTAATAAGTATTAGCTAAATGAAAGCCTGTAATTCTGACATTATTCCTGAGCTTTATTCCTGAGCATTCTCATACCGAAATATATAACACCCATCTGTTACAACCTGAGACACAGATCCTTGAAAACTAATTACGGGAAAATATTTTTAAAAATTAATATTTAATTTGTTAGTTCAATAATTTTTTTTTAATTTAATATTTTTATTTGCTTTCTAGGTGGAAATCCAATTAGAATAAATCACCGATAAGCAGCCAATAGAGTGAGTGTGTTGGAAGCACAACGACCTCTAAATAACTAGTAGTGAGACAGTAGGGATCACCGGCGGCAGATGGCGCGAGTAGCACATACATGTCCGATGCATCGCATTGCATTCGGATCACTAGCACTACAGGCCTATTTATACCACTGCAATCCCCTGCAGAAATAACCGGCTGCACTGAATATCTTCCCGCTGTTTTGCGGCCTGGTTTTGTAAATATTATGTCCTATCTCATCAGTCGTTTTTGACCGTGTTGTTGCAGTTCAGTACGTCGACCTCTCTGTGTCTCGTAAATCTCTGCCGAACCACTTTCAGGGTTTGTAATGATTTTTTATGGCGTTCGAAATCGGCTTTATTTGTACGTCAAATCAAGCTTATTTCAAAAGAATTTTAGTGAGTTTTCTAAAAAATAATGAATCAGCTATTGTTATTTATCGTTGATGAAGTAATTTATGATATACTTTGTTACTGGAAAGTTTTTCATAATAACTTAGTTTGATTAATAAATTTCCTAAGTATTTATATTGTTGTGAAAATGTGTTAATCTGTAACTAATGAAGATTTATATTGGTCCAGACTGGCATGCGCTGGTGAATTCATTCTTTGAGTTTTATTTAGATTGATAAATATCGCATTTTAAATTAAATGCAGCGTTTTTTAGGATAATAATGGAGGAGAAAATATTTCATAGAACAAAATAAAATAATTAATACGTGGTTTGAATTTGAAAAGAGTTTATTAAGTATGATTTGTGAATAATTTGTATTATTTTTAGTACAAATAAGACTGGCATGCACTGAAAAACAAGTTGTAAAAATATATCATTTATATCGTGATAAAAAAACCCAAACTTCTCCTTTTTATTGTTGAACAATACACTTAATTTATAATTATCAGTTAGAAACGGCAATGACTAATTAAACAGTTTTTCCACGCTGCGTAAGAGCACTGCAGTGGTAAAAGAAAACAATTTAATCTAATTTATAACCAGCACGTAATCATACCAGGATGCTCCCCAGCATCAACAAGCCGGCTGAATTTCAATCTTCCTCCTCCTTTGCTAACATTCTCTCTGCAAACTCAATGCGAAACTGAACATGATCATATTGCCAATGTTTTGTATTTTAAAACATTTTACGATTCTTCAGGGGATCGTATTGTTGATGTATTGTCTTAACCCCCTTCTGTACCAGCAGATTAAACATCTTACTTTATCTTGGATCAAATTAATTGTTCGGAGTAAACTAGTAATTGAGTGTCAGAGTTTATAAGGATGATTTCATTTACTGGGGTTAAACGCGTAATATTTTTAAACTAAGGCATATTATTATGTGCAGTTAATAAATCGAGGATACATTTCAATTTTGAATTGTACATTATGAGACATAAGGTAGACTGGTACGGTTGAAGTATCATGTTGTAGAAAATCATCACTATGCAACGTTTAGGTAAACACCCTTTAAGCAAAATATAGCACATTAAGATAAATCAAAGTCATGTAGAAAGATAACACGAGGTAAATAGTTCTGTATCAAAATCTAGCCGAATAGTACAGCCAATTCATAGGAAATGTGTTAAGTAAACGTTTCTGTTTTTGTAACTGCGTTTTCCAAACAAAGCAGATTAAAACGTTTATAGGTCTCAGATTGAAGATTTAATAAATAACTAATTCTTCTTAAAAATATACTAAATACAAAGTAATGTTTATAACATAATAACCGGTTTGAACAACCACGGAGGAGCAAACTCCTACCTATAACGAGAAGCAAATATGACAACAATCGGGAGACATGTGCAATATGGAATACATGGATGATATAAAATTACATTGTATTATGATATAAATCCAACATCAGCGCGTTCATTTCGGGACGACACGCAGACGGGACACGTCGCCGCCGCCATGTTGAATTAAAATGCATTCCTCCTTCACAGCTGGTTATTGCATCGCGTCTGTATTGTAAGTTACCTGCGGGCGTTTCATCATTTACCTGCGCGAGGTGCAAACGTCAAAACAACTACTACAAAGTTTTTCTTTTATATTTTTATTCCGTTTCTTGTTTCAACATGTTTGGTTATAATGAAAGTAGTTACCGTACCTTTGGGCAGACAAATTTTTTATATGAAGTTCACATATTATATTTTTTGAAGCAAAACATGTTATATTTTTACCATGTACTGTATACGGCTTAATAACGTGAAATCAGTAATTTTCTTACCTTTACGACAGACACGTGAAATCTGAAATCAAAAAAATCATATAAGTAAAATTAAACAAGAGAAACATTAAGTAGCCTAATATATACTTTTACTAACAATGGTATATAACTCACTTGCCGTAAATATTTATGCCACAAAGGGTTAAAATTGTATGCTTACTGTCAAAAAGGTTATAAAATACATGTTCACATAATCCTTTTTAGTCTTATTTCCTTACCTCTTAAGGTATCGGTGTACAGACAAAGAAACATGTTTAGTTTTGAGGATTTTAGTTCACGACAAATAATGCTTGGTGAAATTAACTATTACAGTATAGCTTTGTAGCTTCGTACAGATAAAACTATTTTAATACGTGCACAATAAAGTACAAAAAACACCTTGTTTGCTGAGGGTTATTGTTTTTTTAAACATTTGTATTTTGTAAGTTTAGTTACTTTTGATTAGTGAAAATCATGGCCGAAAGTGTAAAATGTTAGATGGGAGAATATAATACTTCTCTGTGAATACCTCTTTTCAACTTTTGAAATTGCGGAAGCTGCACTTTAGATTTTTTGAACTCAAGTTTTAAAATTTGAATAAAGTCAACTTTGTTGATAAATACGTGACTCAGTATACTAACCTAGAAGCATATTTGAAACTGTAAGTAAAACGCACCCGACTTTGTTCTTTTCGCTGTTAGAAATTTTAAAAATCGCCCTTCAAGAAGTGGAATGTGAGTGATGAACGTAATAAGATCAGACCGTCAGCAGCTGCAGTGCAGAAGGGTTTACCCGCGTCTGTTCCATGTCGGAGTCAAACATCGCTCGCAGTGTTGTGGCGAAGGAGACTGCTTTGTTCTCTCCCTATCTCTAATCTTGTTATATTTCTTTGCAACCGAATGGAATACAACTGAATGCATTTCATCTGGGACATTTTTTAGAGGTTATAAAAAATGCAGGGGTTAAAGCTCAAGCGTGTTATCAGAAAATTGCACACCCAAACGGTTAACCTCACAGTTTGTATTATCTTGATGGATCCACTAGAGGATGAAAAGGTGTTGAGACAATAAAGCCAACTGTGAGTTCGATATTATCGAAATAATTTGAAAAAATCTACAAGTTCTGTAACCATGACTTCACTAAGTTTACCGTTCTAACTTCTTAGTTAATCAGTCTTACACATTTTGCAGTACTCAAAAAATAGGCATTATGTAAAATTTATTTGGTTCAGTTTAATGAAAAAATATAAATACTTTTTGGGGTGCTATAATACATAAAAAAATAATAGGGAAGGGTGCATTCTTAGCTGTTTTCTAGGTTTTGATTCAACAGGTTTTTGGAGGGATGGGTGAAAATAAAAAAAGATAAAAAATTATGAACCAAGGTAGGCGTGTATCCAATTTGATCACTTCTGGACTTCTTCACTTATCATTATTCATAAATTCAAAGATCACCTAAAACAATTTTCGTGATTCACAAAGCGTCAAAGATTATTGTTTTTAACCCCTAAACAGATTTATAAAAATCCTATAAAACCACGTAAAGAGATAACGTATAGGTTAAATGAAAGAAGAAAAACTAAAAATTAATAAAAACATTTGTTTACGATAAAGTTTAATGTTTCCAAACCCCTGATTTAACTAAGGCTAGAAGCTCAAGGCATTGTACCTTTTAAGAACAAGTCTCAGTTTGACAGTATCTGGCATAATGAAAACATCATGCAATCAGAAAAACTACAGCATATTCCTTCCATAAGATGACTTAAGCTATTCTGCAGACATCTGACTGACCGATATATTATAATATAATATATTATAATAATAAGTATACTTTTTTTACTTGTGTGTGTGAAAACACACTTGATAAAACATTATTAAACAAATTATAATATTCGAAAGAGAAATTAGCATCAACAAAATGAAATAAGAACTAAGAAAATTATGAGCCAACCATTTGTGACTTAACTTTTACAGGCAAGAGTTTAAGATATATTTTTGGATCCATAGATATACATACTTGGTTATTTTCATCTTTGAGAAGTGTTTAATTTAACAAAGATACTTAAATCAATAAAGTTTTACATTAACGCTGGAAACTCTTGATTTAACTTTAAGATTTCATTTATATTCCAAAAAATAAAAAAGTTTACAAAAGATGCATTGCATTATATTAATTAAGAATACTTGAAGGAGTAATATTAAATAACTAATTGTCAATTTATAACTATAAAATTGAGCCTATGAAATGTTTTAAAATTGTCAATGGCTGTTAAATACAATAAATAAATAAATGAACACATCGAGGATTGCTGTTATTGTACTGTTTTTAATAAATATTAGTAAAAAGATTTCTAGTGATTAGCGATTTTCTTGCTACTGAAAAGGAAGACGGTGAAATTGTTTATAACAGGCACTCCCTCCTTAGCAAGACGAACCCCCAAGTTGAAACCCCTTTCCAGGAACAATTTAATTGTCTGGATCTTGTCGAGAGTGGCGGTGTTCCGGCGGCGGACTGCAGCAATAATGCACTTCCGCTGCACCAAGGCCGGTGCATGTGCATCCAGTCTAGACTGCGCTACAGCGCGGCCGCCGGGGGATGGCCGCAATGACTCAAATGTGCATTTAGACCGTATTTTGACGAGAAAATGAGTTACATTAAGACCAGGGGGAGTTTGCTGCAGGTGCTTAGAAGTATATACTATTTTATCTCCTGGTCGTAAGTCTGGCTAAATAGTAATAATAATAAACATTTTCAAGGTTATTTTTGATTGGTGGTGAAGGCAAGTCAGTCTTTCTATTTTACAGCATTATTAAAAAATGAATGTGACAACACGATTGCAGATGAAAAGAAAACACAAAATAAGTTAATTAAATCACTATATTAAAAGTAATTATTAGTCACTGGCAATCCTCGTTTGATGTAGGGTGAAAATAATAACTTTGACTGTAGTAGGTTAGTATGAAAAAAACAATGTTCAAGTGTATAACTTGGCAATAATAAGAAGTGGTCTCACAATTATCGCATGAAAATTAAGTGGAGAAAAACGAGAAATCTAGTCTATAATGATTGGCTGAAGGAATAATTGGAAGGAATAATAACTTATAGCCTTTGCCCTGTAATTTCAATTACAGGTAACAATCAAAATATTAAGAGCAATAAAACGTATTTTATTTTTTAATATTTGGAAATAGAAACATAATTTTAAAACAACGACTGCGCACAAAATAAAGGAGAACGACTAACGAGTACGGTAGTGGGTTGGTTTGTTGTAACTTTGTTCTGTAAATGAACACTGACATGGAAAATTCGGTCCCTCCCATTGTTACTATTTTCGTGTTTGAGTAAAAGAATAGGGTTTTGATGACTGTACCTTAATAAGTAAAGCTCTGATACTAATTAATGTCTTGTGTAGTATTTCAATCAACAATTGACACATTGAAAAAGTAGTGCTTGATAAATGTATGAAATATCAATTTTGCCTTGTCATCTCATCCCAATACTATTTTTAAGGGATTTTTTATAACCGTATAAACCCGATTGTGATCTTCACCTTGAACGAAGCCTCGTGATTAAAGCCAAATAAATGTGTGGAAAGGTCAGGGAGGCAGTGCAAGGACTAGGCCAGTGGGCTGAGTTTGTCGTAGGTCGCGGACGAGGGGTGGCCCCCTCCCCTCCCCCTGCTCCCCTCCCCTCCTTCGCAACGTTGCTCTGGTCAGTTTTGCCGCGTTCGCGCTATTTCCGTTCCAGACTCCAGCGGAACGAAAAAAAACATGCCAATTCCGATCGCTGGTTCTGCACGAGCGAGTGCCAACGTTGTTAAAATTTTGTGGCGTTAGAAAGGATTTGTTTCATGGAAATTAAACTGAGAAGTAATGAAAGTACAACTATTTAATTTGAGAACATTTTGACCCAAACAAATTTCTCCACTGAACGCAGAAATGAATAGCAGCGAACGTGTTATCCGGGAAAAGTCCGAAAAAGTGGTTAACTTTGTGAATACGGTCAGAAAGGGATGCATTTTAAAATGGAGAAAAACAATTATTTTTATATACGATTAAGAAACTCAATATAAACAATGTTTGCTGGATTTTATTGACGCCGAGGCCTTTAACCGACCCTTGGCGTGTTGGGAGTTAGAGACCTAAAGTGGAGACACCTTCCCACAGGCGAACCTCAATACATGTAATAATCTCACTGTATGATCGTTTACTTATTTATAATTAGGGATAGTTAAGTCGCATAACAATACGCGAATGGTATTGAAGGTTGTGCTCCAAAGAAATAGACTTGGGTTCCGCGAATTTATTTCATCATAATTTTAAAATGAATTGATGTATACTATGAATATAATCAAGGGTTGTGTTAGGGGAAAAAATATTAAAAACTCAAATTAAAATTAATATGAGGGTTGTTTACAATGAAGGCAAAGTTATTTATTTTAGTGCGAGTCTCAAAGCATTTAATTTAAACTTTAATTTTGATTAAAGAATGAAAGTTTCTCTATTGCAGTTAACAGAGTACAAAGTCGCAGTGCAAGCTTTTCATTAAATTACTCAACCGAGGCGAGGTATTACATTTTACGATCGTTAAGAAGTCAACAACAAAACTGGAAATTTTAATTTAGCCCGCTCTGTGCATAATGATTAGTGAACAAGTCCATTTTTTCAAATTTAATTTTTCATTTTGAGTAACGTTGAAAATACGCCTTTCATTGTAAATGCAATTATTTTATAAACAAATGTGATTTTTTACGAAAGTAACGACAATTAAAATAAAAATTATTTGAATAATTGTTTTTGTAGATGGTTATCAACTCGCACAGCCGATCATTGAACAACCGCACTGGACGGCGCCGCCGTAGTAAACAGTTATTTAACTTTTGACAGAACTATGAAAGAACAATAAATTTGAATAAACATACATTAGCCAAAGAGCACGAAAA
Source organism: Flexamia atlantica (assembly GCA_035578135.1). Classification (NCBI taxonomy): domain Eukaryota; kingdom Metazoa; phylum Arthropoda; class Insecta; order Hemiptera; family Cicadellidae; genus Flexamia; species Flexamia atlantica. Next base: position 19,719,521 of record JAQJVK010000005.1, read on the forward strand.
GACTTGCAAAATAAATTTATAAACCTGTGACTATATTAGCCGTTACCGATAAATCATAGCATATTATAAACATTCATCTCTAACTGCGATGTAAATTATACCTTGCATGCAGGTACCTCCGACTACAGAAATGTAATTAGAAATATGGGAACTTAAGAGTTGAAAAGGGATCGGAGCAAAAGATAATAACTGAGTAGAATTTCGTTAAAACAAATCACCCAAACATTTAGTATTGCATGATCGATTTAAAAAGGAAATATTTTAAATAAATACATTTTTGAGTAATTTCTGCGCAAAGGACTTCACTACATTGGAAAATTACAGAGATCGAGTCGTTGCCCAACACAAACGTTAAGTAATAATAAAATAGCCAGTTAGTTGTAAGATAAACGTCAAGTGAAGTACCCAAGTATATTACCAATACGCATCATTAACAACTTTAAGTGGTTCTGTACAACAAAACCCGTAAGAGAGATATCCTTTATCGAGTTCTTTGCTTGCTTAATGGATAACGTCTTGGGTCTTAGGAGGTTCAAGCATATGCGTTTGAAGCTGCATTTGTATTGACGTGAGACAGCATATTCAATGGGAAATTGCTATCTCTCTCATAAACTATTCACAGAAAAAAATAAATGGGTGAAATCAACAAAACCACATTTGTTGAGAGATTTTTACCAAATCTGCTAATACAACAAATGGTTTTGTCGGAATTACCAAAACTATTTTGTTGGATTTACTATTACTTTGTTAAAAACACATTTGCAATGTGCATTCCATTTATAACAAACATATTGGTATTACCAGCAAAATGTTCCATACATTTGCTATTTTAACGCTAATTTTGTTTGCTATAATCACCAATGTTATGTTATTCCTACAAACTAAATTTGCTATCCCAGCCAATGTGTTGGTGTCAACCAAATGACATTGGTACACCGAACAACATTTGCAGGTTGCATATCTGTAAATGTTTTTTGCTCGGTTTGCCAATGTTTTTGATGTTCCAACAAATCTGTTTTTTCCTGTGTACCAGAATTATTTTTTTGGCGGATAAATAAATACAAAAATCTCAAAAAATTATACCAACTATCCACAGAAAAAAAGTGCCAAAACACACTGACAAGTTCTGGAGGAGAGTGCACTGTTATGAGCGACTACTGACGCGGCTGCGGCTGCGGCTGGGGCTGTGAACTTGGCCGACTGCAGCTAATTCCGTCGCGGTTACGCAAGCCGCGGTGACTTTTACTGGTACAGCCGGTCCGCCGCGGGATGGCCCGTGCACGCCGCTACACCGCGACTGCTGGGGGATGGCGCGTTGTTGGCAGCACTTCACTCGACAGTTGTAGTAGTTATGGGTTTATTTGGCGCGCATGTGAACTGGCGCGAAATCATTTAACTGAAGGTTTCAATGCGGTAAATGTATATGAGCATGAAAAATTTGAAAAAAACGTAAGGTTGCGATGAAGGTTGTTTTGATCATCTGTATAAATACAAGAATAGTTGTTGTTTTAAGACAATAGTTGAAAAAAAATTTAAGTGTTTGATCCTTCTATTGTGTGTTATAACAAAATAAGATGCAATTCAAAGTTTAATTAGCGTTAAAAGTTTAATTAGCGTTAAAATGTGATGAAGAAAAGGATCACGTTTTGCTAATTTTACAAGAAAAAATGCCTTGGCCATACTTTTTGTTGACACATTAACAATTTCTTTAGCACAATCGGTTTTTGAGAAATCTTTTAATTAAATTATCATTACTCTTACGGGACTAAAATGCAACATGGCTACCAGTGATGAAGACTCTTAAATTTTTGAACAATTAACTGTTGTTCAAGAACACTGTCTGTCTACTTTGTCCATGCAAATCATTAAAATTGGAACTTTTATTTTGATTACGTCAATATAAGCAGATAGTAATACCACAGTCAAACAGATTACTCATAAAGAAAATCAAACATACCGACAATGGAACGTGCAGCAATAAAAGTACGCAAGGTAGAATCGATACAGACTGTACAGAAGGAAAACAGGGCGATGCACACGGCACGCTTTGCCAAGGCTGGACACGCTAACACGCCCGTACAGGACGTTGTTGGCACGGCAGATAAATTTAATTAATATCTCATCGATAAAATGCTCATTATCAAACACTTTGTTGTGCTCAATTTGTTGGTGTGGACGAGTATTGTAAGAGTAAATTATCGTAAAAACACTAGTCTTAGATGGAAGAAGCATCAAAAATTAGGTAAAACTAACAAATTGAAAAATAATATTGAAGTTATCCTACTTACCCTATACGTTTAGAATAACAAAGCTTATAAAACCTGTAAAAGAGGGACGTATCATTATAGTAGTTTATCTAGTAATTATGTTTAGAACACAGTTGTTTTAGGCATACTTTGCATTAAGTTGTTTTATCCTCTGAGAGTTGGGGCAGCAGAATTAAATGTTTGGTTTTAGTATTTGCAGATCTTAAAAAGGATCTCCAGGCAATTAGCAAAGAAACGAGAGCAACTTCTATATTCAACAAACCAGCTTTGCAACATTACTTGCTGTAGCAACTTTCACTGCAACTCCGCCACCGCACCCCGCCCGCCGCGGCTACGTTGCAGTTGCATCGCGCGGTCTGCAGGCGCCGCGCCGCGCCGGCTTCGTCCGTTTCGCAGTCGCAGTTTCGCTAGCCGTAACTTTCCTCGCCGCACTGGGCGAGGGCCAGACGGACGTCACTGACGCATTCCGCGGTTTATGGGGTTCTTGCGCTCGGCCGAGAGACCTCCCTTTGTATCGTGCCGTCCGCGTGCTCTTGCATGTATCGTACTTCGAGGTCTTGCACGCGATAGTAATATCCTCTCGGCGGTTCATTATATATAACATGCTCAAGTCGCACTAAATATATCTAAGTTTTTTCACATCGTGGAATGTCAATCGCATTAAAAGTATTCACCTGGTCGTAATTTATGTAATTAGCTAATAACCGAATATTAGCAAGCATTGCCAAGTACAATGCAATTGAATTTGCGTTATTTTGAGCCCGTCAAGGAATGCGCGATGCAGAGGCGAGATGAGCGAGCGCCTAGTAAAGTATTACGCCTTACGTCTGTTATGAGCAAAAGTGTATTATCTGGTCTGAGCCGAAATAATTTTATTACCTTATTTTCATTTGCTCGTATGCCAATTAATATCCGCATATTCTAATCAGATTGGCAATTGATTATAAAAGAGTAAAATTGTTTATTATCAATCTTGCAATACAGTTTGCTAAGATAAAACCATTATAACATTGTCACACGTGGTTTCAGAGTTTGGTCCGAGGTGTGATTTAAATGGCGACGACGCGCGACGCCGGCGCCGCGACGTCCGACCAGACGGCCAGCCGCCTCGACGGTCCGGCGACCCCAATACCAAGTATTCACTGCCAATACCGCTCAAAGCACTCTCGGACTGTCCCACCTTCAATTCGCTCCACAACATTAATTAGCCCTCCTTACATCATCGCATTATTGTCTGGAGAATTAGGTGTCGGGACACAAGAAGATTGGAAATTCAAGTGCCGACAATTTTTAACGCAACTCATACCTGTGGTATCTTTTTGTATAAATTTAAAGTATAAATTAACTTTCAACTCAGTCCTTTCACAGCACATCGTCGACCAAAGCTTTTAATTAATTTATCAAATAAAAAAAGAATTATTAAATCCAATGGTTTTCTACAGATCAGGTATATCCACCATTACCTCTCGGAAATCTAATATTATCTGTTAACAAATCAACAAAACAATACTAATTGGAACCACAAACTGTTGTACCGCATGCTCCCTAGGTTTTCCGCGAGTCAACTAGTAGTCTCATCTTCCAATAAAAATACTGTAGTACAGCTTCATTTAAACCAAATAAAAACAAAATTTAAAACCTTATCAATATTATTGTTAGAATAAAGGTCAATGCCGGTTCAAGGTTTGTCAACCGATCGAAGTTAATCTCGGCGAGAAAAACATATAAGTCTGTAGCGGAAAGTTCCGAGCCGGTCGGCGCGCGCGTGTGCGTGTGTGTGTGTACGCGTATGTGTGTGTGTTTGTAATTGCGCTCGTGTGTGCGGGTGCGGGCGATTGCGACGTATTGTATCGATTTCAAGGCCCGACATTCACTCTTGGTTCACTCACCCCGCCTTACACTCATTAATTTACCTTCTGATTCTACTAGACTTTTTTCGCCACGTCTGACAAGTCTTTTGACCCCCCCCCCCTTCCACATTCACCGGGTTGTGCGAATGGGCACAATAGGGTGATAAACTGGCGAGATGGACTCTTTTATTATGACAGTAGCAAACTCTTCATTAATTGACATTCATGTAATCGAGAGATACATGAATAAAGAACGTTCTTGATTTAAAACAGACTGCGTTAAATTCATTTAATCATATAACTGATTCAATTTAGGAAATTACTCAAAGGTGTTACTAGCAGTATAAAAACATCCACGAAATAAAAAATCAAAAACGAAGCCACACTATTATTTAATTAATTATTTATTACCCATTGGTACCGTATACTATGTTTTAGAATAAAATATTATTTTACTTTTAACTTTTAACTGTAGTACATTAGTTAGTGAACTATATAAAAGTTTATTCAAACGGAAGATACGGACTAAATAAAAGTTTCTTCCTTAGATCGATTTTATATATTAAAATAAATACTCAATGAAAGAAACAATGAACGTTTGAAGTCGATTTACCTCTACATCAAACAGTTTTTCAACCATTGCTGAAGTAGGTTATTTACAATTTATCTATATATATAAAGGAGAAGGGGTTTTCTATCGGACAGCAAATCTCCAAAACTATAAGACCTAAAGAGCTCAAATTTGGCGAAAGTGCTCCTCTTCGGTCTTAGATGCGCACTAAGAAATGGTTTTACAAAATTCCCTTAGGTTCGTGTAATATATTAATTTAAAGTTTCAATGTTAAACTATAGGGAAGGATATAATGTTATCATGGCAACCCTAAAAAGTATGGCAAATAAAATCCTAAAATGACAAAGGTATTATGTTTTGCCACGGGTGACACCGTGTTGATCTGCTAGTTTTAAATAAAGACAAATCAACCACGAATCATAATACCTAGAAGTGTATGCAAAATATGCCTTATATGTTATGTGTAATACTATGTGTAGTGCAATTAATTGGGTAGTGTAGACTAGCTCGTGAATTTTAAAAAACTAGCGATTACATGCGAAATATAGCTAACCACGGAAAAATTAAGAGCTGCTAACTATGGTAACTTTCATTTAATAAATACAGACTGTGCCTGCAAGATAAGTCGTAAAAAAGTGAATCAAGTTTAATAGACTGGCGACGGAGGGCAAACCTGTTCAGCGGGTACTTATATAAGTTATGCTTTTTCTTAAAATTCTGAGAGCAGGGAGCTACTGACAGATCTAGTATAAGCGCCTTTAAATCGACAACTCAAACGCTTAAGTCCACCCAGCCGTTAGCAAGTTATGACTCGCGAGATTTTATTCCAGCGTAATGATAGCACAATTCATACATTAAGCTGATTTTATGAGAATCAATCACTATTCCCACAGTTGGCGGATATTTAGCGAAAGCACTAACTAAATCAGTCCTAACGCAATCACATTGGAACGACCCGGCCAGTAATTTATTGCGATCAGCGAAAATGTAATTACACAACCGGGTGGATCATGTAGAGTTTACATTGTAGGAATCCGTACACATTAATGAGCACGGCGAGATAAGCGGAACTGCGAGCCGTGACCTCGATAAGCCTGTTATCAAACAGCCCTGACCTTGCGCAATGGAGCCGAGGTTGAGCCGTCTGCCGTCAGATGCCGCCAGAGTCGCCGTGTCACCGGAGTGCAGCCGACTATGCGACTGATGTATATCAATGATACCACCTAACGCGGTTTAATTTTAAACGGATGACATTTATTTGTGGTTTATTACTGACACTTGACAACCTTATTTTTATTGTTGAACTAACTGATTGACCAACATTAGTCGTGGCCAGGTAACATCGAGTATTTATCTCCAACTAATGCGATGAAACTGTTTACCTTTTAATTAATAGCCTGTTATGGTGTTTTGTTTGTTTATATTCATCAGTAGCACCACATGGCGCATCCAACGCAGAGAGAGACTGCGTGACTGTAACTGTAATGTATGCACAAACAATCGCCAGGAAAATAAGGCAACATATTATAACATAAATTCCGTTATTGAAACTAAGTTTTAATCGTAGATTAATGTAATATTATTTAATTAAAATGTTATATCTTGCAGTGCTCTGTCATAAACCTTTCCTCGATGCTCTAAATAAGTTCTTGCTACAGAAAATCGTAAAAAAGCTGAAGTTGAAAATCCTTGAAGCTTATAATTTACTACCAGGCACTGGCTTTTCATTTCATTTTTTTATAACGTCTTAAGATCGGATCGAATTATTAATAATAAACGACCATTAAAGTTTCATTCACTAACAGAAACGCACAAAGAAATGTTAAGGAAACCCGTCTCCATCATTAAAATTTAAATACCAATTAGTTGTAGAATTCGTCAGTTTAAATTCAAAATATCGAGTCAAAGATACAAAAAGAACCTGCTTACTGCTTATGTCAAGATCGTCATTAACGTGAAGTAGTCAATTGCCACCTTTACAATCAAAATGAAAAGTAAACATCTTTTGAGAAATTCTGTTATTAGTTACAGAGGAGGTAAATTCACACATGCGTAACAACACTTCGTTATTCAAATTTAAAAATAAATAAGAAAAATATATTATTTGTTCAGAGTCGAGTGGGAGTCGTGATATAATTGCCATTCTTGCGGCAAACAGCAATTTGTTACAAGGCTGATTCTTTGTTATCAGGAAAACGTTATAAAGAATGTTGTTTGTCATGTTACATAAATTAGTGTTTATTATACAAAACACAATGATAGTCAGAAACACTATGCATGATATGCTAGGAAATTGTAGTATTTAAAATATGTTTTCCATCAAAAGAGCGGTTTCAACTTAAATTTAAATTGAGAAGAAATCATGTTTTTATTGCCTGAAAAAATAACCAAAAGAACTAAGTTTTTAAAATGTTATACTGATTTAAAAATTGAGCTTTGGGTCTAATAAATTGATTACTTTATGAGGCACCAATTTAAATTGATTTTTGTGGACACAAATACTGGCTTACCTTAAGGTTACATAACAAGTTACACTGGATCATTTAATCTATTTGCGAACAATTTTTGGCACATTACCTAAAATTATTATTTCTTTTACTATTTGGTTGAGATATTAGAACTATAAAACAATTTCCTAATCAGAATTGTAGTTTTTATGCACTAAGCACACAACCTATTAATAAAATACAATAAATTACAACTGTTTTAACAAAAAACTTATTTTTTATGTGCTTGTGGTTGTATGAATAAAAATGTAGATCAGACCATATAGCATGAATAAGTACTGTTTAATTTCTGTACATTTAATTTATGTGTTTTTAAAAATGTCTTAACAGATGTGAATTTACTACAAAACAATTTATATTGAAAAATGTAATACTGATAAGCAGGATCGACTCCGTGGATTTTTATGTTTTGCAACAAACGATGTTGGTACACACGAAGCCAACTACACGCACGCCAGAGAAGCCTACCGACAACCACTTATCTGACAACAATACAGCGGTGATAACAGATAACAGGTAGGTCAGAAGAAGAAGAAGAAGAATCCGCTTCTGTCTGCGCGGATCAACTACGAGATAAAGTGGTGGAATATTGGTTGCATGATTACAGACTCGATATCATTATGCATCGAGATATTCTCGATTCAAATATTACATGAGAAAATACGATGATTGAATTTGTCTCTCGTTTCAAATCACCTCATCGAATATTCTTTCGAGTAAGGATTCTCATTCCGGAATGGGTGAAATATTGACGTGTGCTATTTGTGTAGTATAATAGCATTTAAGCAAATAGTTAAAAACATCAAATAGTTTGAGCAAATATTAGCAACTAATTGTTTACGAGCAAACCACACCTGTAAGAATCTTTATCTATATTCAGTACGTGAGTGTACGCTTGGTCAATAATTTAACTGTACCCAAAAACTGCCAAAGCTTCCAGCAGCTGAGCGGAAGGTCTGTGATTGCTAGGGAAATTAAAGTCAGCATTTCCTTCAAAGAGAGCTTGGTAATCTCTAACTTCATTATTTAAAAGGACAAAGGAATACAATTTTGGCGAAAATTAATTGCAAAAGGCGAAAATTAATTGCAAAAGGTTATGAAGGAAATAGGGTTGATTTTTTCGGCAAAATATTAAGGAGTGGCTTGAGACTATTATTAGTAATTTATTAGCATTATTAGTTATTATTAGTAGTACTAATAGTAATATAAATTAATTTAGGTAGTCATGCTAAATAATCCAACATTTCAATATTGCTTACATCAATTTGAAATAAAATAAAAATGAAGTATACTGTAACAAACGTATGATCCCTAATATGAAGCCAGTCAAGGCATAAACGGATTATTCTGAATGATAAAACAAAAAAAGCAATAACATAGTAATAAATAAATAATCGCATGTAGCTTGCGAGTCTCGGCTAGTCAGGTATGCGAGGCGGGCCGCGCCCAAATTTGCTCCACGTCCCTGCTCAGTTACAGGGCGAAATTAAATACTCGCCCTGAATATTACAACCACCCCCTCTCGACTCCCGCCGCGTGCGAGTCTTGGTGTTAATAATGTTTAATTCACGAAATTCTCCCCATTTCTTACCGAGGCGACAGAACTCGTTTATGTCAGTCAAACGCTAAACCGTAATTTGCATGGAGTGGTTTCGTGAAAACCGAGATAATTTATGTATTTTATTGAGTCTTGTCATTTTGGGAGCCTTGAAAACCAAGTGGTAGTGTATAATGACTTATCAGAATAAATGCTTACAAATTCTGATTTACAAAATTCTGTGAATGATTTTACAAATCATTCACTAATTTTACCAAAAACTCCTATCTGTCTAGGTCTGCTGTGAAAAAATAAATGGTATCATTAAGTAGATTGCTCTGCATTCTGTAGCTATATAGGGCAAGTATAACTGGCTATATGGTACGAGGTATTCACATTATTCAATTACTCAAATTACTTAGAGGCTAAATAGCAACGTGATTTCAAAACTATGGTTTGAAAATAAAACGTGTGAAAGGAACTCATTTTCCAGAACCAATCGGCCGAACAGCTGCAGGCTGCCAGGTGTGTTCCACGATGCAGCAGCTCCGCTCGGGGACAGGAGCCCGACTGTAACGTGATTACAGGAAAAGGAATAATCAGAGGTAGGTTTCTCGGTGACAACTTTCCGCAAACTACGACTTATTGGAGAAACTACTACTCATGTGTTTAAACGCTCTTTATTATTTGCAAAATTATTAATTCTCTAAGATTGCTATATATTACACGATGTACTATAAAATAAATGCCACAAAAAGTTACCATCAAAATAGGTTGTATGAAGAAATATCCGAAACTTATAAATAAAGGTGCAATAGCCAATCCACACAGGATTGATATCCTGTCTTATTTTGATTGACCTCCTTGATAACAATAAAAAGTATTATAGCCAAATTGCTATTAAACTTGAAACCATAGATTATAACAACAGATTAAATTACAATTAATTTCACATTGTATCAGTTTTCAGCTAGATACAATATTGGCTCGAATAAATGTTTTTGTTCCTCAAACGGTGAAAAACAAACACATTTTCAGAACATTCTGTTCATGTCGAGAAATAACGACGATGATGGGGAATAATGGGCGTCAATCACGTAGAACATGGATCTGATGACAAGAGTGATGTTTGCACGAGTACAAGCCAGACACTGATGTGATGTTCAATAGGGGGAAACTAAACACGTTTTAACTTAAATGAATTTCAAACACAAAAAGGATGGTGCTTTTTACTTACATTCAATGTATATAATTATTACAAATACAAAAAAAATACTGGGAATAACAACAGTTATTATAATTGGAGCTATCTGCGATAACCAAGGGGTTTAATGAGATTAAATAATTCAATGTGTGCTAATTTTGTGTGACAAGATGATAAAAGTCAAAGTAGGCTACAGTCTAGTCTTCCAAAATAAATACTACATTACCATTGTAAACAACGTTGAGATAAACACTCTAAACCCTTAAAAGTTGTACAGTGGATGAGGCCAACCCTGGGGTCAGTGTAACGTTGGCGGGTAGGAACGCGTGTCCCATCTGATAGCACTGTGTCACGACTGCGCCGACCGAGTTACACCGCACTGACCCACGGTCAATAACACTGCAATAACCGTATTAAAGCCTTTCGACTTTTATACTAAATCTAAACTTCGTTGAGGTCACTTTTGAAACTTTATGAACGATCACTTTTCATTTATGTACTTGAATGAAATAAAAATAATTAAAGGTCTTCTTATCAAACCGTTCATATATTATCCTCGTAGTTTCAAATACAATACAATGTATTTAATTTGAAAAATTCTTATAAAAAATTTTAACGAGTTATAAAGCTCCATGAAATTTTCACATTGAAAGCCGTTCTGTAACACATGTTAGTACAACGTGCGTCAAATTGCTTAATGAAGACAAACTCAGCGAGTTAAACTTGATTAATTATCGAACGAGACCGGATAATCCGTCAGTCGCTCCATTAGTTCCGGAGCGACAAAATCTGTCGACGCCCCGACTCCCGACTGTTTTGCTGGCTCTCGTCTCCCTTACAGTACCCATAAATTATGTAACACCCGTCGGAGGGACGAGGCTCGGCTGAAGGGTTCAGGTATTGTAAGATGATTATATAAATCTATTCTTGAAATGAATCAACAATGAAGACTAATCGATCTTCGTCACAAATTCAAGTGAACGTTACTAATTTCCTGTGGACCTGTGGACCTTTACTACAATCGAGATCTCAAAGTGGGTCTTACTCCAAGGACAAAATGACACCTTCAATGCCTTCTGAATATGAAAAAAGAATATGATAAAAAAAGAAAAAATATTAAGATCACGAAAAAGCTTAAACATTTTTGCTGTTTAAATATAAGTACATAAGTGTGTAAAGAAATAATTAATAATGGTGATTAAGAAGCCCACACTTTCGACTTTCGTTCTATTTTTGTTGACGTCGTTGTCCTTCATATGTCGTAAATACTGATAAAAATGCAATCTCAAAGCTGAACGAATCGGATATTAATAGCTCCTAGTGTAAACATGCCCAATTTAAATCCCACTAAATCCCATCAGGCGTTTATAGTTTTGACTAAACGTTAAACAACACTCGACTCATCTCTGCTGGCTTATTAATGGTCCTGGCAAACGAAAACAGTTCGCTGTCAGTAACGAGTCCACACAAGGCGTCTCACTCACTCCCCTCTGATGTATAGTCTCTACATTCATCTCTAATGAATGCTCGGCCAGTTTAATTTTTTTATAACTATTCGGTAAATACCAACAGAACGGCTGAAAGCCTGAGAGCGGTGAGAATGGTTCTATACTCGTATATGAAGTAACACGTTGAATAGTTTCGGCGATTGATGAAAAAGCGAGAAAAGAACGCGTTACGAATTCCTTGATTGTAATAATTCACTCTATAAGTCGTATTTCAAACTTTTGAAAACCGTTACCAAAAAGTAAACTTTGATCTAGTTGGTAATAGTTAGCAAATGTTATTTAAAACTGAATGTACATAAGCGATGGAGGAGTGAAGCTTGGAGAAGTTAATCCTTGAAAAGATAGAAAAGTCGATCAATGAAACCACTTAATTGTGGTTATCAAAGAATAAAATTTGACGGTAAAAATAAAGCCATTTTAGAATTAATTAAAACGTTTTCAAGAAAACTGTTGAGGTCTGGTAATTCCTAGATGGGAATATTTGTGACAAATCCGCCTGTACCACACATATTCTGGTTTTGGAAGGAGAAAATACCAGTAAATAGTTGTGAAAAAGATCAAACTCCGAGCAAATTCAAATAAGACTGTAAATAAAAGTTGGCAAAGAATCAATATGAAACCGAACAATGCAAGGGCAACGTATGAGTAAACAGTGGACACTCGACCTGGTATAACCTATGTAAATGTCTAACCTTGAAATACAGACACAGTATCAACCGTAACCTGACTCAACATTTGCCCGCTCCCACTATAACCGAATTGTACTGACTTTGTTAGTTTTAATGTAAATAATTTAAAATACTTTCTACCGCAATCGTCCGTGGTAGAAAAACTCTGATTATGGCGATGTAAAAGAATAATCTTAAAAAAGGACACCAGAAAATAAATTACGAAGTTTAACGCTGAAAGGAAATCTCGCCAGCAAAACTCGGTTTTCCCCGAGAGATCACTAATGACGTTCAAAGCCGTTCCCTCTTCGTCGGAAGAAGTTATAGGACCATTTATATACTTATAAAAACAAAAGTACAAATTCGAATAAAGGCTGTAAAGCTTTCGCCCTTGGCACTCCTGCAGACACTCTTAATTGTCTGCAGTAACTTCCGTAAACTTTAATTATAATCCCAAAAGAGTAATGCTTATTTCATTGAAACATACACTCATTACTTGATAACCTAAAATTTTATAAATCTGATTCATTAATATCCTACTTATGCATATTTAGCAGGGAACTGGAAAGAAACCCTTTCAAGTTTTGTTTTGACTTAAAATTGTAAAATTAAAAGCTATTTTTAATTACTAATGAATCTATTACATGTTTCAAGATGTTATTCCCATAACATCTTGATATATTAAGATTTTCTTGATATATAAAGATCACCTTTACTTTATACCATAGATTATCATTTTCGAGAGAAAAATAGAAGTTTGGGAATTACTTGAAACTAACATTGTCCTTACGGAACGAACTCAAGCTCACATACTCTTTGTCACAACCACAACATCAAGGGTGTTTGATTAAAAAATCATTTTGTAGCTTTAAAAACTATATCAATTTCTAGGCATGGCAATAACATGGAATGACCTAAAAAATCACAACTTAATTTTTAAAATGGTTCCCCTTGGAGTTGTAGCAAGTGATTTAACTCCTGAATGATTTGGTTAGGCAACCCGTAAGAAAAATGAATGCTACCAACACACTCCTGCTGCACCCCTTGACTAAACGCACTAATAAAAAAAAGTATATAATAAATTTTGTACTCCAAGTCTTGGCACCACGGCGGGTAGGCCGCAGGCTGCTGCCCCTACGTCGGCGTCAACATCGCCGCGTCAACCGACGATGTGTCAACCGAGCTGACGTGGGTCAACCGCGATCACTCAGCCAGACGATGAACGATCGCCACTGGGTCGAGCCCCTATCTCAGGATTGGCCTCATTCTCACGATAAGCACTCGATCTTCTGTTGTTTTAATCAGGGGCACTTTTTAAACAGTTTCCTAAATGAACAGTTTAAACGTCAAACTCTTTGAAGAATTTCCCCAATATAGGAAATGAGCTATATTACCGAAGATCTCATGATCATAATAACTTTCAATTTTGATGTCGCCAGAAGCCAAACACTATATTAGTGAAATTTAATGTTTGTTGGTGTTTATTAATTTTATTAATGATAATTTTATTTTATTAATTTTATTCAAATCATATGTTAATGCTCTACGACTTCGAGTACTAAACCACCAATAAAAATCGTCCGATCTTTAATATTTGGTAAGTCATGAAAAGTGCGGTAATTATTCGGACGAGTAAAGGTAAGCACATACATACACATCGTGTCACGTCACGTCCATTTTCGAGGTGAATGGAATCTGTGTAATCTAATTGAACCAGATATACATAGGTGCCACGTCACGTCACGGCCAGAATCGAATGCTCAGGGTGTTTAGACCCATACACGGCCGAATCGGCCGAATGCGGGGGTGACGTGTATGTATAGCCTTTACCAACGTCCATTCGGCATTTAGAAGCTGGTTTTCAATAGATTTTATACTGAAAACTGTCCAGTGTTGTTTTTAGCGTTCAAGGTTTGTGTTAATTACATTAATAATTATTACTTCGTGATGCTTACCGCTTATAATAACTAATCAATTTCATTAAGACGTATCGCCTTTAAAATAAAAGGGTTACGAATTTATAGGTGTTATTAGCAAACGTTACAATAATAGCTAACCTTACGTTTGGACGTTGTGTTTTAAATTAGGCATGTAATCACAAATAATAATATTTATCAAAATTATTTCTAATCTATGTAGATTCTCAAATAATACACAAGGATAGTCAAAAATCCTAATTTGCGGATGCGAATGAGGACGTTGCGTACAGTACGAATGCGAATATGTATAGCAACGTCCATTCGGCCGTAGGTATTCTTACAGTGACTGTTTTTGCGGGCTTATACATTGAAATTTCAGTTGATTGAAAATTCTTAATCCATTTCTAAATAATACATAGTCAACTATGTTTTTTGATCTAAGGTTTAACATATATTGTTTATACCAGCATTAGAAATTTGCCGAGTATGCAGGTCTGCTGCAACGGCGGTCCTTTGTATACAATAGTTTGGCATTGCAAATAATAATACAGTTGGATAGTCCAATATTAAATGGTAACTCCAAGACATAATTACCAAAATGCCTTAGAAAAAAGAATTTCGATTTACAGCTTCCAAAGGGAAACAGGTTTATAACATGATGATAGCAGTAGATGGGTTATGGAAACAAGATTGAATTGTTACTTTAAACATATCAGTAACAAAACGAATTTACCATTACAAGAGTTATTTCAAAAGATTGAAGAAGCAATTTTCATGCTGTTACGCATAATTAAACCGCCAACAAAGATGCTCGGCTCTATTGTATTCCCTCAACCGTGTATCCAATTATCTTGTACGTGAATTTTTAAAGAGACAAGAAACATTTTGACAACGTTTAGAGGACGTATTGTTTGAAATTATGAATGATGGATAAAAGAGCAGCCAATTGTTGGGGATTGAGCACGTTGCCGCCGGAAAATTTACCAGTGCCAAGCAATATGGTTTTTAGATGTATATACTTTGATTAACATTTTGTGTTAAAAAAAACACACAAACATTTTTGTGTTATGTGTTATGGAAAAGGGGTACTGTATTTAAAACCTTCAGGAGTTATAACGATATGGGAATTTCTACAATTTTTACTACTCTAACTAAACTTAAGTTCAAGATGTTTGAATAAATAAACGATTTCTAAACTATTAAAATATTTAATATTGTATTTTTAGGGTGATTTAAGAATTTTGGTTTATGTAGTCCAATCTATATTTCCTCAAGAAGGGTATCTGCTATTTAATGTGGTAAGTTTTCGCAACGATTTTATTTTTTTTACTTTAGCAATGTGAATATTAAATGTACAAAATGTTGTACGACAATTAAGGGGTTAACATAGGAGAAATTTAACTTGATGCCAAAAGAGTTATGACACGAATGCAGATCAAAGAGAAGACAGGATCCCGAGATAAAAACTGCTTGTATTTGAGCTGCGTCTATACCCTTCCGTTTTCCTCTGAAAAAATACTAAATAGTGTACATAATTCCTATTTTGTATCAATATTATATTTAAAAACATAATGACGATGGGATTATAAATTATTTTACACGTAATTTAAATTAATTGTTCCGTGAAAACAAGCAATGTTATAACAGTTAAGATATAAGCTTAATAGCTGAGAGAGAGAGATGCAAAAAGCTGCAAAGGGACAATTGGATTCGGTTACGAGTATGAAACAATGATCTTACTTCGTGAAATACGAAAAGTTGCACGAAGATTTTGCTGAACCAACTCCATTTATTGTTGTTAATAAATAAGTCCAGTTAACCATGGAACAAAACAAGCGATGGAACAAGACAGGTTGGCCTGGAGCCAGGCTGAGGATTGGATCCCTTCCTGCATTTCACTGATAAACTTCCACATTACTGGCAATTGGGCTGCAACTTTATAATGAATAGTTTATTGTACTTTATATATGACTTGGCTCTTGTGTTCGTCGCTTCATTGAGAAGTAAAGTCAAAAAAGTCTGACTAGTGGATGAAACATATTTCACGCGAATGAATGCTGAAGAGAGGACTGGTTTAGATTTATATGTTAACGTGTGAATCAGTAAACGGTATTTTAATTAAAACAGTAATTCTTATATTTAATACAAAAAAGATATAATGTTAAATACGTATCCCCCAAAAACCTGTTTGTTAACTCTATTTCAAACCCCTCCAACGAAATAGATTTATTACATGATTTAAGCGGAATGTTAATGACTCACAAAACCAAAACACATCTGTTTTCACGTATCATTATTTTACTCGTGCCTTAAACCAAACACGCGGCGACTTTGCAATCACGTGATTTGTTTGTACATTTTTGGCTACATTACTTGTGTGTATATTGTGGAATCATGCTTAGGGCTGCAACTATAAAGACACCTGGTGTGAAATTAACTTTACATTTTTCAGTTACAAAAACTTTCAGGTCTAGCGCTTTAAATAAGTCTCTCTCTACAACGACGTATCAACAAATACACCCAAATTAGTTGATTTGACAATTGCTAAACGACATTAGCTAGTTTTCACTTATAGTTTGCTTCTAAATGAATGATTATTGATCAAAAAAGAGCTTTATGAACTACTGTAACATTCCAACAGCTAATACACAACTGCAAAATCTCCGCTGCGCTACAAAAATAGTTTCAGCGATAAAACACATTAAAGTTGTCCAAAACAACACGATTAACACCACGAGCGCGGCGCACTTGTGGTTTATTAGTTTAATTGTACATCGCACTGCACCTGACGGCGACAACGACAACATGAGGACACTCTATGCCCAGAATACAATAACACGTTTCCATACTTCTATGTGTTTACCAAGTGACGCTAGATTTGTTGATTCCAATAACGAATGAAATGTAATCTGGCACAGGTAATTCCGAAGGTAAAATGTGTGTGTTAATTTTGAATGTCCCTTTACAACATGTCTCTATAGTTCACGCCTGCACCCGAGCTGTGTAAATATTTAATTCCGCATCGATTAAAATATATATTTACATTTTGATGTGAGCGTAATGAACGTAACAGTTTAATTTTGAAGACATGTTATGAAAAAATTGGAACTTTAATAAACAATTGTTTAAGGAAAATAATGTTTACATTTCAGTAAGTTTAGGGTGTTAATCAGTGTCAGTAAAGTGCGTAGCTTCTAAGTAGACTACCTAAAAGTAACTTTTTCCAAATATACGTGTTTTATGGAAAAATATAACTTTATGACTTTTACTTAATTTAAAATAATGCTGTAAGTATTGTGTGGAATAAAATACACCAAAGTATACTAAGATAGCTTTAAGGCCTCAACTTATCACATTGTTAACATAATTTATTGGTCCGCCCGACAAAGCAATCGTAAGAGCAAATAAGTGAAGCAAGACACAGTCTTTTTGATCTTATTTAAACAACGGCTGTTTAGCACGAAGCTCTCTACAGACTTCTACCTAACTATTTAAAAATTATTGTTCAAGATTCGTATTTTCCCAAAGAAGAAAGACAGCTGCTTTGACATAGTTTGAGCTAACTAGCATAGAAATGGTTATTGGTCTGACGTTTTTAGCTTTTAGTCCAAGACGTTTTTAACCTGCTTGTGACTAAACAAATCTCGATATTTTCCATGTTTGCCTATAATAAAAGTATTCGTCATTCGCAACGGTCAAGTCAGGATATATGAAGCTGCCCGATAGAGCTAGATTATTAAGAAGACGGCTCACCAGATAAAAAACAGATGTAAATTTGTGTCTAATTTTAAAACGTATTGGTTTTAGGTCTTAAAACACGTATAAATCAAAGGCTTTAAAAATCTCAGCTGAAAAAACTTCTAGATTTAGTTTACGATATAAAAGAAGTGTGCGAAAGAAATAGGGTCACTTAATCAAAACAAGGAGACTGCTGAGATATCTGGGGTCGGACAAAGAAGCCGTTGTCTTCCCCTTTGTTGCTGGACTGAAACTTTAAACTGTCTGCAATGTCCTGTATACTGAATTTAAGACCTCGACTGATAACGATATTTTAAAAGCAGTGTATACAGGGTGAGTTTTAATTAATTGTCCCCCCTCCTTACTTTTTTTACATTTCTAAAAATAACTATCCCAGACCCCACCCAAACATTATTGGGTAGCAAGTACCTCGTTTTGAGGGGGTACTCATTTTTGGTCGCCATCTTGGATTCGCCATATTGGATCCAAAATAATTTTTTTTAATGTAAAAGTGGTTTTGTGACCCATCATTTCAAACTAGATTTTTTCACTGATTACAATGCCGCAATCCGTGTTTTAATATCTCGATTTTTTCTTAATATATGACTACTTTTAATTTATTTATTTTCAACCAATTTAAGCATTACAAATTGATAAAATAGGCCCATAACCACAAAATAATGCTAGATCGTGATGAATAACCACCATCAGTCATTGTCGAGTGATTTCCACAATGAATTCAGTTCCGCAACCCATTTTTAGCCATACAATTTAGTTTTTGAAAAATTCATATTTTTAAAGATTTTTTTAGAAATTTGTCAATATCTTGAAAACTAAACACGACAATTAAAAACGGGTTGCGGTATTGAGGTTCGGCGTAAAAAGTTAGTTTGAAATGATGGGTCACAATACCATCTTCTTATTTGAAATAACTTACCTCATTTCAAAATGGCGGATCCAAGATGGCGGCCAAAAACAGAAATCACTCAACAATGACTGATGGTGGTTATTCATCACTATTTAGCATTATTTTGTGGTTATGGGCCTATTTTATCAATTTGTAATGTTTAAATTGGTTGAAAATAAACAAATTAAAAGTAGTCATATCTTAAGAACAAATTGAGATATTAAAAAACGGATTGCGGCATTGTAATCAGTGAAAAAATCTAGTTTGAAATTATGGGTCACAACATCACTTTTACAATTAAAAAAATTATTTTGGATCCAATATGGCGGATCCAAGATGCCGGCCGAAAATGAGTACCCCCTCAAAACGAGGTACTTGCTACCCAATAATGTTTGGGTAAAGTCTGGGATAGTTATTTTTAGAAATGTAAAAAAAGTAAGGAGGGGGGACAATTAAAACTCACCCTGTATAGTCAAAAAGGTAGATGAACTCATGAATAATATCAAACTTTTAAAAGCTTCAGCTATACTTATAGAATAAGTACTGTTACGCTTAACAACCAATTATTTATTCATCCTATATTAAAAATATTCAAGGTAGTATAAGTTATTAAATTATATTCAGAATAAAATTTTATTTCAGTTATAACTTCTTGTTTATCAAAACTTTTAGATGCAATCAAATTATATTGCACACTTGATGTCAAATACACAGTGTTTCGTATTACCAACTACTTTTTTTACATATTTCAATCAAGGCACAAGTGTATAGGAAAGTTGTTTATATCAATGTAGACCTAACCACAGAGGAGAGATTCTTCTCTGTGGCCTAACACATTCTTGCTAGTCAAGGATTTTGATGATAGTCAAATAATATTTCACACGCAAGATATAAAATACATTAGCATTTCATATTACCAACTAATTTTTTACATGGGTCAATTATGTCATAAATATACAGGAAGTCGTTACTATAAATTAAATGTAGGTCGAACAGTTTAAAGAAACGTATGAAACATCAATCTAGTGACTAATTCGTAAAACGGACGTTGCACGATTCTCGAGTTTCTCTTTGTGGCTGGAGATAAACAAAATTACGTCAAATTACAGGGTGTCAATATATTTATTCTTATGTAAAATAAAATAAAAATTGAACTGAAACCTGGAACGCTAATTTGTTCCCGTTGGAGATAACTATGCGAGGAATTTTGCAACTAAATTAATGTGGATGACATAAAATTACAACCTTCTAAATTAACTTACACGAACCCGATAAAAAATATTCTTAAATATTCAAAAATTGTATACAGTTACGGACAGTTTCCAAGAAATTATTAAATAAATAGTATTGGATAGCAAGATGAATTTAGCAGAAAAAATGGCCGAGATATAAGGAAAGAAATTTAATCTTTATAACAATATTTTAAACATTTTTGTCTTCAATTTTCAAATCAATTGCATATCTTAAACCTTAGTTATATAAAATGTGTTTAAAAATAAAACAATTTAAACAAAAAATACCCCCGTTTCAGCAGACCTGCATACTCAGCGAATTCAAATGCAAAAGAACATATTTCAATCCCACATAGTGAGATTTAACATGTTTTTGTAACCTCCATAAGAATAACATGGAGAATGACTATGTAGGTTTGCTGCAACAGGAACGTTTAAACTGAGTGGTTTTAATTCAATATTTAGTAGATCTGAACTAGAAGTAGCCATATAACAAGTTTTACAAAAAAATGTCAAGAAATAAGGAAGATATAGCATTTATTTTAACTCCCATAAGGATAACGCACGTGGGGAATGAGTATGCAGGTTTGCTTCTGGTGGCACGAAAACGAAAAGTTATCATGGTCTCGGGCTTAGGTTACCACGAGACCAACGGTAATAGCTTCTTCCCTACAGGGGAAATTCGCTAGAACTTATTTAAATAGGCAGTTATTTCCCGGAATATAAGTGCAATTTATAAAAACCCCTAAAAAGGAGAGATTTTGACGCTTCAACTGTATAAATAACACGAGAGGAGCAATGTAGAAACTTAAAGCGGGAATTAAACCGGCAGGGGGTAGTCATTACGCATGATTAACTTTGTACAACAGGTAACATTAAACTCGGGCAACATTATGAAGTGGGGATGAGTAGAGAAAATAGCACGTGATTTATAAAGCAGGTTTCTGTTCAAGTGTTATCCAGTTTTTATCCTCGTTAATCATTCTGCGTTATATAGGTATCCTTTAGATAAATAACATGTCTACTTCATTACTCTGGTTTGAGGAACTTTTAGAGCGAAAAATCAAAGCACAATGATAAATCACTCATACAATAATCCTAAAATTCCCACTTAAATCCCTGGCAAGCCTATGGGAAAACCCTGTGGACATCGAGTCTTGATCTTTTTGTTTTTGTCAGCCAATTTGAAAGTTTCAAACAATTGGTTTGTATGTTTCATTTTACTATACAAAATAATCGAATGCAATAGTTTTTATTTTGAAACGTTATATAAATTATTTTTTAAACCTGTCGTTACACGTTACGAATAAACGTGACCTGTGTACTCGGTGAACTACGGGCACGAAACGCCAAACAAGGCACGACGCTCGCACGCACAGCACACGCACACGCGCACGCTGTTTATACAATTGGCCTTGAAATACCCACAGTACACGTGCCGCGCCGAGCGTGGCGGCGCTACTGTTTAGACTGCTTGAGCGAATGGGCCTAACTGATCCAAGACGCAACAGAGTAATAAACCAATAAGTATACATCGAAAATTAATAATTCTTTGGTCTTAAATGTTAACATCCTGAAAATGCAGCATTTAACTAAATAGTGTCTATAAATGGATTTACAGACTACGTAATACAACTTCCAATACAAATTACCTTTGCATCCAAACATCTCAAAAAAAGAACTCAAAATTTCACAAAACTCCGGAAGTTTTTATAGATGAGGACCAGCTTGAGGGGGCAGATGATGTCTGCTTTCTAGGAGTTAGGCTGGCTGAGAATCTAAATTGGGGAGAGCATATAAAATCTTTGGAATCAAAATTAGCTAAGGGGATTTTTGTAATAAGAAGATTAAATAAGATAGGTAACATTCCACTCCTCAGGACAGTTTATTTCAGCCTCATTGAGACACATATTGCCTACTCTGTAATCCTGTGGGGGGCAGTTAAGAAGAACTTGACCAAAATTTTCACCTGGCAAAAAAAATCTATTAGAGCCTTGTTAAGACTGCCTCCTCGTACAGGTTGCAGGGAGGCATTCATCAACTTGGGAATTTTGACAGTCCCTAGTCTTTATATTTTTGAGGCTGTCGTCTACATTAAACAACAGAACCTCCACATTCAAATTCCAGTGCATAATTACAACACCAGAAACAATAGGGTTTTTTCTCAACAACACAGGTTAAGTAAATTTGAACATCAACCTAAATATAGCGGCAAAAAACTTTTTCAGGCTCTTCCAGCAAATTTAAAAAATATAAACAGAATAGATAAATTCAAACAGGAAGTAAAAAAATACCTTAAAGCCAAATGTTTTTACAATCTAGAGGCCTACCTGTCCCCAACTAACAATGCCTGACCACGAAATTCCCCCCCCCCCCCAAAAAACGTAGCCTACTAACTTTTTGCCAAAGCTAACTCACCTAGCCTAAGAAGATCAGTGATCCTAACCTATTGGGACACTATGACGCCTTCAGTGCCTCAGTGATGACGGCCTATGAAGAAGAGGATATACAGTACAGTACAGTATACAATAGCAAAAACATTAGCAGTATGTATAGGACACGATATGTACTTTTGTTTGTACAATTCTACAAGCGTTTTCTGTATGAACACAATCATAGGGATTATACATCACCGTAATAAACTCTTTCAATTATTTTGAGGACTTTATGGGTACAAAATATATGACAACAAGAAGTTGTACCTTCTGTCTAAAAGGTCTCGTAACACGTAACTAACTGTGATGTTGACAAGGCTCCCGGCACAGATCTTTCTAGGGCTGCAGATCATTCAAAGGCTTCTGCAGTTTGTGTACACTTAGTTACAAGAAGCTATTATGTCACATTACAGGCAAGGAGTGAGGTAACTGCTGCTTCCAGTTAGTACTTCGCGTAATGGCGAGAGTACACTCTCGCCGAGGTGCGTCGCTGAGACATCTCGGCGAGGAGTTTGAAGCACATGCCCATATGAATGCAAGGGAAAACGAGACATACCGAGCGCTACAAGTGCACTATCGCCCTCGCTTGGTCTCGCCCTGTCGGCGAGGGTGTACTGTCGTTAGATTTAATATTATTTCTAAGGCTACTTACAAATACTTGTTGGATATTTGTCATCCACAAATATCGTCAAATTGTGGCAAGCAGTCTACGCATTTCTTGTAAACATTCGTTAAAAAGGTCTCTTTGTAATGTTATTTTAAGGTAGTTTTCACAAAGTATCATGGTTGCAAAACATCACAAAAACTACTGTTTACAGAGATATTGAGATAACATTGAAACGCAAACAAAAAGTATTGTTCTCAGGCAGAGATCGCCGCGGCCGGGACGGCGATACAAAAAGGTCGTGTCAATATAAAGGGGGATGTGACAGAAGGCTAGAACCATCGAGGCCAAAGCTCCATTAGCGGGATCAGCGGCAAAACGGCGTAATGGAGACATTAGCGCTCAACGCCACATGCACGCGACAATGGCGCTGTCGCCCGACACAATGTACACCATATTTTCAATTTATAACTAGTTTTTATATTTTTTAAACTGTTACTTTTCGATTTTGGTCCTTGTCAAACGGTTTCTTTATCAAGTTTGTGCCCCAATCAAGTATAAAAAAACATGTGAATCTATGATATAATCCTATTTTTTGGAGAAATGTAAGATTATTTGATTGTTTGATCGATTGATTTCTATCTCGTTTGACTGATCGATTGTACAATTAATTGTCTATAAAACTGCTTCAAGGATTTCCTTTAAATGAATTAAATATTTCGTTTATGGCCCAAAAACGTCTTCTGTAGTCTCTCATTGCCAGTAACAATAACGTGAAAACTTGAATTAGGAATTTATGAAATTTTAGCATTGGGCACAATGGGTTTCCATAACATAATGAAATAAATAACGAAAACATGAATACAGCAATCATAGCAGTTGTTTCCAAATTTAGTCATCCGCAAAGAGTGCTGTTTCAGAGCGTTGAATGAAGATAGAACGCCGGGGTATTCAAAAGTGTGTTAATAAAATGACACTAGTACCTTATGTAATGGGATGAACCCGTAAAAATTAAAAATTATCGAGTAAGGCTCATCCACCAGATGCTCTTTACATTAAATAACTAATTTATCTATATAAAATCTTCATTTACTACAGATGTATAGTCTTCTGTAAATTTATGTTTCAGCATCATCTTAAGCAGTTTTTTAAATATTCAATTTTTTACATTGCTACAAAACGTTACATTTATAATTAATTACATTATATTTTGTGATTTTATATTGAATAAAATTAAACCCTCGGTTTAAAAACAAGTTAGTTTTCATTTTGGCGAGGAACAACGAATTCGCGCTCATATCAAGCAATCAGTGGTAAGGCGCACCTACGCAATGAAGAGAGAGGGAAGCATTTAATCATCTGTAAGGGAAAAAAACGCTTTTTATCAGTCGCCCTTTTATTTACTACTAGCAGTTCCCGTGGCTTCGCTCACGACAAACACTAAAGTCTAACCTTGATTTCACGAATCTGAAGGAACTAAATGAAAAAAAAGTTATATCAAGGATTTTGTAATGTAGAGGTCTGTTTACGTGTTGTGGCGTTGTATAGGTTTACAAAACAGTTAAACTCATATTACAGTCGATTTTGTATGTTTTTTTTACAGTTGTAACTCTAAAACGGCAAGACCGATTTTAACCTTAAATGTGTAAATTTTAAGGTATTTCTATGCTTATTTGTCAATACAGCTTAAAATTTGTTAAATAGGGTATCAATAAAGTACAATAAAGGGCTGAATGTTCGGAACAGTGGCGCTTTCCGTCGACAGTGTTTCAAACTGATTCACTTAACATAAGATATCAATGTTTACAGAACCCTAGTAGGGATATTCAATGTTTTTTTCAGTTCTACCGCCTTAAAGCAGAGGAAAATTCAGCACTGACGAATGGAATAGTTCAAGCTGGCTCCGTTGTCCGCGCTTCCACTCATTGTCCAAATTTAAAAAATGAGAATGTTTGTAAAATAAGAAAAAAAAGATTAAACATGGTCAAAGATTACCGCAATATAAAACACTAACATACAACCGTAAAACTACTACAACCAGCTGTTTGACTTTAGAAAGTCAGCTTGATCCGTAAACTCCAACAAATATTCCAATCGGACTGAAAAATGAAAGTGGCGCCATCTCGTTTTCGGCACGGGAACTACTCATTTTTCCGAAAGGTGTCCCTATTTAGAGGGTTCTGTATACATTGCATATATGGGCGACTTTTAATATATTTTGAAAGGTCAACTACAGATTGCAGCACTTGTGTTTCCCGTGCAAAGCCAGGACACCCTCGAATTAGATGAAAAGGGAATTTGCAAAACTATTTTGGGGGATGAATACATTAAGGACGCCCTAAGGGAAAAACTGTAACCCCCGCTGCCTAAATAAAGATAGCGCCACATTTTATGATTAAACAGATAAGGTTCATGATGGATTAAACGTAAACCACAACTAAATGTAACTTTTGTATAGTGAGTATTACCTAAATAAATTGACAAACAACCATAAAAACATGATGAAGTGAATCAAATTATAAATAAGCTCAAACAACGTATCCGTATGTGAAGCTAATTACATTCTGCTTGACTGAATGAAATTGGAAAAGTAAACAAAAGATCATCACACTCATCATCATCATTACACTTATATGGAGTATTTCAAAACTTTGAGTCCGCTAACAGACCCTTAAAACTTGGAGATTTTTATAATTTTTCTATATAAATAGATCAAGTAATTAGATTATTACAGCACAGTCTGTCGGTGACTAAATAAACTACCGTATCCCTCTCTTTCAGTCTTGCCGGGATATAGTTTCAAGACTCAACCACAAAAGGCAGCACGCTCTTCAGGCTTTCAATTATAGAGGTCGAATTAGTATAAACGCCAAATCATCGTATCAGGCATAATTACAACTCCCGCTGCCGAAATAAAGATGGTGCCATATACTGAAGTTATGATTAAACAGATTAGGTTTTAAAATTAAACTAAATGTAACTTTTATATAGTACATAATTATGTCCCGTAAAATGAATCAACAAACAAATCATAAAACTGTAATGAAAGAAAGCAAATTATAATCAGCTGTAACAGCGTATTTTGTACATTTGTGAAGCTAACTCCCACCTGCTTGACTGAATGAACATTGAAAATGTAAACAAAAGATCGTCCATAACACTTTTATATGGGAAAATTTGAAAACTTCGACCTCGCCAAAAACCCACTTATACTACGAATCATGTAAAATCCTTTCTTAGCGGATGCCTACGCCCTAAAAGGAACGTCCACGCAAAATTTCAAGGTCCTAAGTCGTATAGTTTGGGCTGTGCGATGATAGGTGAGTCGTATTTGACAAATATATAGTAGAATAGATGACACATTACATATCGTTTTCATTTAATAAAAATTTAGATTTATAACCGTAATCAAATATTAACGAATACGCCACTTAGTACATAATTAAATACTAAATGTTGGCCTGATTGGTTTGAGTCCATTTCCATAACATATCATAATGATTTTAAACTGACATAGCTTAGCAGTTTTAACAAATTTATAATAAAACGTTTTAATAATTTTTAAACTTTAACTTTAAAACAGCGACCATTTTTTAGCTTTATAAGCAAATAGGCTAAGAAGTTTTTTTAAAGAACAGAAGATAAATTTTTTTAACTAAACCAAAAAGGAAAAGCGAAGAATTTATTTATTCTTTTACGTAAAACGTTTCAATTTATATAAATATTGAACGCTTTGTCATCGCGCAGCCTTGGACATTTAAAAACGTGGGTACGACCAAATATTTAAACCCGGCCTCGTCTCCTTCCCAGCATTGTTGTGAGGCCATTTACTTTGTGAATAAATGGCAGTCGGTGGCACGAACTCACGCGGCAGCGTGTGGAAGGTTATACGAGGCAGAAACTAACAAATAATATTCGTGAATTACTATATATTTATTTTTTAAATCGTAACGGGTTGGTTTAAAACGAATGTTTCTGGAAATTCAGTTACAGTAAGAAAAAAACTCTAACGTATTAGTGCGGGAAACGTAAAAAAGCTGCTTATGACTTCAGTCGAAAAGACCTAGAGAAAATCAGTACCTAATTATCAATCAGTCTTCCAAAGCATCCTTCATTATGTTGGTACCCTCTTTCAGATGCTCTACTTAATGAAGGCAGTGGTATAAACTGATGTTTTCATAAAAAAATAAAAGGCTCAAAAATACAATAAAGAAAACAACAGTATCAATACTTTTGTATTGAACACCTTAGACCAAGAATATGTGTCCGTATACTGTATTTTATTCGCCGTTGACAAATGGCTGAATACGTACGATTACCTTTACATTCATTCATAAACAAAAAGGCTAAAACCAATACCCTGCTCAGCTTAAAAGAAAAATTATGTGAACTGTAACAGTAAATATATGAACACTGGTATAAAAAATTAATTATTGACATAAAACTACATTGAGCGAAATTGCAACCAACAAAAACAAGCATAGTTTTAATATGCCCAAAAATATAATAATTACTCAAAAATGGGGATTCATCGAATTTAAAATTTTTGTCCGAGGCGACCTATAGACAAAAATCTTCAGTTAAATACAGTTTTCCCCATCATTATACGTTTCGATAGATACGATCTTTTAACTTCATTTGAAACATTTCTTTGTGCTCACCGCGTGGTAAAAATGGTAGAATTAAAAATGTGTGTTGTTAAGAAATAACTGCGTTTCAAGAGAAAAACATCAACTGACACGAAAAACTACGGGGGGGGGGGGAGCACTACGAATCACGCGAATCACCGTTTGCGCAGTATAGGCTAAATTTGTAGGTCAAGGACTCATTGTCACCTATCAAGCTTCAATTTAAACGATTAACATGTCCAGCATTGAACCTTGGTCTGAATTCGGCATTCCAGTCAACAATTATACGCATTACTAATTAAGAAAAGTTTCTTTGCGAATTACTCACACAATATTTCCTTCCGTAGCATAAAATTCCGACTTACCTGTAACATCAAAACCATTGATATTATTATAAATAATAATGTACTTCCAATTATCAAGGGCACATAAAAGGCAGGAAATACAAATCGTGAAGTTTTACAAAATAAATTAAATGTACGAATAAATGTACACAATTAAAGTTTAGTTAAATGAGAAAGATGTGAAAATGTTAATATAGAAATGTAAAATTGAAAAGCGTGGAGCTTTTAAAGATTGAAATCTTTAATTTTCCATTTAAGTAGGGCCAATTTAAGTTGAGCAGGACAAACTTTCAGATTACGTACCCGATGTATCAAACTAAAATTAAAATGATGCTATAAAATGTTTCATGTTAATATATGAATTTTGAACGAATGGTGCTGTTCTTGGTATCTAGGGTCCTCCTAAATGAAAAAATTTCATGGTCTTGGGCTTGGGTCTTACTATGAAACATACGATAATGGCTCCTTTCCGATAGGAACAATTCGTTGAAATTAGTCTTTTTATGGCATTAACAATAAACAATGCCGTAACTGTTTCGACATCAACTGTTTTGTCGTAAGTACTTTTTGTGCAGATTCAATGAAAAGTTAGTTCGGGTAATGTTTCTCCCCCCGCACCCAC
Organism: Flexamia atlantica; assembly: GCA_035578135.1. Taxonomy (NCBI): domain Eukaryota; kingdom Metazoa; phylum Arthropoda; class Insecta; order Hemiptera; family Cicadellidae; genus Flexamia; species Flexamia atlantica. Next base: position 19,748,062 of record JAQJVK010000005.1, read on the forward strand.
AAAATGGTGTAATAAACACACAAACACTCTCAGCAAATGGATGTTAATATACTTCACTATGGCACTGTAATGGGTGTCGGATTGTAAAATCCACATAACACGAGAATCTGTGTGGCGTGCTCACTGAATGAGCTTATTCCATGCGGTTTTTACTAAAGTGTAGTTTCATCAAATCAAAAAATGTTTCATTCATCGTTCGTTCCTCGCTCACTAAAACTTTCAACTTTCACAGACTTAAAATAAAATGAAATAATACTAAGCAAATACAATAATATTACAAAAGATGCAAAGAGAACCTTCGTTTAAAATAACACAACATTGGACACTATAAAATAAACGGATAAATGCTCAATTCGATTAAACTACTTATTTACTGATACTAGTCTCAACTATATGTTTAATATTTCAATACTAACTTAACATCTACAACGTGTTAATTAATTATTCGAACTCAGCATTTTTACATGTTAAACTATAGTAAATTTAATAGATATGTTAACCAAAAAGAACGTTTAATTAATTAACTTATAGTTTTGAAAGTTAGACGTTTCATATTTACATTTGGATTAAAAATATATATATATAAATTTAGACTTGCTAGCGTTTATTTTCTATTAGTTGCGTGAAACGCAAATCTTAATTTCTTAGCGAAATTGAGTTAGAATTTGTTTTACGTGATTAAAGTATTACAAAGAGAAATACATATAATGAATACATTTTTTAAACAAATTAAAAAAATAAGTTTGCATTATTGATTATATCTGGTGCCAATTCTTAAGGCCTAGTTCTTCCGTAAGACTAATGTTAATTTTAGCATTGGGCTTATGGATGGCGAGGGTCTTAAAATTTGTTACCAACTATACCTAACTATTTAATTCTAGAAAAGTGATTTCGTAACAATGTTCGTAACAATTCCAAAGAACATTATATGTATAAGTGAATAATCTTGTGTCATTTATCTGCTTATAAGTATTGTAACTCTGATTCAAAACGAGTCCTCTTGTATAACATATTAAAAACCAGAATCAGAATAACATTGCTCTGAAGAATTTCAACCACAACATTAACTGATGAATAAAATGTTTCGCATTTAATTTACAGCACACAGCAAAAGAGAGAAGAGAAATAACTGAAACAATTGGGCGAGAGTTCTGCTGGAAAATTGCATCCCGCAGTTAGGCGAATCCCAGGCTTAAGCCAGGAACAGCCCGGGCTCCCGGCCTAAATGAACGTTCTTCCCCTTGAAAGAAACATTATCTGAAGAGATCTGTATTTATACTTTAGCAATAAATATTCAATATATATTTATTACAAAAGCATTTCTCATGCCTCTATGAAAATGTATTTAGCAGCTCTCAGCTAGGCTAAATTTTATGCAAACTGCTTTACTAATGGCTAAAAGTTATTTGTTTAAATCTCACATGTTGACCTTAACGTAATTGAACAGCACTTTTTGATTTTAAATCAACGATTATGAGTAAAAATATACCCAACATTCATCCAAATGCTTTACTTCTTAAGTAAACTTTGACACTGATCATTTCATTGTTATGAAAATCGCCAAATAAACGTCAATGTACCATCCATTTGTAATTTCCGTACATCATTCTACGAAAAAAACGTTTCGTATGATACATTAATTGTTTTTAGGCTTTAAAAGTTAATAATGCAAAACAAAACCAATTATTCAAACCGTTTGTTTTCTATTAAGACGACTAGATATAAACATATTAATCTCATTCCTAAATAAAAAATTAGATTACTCTTTATTTACTTGATTACGCCATATTTCTGCAAACAACTCTTTAAATATTCTTTTCGATACATTACGATAGTGGGTTGCCTCTGACTGAATGTTAGGCGGACGAGTTAATCTTGCTTTAATAAAACGTAAAACTAGTTTTTATGTCGCGCATATTTACACAAGATGCGAATAAACACGTATGAATCCAGTTTCATAGACAATCTTAAGATAAAACAACGCTTGTAATAGGTCGATTACAAATGAGAAAGAGCTGTTTGTTTTCTCCCACTCGAATTGATACGTTTACATTTGCTTTATGGAAAAATGTAAGAAGAACATAGAAAACCCTCGAAAGATATTATGTGCTGAGGTTGTAAATTCAAAAAAAAAACCAGTATCACAAGGATTGTTTAATAACACTGTACAAAAAGAGTTTGTCAGATTGTAATTAAGCCAGTGCGAGCTTCCTGCTCTTTCTCATTAACGAAAGTAAATGAAAATCGCCTTTTTGATATTAATTTTTTCCCATCGTATGTTTCATACAGACAATGTCAATTATTTAATCCTACACACTAAACCTCCCCTCCCCCACACCTCCTCACAACCTCCTTTTCCTCTCAGGTTGAGGTAACTTGATAACTACACCCCATTATTACAATCTTTACCATTATTAGTCTTTTCATGGATTCAAAACAAACTAGAAGTACTGTATATTTGTGCATCAGAAAAAAGGATCCTTCAATAGTGTTACCTCGTAAATAAAGATTATTTATTTTTTAAGGATCGGCTGGAAACATGACGGTTGGAGCTCCGTCAACCATTTAAAATGTAAAAATTTAAAATTTAAAGAAAATAATCACATTAACTTAAACAAATTATTCTTGAAGTTATTATGACTTTGAAGTGCCATTAAATTAAAAATTGTATTAAATAAAAATAAACGAAACATTAAAAACAGTTCAAGATTTACCTACGTATTCAAAATAATTCTCTTATATTCTCTGACATATCGGAAAAATCCTTGATAAAAGGTTAATGAGAGAAGTGAGGAAAAAATATACTTCATTTAAATAAGGGAACCTTAAATAATGTTTTAGCCAAATAGTAAAAAAGCGAACCAAACTTTGTTTATGTAAAAAATGTATTTTGGAGTCTGCTCGGTGATCCTTGCTGTTTGGTCGCCGCGAGGCGAGGCTGGCGGAATGTATTGTCGGTCTTGCCCGGAGTCCCCGGATTACTGGAACGGAAACGTTTCATGGCGCGGAATATTTTACTTGGACCGATCAGAAAACGTGAGAGTTATTCTTCTGCCGGGAAAAGATGGGGTTAATTCTACATTTAACCCTCAGGCACAAACCTTGGTTATTTTCGGAATGCTATGCATTTAGTTTTCATTTCATGTTCAACTTAACTAGTCCGTATAAAATGCAAGGGGGAAAATGCCAATCTCTATTTAAAAGTTTAAAGAGTGTCTTAGGGCAATGCATATAAGAAACTCCCCATGAAATTGTTGGAACTGATTTGCTTTGCAGACGATATGAAAGTATATCATAACTTACGGGTACGATATTTTAACACTGACAACGTCTAAGGAGTTTACAAACAAAGTGGTGCATACTTAAAACAGGAGCCGTGTTAACTGCTATTGAAACCTCCTTAACCCTTACATAAGAAATTGAATATTACATACAACATCCTGTGTGGCATAAAGCAACTCCAGAAAGGGTATGTTCATTGTCTTTACGAGAGAACACACCACATACAGATTAAGTTACAATTATAAAGATTAGTTCGGGCATGCAACTGAATACACTAGAGTTTGACTCTCCCTTACAATATTAGATTTTACTTTGAATTCAATATTTGGTAATATCTACTCTAAAGAAAGACACATGTGACATTTTATTAACCACGCACTGATAAAGCTAAATATATGTTTATGCACTTACACTTGTTTCAAACTTTTTGAAGTTTTATTTTATTTTTATTTTTTACAAGATCCTATTTACAGTCACAATATTTGACCATTTTTTGTACTTACCAAGAAGTACCAAGGAATCCAATTTAAATAAAGCCGGGAAACAATTTTCTCATCTTGACCGTTATGTATACAACCTATAATTTAAAAAAGCGTTTCTTTGACCCTGGTAAAACAGATTTTAAGTAAAGTCTCCGAGCCAAGGGCATCCGAGGGTTAATTACGTTGAGACAATTTTGCAGAGTGGAAACTTTTTCAGAATAATTACACGATCAACACTAAAACTTGGCGCTGCCAAAGTAAATTAATTTGAAAGCTAAAAAAACTTTTTCATCATACTGTCCCAAAAACAGCCGTTTTTAGTTCTCTAAATCGTACGCAAAATGATCGTTTTTGGATCACTTCGAATAGGAGTACTGGAAAAACATATGGTAAATTTTGCCGTACTCTAATGTCAAAATTTGTTTATGTTACGTTAGAAAGGTTGAACGATTTCTTAACTTGTGTTTGTAAACAATTAAAAGATGTATAAATGACGATGACTATTTTGGATAACCTCAAAATTATGTAGTCTAATGTTTTAACGATTAAATGGTTATTTTACATAATGATGAAAATAGTTGTTCATCACACGGAGCAAAAGTGTCTCCTTGGTACTCGATCGCATTTCCAAGCTCGGCTGCGCCTCGCCTGAAAATTACGATCTCGTACCAAAAAGAGCCACTTTCGCTCCTAGTAATGAAAACTACTATTAAAATAACTTAGCCGTTAAACTTTGACTGATCCAACCAGTTTTGGAATCAGATAAGATCTGAATTTTAACATTAACGTTAATAGTGCAGGAAAACTGTTGCATTCTATAATTTTCCTTTAACAGGCTGAAAATTGGTGGAGAGGTCGTACGTACAGCTGGAATCATCATACAGTATAAAATTCCCAAAATATCCATTTCGAGCAACATGCTGCCTTCTTAAAAAAAATTCCCGTTTTTTTCTGAACATCCTGAATGTGTTTCTCTACAATCTTTTTAGTTACCACGAACATCATAAAAGATACGTAAAAAGTGTATATGTTTTTTTCTAGAGATGAAATTTCCAATAAAACGAGTATGAATATTTTCAAGAATTGTTTTCAAGAATTGTTGAATAACAATATTCTAATATTATTGAATTTATAAACTTTTGTAATTGTAATACAGTACCCCTGTCATAAGTAATTTATGTAAAATTTGGTGTAAAACACGTTCCCAGGGGGGCAAATCCATTTGACCTCAATGAATATTAAATTATAAATCCTGATAATAGTTCCAGTTATTTGACACTGATTATTATGACTCATGACGATGATTATTATGACATGATTATTGATCCAGTCCAGGTGAAAAATTATTATTACCACTAACGACATCTCGGTAACCAATGAACAAAAAACTACGATTTAAAATAATAAATCATATGATTTCCAAGCTGAATACAATAATGCAATCAAAATTTTGATTATTTGGATTTAATTAAAAAAAACTTGGGGATTTCATTTTAAAATTGGCAGTGGACGGCTACAAGAAGGCACAGTTCCCTGATGATAGTGTCGGAATCGTGTAATGTGAAGGTCTCATGCAATTCCAGCGACATCAATATTTTTGCCAACAGAGAATAAAATGTATCTATGCAATAAAGTTACCACTGGCATAACTGTGACTTCCGGTCGGTCACCGCAGTTTGGATGAATTCTACAAGGACGAACCGTTTGTGTTTGGATAAATGTAGACCAGTCGCAATAACACTCACAGGATTACGTTTCGTTCGAACGAGTCAATAAAAATCTCGTTTGCCCAGCGTTATTCTCACTTTGCAATCACTTGTTAACCCTTTCTTTATTCCAAATTTAAAAACAATTCCAAAGGCTGTTTTTCTATCACAGATTGAAACTATTTTCGTGAAAACTGCTGTATATCCGCAATTATGTTTCCAACTGACGTCATCAACCGGACCGTAAGCTGTAAAAACTGAACATTTAAAGAAGGCAATAAAAGAGGTTTTATTTTTTTAATACAAATAAAATGAGCTATAAAACAATAATGCAGTATTATGTTGCAATCTCAGTTTTTTTCTAATAGAGAATATAATTTTCCTCAAGTGTAGGGAGAACTGGGAATAATGGAATTAAAAAAAGGCAATTGAATCATACTTAAAAATCCATTTCGAAAACCAATCTTACTATGGAATTTCATTACTTCCAAAAATTGAACAGCCGTTTTCAGACCACATCGACTTAATCACCTGATCGAGCCCATTGATATTTAATTTCAGTGCAACTCGGCAGGAAGGAACTAAGGTCCATATTATACTATAATTCAATCAGTGGTCTTAAGATTCCGGTATGGATTAGTTGTATTATAATGTTGTATACTAAGGTACTTAAAGGAGATACGGGAATAGTAAACAAATACCTCTTTGACATAATTAAAACTTTAGAAATCAATTCCATAAAAATAATCATTAAGGACCCCTTCCATGAACTAAAACTGATTTTGGATGCATTTAGTGATTTACTTCATCTGAATGTAGAAAACTTAACAAACCTCTTTTTGTAGTAAACGAACTCTACTACACAGGAAACAACCGAGCAAATCTACATCTTGTTGCACGGACAAAAATTATTCTTTCTTACACAACAGATCTCATAAAGTTGTTTCTAACCCTTTCGGCCGAGGTGCGAACGCTGTTTTTCACCACACTAAACAATGAAATATATCCTATATAACATTAAAAATTTGATTATTTATTTGACACACATGAAAACGAAACTCAGGTTATGAGCGACGACACAGCTTGTTTGTTATTGTTTAAACAAAAACAGCTATGAAAATCATAGTATCGCAACTATCCTGTCTTTGGAACCTATTGAATACCGTATAATCATGTAGCGTTCTCACGTTGTTTCAAGCAAATAAACGATCAGCTGACTTTCGGCCCTATGGCGGAAAAGAGCTGGTTTCGGCCACCATATGATGTTTGTAAAACAGGTGATTACTCATAGAGAGTGAAAAGAAATATACATAAGTCGTGTGGTGTAGAGTATGCGAATGTTGAGCGCGCTGCCGGCCGGCGCCGCCGCGGGCGCATCACCTGCTGAGGCGCGGCGGGCGGCGGAAAAAGTGGAGCATTAATCAAGAAGCGTGTGGTGGCCATTGTCGGCGATGAATAGCGATGAATAAAGCCAATCAGGATATCGTCCTTGGCCGCAGGCTCCCCGGCGCATTCGGTTGTCGGGGGATCGATAGGTCGAGTCGGGCCGAGTATTCGACATGCGCATGTTGTCGGTATTGAGGTAGAACTTGTATATGAGGTTGGTGAAAAAATTAAATTGGTGATAGAGGGGTGGATTTATTAATAAGTTTAGAATTAATTGGAGTGTTAAGTGTATAGGTACTTCAAGGCAAGAAATTTCAAGTGAGCTTTCCATTATAAGCAAAGTGCTGAATGAAAGTAAATATTCAGAGTAATTGATGTAGCGATTTAAACAGTGCGACTATAGCTTCTAAACTAGCCCTATGAAATTTAAAGATTGGTCTGGTCTGCCGAAGGCTAAGTTTGAGTTGATCAATGTTTTTTGTGATCGACCACGGCAGATATGGTGAATCACTGGAAAGCATTTCTCTAACTAATCCGCTGTGTAAACATTCCTTTATGTAAACATTTCGCTGTGTATACAACACTTATATACTTGAACGTCCACTACATAAATAACACATCTCCATAAGTAATGAGGATACGGACAGCTAAAAAATAGAAACTGATTATATTTAAACCAATGGCGTGTTAGTTTTTACTTCATATTGTGAGTCTAGCTTTTTCTGTAAATATTTTAGTTGCATCGTTTTGGAAAAGGCTGCACTTGGTGGTTAGTTGCTAAGGAGTATTTGCTACATTCGATTTAGTTTTGAAATCCAATCAAACTTGCAAACACCAATATGAAACTAATATGTTACTTAAAACTAAATTTTAAATTATTAAAATTCGAAAATGAATCAGTATTTATGTGAGTGTAGGAAACATGGCGTAAAGTCATGAGAGTTTTATTATGTCGGTGTCATTTCCCAATTCTGGTTAGATTATGCTAATTACCTTTTATAACGACTATTGCATGCGATAGTTGATTTTAATTTTATTGACTACCGTCCCGGAGGCGCACAACTCTTAAGCGTGTTAAAATGCACACCTACAAAATAATAAAACGTAAATGACTTTATGATTTTGAAGAATTATACCAAGACTAGAAAATTCATTAATATTCTGGCAAACTTTATCTTTTATGACTCTGAAATGACAAATTTTTTTAATCTTGAAAATTTTATAAGACATAAATAATAATCTCTTAAAAGAAATACAATCATACTTTATACATGTTGAAAATAAAATAAAAATTAAATTACCACACTGTAAACAACTTTCTCATACATTACTTTTTGATTCCACGTCCCAGTTTTGACCGCTATCCGCAACCACAGTTTAAAAACACAGCGAACGTGGGGAGGAGGGATAAGGGTGGAAAGCATTACAGAGCTAATGCGTCGCCCAACGAGACTTTTATTGGTTCACCGGTATAAAAACCGTCATCAACAAACCCCAGCTAAGGATTTGAATCCGCCAAACGATAGTGGCAGGGTCTGCCAGTGGCGGCTTATTGACATCTTGTTTATTAAAACTACCGCTCTGTATTATCAGATTAGAGTATTTATGGTATTCTTCCGTTTATAAAAAAGTAAACAAATACTGTTTACGTTCTAGTAAAATGGTCAAAACAAAATATAAGAGGCGGTTCAGAAAACTGTATGATATGCGTTGTTTTCTCTCTTCCTCGCCCATGTAATGAGCTAAATTCAAATAATTTACGTGAATATTTATAAGTACCACGGAGAAAAAAACATAATCCCTTGACATCTTTTTCCCTTGACTGAAAAAGAAAACCCATGATGAAGCATTGAAAAAAGATAGAACACCTTTTAATTTTCATACAGCCATGAAAAATATTAAGATGCAGCTCAACGAATTACAGGCGCTAAAAGCGATTGCTGATTTTTTTTGGGAGGGGCAATACCTTTAGGCACACACTGAGGAGCTCGTTGTCCTCTCAGTAGTGTCGGACTCCCGTGCATTTAATGTCCCTCGGACTACCGACTACTACCCCCTTCACACCAGGAACACTAGCCTCGACAATGGGCCACTAGGCCTAGCCTGGAGTAATTTTACTTTTATGGGTTTACCTTACTGCCTCAGGCAAACTAAGCAAACACTCTGATCCCTACGAGAAACAAAGTAATCACTTTATTCCCTCTTGGGGACAAAGTGTTTCTTTACTTCCTCTTTAAAAGGAGTAAAATGTAACTAACCATTGCAGGTGAGGAAAAACGTTTTTAATACTAAAGGTTTTTGACATAAGATTGATTGCTGCCTAGCCAATAAAGAATCGACTGCGTTCAAATATGTACCTCAAAATTTTTTCATAGAAAAGGCATTTTTGAAATACACTACAATGTGTTTCATTTCACCTTGGTCCTTAAATTAATATTATTTTGCTCGTTGTAGCCGCCTCTATGACAATAAACGTAGTAACGGACCAAAATCGTGAACTGATTCAGCGTTGACGGGAGTTTGTGGGGGTCCTTCAGATAATGTAGCTGCTCTGTCCTGTCCTGCCCCTTCTAACTCCACTTGTCAGCAACATTAGTGTGACATACTCTTATCATCAGGAGGAGATAGTTTCAACAGGATTTCTCATATCCCACAATATTACATTGAATATAAAATTACCTTTATGTATATTAATACGGAAGAACCAAATCTTGCATGGTACTGAGGGTTTTATGTATGATTATTGTGTTACTTTTTCATTTCCAAGCCAAATGGTAACATTGCTTTATTATAAATACTTGAATGCATATCTTAGGCGCATAAAGCCTGGTTAAAAATAATTGTTTTTAACTTGTTGCCGTCAAACTTCTTATACGGTAAAACATAATTACAGAGACCAATATACACACTGATTTAAAAACCTTACCCAAATAAGAAAAGGATATTAGTTGTTTTACTTTTTGACTTGTTTTCAAACTACACAACTGTGTTTCTACAGAGTAACATCATACTTTGAACAAATGCTACATTTCAATAAGATCTATTGTTTTCTTTGTTACCTTAAGCTCTTTCGTCATGCAGACAATATTTCCTCATTAAAATTTTACGGCATAATACAGAAAATAAAATAAGAAACAGAATCATTGCGTCATCCCTTATGAAATAATCATAATAATAAAAAGGAAATTCTAAAATGGTTGAAAGTCAATAACCAAGTTATTCTTCTCTGTTTCATTTCCGTTTATTATAAAATGCTAATAACAAGATAAAAGTTGAAATTCAAACTTACCTGTTACCTGTTACCTCCGAAGTACGTCCCGCAGACCATACTGGCATGAGACCCGTCATTCTTCTTACTTCTACAATATTTCTCTTCAATTTTCTTATTTTCTACCAGCAGTCATTCGACTTTGTCAATCAGGTTTGGGTTGGAAAATGGCAGTGTGGTGGATGGAATTTTAGGAAAAATTAGGCAGGTCATAATAACATTGTTCAATCAAATGTGACATTAGGGCCTTCTTAAATTTCTTTATGTTGTCTACTTGTCTTAATTCTAAAGGTAATAATGAAAAATATTTGGTGCCTATGTAACTGGGCTTTGTTTCAAAGAGTCTCAGACTGTGTTGAATTGATGGATTTAAATTTCTATTTCTTGTGAGATATGGATGTTGATGAGCCTGTATTAGATTATTTTCCTTAACATAAATAACTGCTTCATATACAAAAAGGGACGGAACTGTCAAAATTTGTAATTCTTTGAATTTATCTTTGCAAGAATCCCTAGGCCTAAGCCTAGAGATACATCTAATGGCCTTTTTCTGGATAACAAATATTCTATTTAAATTCTTTTTACTGGAAAAACCCCAAAGCACTATTGAATATCGTAAGTAGCTTTCAATTAAACTAAAGTAAACTAATTTACAAAGAGCTAAGTTATTAAGAGCAACAAGATTCCTGAGAATAAAAATATTTGAATTCAATATTGCTGCAAGTTTGTCAACATGTTGTGACCACCCCAGACCATCGTCCAGCCTCACTCCTAAATAATCCACACAATGTGACTCTTCCAAAATCTCCTCGTCTAAAATAACAGACGGAAGTGATAAGCCAGCTCGCTCTAGACATTTTCTTTTCTGATCTGTTGAAATGAACATCCAATTTGTTTTCTTGGAATTTATATTCAGATTGATGTCGGAGAAATATTGGGAGACAGCGTTGAGCCTGCCGAAAGTCTCTCTTTCAAGTTCTGGGATACTGGAATTACAAGTGAAAAGAGAAGTGTCATCTGCAAAAATGGTCAAAGATTTTTCTGGTGCTGATATTGCTGTTGAAATGTCGTTAATGTATACTAAGAAAAGGATCGGGCCTAAAATCGACCCTTGCGGAACACCTAGTGTGTTTTGTGCTACTTCGGAAAAATAACGTTCTTTATTTCCAGACTGAGAAGTGAAGTTAATAGTCGTTTGTTGCCTTCTATTGCTGAGATAAGACTCCAGCCAACCCAACGCCGCCCCCCTCACTCCCAAATTACTAAGTTTCTGCATCAAAATGCTATGATCCACGCAATCAAACGCCTTAGAGAGGTCAATGAAGCAGCCAATCGCCACCTCACCACCCTCCAAGGCGTCGATGCACTTACTTACAAAATCTATGAGAGCTGACTTAGTTGATTTATTTTTCTGATATCCGAATTGTTGTGAAAAAAGTAAACTATGATCATGCAAAAACTGAACTAATTTTAGACAAACTGCTTTTTCAAGTATTTTAGATACTGTGGGTAGGAGTGAGACTGGCCGATAGTTCTGGGGGAGAAGTCTACTGTCCTTTTTATACAATGGTTTTACCCAGGCTAATTTTCCACTATCAGGAAACACTCCCTCCCGCAGAGAGGCATTCACCAAATGCAATAAAGGTTCCTCTATCTCACTAGAACAAGCCTTGATTATCTTACTTGAAATTCCGTCATGACCTGCGGAATTTTTACTTTTAACCGAAGTCAGAATATACCTAAGATCTTTTAAACTCAAAGGATAAAAGGTGTTTATTTCAAAAGCGGAATCTACGCAGGAATTAACAGGTTTAGAAGTGTTTGTGTTACAAGTAAGAAAAAAACTATTAAAGGTGTTACAAATTTCCTTTGGATCTTGAATTGAAACATCATCAAGTTGCAAACGAATGTTGGGTTCATTGAAAGTTGATTCATTCTGTCTAAATTTGTTAATTATTTTCCAAGAAGTTTTGCTGGGATTGTTTGAACTCTTTATTTCCTCAAAGATATGTTCAGATTTAGCTTCCAAGATCTTATTTCTATACTCCTTCTTTAGCCTATTGTATTCTCTCTTTTTTTCATTACACCTGGTCAATGCCCACTCCGAATAAGAGTTTTGTACTTGAATTTTCATTCTTTTGATCTCATCAGAGACCCAATTCAATCTTTTAGTTCCCCTCTTTTTAGTTCTTTTTAAAGGACAGGAAACCTCATAGTTATATACAATTGTTGAAACAAAATTATCATACATGCCATCTACTGAGTTAGCAGAGTAGACATCTGCCCAATCTTCCCATTGAAGGCGTGTTTTTAATTCTAAAATGCTCTGCTGGGACATGTCCCTGTATTCAATTATTTCATTAGACTTAAAATTATTATTAATGGGAATCTCAAGTGAAATTGCAAGATGGTCAGAAATGCAAGGTTGTAAAACAGAACTGGTTGTGAATTGAACATTAGTCAAAAAGTTATCCAAACAAGAATCTGATTGTTCAGAAATTCTAGTGGGAGAATCGATCTTTAACTCTAAGCCATATGAAGTGATCAAGTCTTTAAAAATTGCAAATTCAAAAGTGTGCTTATCTTTGTCAATATTAAAATCGCCGGTTATGATTACTGATCTTTGGCCCTTTACTGTAGCGTCCAGATATGATTCAAAACACTCAAAAAAAGAGTTAAAGTTAGAATTGTCTGAGGGTCTGTAAATTACTGAGCAAACTGTAAGTACATTATTGATAATAAATCTAATTTCTGATATTTCACAGATTAACTCATTGCTGAAACTATTTTGAGTAGTAAAATCTACAAGGCGAAAAGAAACATCGTTCCGAACAAAAATTGCCACACCTCCCCAAAGTGCATCAGTTCTGCAAAAATGATTTTTAAGAGAGTAGTTTTCAAGATGAGCATTAACTATTGAATCATTAGTAAGCCCGTGTTCAGAAACACAAAAGATGTCAGGTGTTTCCTCATCTAAGAAAACCTCTAGTTGTTCCTTCCTGCTACTCAATCCTCTCTGAACATTCAGATGCAAAATCTTAAGACTATTACTTTTACTGGGATAGACAAAATTATATTCACCTTGAGAGACCTTAACATTTGAATTTATGTTTGATTCAGAACTACTAGTACCGGAAATTGAAACAGGATTTACATATTGCGGCAAAACATTATTTGATTCCACACTACCATTTAATAAACCATCCCCCGGAGATTTTAAAACATCTGACACATTAAATTCTACAACATTTGAAATATTAAAAACATTAGAAATATTAAAATCATCAGACAAGTTATAATCTAAAACTAAAATCTGTGGGACATTTGGCGACTTACAATCTAACTTAGAATCTAATTTAAAAAATCCAAGCTCAACAAAGCATCGGAAATCAGTTGACTAATGAGTCTCTTACCTTTCAAGTTCAGGTGCAAGCCGTGATGGTTAAAATGTTCTCTACACAATGCAAAATTGAGTGGGACAAACCTCCAGTTCTTTTTTTTGCAAAGTTCCTTAAGCCTATCATTCTGCTTTTTTATCGACATATTTAAGTTTACTTGATCAAATCTAAATGGAGTTTCAACTATCACTAAATTACTCAAAAGATCTGAATTCTTATCAAGGATAGAAATACTAGTTTCCACGCTTTTTTCACTTGTATCATTCACCCCACCAATAATTACATTGACATTTTGCATAGGCCTAGTCTTAACCTCAGATACAAGATTTGAAATATAATAGTGCATTGGAGCTGATGGGTAAAATTCCATTCCAACCTCAGTTATCACTTTAGATTGAACAAGTTTTCTCAATTCCCTACCATGACTGTCGGCAAAAAACTTTACTTTATCAACTTTAACTTTACTCGCCTCAGAAGGTTTACTTTCCAATAAAGGCTCATTCACAATGTCTGCCCTAGGCCTATCATCGGTTTGCTTCATGTTTGACTCAGAGCTTAAACTTACATCTATTACATTGCTGTCATTACTAATTTTACTAACATTGCTGAGGTTGCACCTAACATTACTATCACAGTCAAAAACACTAACATTACTATCACAGCCTGAATTTTTTGCTTTACCAAGTTTCTTAATTGAGGTTTTCAAAGATGAAATTATTTTTCTTAAGTCAGCTACTTTTGATGTCAGTTTCTTGTTTTCTTCAAATAATGTAAAATTATGATCCCTAACTTCCTTGATTTCTTTTTTAAGTCCATCTAAGCCTAGCCCTATGTCTGCTTTACCTTGAGAGATACATTTCTTGCCAAAATCTATACATTTAGGACAAGCCCAATCTACTTTCTTAAGGAGTTTAAAAATAGTTTTCTTTAAGTTAGCACACTTCGCATGCAGCCAGGCATGACAAACATCGCACATAATAGAATCACTTTCTTTGTCATTTATGGGCAAGTCGCACTGTCCACACAGAATAAGTTCTAAGTCTAATTCAGACATATTGAGGCTTTTTACTTACTTTTTTAGACTAAAGAGGTCGGGGCCGCCGAATTGGGTTCACAATTTAGAGGTTGTATTAACTAATCATAAGAAATTTAGATAGAATCATAAGAAATTTAAGAAACTTAACATGACAAGATATCTCATGAGCATCTTAGATGTTACAAATCTACAAAATTACAACAATTCTTCCTCAATTACAACTAATTTATCTAATAGTCAAAGACTCCAATTAATAGAATTGTACACAATAAGTATTACTATACAATATCGCAAACTGCACATTGCAAGTTGAGGTGATAATGGGGAGGGAGCTTGCAATGTACACAACTGATAAGCAAGTCTGACCTAGGACAACACTGATAACAAGGTCAGTGTACCTCGCTGCATCTCACACAATATTGTGTTACTAACTTTTTATCGTTTGATTAATTGTATGACATTGACAACAAAATGGTGTAAGTTTAATTTTATACACTATCTAATCAAACCTTTCCGTAAAAAGTTTTAAACTGATATATTATATCTAGTAAATAAATCTATTTGTGTGTTATATATTTTACGTTTAAACCATACACCTAATTTAAAAAAAATCTGCATTAAATAAAAATAGATAACTATAAGAGTTAGATTCACAGAGCAGGTGAAGATCAGCCATCGTCTAAAACTTGATATTTACTAAAATGAAAACATTAAATATTATTTTATCAATACCAATCATAAAATGGAGAAAATGAAATCACTGAATATTTTACATAATATTTAACTGTAATTCTTCTTTCAAAACAGGTAGGTGGCAATACTGAAATTCAAAGAATGCAGCAAATTCCCTGAGGTTTCTAGATATGCAATTTGTTGCTTACTTAAATCTGCAATTCTGATGCAGCAGAAATGATTTAAAACTGCAAGTATTTCGTTCCGGTCCGAATATTATTTAAATACTTTAACAAATCTAGGAAAGTTGAATATATTATTTCATAAAACTAAAGCAATCTACATCTTAGATGGTGGGAAAAGAAACTTTGCTAGAGCACTAGAAATTGGACAACGTTTCTAGATAAAAACTAGACTCCTCACATTCCTAGAAGCTAATTGAATGATTTATGAATTGCTAGACCTTATATTATCCTTGAGATATTGTTATAACAGCTGCATATTTGGTTCATCCGCGAACTGTATTCAAATTTCACGCATAACTTTTGCCATTTTAAGCACCATTTTAAATGATCCAGTATTTGCCAAGCAATACAAATTAGAACAAGAATAATTTATTTTCTCCATAATTACATTACATTTGTTATTACATTAACAGATTTTACCTATTTAAGTAAAAACAAGAATTATATATTGAGTCTTCTATATTGTCCTCTCAAAGTCCTCCCAACATACTTCTCAGACTGACTCATGAAAGAAAACTACAAATACAATTACTTATTCTCTTTGGACATTAAAATAAACAATAAATACCCCCGTCGCAGCAAACCTGCGTACTCAGCGAATTTCCAATTACAAAATATCCAGTAATTAATCCATTATTACGAAAAAAATAAAAAAAACCAGTGATATATCTATACCGGGTGTCCCATAATAGTCCCCCCCTAGCTTTTTCCTACATTTTTAAAAATATCAATTCCACACCACCCCCAAACGTTATTGGTTAGGTAATACTTCATTTTGAGGGGGTACCCAATTTTGGCCGCCATCTTGGATCCGCCATATTTGATCCGCCATATTGGATCCAAAATAATGTTTTCAAATGAAAAAGTGGTGTTGTGACCCATCATTTCGAATTAGCTTTTTTTACTGATTACAATGCCGCAATCCGTTTTTGAATACCTCAATTTGTTCTCAAGATATGAGTAGTTTAAATTAATATATTTTCATCCAATTTAAACATTACAAATTGATAAAAAATAGGCCCATGACCACAAAATAAAGCTAGATAGTGACGATTAACCACCATCAGTATTTGATGAGCGATTTACACTTAACTTTCCCGAACGTAAATTTTTTGGCCGCCATCTTGGATCCGCCATTTTGAAATAAGGTAAGTTATTTCAAATATAGTAACTGTGAAAGGTAGTATTGTGACCCATCATTTCAAAATAGTTTTTTACGCCGAATTTAATGCCGCAACCCGTTTTTAATTATAGAGTTTAGTTTTCAAGATATTGACATGTTTCTAATAAAAATCTCAAAAATATGAATTTTTCAAAAACTAAGTTTTACAGCTAAAAACGGGTTTCGGCATTGAATTCGGCATAAAAACTAGTTTGAAATGATGGGCCACAATACCAACTTCATATTTGAAATAACTTACCTCATTTCAAAATGGTGGATTCAAGATGGCGGCCAAAAAATTTACGTTGGGGAAAGTTAAGTGTAAATCGCTCATCAAATACTGATGGTGGTTAATCGCATTATCTAGCATTATTTTGTGGCCATGGGCCTATTTTTATCCATTTGTAACGTTTAAATTGGATGAAAATAAATTAATTTAAACTACTCATATCTTGAGAACAAATTGAGATATTCAAAAACGGATTGCGGCATTGTAATCAGTAAAAAAAGCTAATTCGAAATTATGGGTCACAACACTACTTTTACATTTGAAAAAATTATTTTGTATCCAATATGGCGGATCCAAGATGGCGGCCAAAATTGGGTACCCCTGCAAAATGAATTATTAATCACCCAATAATGTTTGGGGGTGGTGTGGAATTGATATTTGAAAAAATTATAGGAAAAAGTAAGGGGGGGGACTATTATGGGACACCCGGTATATTAAAAAATATATTATAGCTTGTTTTACAAAAACTTTGTAAAAAAATATTGGTAAATGACTTAGATGAAAGAACACAAATATTTCATATTATGAAGTAGGCAAGAATGTTTATTTTTAAAATTATATTTTAAAAAACAAAATTCTATTAAAAACATTGATAAACTGAGAAATCACTCAAATTGATTCCTTGAAAACCTTAGTAGAGAGTAAATACGAAATTGGCTAAGCTAACATTCTTCTGCCCTGATACTAAAAACACAGGGGAAAGAATGCGAAGCGGCAATATCTCGGAGACCAATGGACTAAGAAAATACCCCCGTTGCAGCTAACCTGCATACTCAGCGAATTTCAAATGCAAAACAATATATTTTAATCTAACATAGCGAGATTTGACATGTTTTTGTAAGCTCCATAAGATTAACATGGGGAATGAGTATGCAGGTTTGGTGCTACAGGTATGTATAAACTGGTTGGTTTTAATTCAATGTTTAGTAGATCTGAACTAGAAGAAGCCATTTACCAAGTTTTATCAAGATATGTTGAGAAATAAACGAGATAAAGAATTTTACTTATTTCCCATAAGGTTAACATTGGGACAACGTACTGTGTTTACCACTTTCAATATCTCGGTAACCAATGGACATAGAGCAGTGATTCAAGATAATAAATTGTTTATTTTTTGAGCTGAATTCAATGGTGCCAACAAAAATTTGATAAATTTTATTTTTCTATGTAAAAACCTCAAAAACCCCATTTTTGAGGGGGTTCATCCCCCTTTACCCCCCCCTTCCGTTGGTCCGAACGGGCTGGTTCACGAACTCGTCCAATCGATTACCACTTTACATGTCTGTACCAAATTTCATCAAGATCGTACCATTTTTACGGCCGCTATCGTGCTAACAGACATATATATATATATATATATATATATATATATATATATATATATATATCTAAAAATTCGAACGAATGGTGTTTTTTGCTTCTGGGGGTTGCAAAACGAAAAGTTATCATGGTCTGGGACTTAGGTCTTACCATGAGTCCTACGGTAATAGCTTCTTCCCTATAGGGGAAATTCGCTAAAATGATATAAAATACCAAATTGTTTGTTTTTTCGAGCTAAATCCAATGAAGAAAACAATAACTGGATAAATATAACTTTTCAATTTGAAAAACTCAAAAAACCCATTTTTGGGGGGTAAAATGGGGCCTTTATCCCACATTGGATATGTCGATCTGGCTGGCTTACGAACTTGTCCAAGAGAATCTAGTTTTACATGTCTGTACCAAATTTTGTTACGATCGGAGGATATTTACGAGAGTTATCGTGCTAACAAAACTCAAAAAATGAAAATTCTATTTTTTCCCATATAAGCCCATGTTAAATTTTGAAACAAATCGTGATTTTTGCAGGTAAAAATGCGTATGCGTTTTAACAATAAACTCACTTCATATCCAGAAAGTACACATAAAAAGCTGTCAATTAATATAAATGTTAATATGATTGCTGAGGTTACCCTGAACGGATATTTTTGTCCATTCTGTTCAGTTAAAACGACGATGATAGCTTATTTCTAAGGAAATTCGCTAATAACTTAGAGACCAATGGACCTAGAGCAATGATTGAAGCTACCAAATTGTTTGTTTTTAGAGCAGAACCCAAAGGTGAAAGCTATAATTTGATAACTATGATTTTTCAATTTGAAAATCTCAAAAAACCCATTTTTTGGTTGGCAAAAAGGGGCCTTCCAGAGGTATTTTCGCTATTATATCTCGGATACCAACGGACTTAGAAAAATGACATAAAATACCAAATTGTTTGTTTTTTCGAGCTAAATCCAATGGTAAAAACAATAATTGGATAAATATAATTTTTCAATTTTAAAAACTCAAAAAACCCATTTTTGGGGGGTAAAATGGGGCCTTTACCCCACTTTGGATATGTCGATCTGGCTGGCTTACGAACTCGTCCAAGAGAATCTGTTTTTACATGTCTGTACCAAATTTTGTTACGATCGGAGGATATTTACGAGAGTTATCGTGCTAACAAAACTCAAAAAATGAAAATTCTATTTCCCATATAAGCCCATGTTAAATTTTGAAACAAATCGTGATTTTTGCAGGTAACAATAACCTCACTTCATATCCAGAAAGTACACATAAAAAGCTGCCAATTAATATAAATATTAATATGATTGCTGAGGTTACCCTGAACGGATATGTTTTGTCCATTCTGTTCTGTTAAAACGACGATAATAGCTTATTTCTAAGGAAATTCGCTAAAATTGAAATAACAAAAAAATCTGTCGTGCACTTATCATAGAGAAAATATAGGGCCCCCAAGGCTTAGGCTTTTTTGAGTTTCCTACACTTCAAGTGACGAAAAATTCGGAGTTAGGACAAAAGAATATAATATAAAATTTAACTGAAGCGATCTCCTATATTAAATTCCACGATCACCTTTAAGTACATGCCTTATAGGAGATAGCTATTCTATTACTTTTGTTGAGTGTATTTGTTTCATCCGTTTCATATGATGGTATCATCATCAGCTGATTATTATTCCATTTGGGGAGTTCAACCTATTGTCATTTGAAACACATGGCTTATAGAAATTTCATACTGAAAGGTGAATGTGGAATTGAGTAAAGTAATAATTTGTGCCATTTTATTTCATTTATAAATAATAAAATACTATATCATCTAATATATGGTTTGAATTGTCAAAACGCGTACCTCACCTTGCTACCAGGAGGCTCACGGCACATTCCCTGCGGTACCGGTAAAGTTCATAGAATGCAATGCTAAGTGCTAAGTCCCTGTGCAGCAAGGTTCCCTAAAGTACGCCCTCATTTATTACCAACCAATATCTAGCATATATTCACTTTAAAATAAAGAACAAAAATCTACTTCTCCTAAACTAAAAAGCCATTTTTTCATTTTTTTATAAAAATAGTTTTGTTTATAGAGTTTTTTTATCTAATCTGGTAACAGATTGTACAATTTTGGCGCAACAAAGCTGTAGATTTACGAAAATATGTATTATTTGGTTTGGGTAAAACAAGTTTTTCTGCATTCCTAAGCTTGTTTCTATATACGTTTTCATTGAGAGTTCTACCACCACTTCTACTGTAAATAATATTGTTTTACTACCTAACAAATAGAGGGCGAGATGGTTAAAATTTGCTGTTATATGAAATTAATCTTAGAAAATATTTTTGTTTAATATTGATAGAATTTAAATGAGTTTCATGTGCATTGCCCCAAAATATTATCCCGTACTCAAAGTGACTTAAAATAATTGTTTTCACTTTTTACTTAACCGGAGCCAGCCAGTTGGGGCGCCGGGAATTCGACTCTGCGCAATGGAAAAATACAATGTGCGGGGAAAATTTCCAGTTGGCATATCTTTCAGAAAATAAAAATACCGCAAAATGGATTTTATTGATTATTTTATTTGGAAATATATACTTTCCAGGTGATTTCATTGTACAAATAAATACACCCCTAAATGTTTGATACTATTTGCTTGTCCAACTATTTCACAGGTGCTTGGACAACAATTTTGCTGTTGTCCAATACATTCAGAACTATGATATATAATTTAGAATATCAAAATTTTTTCGAAGGCTAAAATTCATACATTTGGGGTTTTCAGCACTCGCTAGCGTATGGTTCGCAGTATACCACTACTGTAGTGCTTTTAGACCAGTGTTCATTGCTAAATTAATTGAATCACTATCCTTTTCTACATGCAAAGGGCTGTGCCATTTGTCAATGATGATAATTTACCACAGAAATTTTCTTTACATAGGTCATTTATACAAGTTATAAATAAAATTGCTCCAAGGTCTGTGCCTAGTGAAACACCCTTTTAACCAATCCCATTTGACTAAAGGCAGAATTTATTCTTACAGACTGCTTTCTTTCTGTCAGATAACTGTAAGCCATTTTTGAGCAACACTCCTTATCCCACACTGATATAATTTGTTTAATAAAATATTATGATCAACTGTGTCAAAAACTGTCTTAATATCCAAGAACAATCTATTAACAATTTCCCCTCCATTAAGACCATCATTAACGTTTTGTAAACAATTAAAAGTGCATGTTCAGTGCTGAGATGATATTTAAATCCAAATTGGTTGCTGCTAAATGAAATTAACAGAATCGAGATATCTTAATAATTTTTGCTTCATGATCTAAATAGCTTTAAAAAACAGGACAATATAGATATTGGTGGATAATTACTGCACCGCAATTTAGAACCGTTCTGTAGATAGGAATTACAACTGCATTTTTCAATTTAGGTGGGAAAAACACCGGTTATTACAATACATATTATGTTTGATTCCTAAACATAATTAAGTAATTTCTTGTTTTTTTTTTTTGTTTTTTGTTCTATTTTTTTATTGAATTTCAATAAAATCTAACATAAAAGCTGAGGATATTTTAAATTTACATTGGTTTTGGGAAATACAGTAATCGTAAGTTCGCAATTTTTATGAACTTATATAAATCTTACTTGAGACAATAAAATCAAATAAAGAAGCAAACAACCTTTCTCTCCTTCAAGCAAAGTTTTGAGAGCTTACAATGTATTATGCACAGAGCCACAAAACTGCAACGGACGACCCTGTTGCAGCGAGCGATACTTCCGAGTGAAACAGCGAAACTTGCGGTCCTAACGATGGAAAAGTCGACTGGAGCGCCCCGACAACAAAGGCTGTTCGGCATGGCGGACTCCGCAGCGGCGAAGTAGTCTCATAAACAACCCGATTACTCCAAGAATATTTTGTTTTTCAAAGACCGCCATCATCCAATTGCATCAACATCGTACGACCGCAACCTAGTTTTTGTGCCTAAACCACGAATAAAATAGCAAACCTCTTCAAGCGGCTTGATGACGACTGTGCTTTTCTGGTACGAAATTTTTCTCCGCGATTTTTGGTACTATTCATTGTTATTACGGTTATTATTCATTGTTTAAGGAGTAGTTAATTTCCAAAATTAGAAGAAACAATGAACTTATACTGTCGGAAATCTCTAAATGCTCAGACACTTTAGATTAACAGAGAAAAATTAAAATAACTGAGATTGAATTTAAGATAAAGAAAATTGTAATATTTCAAAGTAAATTAGAAACTTGATAGCTGTAAATTAAAGGTAATCGAATGATAGATTTAAAAAATTTAAAATCCTTTCGATTTGATTATTATTTTTATATAGTTCTTTTCATTTCACACGATGTACTGTCCTATATTTTTCAGTACGCCTAAACAAACAACCAAATTTCGCAACACGGCAGAACTTAAACGTTAACAGTTTTCAACCAAACACGTCCCGGAGCGGAACACTGCAAAAATAATCTGAAAATACGCAAAACAGGAAAATTAAACAGGCGGCTGAGTCTGTATCAGGCAAATCCGCGGGGTTGGGCCGAGGGCACGCGCGTTGTGCACACGCATATCTCCGACCCAAACACAGCTAATGTCTCGTGACCTTTCCGAGGACGTTGACAATATCGCGAGGGAGGTCATTCTGAAACATGGTCCCATCAAGAAAGGTCATCATCGTGCTGCGTTGAAAAGTTGTCTGAAAATTCGATGAATAAAACAAGAGGCTACATATTACAGTAATAGAATTCGCTTTCCCACTGCGAGTTTTCCTTACTACACTGTGTCATCGTTTTTTATCTTAACGGCAGTACATTAGTTCATAGCGGTAAATCGTCCAATTATTCTGTTTTGTGATTGGGAGGCACAAACAACTTAAGTTTAAATGCAACTAGTCGAGAATGCAGTTTTAATCAACTCTGATGTTTGAAGCATGAATAGAGTTAATTACGTCCATACTTGACCATAAATGCGACTCTTGATACAGGAATCACAACTAACGATCGGTCGGAATAACTCGAATTAATGACCGGCAACGTCAAGCCTAGAATAGAGCTTCGCGTGACTGGGCTGTTTGGCATGATAATAGGTACTAGACTTGAGCGCGGCGCTACATTCCGGTGGAATCAAAGAATGGACTTAAAAAATATTTTTTGCAGTAAGAGTGTTTAGTACTGTATTCACAAACTAAATTTAATCACAAACTGCTATAAGACCAGGACACATCACTTGCTGTACGGTTTAACAGGTATAAGGAGCGAGTGCGTATTGGGAAAGGTGGGATGAATCGGTGTGCTTCTCCGAAGCAATCTAGCATTAATATTAACACTAACATTTGTATCGGGTCGCGAAATCCGAGGTAAAAACGCTTAAAAGTAAACTTCTCTTCAAATGTTATTAGTTTTGTA
Source organism: Flexamia atlantica (assembly GCA_035578135.1). Taxonomy (NCBI): domain Eukaryota; kingdom Metazoa; phylum Arthropoda; class Insecta; order Hemiptera; family Cicadellidae; genus Flexamia; species Flexamia atlantica. The sequence continues at coordinate 19,771,727 of JAQJVK010000005.1, forward strand.
AAATTGTTACCTCATGTTTTGCATCAAAAAGTTTAGTTCATTACAAGCTCCTCATTTGGCTTTTTAATCCGAGCTCTTTTTGGTTTAAAAACTAAACATTTTCTTTCCTATTTTAAGTAATCCTAATCATTAAATTAAAGTTCGGACGAACACAACCCAAAATTCAATAGCAATGCTAATGCAGGTCAAGCCGGCACTAGTCCAGTTGATCGACCCAGACTGGCGATGTTTGGATGGCGTGATCGGGCCCTCAGTCCATAGCACGATAACAACTTGTGAAATCCTTTCAAATTCGCTACTTTGTTTCTTCGTCAAAGTGATTTTTTTACATTTCGATGTTAAAACGAAACGCTGAACTTGTTTCAATAAAATACTCTATCAGGTTGTAATCATTTAACTGGTTGCTTATAGAAGTCCGGACTTGGACCTTCACAAATGTTATCACCTAGTTATCATCAATCTGGACCAGGATAGAATTGATTTAGCGATCTACACAATTTATCAGATGTAAGTGCGCCACTGATCGAAAAACTGAGTTTCAATCAACGCTATTGCTGATGCCCTCATTTTAACAAACAACGTATAACGATTTTTTCATCGTTTGAATGTGATGGTGTTTTATAAAATCATAAGTCTTCAAGGCGAATTTGTATAATTTAAGGTATGACATTGATATATTGGGACCAATCCTTACTTTAAACAATTGCTCATGCTATTACAATATTTCAGCTTTGTTTTTAACACGGTTAGCTTTTGTTATTGAAATGATTATTATTATTATTATTATTGTTACAGCAAATGAAGCTTTAAACAATGGTAACTGTTAACAAAAATTATTTCGTTTCAAAAATGGGGAATTTGAAAATATTTAAGTAATGAGAACTGAGCGTGCTTAAAATTAAAAGTACCACGTGAAACTAGATTACTTACTGTTCAGTTATGATTTTCAAACAAAACCCATCCTCCTAAAATTAAAATGCCTAGCAAATTATATTGTATAAACTATAAATAAAACTAGTGTTGAGGACCTGAGGAACATCCCTGCATTTCTGCCGCATGTCCTGGCAAATGTAACAAGCTGGAAGATTAAACCTACAACCGTCCCGCGTTTGTGTTTTACATTGCAGTTCTGGCTTCAGCAATTCTGATATTTCGCCGGCTGAACTGCGACTTTCCGGGTTCAATACAGAATATTTTAGTTTTATAATCGTCGAAGGCCGGTAAGTGACTAGGGATTAGTGTCTTAACATTTTATAAAACATATTTTTGGAAAGTTGAGTTTCAATTTCCACGAAACTTTAAGGAAAAACTATTTTTTACTTTTTAAATATAAATACGTTTGTACTGTGTACAATTAGTTAGACAATAACATTTAACCCTCGATCAAGTAAGCCTAATTTGTAAAGAAAATGAGAATTTGTAATCTGAGGGTAAAGTGACCCACGATACTGAACCATTTCATGCATGGATCCAATTGTTTAATCATATACATTATTAGGCTATATCTAATTCAAAAGTCGATTTGGGAGTTGCAAGGGAGCTTAACAGTCTTCATGAACAATGGGGTCAATGAAATAGTAATGACTTAGTAATGATTACTTAAAGATGGAGTAAACATTTTAACGGAGCTGTTTATAATTCTACAAACTAGTGTTGCCGAACTTCGTATTGTGTCGATTCGTAGAATAGATTAATGAATAAACTAGATTAAACGTAAATTGGAAAAGGAGAGAAATCGAAAGGAGAGTAAGTTAAATACAGAAGCCTCGTAATCTTCTCTCTACGTCTAAAACGACGCTGGCCACAACTCGGCGCCATCCGAAAAACATTATTTCAGCGTGTACAATTTCCCTGCCAAGGTCACGGCTATCATAAACACATAACGCGGCGAATCGCTGAAGGAGGAAAACAATGGTAAGAGTTCGAGGAACCCAAGACATATCGTTTGGCGATGACTTCCACCTTCCCAGTGCCAGCGACTGAGATCATTATACCCGGCGTCACATCACTGCAAGCTTGGCAAAACTTCAATGGCTGGTCACTTTCATGTTTAATGGAGAGACGTGACGAGCTGTGTAAGTAATGTTCAAGTTTGCAATGATAAGACGCCGAGTCTAGTGTATTTTCCTGCAATTTGTAAGTCTGTATTTAAAACAGGTTCGAGACGAGTTAAATTCTCCATATGAAAGATAGTCTTAACACTATAAATCGAATCAAATATCAAGGCCCACGCCGTCCATAAGCCCAATGGTAAAATTAACATTAGCCTAACGGACGGACTGGACCTTGTTATTTTAATCGGTCTATAATAGTTTCCTGTTGATATGTATATTGAAATATGTATTTCAAGTAAAAATTCTTAACTCCTCTGACTTCAACCTACATTTGATCAAAAACGTTGTATTCTTAAAGTAAGTAATATGTTGAAGGGTTTAGATTAATAAACATTATATTTTTTATTACTTTATGTTAGTAGCATTGGGGTATGAAAAAAGATTTGCTCTTGAACAACTAGTTTTGTAGATTTTATTTAATTTCAAATAAACTGGAAGTGTGATGTGTTTTTTACAAACAATAACAACTAAAATAAACCCAAAACATGACCTCGGCAACACCCTTTTAAATGACACTGTTTTCCCCAAAGATATCGCAAAACATTAAAAGAAAACGAAAAGTCACTGTTGCTGATCCTTTGTTTGATGTTTCTTAGGGTCTATGTAATTTAAGATAAAAACTCTCGTTTTATTTCATATAAGCTTTATTTTGTTACAATGTCCAAGAATGATAGATATTTGCTATTTGACTGTATAGTTTTTGTTACATGTTAATTTTACCATGTGCCAAAATTAACATATGACAAAACTGTACAGTTGAGTCGCAAATATCTACCGAATAAAATACTTCAAAACTTCAAAAATCAGGGAAAACGTGGAAATCTTGGATAGAAAAAACCATTAACATTTTCCAGCGGCACCGTAGCGGTGTCGTATGGAGATGGCTATTCACACACAACCTGGTGACCCCATTCCACCCGCCAACAGCCACTGTTTGTATTAATAGTTTTGGCCGGTGAGACTTGGCCTAGACTTTCGTCCCTCCTTACACTGGTCTACTTGGATCCTTTTTCCGATCCCGTAACGACTGAAAAATGTCACATAATTGCCCTTAATTACTTTCCGGGCTCTTTTTGCATTGCCTTGTTATTTCAACAGTACTTGAAACACACAACTATACTTTTGGGCATCTCACTTTCGTACACACACAATTAAGAGAAAAAAATATTTTTTTAATGCTCAGGTAAGATACAACGAGGTCTAATCAATACTGTTAGCTGGAGTGTAATAGCGTGTCAAACCTAAACAAAGGGCAGTGTCACAAACTGGGTTACATGTTAAACAATCGCGGCTGCCGGCAATGGCGTGCACGGTAATTATCTCAATAGACGCGTTATTTTACATTAGCTTTTTGTTTAAACAACTCAAAAAAATGAAAATATTCACTAATATGTTCTCTTAAAGAATGAAAAGACACGTCATGATTTTTACAAAAACATGGATTTGATTCATTGTAAACCATAATAAATTTCATTAAAACGATTTACAAATTATATAATTTTTCACTTTAAGGTGTGCAAAATGGTTTTGATTTCACGGTGAGTATTGCGAGCTCAAATACATCGTAACATGAACTATCACGACGAATCAAAATTGACATTGAATTCTTTAATGAGAAGAGGTTAAAAATTGTATCTTATCTTTTAATTTGTCAATGCACATGTTTAATGATAGGTTTTTTTTACTGAAAACTATTTCTAATTTTTAACTCAGCTATTGCGTATCAGGGTAATGGGATCCTTGCTCTAAAATATGAATACTTTTGAGCGATTTAAGTACACACCCATTTGGTAATAATGTCTCCTCTAGAGCACTTTCTTACCTGAGTTTTTAATGAAGATGGACCATAGACTATGTTTACGAACGTTTCAAGTATGTAATGCAATAATATTGATGATTTCATATGAAATAAGTTCAGATGAAAAATTTATTAACAAAGCTTCAGGCGTTTTGTACATTTTAATATTATTTAAGCGCTGAGGAAACAATGTTCACAAGTTCTCGGTCATAAGACTAATTATTTGATCACAGAGCACGACAATAATATAAACCAAGGTTTACAACTTACTTAAAAGTTAAAATATATTTAAAAACTGCAATAAACGTCTTAACTTACCACAGCTAAAGTTCTAAATTCATCTGGTTTCAGTTGTATCATAAACATTATATTGATCGTAAATAGCCGTTAAGGCTGAGAAAGATCTTAAAATTAGTGCTCAGTTTGTTAAGGTTGATAATAAGGAAAAAGGCGTAACAATCCGGGTTCTTAGAACTGGTTAACAGAAACCTGAATCCATGAACTTGAACTAAGTTTACAAAGCTTTCTAGCAAACAATCCTCTCGAGCCAACCATCTCCAGTGTTTCATGTGGCTTAAATTATGCCTTTAAATTGTTTTACGTTTTAGCCTACAATGAAACGTTATTATTGTTAAAATTCACGAAATTGAAGTTCATCCGATTAGGTCTCTGTTCTTTGAGAGGCGGAACTATTGTTCTACCATTAGTAAATACCCCCGTTGCAGCAGACCAGCATACTCAGCGAATTTCAGATGCAACACAACAAATGGTATTTCAATCCAACTTAGCGAGATTTTACATGTTTTGTAATCTCAATTAGAATAACATGGGGAATGATTATGCAGGTTTGCTGCAACAGGTATGTTAAAACTGGTTGGTTTTAATTCATTATTTAGTAGATCTTAACTAGAAGAAGCCATATACCAAGTGTTGTCAAGAAATGTTAAAAAATAAGTAAGATATAGAATTTTTTTATTTCCCATAAGGATAACATGGGGAATGATTATGCAGGTTTGCTGCCACTAAAAATTGAAATTTCGGGGATATTAGACTAAAATACATTAGATCTCATCTAGATGAAGCCACAAACCAAGTTTTACCCAGATATGTTGAGAAATACACGAGATATAGAATTTTACTTATTCCCCATAAGGTTAACATGGGGACAACGTACTGTGTTTACTACTTTCAATGTCTCGGTAACCAATGGTCATAGAGCAATGATTCAAAACACTAAATTGTTTGTTTTTTTGAGCTGAATTCAATGGTGCCAACAAAGATTCGATAAATTTTATTTTTATATGTAAAAACCCAAAAAACCCATTTTTGGGGGTGTTTATCCCCCCTTACCCCCCCTTCCGGTGGTCCGATCGGGCTGGTTCACGAACTCGTCCATTCGATTACCACTTTACATGTCTGTTCCAAATTGCATTAAGATCGGATCATATTTACGGCCGCTATCGTGCTGACAGACACATATAGATATATATATATATATATATATATATATATATATATATAAATTAGAACGAATGGTGTTTTTTGCTTCTGGTGGCCCTAAAACGAAAAGTTATCATGGTCTCGGGCTTAGGTCTTACCAGGAGACCTACGGTAATAGCTTCTTCCCTATAGGGGAAATTCGCTAAAAACATTCAAAAAGAAAGAGAATAAAAGTATTCTGTTATAAAATTGAAAATCTATACTTATTTAATACGCGAGCAGTTTTTTTGTTACAAAGACTCCTCCTAAACTACCGAACCGATTTTTATGTTTTTGGTGTCATTGGAAAGAGCTTGGCATGAAGTTTTGCAGGAAATAAAATTTAAAAAGATTTGACGAAAGGGAAGAGCCCTAGACTCCCTTAAAGTTTCGTATTAGTCCATAAGATTTAACATGGGAATAGAAATTTCAAATAAAGCAGCTGATTGGAGCAAACAAAGTTTTTCAGCAAAGCCATATGTTGTTAGTGGAATTGAAACCATTGCATGTAGAGCCAGAGCTGGGGGCATTTCAGTTGATGGAAGATGTAAATAAATAAACTATTATCCTAATACATACTTAAGGTCAGAATTCAGTTTTAAAAACATTTATTTTGAATCACATGAGTGAAGATCTTAATATTTACATATGTTTATATTCCAAAGAAAAATACTAAAAGGATAAATAAATTCCTATGTATAAATTCTATAAATATAAATATAAATAAAATAAAAAAGAATCAGACTTAACATTGATTATAAGTAGATTCATTGAACCATTTTAGTTCGGTTTGAGATTAAGACGTGTCATACGCTACTTAGGGCGTGAAACATGGACATCTCCTTAAAGATGACTGAGTATTCACAAAAAATTTAGTTTTAAAAAGATTTTGTAAAAATTTTCAGTATAGGAAGTTCAACCATATAATTAATAAAATAGTTCTAGAATACTGAACCATAATTATTTTTATTTTGAAATCAACATAACAATTGCTCGATTTCGAGCAACAGGTTTACTAGTTTAGTAATCATTATGTATTACAAAAAACTTTTAAAAGACTATTTCTAATTGAAAGTGATACAATTGACAATGAACAAAACCGAGCAAAAACGTTCATTTGTTAAGCCTACATTTAAGACAACCTTTGCAGGAAATCTTGCTGATGTGTGAGTTGAACTTTCATAAATAATTTATTTACAAGGGACGAATCGCTACCACTTGCTAGTTTAAATTTACTAACGAAACTGCACAGTCAATAACTAATGCTATATCACCTCCAAACAAAATAAATAAGTGACATGTAAATCGTAAATACAATACATATAACTATTTTTATCGGGTCAATAATATAAGTTTTAAACTGTGGAACAGAAATACACTAAAAGTTCAAGCTACTTACATATATTCAGAATCACTTGGAAAATTATAAAATATATAAAAATTCAAACATTTTTGTTGGTTAATTTTAAAATATTAAAAAATTAAGATAAATGTCTTATGAGGCAAACGTGAAATTCCAGAAAAAATTTCTTGTTTAAGTTTTCTGGTCATATCTGTTTAAGTATAATTGCTAAGTGATGTTTTATGACATATTATAAAAGCATTCCACCACACGACCTCAATAATTAAAACACTAAACTTTCAAGACAAAGTAGGAATCCAGCACAAGCCGGCGAGGGTCACACGCTGTTCCGTAATGGCGATCCAATGCCACAAGCCCGCGGGCGGTCTGTAGTCTGTACTCTCGTTCATCAATGAACATTGAACAATACCGGAACCGCTCGGGTGAGCCGCATGAACATTGAACAATGGCGGGATACAGGCAGCAGAATATAGTTGATTCATTAGATTACGATATCGAAGTAAGTTAATGCCTGGTTAGACAGGTAGGTTACTGTTAGAGTTTTGAATGAATGATGGAACCATAAGGTATCATCTTTGCACTTCTTTATTTTTACGGCAACATAAAATGAAATGGGTTATTACAACACATAAGCCAACATTTCAAAATTGTTTGAAACACTGCAAAAGCGTAGTTTAAACCATCTTATCTAAACGGTCTTTCTCATCTACCTTTAGGCCAAAAATAGTTAAAACCGAAGTGCATTTTATTTTACCAAAAGCATTCATTTTCAAACAAACTATTGTGAGGCGGAACCCTATAAACAAAATGGAACAATGTACCGGCTCGGTCACAGACAAACAACTTAAGCTTGACAGAACCATATAAAAAAGAAAAATATTTACACATATTATTCTAAGAATAGGGGACTAATAAAACTGCAATAAATTAAGAACAACCATAACACGAAAGAGGAAACATTAATTCTGACAAAATGAGGAGACTGAGTTATTAGAGAGAATCAACGAGTTCAAAATATACAACTTGGCGAAAGATATAAAATGGCGTCGTCAAATCAGAAATAACTTGCCTTGAAGCAAAAATCGCAAAGACAGACATCTGTAGTTTTGGCGAGTCTGTCAAATACGACGGTTGAACGAGCTCATAAAACGCAATCTAGATCAAATAGTCCAATTTATATTATCAATTTTAGGTGCAGTACGTTTTCCACTCATTCAAAGTACTCTTACATTACAAAACGTACTCTTGTAATAACACTGGTTGAAGCAAATAAAACATTGAGAATCTACTAGAAGTCAAAGAAGCAACGTCGAGCAAAAAACTGGATAGGAATATCCAGGAGTCTCTGTAGGTTAAATGTTTCCACGGATTTTTTTACTTGTACTAGTTTGTGATGGAAAAGAAGCAACGTTGAGCAAAAAACTGGATAGGAATATCCAGGAGTCTCTGTAGGTTAAATGTTTCCACGGATTTTTTTACTTGTACTAGTTTGTAATGGAAAAGAAACTGTATTGAAAGGTAAAATCAAACAAATGTCCCATGAGATTAGGCTAATTTAAATTACCAACTGTCTGTCTAATGCTCACGAGTTTTTATAGGCATCGAAATATTCATGCAATTTTCACTCAGTTTTAAACGCTAAAAACTTACAAATCATTTTCTTAATTTGTAATGCCTAAAATAAACGTTATAAATATGTTACTACTTCTTCTTGTTTACCTTTTGATATTTTATTAAATAAATAAACGATATTTCTCCTCCTATCTATTGAGTATGATTATTTTATTATTATTAGTAGGATTGAATTAAGGTAAGTGGATAATATCTCTTACTTCTTTAACTATCTACACTTAAATCTAGGCTATTCTAAAATAATTAGGCTGAGATACAACAGAAATATGAGTTTATTGACAATTAAATCACAAGCTTTCTCTCTTTTTAAATAAAAAGGGGATTTACAAAGTTTCACAATTTAGGGGTCTTATAGTTGAAGGCTAATTATACAAAATAGATTTGAATCATGCTCATGCTAGTTATCAAGGATGGCAAGAGTCTCTTGGTTCGGGTCTAAGGTAAGTGCTGGTCGAAACATTGAATATCTAACTTGATAATATATTTGATACTTTTAATTTTGAAAATGGTTAATTATCAAATGTAATTATAGCTTGAAAGTCTATATAAGGATAATTATGATCTCTATAAAATAGTCACTAATCAGGAGTTTGTTTATAAACCAATATGTCTTCCTCAACAATAGTCTTGATGGGAAAATTTTATTACGAGTCAAAATTTATAAAGTTTCTCCAATCAAAGTTTATTATTAAATTTCTTGATGTCAGAATTTATTCTTGATGTATGTAGGTTATATATTTTCTTTAGTCTTTATTTAATTTTAATATCAATTTAAAATCACTGGTAGGCTAGTCCAATGGAGGTAAAGATGAATAAGGGCAGATCTTACCAAAATATTAACTCTTCACCCAGGTCACTATATTTCTTCTAGGCCATTAAAAAGGGACAACTGTGACCTGGTATACCGCCGGCTACTAAATATATAGGCTTATTAAGGCCTAATACTTTCTTTAATGGGAAATAAATTAACACTTGGACAGAGGTCCTTACAGGAAGATGTTAACACTAAGCCATTCTCAATTGGACTCCCCTCATCTCCTTTGTTGTAACAATGTAGCACATGTTTTCACTGCCTGGGGTTCACAAATCATTGAAGTATGATTTCCACTTTTGGTAAACATTTAAAAAAGAGATCATTTTTGAAAATTTAGGTATTATATGAAATAATTATTTGAGATAGCTTTATTCCTACTTAATAAATAACTTACATTAAAATTAACTATGGGCAAAGGTATTGTATTATGTAATTAAATTTCTCAAGTGATTTACATTAAGTAAGCAATAAATTTCCTTCTGATTTTATTTATAGGGTAAAATAATAATTAATAAATATTTGTCATTAACTAGCATCTGTTTACATATATTATAAATAAATAATTATTAATGTTTATTTACAATTTCAAAGTAAATATTTGTGAACTATTGCAAATATTGTTCATTGAAGACTCACATCCCCTTTCTAAATTATTGCGCGGTGTAATTTTCTTCAAATTTAAAACAACGTGAAAAACGTGGGACATGGAACTGCGTCGCGATGACTCAAAAACAAACACGCTGTCTGTTCTGGCGGGGAGTTAAAAATAGGCGACTGTCAAGAGAAAGGTCAAGTCTCGGGACCTTGAATCCACTCCCAAGAGTGATGTTCACATCCGGGGCCCCTCCTGTGGACCTGTGGACCGGGCCTATCGGTATGGACCGGGGCCCTCGGGACGTCCACACTTGGCAGTGATCCCGCGGTTTCGTACGTGTCCAGGCATAGATATCTGCTTCTAAAGACAACAGACACGCGGTGCCATCTTGTAGGCACTTGCAAAGGGGCAAAAATAACCGTCTCAAGCCACAGTGAACACTGCAGTTTTTATTAAAGGTTGCCGGAAGACGGGTATAACCGACATAATATAGAAATGAATCAATCTCAATAAACGTCAATATGCTGTTGGATGCAATTGATTCGTAAGTTTTTACGAAAGAAGTGGGAAGTAATAGGTGAATATCCGTAGAAAATGTGCCCGGTACATTGTTTCGAAATAGTGTTTAATTGCTATTGACACTTGCTGATATTGTTTAAGAGGACGATGGATTACTCGGTGTTTTTAAACGTCATGTCGATATGTGATTATACAACATGACGTTTTTATCAGTAAATGAACGAAACTATTAAAATGTCCTATTTAACTGTCAGTTAATTACAAAAAAAACATAGGTTACTATACAAATTTCTAAAAACCCGCCGTATTAATATAAAAAACTATAATTAAAAAGTCAAAGACGATAACAAAAATTCCAACTCCCAAAATCATAATGGGCGGAAAACATCAAACCGATAATGAAAGTCTTCTTACCTTTGTGGAGTAGACGACAACACAGAGCTGTGCGGCTCACTGAGTCCGACCTGCAAACAGATATGTAATTAGTCTGCATATATCGCCAAGGTTGTAAACTGTTTGTCATAAGGAAATCCAAAATTACAACCTATGTGTTTTTATTTAAAACTTCAGTTAAAACTCGAGAGCATCGGGACCAAAACAATATAAATTAGTCTAATCTTTTGGAAAATCTTGTTTTTATAACTTAGTGCATTTATTCACAGGAAACTATGGTTCACGTGTCACTTAAGTTTCGATCCTGGTCGCGTTTAAATCAGCGACCATATATTATAAACTATGTCGTCGCTGGTTTTAATACCTTGGGTCTTCCTTATTGATTTCTTTTCTCCCCCCCTTCTTTAACATTTTCACAATGATTAACGTTTTAAAAAATTTTAATGCCTGATACGAATAAATGAACAGTTATGGCAATCAAGAACTTATCTGGTTTATTATGAAAAGTGTATACGCTAAAGTAAATAAATATACTTTAAAGAGAGATTATAACCTCCAAAACAAAACTTAATTCTGAAAAAATAATATAAACAAAATGAAAAAATTGTTAAGATTACCTTTAAAAAAACACCTGTCGAGACCCCAGTGAGTTCTGACGATGACAACGATCCCTTACCTCTTGGCAAGCACCGGCGTGACGCTGTTATTGTTTGGAGTTAATTAATCGAATTGCTTTCTGCTACAAAAGTTCCTGAAGTGACTTCTTTTATTAACATTTTTCTACATTACGAGTGGTCAGTAAAAGGTACTGTTGCAACTAAAGATTACGATTAAGTCTGATAAAAATTAGACTATTCATCTTATTTTGTTAAAAAAATAAACACTCGGTTACTACATTAGAAACTAAAATGACTGCCATTATTTTATTTGAAACTACGGGAAGAGTATACACAAATAAATGAGCGAGGTGAAAAAATATTATTTTGAAAGATTGTACTAAGGCATTTGTTCGCATTAAAATTGAGCACAATAAATTAAACTTTACAATTGATCCATTTTTTTGAGAAAATAAATAATTGAAATAACAGCTTGGATTAAAGTTTAGGGTGTCTTGATGGCAGTAAAGTGTCTTTTGAAGGTATACGACTAAAATTCGAAAATACATGCAGTGAAAACATCTCCAAGTTTCTTTGATTTAATGATATATCTTTGTTACTTCCCAAGCGAATTAGGAGTTTTGAATACAAAAGTTCTTTCCACTGTATTGTTGAACAAAAAAACAATAAGAATAATAACATTTTAACATATTAAAATAATAATAATAAAAAGGAATAACAAAATTCATCTTATGGTGGTTATTTAATTAAGTCTGACCCCCACATTCTGTCCTGCGTCATCTGTTGTATTGCAAGTGTAATTAACATGTTCATTACGTTCAATTAGGAACTATCTGAGAGGAAATTCTGTATGCTGGTTCCGTTGAATTTACACACCCCCTAAGGAAATAGAGTTTGTTTGACCTTTCAAATACCAGCGCCCGAAGTATTAATTTATTTTCGACTAAATATTCAGACTTATTACCATTTGATGTTCTTTACCCACGTGTATAATTATAATACTGTATATTTATAGAGTAATTTATTTTAGATTTTACTGAAACGTTTGATAAATTTATTTTATAGCTTGAGAATGATCGAGGTTTTTTATTGTCAGTGAATGAATTATACTAAAAAATCTAACATAAAATATGTTTCAACGTTTAGTATAACTATTGGACTGAAACAATTTGATACCTTCAAGTCCTACAATCGACAATCATCCAAGAAAGACCAGACGCTCTAAGCAAACTCTGAGCAAATCATGTGTCTGAACCATACTTCTATGGTCTAAACTCGAATATTATAATTATATTACGAGTATATAATCATTGATTATCCTCTTATCTCTACAGGTGTATTGTCAATGATATAATCCTTATTGTGTTGACCCTTAACACAAATCGTTTGTCATGGCGCTTATATCTGAATATGGTAACATGTAGAACGACTTCAATATTCTAAATCAATTTGTTAGTTTTTTCACAATTTAGGTGACATTAACATTGCCTGAACCATTTTACCCAATGTTTACAAAATTATCCCTTTACACTCCTAGCTCCATCAAATGCACGTCAGACTGTTTTTGCTTCCTGCACGTCTTTATGTAATCGGTTCGCTACGTATATTGCCCCCTTCGTATATGTTTATAGTTAGTATACTAGTATACATATATTGTCAGCTACGTATATGTTCGCTCCCCTTATATCGTCTTGTGTGAATGCTATTATTTTGGCCGAGTACATTGCTGCCACTGAGTTTGTTACAGTACGCCACACACTGTATCTCAGTCAGCGTGCAGCGGACGGAAGTGCGGCGAGCCGGCTGAATCGATAAGTGCGTGGGTTCAAGGCTGCGTGTGTACACACAGTGCGCGCGCCTTCGCGCAACAAACTGTCTCGCCAAAGCAGTTAGTCTTACCATTTCTTCAATGACACTTTATTTAATTTTCAGTACATGGGTGGTAAATGTTTCCCAAAAACGATAAATAGCTCGAGGATAACATTTAGCTTTTGGTTTCGTAGCTAGAATACTAAAATAACCCCTAGTACTTTTAGGTTGGTATACTTTGCTATAAAACTAATTTTATATGGCTTAATGTTTAGTTATTACAACAAAGAAATCAAAACTTTGCATAAAGTGAAAAGTTATTTTGATGCATATATAGCTTCAAAGTTTTCACTTGATTAGGTATAACAACTAGACGATATATATCTATTTCGTAATATTGTCTCGATCCGTCTTTAGTAAGAAATAATAGTTAATCTTCGCCAATTGAAAATAATGCGCAGTAGTGTTCAGCAGCTTCCAATTAAATTTGTTACCTCTTTCACAATCTAAAGGTGAACTATTAACCACCTATTTACCATTAACAGTGTTATCTCAACAACACACTATTAATGGTAATTATTAATATTACTCTAGTATTTACATAGTCAATATCTCGTTTAGGTTCTTCTTCTCCAATCGAATCCTACTATAGTTTTGTAAAACTTTAAGGAACATAAAGGTACGAAATTAACTGTAATTATACTGTACTTATTTAACTTTAATAAGTAAATTAAAAATGCAATTATACATAGTCAATGAGTAATGTGTTGAAACCGTACGAATTTAAATGATCCTGTGCTTCCTACATCTTAAATTGTTCCACTGTTACATTTGTTTTAATATAACTGCATAAAAGAAGAAACGACTGGAATGAATCGAGAGGAAGTAATTTTCCACTAGAGTGGTTGAAAATTTGGGTATTCTACTAGCGATTAGTTGTTATCTATACTGATTGCCCTTAAAAGGAAATTTATAGTTCAACTCGACACAATAGAAAAAAATTCATTGTGACTTTATATCGAATCAAAATCAATAGACCTAGGGCCTATGAAATGTTTTGTCATGATGCAGGAAGAGGTACCTAATCATTTAGGGTGAGTGCACCAGTGAATGACCGGTTAAGGACGATGTCTCATATTAATTTGACATTACTCCCTTATTTCATAGTCACAGTTATACATTATGCTATAGAAAGTTCATTATTCTTTAAGGATTAAGCAACATTAGTTAAATACGTTACTTAATGAGAATACTGGTTGTAATACTAATTAAAAGGCAACTATGTCAATGCTCCAATAAATGACCGGGACTGCGCCAGTGAATAACCGATCTTGCACCAATGAATGACCGGTCCCTTTTGGCTGAATAACTGTCAAAAAATTGGAAAATCAGCTGACAACAATGAATAAGAATAATTCAGCTGAGAATATAGATGATAGCTAGTAAATGACCGATCTTGTTCCAGTAAATGACCGCTAAGTTTTTCCCTGGTCATTCACTGGTTTTTGCCCTAGTTACGTTCCAGTTTATGACCGCCCTCAGGAATAATTAATTATAACATGTAGAGAAATAAAATTGATTTTAAATTATAGGATAGCATGTGAAATATTATTTAATTGCAACACATTTTTGAAATAATCATCAAATACAGAATGAATGTTAGTCTAGGCAAGTCTTGCAGGGATAGTTACTATAGCAGGAAACATATAAATCGAAGATAGTGGGACACTCAATATTAAATATGTTTAAAAAGTATTTTTGACTTTAACAATTTTAACCAACGAAAGATTAATGTTAAATAATATTCCAAGGCTGGTTTTACGCTTATTTTTAATTAGCTAGGCCGGAGAATATGCTTAATACCGTGCTTTTTAAGCAAAACGGTCATTCACTGGGGGGTGGTCATTCACTGTGCATCCACCCTATACAATAATTTCATTTTCCTTAACCTTTACTTTCTACCAAATAAATGCGATTTTTCTTCAAAACGTTCATCAGATAAAATGTTGCGCAAAAATATGCTTCGACATCCTTTCAAAAGATAATTATTTAAAATTTAAAAAACGCCTGAAAAAATAAGGTTTAAAATTTAATATGTCATATATTTTATACGTGCGTAATTATTAGGCTACTATATGCCTATGTTAGAACGAATAAAAAGGAACCAATATATTGCAGTAATTTCAAACCACATATGAATTACAATTTTTAACCTCTGATTGGAAAAACGCTTCACTGTAGTTTTACAAGGTTGAAGTTCGTCGACACAGCGGCCTTATTATATCATTATCCCTAAAATATTGGCCTCGTTTATAATTTAACGAGAATAATTACGCTTCTAATGAATGGGGAAGGCCAATTAATTGTTTAAATCGCATTATGTATTCAAGAAAATCTCTGGGCGTTAATTTGCCATATTTCTTCTCGAGCCATTAAACTAACTACTTCGCCCTCTTTGCTGTTGTCTTGGTCATCGCATCCATGAATTAAATTGATATTTTTTGGCAGCAAAACTCATTTAAAAATGACAGTGAGCAGATTTTACCACTATAAGTTGAAACGATAGGGTGAATTGGTTTTGATATAAAATGTGTTAAAAATTTGTTGCCAATTTATATCGGATTTAAGAAAATGAAAAAATACTATTCTTTTATAAATAGTAACTATTGGCAATTCACTGAGATTTTATGCGACTTTTAACAATGCTTTTTTAACGCTCACATAACTTTTTAAGAATGTTATCGCTAAAGTTGGCTTAATTGTAGGCCATATAGACGGACAAGATAATTAAGTCCTGTGTTTAATTTTTTTACGTATTTTGGTTTTTGAGTGTTTCAAGTTTGCACAAATTGAACATCGGTTACAAGATTCGTGACAAAGAAAACTTAAGTAATGATTTAAATGTAATGATATAAATTGTTTCAATTGTTTTTATGTATTTTTTTGTTTACTTTTTAAATAAATACAACTAATGAACCGCTTATAAATTATAATTTTGAGTCACACAAAAATCCAAAGCAGATATAAGTATAAATTTATATAACAATAATGTCTTCAGAATTTTCTCACTCTCTAAATCATAACGGTTGTTAGAAAAAGTAATTTAAGTAATAAGCTTTCAGATGTAGCAAGTACACGTTATGACGTTATGCACGTTTTTCACGAACTGCTTTTATTTTCCACTTTTTAGATTCACACCGTTGTTCCACTAAAAATATTTTTGTAAAATGGATGGATGACGTTGATTTAAACAGTCCACAAAGTAATATCAAGTAATGTGGCCTTGTCTGTTAAAAAAATCGTCAACTAAAAGGTCTACAGGTCTATTCCAATTACAAATGAGTTTCCTAAACTATTTTTCTTAGAAAATGAATGTTTTAAGTCTTAACTAGAGATTTCTTTATTCATGTAAACTTGTTTACACCAACAGTAAAAAACCTCAAGGTAATGACTACGTTATCACACAGAGAAGTATACTTTTCTGTGGTTATAAGAAAAACTATTTAATTCAAACCATTAAGATTTTATCAAAATATCAAAAATTTTTTTCTTAAAACAGGTAAAATTATCAAATTCTCAATTGACAAAATTCTTACAGTTAGGGACAAAGATAATTATCAACCAAGCTTTTATTGATTCTTCATTAATTGAATATTAATTTCCTGGTGCTGCTTCTAATTAAACGCGGTTTCTTACAAACAAAAATTAAACAAAATATTATTTTAAATACGACCTTATTTAGTAAACTAAATATGATTTTAAATACGATCTTATTTAGTAAATTGAATTAGATTTTTTTCATAACTTATTTATGGTTTTAAGCCTTCTATAGTTTATCATAAACTGTGAACAAAAATTAATTAAAAAAATCTAATTAATTGCAAAATTAACACACGAGTTGAAAAACTTATTCTTTTCAAATTCCTATACTTACGTGTATTTAAGCTTCAATTGCTAAATGAAAAAAAGGTTTCGCTTGTAATTTTGGAATTTATTTTCATGGAACATGTTCCATGATACTTAGTGAGAACACACCAAGTAAGAATATTGGACTATTTCAGGATTGACAATTTAATGTGTATTACTATGTCAAACAGTGTGCCCAACACAACAAAAGTGGACTCCATATAAAGACGGTTGTTGTTTAACCTACTACCTGACCATGTTTACATTTACATACGTTACAAAATATCAACGAAATAATTTAAAAGCTATTCTCATTGATTACAATTCTCATTTTTTAAGTGCATAAAAGAAGTAAAACACCGATATCATATGAGTTTTTAAAGGCTATAAACTGATCTTATTAATAATTTTTCAAAAAGTTTGCTTATTTGCCTTAAAGAATCCACAACACTTGCAATAACAAATTAAACAGTTGTGGGAAGTGGAGATCTGCTTGAATGGGGACAATAACCACGCACCGTGGTCCATGAAATTAAAACAATCAGGAGCAGCTGGGAAGTCACTTCAAGGTCGACAATGGCGCTATCAGTGACCTTGGAACGACCTTGGCTGCCTTCCAAGGTCACGGAGTCCTGGACCAGGCTGGAACGAGAGTTGTGTTGTAACCATACATGGATTCTGCCCATATATCAGGCACTCTAACCTGGACAATCATTAAATTCAACTTATGACATAAAAATAACAATAAACATGCAATATGAAACAATTTCGACAACTGATTTGGGAAATTCAAAACGTGACAGTAGTATTTATAAAACGTCGGTGCATCATTTTATCCTTTATCAATTTTATTAGATAATCCCCATACCGGACAGAAATAAAATTTTTTATTTATGGCTTATTTGTAAATACTCTATTACAAATTTTGGACTGGTTTTATCAAAGTTTGATAGTCCATTTTAGTAACCTATTCAAAGTTAAGATATTATTAGTGTTTTTTTTTATGAAATGCTTCTTTGTATGCGTTAGTCGACCAACAGAGAACGCGAATATAAAAACCCTCCAATACTTACTATAGCATCTGAGGAAGATTGTTATATAATTCAAAGATTCCATACGGCTTGAAATTAAAACATTTAGTTCTGATTATCTGTTGCTTTATCAAAAATATGTAATTTAAATATTTACCAAGTATTATTTAAAGAAGGAAAACAAAGAAATAAAGTCGAGAAAAGCAATAAAACTCCAAAAATATGAAATCCAGACTTAGTTTAAACTTCACGAACTAAATTGCTCACTTTATGACGTAGTCGGAGCAGTAAAATGTGAGCAGTAAAAACTTAACTTTATGTTTAGATACTCGATGAAACAATAACCTTTAGAGCTTTCGTTTCATCATATTATTTTCTTTTAGAAGACAAAAATACAAACGGATAGGCTACTTGAATCCGAATTACGTTTCAAATTCGTTGATTACATTACACCCTCCCTACTTTTAAAAATTACGCTGTATTATTCAGTAGAATTCAGGAAGACACTACAGAACAATCACAATGATTACTTATAGGTAGGCAAAGGAGTATAGGTTGGCAGTATTAAAAGGGTTAGCAAAATTTATGCAAATAAGATTTAAAGAGAACAATAATGAACTAATATTCACTGTAGAGATTGTGTACATTGAAAGAAATAACTTCAAAACGAATCTTTGGCAGCGTTTTGTAATTTTATTACATTCAAGAGAATTGAACAAATGAATAGCGAGAAAGCCTGGCTCACAGGGTGGAAGATACCAGTTGGTAAGACGCTTAGTCATATTATGAACTAAATCAATTTCCATCTGACGGAACATGTAGCTATTGGGAAGAAGGACCAAAATTTATGATTTTATCGAAAACTTGAAATTAAGACATCCAGCGAATTAAATGCGTCTAGGGTCGTTTCGCCAGGCGCCGACAGGTGGCAGCAGCGGCGGCGACAGTGGCGCCAAGGTCAAGGCCAAGGACGACTGACGTCACAGCTTCACTCTCGCCCGACCAATCAACGTCGAGCCGCTCTCCTGCGCAAGCCCAGTGCAGTTGGCAATGCTGGCAGATACCATGCTCGGACGGGGCGACTGCGGGAGGGGTGCAGTCAAGTGACCTTTCCTACTGCAGGGGGAAATACTATGTTGTTTTAACGAAATATACTTTGTTTATCTAATTAGTGATGGGAGAATCCATTATTTGGTATCGTCCAAAATCCTCAACCGCTCCTCCCGATTCTTGGTCGATAACAAATACTTGTTTAAATGAACATTAATTTTTTGGTAAAAACGATTCTTTTTCAGCTGTTTGGATACCACTAATAGCTGTTTTAATACTGACTATAATAATAATGCTGCAGTGCAGCAGGACATAAACCCTTGCACTAGCGCGCAGCGAACTGGTAGGACGGCCCCTTAATCTATAAAAACCATTACCAACTCGATTATAATTGATATTTCCTATCTGAAAAAAATATATATTCACACTCTGTTCTTTAATAATTTTACCCTACAAGCCCATATATATATTTATTATTTATTTTTTAACAATTAATAACTTATCGTAAACAATGAGTCTATGGTGACCATTGTGAAATGAAACTTTTTTTATTTTTCAGGAAACTCGTAAAACATAAGTTTTTTTAGTTATTATTTACTCAATTCTTAAAATGATCTAATTATATTTTAACTCGATTATCCCATCGCTTATACCCAATAAAATATTGGTTCAATTATCTTTCTTGCAAAACAATGAAACCGAAAACGACTAGTACCCTACAATTAATTATTGGATGTGTATTTAAAAGTTGACTCTGGAGGTCAATCTCACTTTTACAGTAGATATTGAATTGTTTACAAAATTATAGGCCGATTCCAAATATAAGTCCCAGTCCGTCCGTAAGAGTAATGTTAATTTTAGAATTGGGCTTATGGACGGCGTGTGCCTTGTGATTTGATTCGAACTATACACAGTTCATGATGTATAGTAAACTGGAGTAAACCATAAACCCTAACCTAAGAAAATAAAAAAAATAAAATTAATTTTGATTAGAAGTATTAGTGGTTTTGCAATTTTGTTGATAGAAAATGTTCCAAAATGACTGGTTAGATTACACATTTGTAACGTTCCCGCTTCTAGTTCAAACAATTTTCGATCCAACACTTGAGATATTTTGACAACTTTCGGAACTGGATCGACCAGTTTTTTAAGTCTCTTATCAACAAGTAGACCTAAAGAATCTCGATAACCTTTGAAAATGTATATTTAAATTAGAAACTACTTAACTTGTATTAGAGTCTCGCTCAAAGTATTTGCTGAACTCGATGTGACTATATATAATTTACTGGCAAAATCAAGATATAATTTGGGATTATGCATTAATCAATCATAAAAGTTGTTATTAACCTATTGATTAATTTAAAAAACATTATTTAAACCTAAGCAATCCATTTAAATCCAATCGGCGGAAAGGAAACGAACCCAGAATATACCTGGAGTGGTGATGGTGTTTGAAGGTTTAATGGTATTTACCGCACTTAAAGTGGGCGCTTCTATCTGATATTTACACTTGGTGATTCATGATTTTGAAAAAAGGAGAGGGAATGTAGAACACCACCAATCGCAATCGACAGGAAGCTTGGAAAACAGGATTAACCTAAAATTTCTAATCTAGTTTTTTTAGTAACAATAATTTCTATAGTAGACATATTCGATACTCTACCAAAAAATCAATCATGTTTCATTCTAAATTACAACAGCTAACTAAGCCTTTGGAATAAATTTAAATATTGTTATGAAAAACAATTTTAGGGTGGAATAATCGGTGGTTGGCAAATCACACTTTAGATTCATTTCAAGCTACCTATAAAGCCATGAAATAGTCTGATCAATTAAAAATATTTTTTGACTTGAACCCACACCGTTAGTTGTTTTATTAATGTATATAAATGTGTAATCTATAAACAACCCGAACTAAAGTTCTATAAAGAAGAAAATACGCCATTAGTTAGAATTTTCATTTTGATTTTCCTCGAAGAAAATATTAAATCGCAAAGCCTTAGGTTTCGTCATTTTTAATTATTGGATATAGGCCAAATTCCAATATTCCTTTTATTCCAGTCGAATTTTGATTATGTTGTACGACATCAAGTTATTAGTCATAGTCAATTACAGAACTAATACTGGTAATTTGCGATAGCGACTAAGTTATTGTGGAACACAACAATCCGAACCGTACTGCATCATCATTTATGTTACAATAATCTCCTACAATTATTACTAAATAGAACAGCACAGGACGGGCCGTATGATTATGCGATTTACTTTATGATGGAAGACAATCGATGTTACAGTTATCTAATTCATTAAAGTTAAATAAAATACAGTAAACACATAAATAAAAATTGAGGGGGTTTCAAGGTAGAAGATTGAGGGTATTGACGATTTCATGACAATACTTAATAGAGGTTTTCAAGCGACAGTTAATAAAAAACATCAGTGCAAAATCACATAATTTGACGAGAAGAATGCCTCGGGCTAGAATTATAAGCTAAATATAGAAAGCAAAAAGATAAAAGCCGGTTGAAGAGATGCTAAATTATAAAAACCGTGCTAAGTGGTCGCCCTTGAACGTGATTGGTCAAGGGGAAAGGAAAATCTCGCTGTTGGTCTCATCGAGCTGTGAAAGAAGAGCTTGTACAGCGTCTTGGAATACAGAAAATTGTTTGCATATTTTCTAAAAAAAATAAAAAAATATTCCTTCAGCTGGAAACACACTGACACTGGTGTAAAACAATGCCAAAATACGAAATACTCATCTCCCAAGAGGACACTTGAGCCAAGAAAGGAGAAGGACTGTCTACTTAGCGAGTAAGAGATTCCGTTATCAGTTTCCTATACGTTTTGAACATTGCCTCTTTTTCTAAAATGGAACTGACTGACTAAATTAGAGACTATGTAAAACTGTATAGCCGTACACAATACTGTAACAGTTGAAAACCTAGTAAGAATTCATCAAGCACATTGGTTATTAAACTATTTATTCGTATTCACAGATATTTCTACTATATTTAGATTGATTGTCCTCAAATTTAGCATTACACAGCGATTTAGTTAAATATTTAATTAAGTTTACTAAAACAAATTATATTTAACTAAAGATATATTATAAACTTTTGTTTACCAAAATTACTATTTTATAATAAACTTTCAGGGCCATGATTCCAAGGTATGACGTTTTTAATAGTTACTAACACAGCTAAGACTTCCTTGTTACTCAAAATTATTACCATTCAATATCAGATAAAAGGCAGTCAGGTTTAATAAGCAATAAACGCTCGCCGGAGCCAAAGTGACCTTTAATCTTGGCGCCAATTGAATATCGCTAAAAGTCCCTTCGTCGCAGCTCGGTTAATTAATACCCTTGAGTGACTCAGTGACTTTGCTTTACGTTCACTGTTGTTGGTTCCGGTGCAGAAACTGAGGTGGATCGATATCTTCGCAAGGTGTGGGTCTGCATCGGTGAATATTTACGCAGGAACTCTATCCAGTCCGTTTGATTTCCAAATTAATTTTCCGATAGTGTGTGTTTTGGACGGCGAATGTGACCGTCTAGGCAAATATTCCGTTTCGGTTTCGACAGTCTGGTGGTTAACTGAGTTATAAATAGTGAATGTGCTTTATGTGAAGACAAACGGAGGCATGTGAGGACGAAATTACTCGTGGTAAATCGTACAGAGGGTACCTTAAATATAAAATATGATACGTATGATAATGCTTTCAATTTTTTCCATGTAATCTAAACCTTTAAAATTTCAACTCACTTTTGAACTATCCTTATCTTTCAGTTACAATGATTGTTCATTTCAATTCCCCCAAAACTTATAACTGTGAGAAGTTTCAAAGGATGGATACGATATTTCATTTTTGGTATAAATAGTTACCTTATGTTGTCTGGGGTTTGTTTTTTTGGAATATGTCGTCATATTTTCAAGATGATATCTTTAATTCAGGGAATGATAAAGAATGTGAGGAGTTTATCAAAAATCCACTACTAACATTTTAAAACATAGGCTTAAAAAACCTTCCTTAATTGGAATCTTTTACTTAAATTTCAAAGACAACGAATGCTCTACTGTCCACCTTTGTAAATTTCTTTTCCGTTTATCAACGTCTTCTGAAATCAGACTCGAGGAGTTCCTGAGTATTCCGGACTTTCCGGATGTAAAATCCACCTATCAAGCGCAACCTGAGGACCGCGACTAAACTCGGTGTTTGGTGTCATTGAACGTACCAGAGAGGTGAAAATATGTAAACACAGCGGCGTTTAGTGCGGCTGAGTCACGGGTGGCCTTGGCCGCGCGGCGCCGGCGGTGCACACTGCGCTGGTCATGGACTAGAGTTGCAATCTTGCATGTCTGAGAGGGAATATTTGAAATGTGATTTTGGTGTAAATAAAAAGCCACAATCACAACTTTGACATTAGACTGAAATCCCGAGTCCTATATGACCACACAACACATCCTCCGCGGGCTGGGGGTGATGGGGGGGGGGAAGGAAAGGAAAGTGGCGAGTATGGCCCGGAAGGAAGCTTCATCTCTGGTTATGCAACACAAATTAGCCGTCATCTTCGGGAACGCAACGGCGAAAGTCGCGAGCGAATCTTCAGCACGGCACCTGGAGGGCGGATACAGAGTCCCTTGTATGGTAATGACATTTAAAATATTTTCCGTAAGACGTATTCGGTCATAAACAGATATTTAATAAAGTTTAGAACATTAAAGACATCCACTATTAATAAACATTCAAATGTTCACATTTCCATGTATTATAAAAATTTAAACGAAATACATCTGATGCATGTGTAAAATCAAGTACCAAAAGAAACCCAGAATAATGAGTTCTTTTCACAGAGAACACATATTTATATCTTATACATCATATGTATCTTCTTTCTCTATGGTTCTTTATTACTCATTAATAATATAAGGAACTACGACAGTAGGAGGAGTCCGGGTCTTGAAAGCAAAACTATCTGAGAAATAGTTATTTGTGTGTTGAGTGAGTGAAGAACAACATTCCCTCACGAGTGAAAATGTTGGCACCCAAGCTTGCGAGGGACGATTTTCACAAGGGAGACAATGTGCTTTAAGGTGAACATTCACGTACGTGCTTTGCACGCAGTGCATTGCTCGCCGTGCAATTCTTCAACATTAGTCTTATGAGTAAAAACACACCGTGCCGATACGTGTGGGCTTTTATACTCATAAGACCAATGTTGTAGAATTGCATGACGTGCAATGCACGGCGAGCAAAGCATGTACGTGAATGTCCTTTACTCTCGAAATACACAGTACATTTTTCCCCTACTGCAATAATAAATATTCAGACCAAAAACATTTATTTTATTAAATTTGTAAGTAATAAAGATATTCGTTTTGTTTCGTCTTGCTATCAGCGCCTGCAATTGGGTAGCTGCAACCATTCATGCACTAGCGATCAGCTGATTGATGCAACGTTATTACATGTTTAATTTAGACGTTCACACAGCTGATTGTCGTTACTGTAATTGTTATTCTTACATAATTATTCCTGCCACGAAATCAATTGTTAGCGCCTGCATTCGTTGAGCTGCAACATATTTGCCTGTGTGCGTGGGAATTCGAAGGCGCTTTAATTTTAGAATTATTGATTTCAATGTTCTTCTTATGGGTTACTTTGTCTCCCGCCGGGACAAAGTACTATAAGCACATTATTCTCCCGTCTCGTGTTACATAGTATCACGTGACGCACCTTATTAGTATAAAGCACATTATTCTCCCTGTAATGCGTGAGTTAAATAATAATTAGTTTCACAGCGGGAGACAAAATAAACCCATAGGAATAACATTGAAATCAATAATTCTAAAAATATAGCGCCTTCAAATTTCCACGCACACATGCAAATATTGTTGCAGCTCAACGAATGCAGGCGCTAACAGCTGCTTCATTGGCAGGAATAACATTAACAACAATTAGCTGTGAGAAGGTCTAAGAATTAAGAATGTAAAAACGTTGCAACAATCAGCTGATCACTGGTGCATGCATTGTTGCAGCTATCCGAAAGCAAGCGCTATTAGCAGAGCGGAACAAAATAGATATTTTTATTTCTTTAATAAGTTAATAAAATACATGTTTATGGTCAGGATATTTATTATTACAGGTGAGGGAAAAATTGTATGTGTATTTCGGGGGTAAAGCACACTGTCTCCCACGTGAAAATTGTCGCCCTCGCTGGCTCGGGCGCTAAAATTTTTCACTCGTGAGGCAACGTTGTACTTAACTCCCTCAACACACAAATAACTATTAGTCACCCACATATTTATTTTTCCTCTAACAATAAATACTAACTTGTTGGTATTTATAATGATTTATCTGCTATCTAAATCTTAAAAATATGAAAATAACTGATAATAAAATAAACTATTATCTTTGCAATATAAATTGGCTATTATTTTATATGGCTAGTCTAGAAATGGAAAAAGTCTCACGACTATACTTTCAACTGTTTCCCTCTTTTCTCTTCACTGTCCCGAATGTTCTAACCTATCTAGTATATAGTTTCTGTTTCACCCCAATATTTGTTAGCATATTACGGGGTACATTAATACTACATTTACCAGCACATTTATTCTTTATTTTAACGTATATTGCTTGGCTGATGTTGGACACATTTAAATATTATATATTTATCTTTTACTGTCGATCGATCCTACTTTTGGATTGTGGTAGGCTATATGGTTCATGAATATACAAATTATATATTATCATTGTTGTTGTATTTTTTTTAACTGTGATGAAGTCAGTCAATGAATCAGGGTACTGTATTTGGATCCTTTAAGTATAGATTATTTTCAGTACTTTGTAAGTGAGTACAACATCGCCGAGGCAGGGTCGATGGAGGCGGTATTATGTAGGCTTATCAATCACGGGGCTAACAACGTAGGCCTGCCCGGCTCGTGTTACCCGGTATCACGTGACGCACCTGCGCATAGCTGGGTCACATCAAGCACATTCATTATGTCCTATTTCAGGATAAAAATATTGCGGTTTTAGATTTCTAAAACTTTAAGCTGAAATGAAGAAATACTTATGGATAATGCTACTTCAAATAAATTGATTACAAAAGTGTATGGTTTTTTGTTAAACCCGCAGAGATGTGTGCTTCCACATTATAGCAATCGTATATTCCGTGAAATTAACAAATATAGATTCTGAGAAAAATAAAAAATTAGAATTATCTTCAACATCATCATCGTTAAAATGATTGAGATGAAACGACTATTGGTACATTTCTAATTGTTTGCAAGTTCCCTACTAAAACATGTTTAACGTTTTAGGCAAGGCTGTTTAACAAGGCAAGGGTGTTTAATAGCGATAAGAATTATCTTGTGAGCAGAACTTGAACTTCTTATGTTAGGCAAGATTTTTGTTGATATCAAAGATAATTTATTTTTGCCTCCGCAATGTACAAGCAATGGACATTACTGCGTCGCCAAAATAAAAACGAGGAAAAGTTAAAAGATGGTAAGTAACTAGAGTGTTTTCAATATTTTCAACTAAACTATATAACTCAAGGGTAAAACAAACAAACATTCCCAACAAGTTTTGATAAAGTGGTGGGCGATAATACTGCTTAGCGTTATCGAGAAACCCCATAAAATAAGTAGTTGATGTTTTCGAACTCTGTTTTGTCGAAATCCGCTGTCGATATTTCTTGCTTTGGTTGTAATGTATGGCTCATATCTGGGCTCTGCTTTCTTGCAAAATAAAGAAATACTGCAAAGTAGTTGGTGTTCCATTGGAACACTTCACTCTATGTATAAGCGTTGATTTTACTAAGTCAAAGCTACAAGGTACACGTTGAGGGCCGTCCCTTCCTTCAACCATAGGTTATTTGGTTTGTAATAATACTGGATCGCATGACCGATCTAATTTTTGGGAATAATTTTTTTTATTTGTGTGTATGATATTGGATTGGACAACACTGATGACTGTCAATAGGTTGATTAAGATAAGCCAACAAAGAAACTTAACTATCTATAACGAATTATCTATCGTTTTGTATAAGTACTGTTTTGTGTCTCCAAAATCAGAGCCTTTTGTAATAATTATTGAAAGAGCAATTTAATTAATAAGTGTAGAGTTAACTGAACTGTTTGAATTAGCAATTTGCATTATTTGGTACAGTTCCCATTTCAGATTTGCATTACATATAAATAGTATTTTATGCAAATTTTAACTTTTTTAAACTAAATCATGTATTAGGCATTTACTAAATTGTTTGTATGTTGTATTGATTCAGTTGTTCGCAAAAATTATTTACAATCAAAAAGTATTTACAATCAAAAATTAAAATATAGGAAACAACAAATTTAAGTACACAGTATATATAAAAATTATTTATCATTATGATTTTAGTTTTTTAAGTGTGATGAGTCAATGAATAGCTGAGTTAGTTGGAGGCTTGTTACTTTTAAATACCCTCTATTTTACTAAAATTCATAATTATCGACGAAACACACTCCCTTAACGGAAGAGATTGTCCTTGATAGCGTCCCAGCGGCACTGCTGGTAGCGTTAATTTACTGACAGTACTAAAATAAGCAAGCACTGACGACGTTACCGCGTTGGAGGGAAATGAGGCGCGTTTTGGCGGGGGTCGTGTCATCATCGGGTTCCGACGACGTTGTCTATAACGACCACCCGGCACAGCACGCCGTCGTTGCAGGGAGCTGTCTTTGGCAAGATTGCTAATTATTTGACCCAATTTTTTACTGACTTCTCAATACACAGTTCAAATGAAATTGGATTTAACAAACTCTCACCATTACTCTATGGATTTTGTAAATTTTTAACATTTCTTCCTTTGGAACGATAGCTTATTTCATTAAGAGGAGGCTCCCAGTTAAAGGTGACCATTCACGTACGTGCTTCGCACGCCGTGCATTGCGCGTCATGCAATTCTACAACATTGGTCTTATGAGTAAAAAAGCCTACACATGTATCGGCTCGGCGTTTTTTTACTCATAAGACCAATGTTGAAGAATTGCACCGCGAGCAATGCACGGCGTGCGAAGCACGTACGTGAATGGTCGCCTTAAACTGAAAATAGTGAATTTACAAAAAAATAAACAAGGTTGAACTCATCTTAACAATTATTATTACTTGCAAAAGCCATGGTAACATTTCTGCAAGCGTTGAACTTATATTGCAATAAACATTTAGGGGAAGTCGATTACAAACGAGGCAAACAACTATTAAGAGACTAGACTCATTAAAATTAGCTTCGGGGGTTTATTTCTTTTCACGTAGACTGTGAACTTTGAGAACTAATTAGTTGCAATTATATACGCAGTTGCAGAAGTCGTTAACTGCATCGTAAGATTGACAGCAAGTACTTAACTTCTGTTCAAATTGATCTGTACCCCAAAAAAGTTAATTTTAATCATTAATTGCTCTTCTCGTATAAGTAAGTGCTTAATATTTAACTGCATTTAAATTTTGAAATTTCTGTTGAATTTTATGAAACTCTTAGTTTGTTTAATTTGATGAATAGTTGGGGTGGGGGGAAACTAAAGATGTTCGTGGTTTGTTCACTCGGCTCAATCACAATGTAAATATTTTTATCACATTATTACACTAAAACTATGTCCGTCAAAGCAGCTTTGATATGAAAATGAAAAAAGCATTTTTTCTGTTTCAAAAGAAGGAAAGGTTGGAAGAAAAGGAAGCAGTTTAACGAGGGTATAAACACCTTTGCCAGAATCTATATTACTTCCCTCTGAGAATTATAAGGGCTGAGCGAGGTTTATTAAATGATTTACGGTTCATAACTTGGCAGATGATAATCATTTATCACGCTGACGCTATTGGAGTTGAAGATTCCCATGTGTTCTGAGCGATGCACGATATGGTCCTAAATGAGTTTGTATTTTTTAATATAGTTATGTTGATGCATAAATGATTTCCTTCTGTAATAATGGCTTTACTTTTTATTGCTGGGAACGCTCGAATTCACCCAGACTAAACATACATTACATATATTTATACGTGTAATATGTAAAGCAAACATACATGTAATTGTATCATGCTCATACAATTAATGAGGAAAAATTAAGATGATTCAAAATTTGGATGGGTGCATACATAATGATCACATTGAAAACACATTTAGGTCAAGGGATGAAAATGGAAAAATACAGTCCTAATCTTCAATTTGAGGGTTATATCAAAATTACAGGAAATGAGAGAGAGACGACAACATCACGTATTGATTGCGCAACATGTGAAGGAGGCTACAAACATTAACCAAAAAAAAAATTCTGGATAAACTTTTCAACCCTTAACTTAAATACCGTATCTTTTATGTAATTAATTGATAAGTTAGTTATTTGCTACAATTAAGTTAGTACTTCAGTGTTTTTTTTATATTTTTGTATATCTGCAGATGGAGAATTAACATTAGTTCTCCTTTTGTGAATAGACCTTAAGTTGCTAAACCGCTAAATAATATCTAAATACTAATGTTTTGTGACGGTCCAGATGTAGTGACTCAAATATATTAGAAATGGAAACAATTTGCCAGATATAAATTGCAATTCTAAACGGAAATTCTTTTTCATCATACCATCGCGTTAAACTACCGTTTGAAATACTCTCAGCTGTGATAGAAACTAACCGTTACCAGGTGGGTTGTGTAAACCAAACTGTAATGTAAAAACCAGAAAAAGTTCTATACTCAATTCCACATTCACCTTTCAGTACAGTCCTTATGGGACAATACTATTCTATTACCTATGTTGGGATTGTTTGTTTACTAATAATCAAAACATATTATTATAAAATTATCAGCTGATGGTAACCAGTTTGGCCAGTACAACTTAAATTGCCATTTGAAAAACATGGCTTATGCATGGGAATTCCACACTGAAAGGTGAACGTGGAACCAAGTATAGTAATGTTAAGGAGTGTTAACAAACATACAAATATAAACATGGTTGATTCAAATATCAGTAAATAACAAGAAAGGGGTAAAAATTATGTTTTGTTAGTAAACAACAGAAATGTAACCATTGACAACACTAATATAACGTCAACATTTTTAACGTACTAAAAAGTTTTAAAATATTAAATAAAAGGTGATATGATGAAAAGTACCGTTCGTAACTCGTCCAAAAGTGCTATACCGGTGCTCGATAGAATTCCATTACTCGGCCTCGCCTCGTAATTGAAACACTATCTCGTACCGGTAACAGCCACTTTCCGGACTAGTTTCGAAATGTACTATTAACAATTAATTAATATTTGTTAACTTCAAACAAAACTTTTGGATTTTGCTTCACCAAAAATATTTTTTAGTTATAGAGGATCTAGGTCAAGAAGATGATAAACATTAGCGACGTTAATATTATGCATTGAGTCTGTATTATAAGAGCGGCCGACCAGACCGTTCCACCGCACGCCTCGCTGAGCAACGACCTTCATTGAGCAGTTGTTAACGAGGGGATGTTTATTTTTGATGTTGCATTTGCAAGACAGAGTGCATCTGGGCAGAAAACTATCCCATAAAAATGGAAAATAGCAATAACGCTCGGGTGACTTAAGGCAAATTTTAACTCTTCAGATGTCTCTTTAAAACAAACTTAAGTTTAAGCTGGAGTTTAAAGAAGAAAGAAACTCTTTCTGATACCCCTTTGAAGACTTTGAAACAAGTTTACAGCATCGGCGGCAGCAGCAGCATTTTTAGCTTTGGCCAATTATTAACGCTAGCAGCGCTAGACCACAGTGGTTTCAATTTACATCATTTACTAAATAAATCAAAGTTATGCATCAAATATTGTTCTACGGTGTTATTTGGATTTGGGTATTTCTAATTATCAATCCTAAATGACTAGTTTTGACCAAATTGGAAAAAAATACTAAAATTATGGTATAAAAACATAATATACACAAAGTGAAAGTTATTATGGTGATTGACAAGGGAAAAAATTCATGAAAACTAATTTTAAAGTGCAAAAAGAACGAGTTATTTCCTTTTTTAAAAAATAGCAAAGCGTATATTTCTCTGAGCTGGAATCGCTAGGTCTCGCTCGTCCTTTGACGGAGCCGCCGCTTTGGCCGCTCCCGCTCCGAGATTACTCGTTGGCTCAAATTCATCTTTTGCACTAACGAGATAATCAACTTTTCATTACGAGCCACGTCATGATTCTACGAGAATTTTACGACGTAGTGCGCGGCAGGGAACCCGTAAAAGGCTTGGGCGCGGTAAATTACGGGATTTTTTACAGGTCAGTTTTACATGTGTAATTCAAAGAGAAAAATATGCAGATTAAAAAACATACATATATATTTCCAAACTTAATAAGAACGCTTGTTAACAATGAATTTTTATTGTTACATTCCAATACCATCAAGACGCCGACCACCAGTAAGGGGTATTGTAAGGCGAATAACCCACCCTATATTCGCCTTTAGGCAGGAACTATTAATTAATAGCCCAACAGCCTATGGCAACTATGAGACCTACAGTTTAACATGGGATCCGAATTTCGCCTGGTTTACAATTTACGAACTGGTCTACTTATGAGAACGGTGTACTCAATAGGACGGACGTTAATCCCTACTAAAGAACACGACGTCCACACGCCATCGCTCAGAACTATCCACAATTCTTCGTGACTTCCAAGTAGCTGGATTGCAGGGCACGCCAATCGCCACCGTCCTAGTCTTATACAGGCTTATAAAAATACTGATTAAATACATAATATACATTATACATAATATTCATAATACATTTACATATATATATCATATGTACACTTATATATACATATGTACAAAATATACATTTATTACTTATTAAGTTTGCTATAAAAAATGGTAACTTTGTAATTGTGTAACTTCTTGCTATCTTTACACTAATCTTATTGAAATACTATATTGAATATTATAAATAAGATTGCAAATGCATATTGTTAGAGGTATTTTATATATTTGTGTGTAAAAAGATTTTTAAGCTTACATGTGTACATGCAAACATGTTTCTAAGCTAAAAATTCAATAATATGATATTGTTTTCAATAATAAAACAATGCACATAAAGTGTATTGAATAAGAGTGAAATAGTCAACAAAACTATTACAAATCTCGTAGAACCAAAGTGACGAATGGATCTAAAACGAAAATATAGAATATATAAATGTATCAAATATACACTCGGTCTCACTTTTCGACCATATATAATTCTAAAGCTACAAAACACATTCATTCTTAAAAAAAACATTTATTAATTGCTAAAATTGTAAAAATAGATTTTTAATCGTGACGAGGGGCGTGCGATTACTTGGGTAGCCAGGGTTTTTACTGGCTGAGTTTACACTTGTCGACTCAATTTAAAGTCGAGTAATTTATCTAAAATCTGTCCATGAAATCTTAATTTAACACTGTTTTTTTTCAAAACTTGTTCCTCTTCCTCCGCACTGTCGATAAAATTATTTTTTTCTTTGTAAATAAAATAATTAACTACCAAAATTAATACGAATAAAGTTACCCCCTCTCCCTTCTAATTGGAAGTATTTTCTTAAGCCTTTTTAAGGATAGTTATTGTTTTGATTTTGAACTTCAGGACAATTTAATATTTTGAACTTATTATACCCATCAAGAGTACCTGGTGAATAACTCGCCGAAAATAATATGTAGTCTATGTATAATTTATATAGGGATAGGATATGAAGGCATAATAAAAGGGGTCTGATTTATGGTAAATTTAATGTTAAAACACAGGTCCTGTATTCCTGAGCACGCAAGGCTGAATGTGACGCCAAATACGGAATGTTAGTGGAGAGTTACGGTGAGGAAATTTCTTAATTTGGTTTAATTTGATAAATTTGCTTTTAATTGAGGAAACACTCTATATCACCCTGCTTTAATGAATAATTTTTATTCCTTTAACATGACGATTATAGCAGTACAACGACTAAAATCTTAATAATTATCTTAACTCACAAATATTTTTAAAATTCAAGACGACTTAACTGCTTATATACCTCTGATTGTACTGTCTAAAAGCGTGCAATAAGTATAAACAAATATAGGAAAGATGGTTCGAGCTAAGGAATTATTTATATTTTTAATGCTGTATTTTTCGATATAGAACAATTAGTTTAAAATTGTATTACAACAAGTTTTTGTGAATAAACTTTCATCGAGTAAAAATGTTGTACAAATATAAATAAACACATTTCAAAATGTTCACGATGTTTAAAAGTGACGTAAAACAAATATAAATTGAGAGGTATATATCTCAATGAGGAAAATAGTGCATCTATACCATCACAAAACACGGATCTTTTTGAGAATGCTATAAGCGCTGAACGATGAGAAATACTCGGTATGATGAAATTGTTTATGAAGAAATAAACCTTTTATATTGACCCGAGTCGTCATCATATGGCGTTTTATATTAGTGTTATCGGGACTATTCATGACACTTCATAAAACAAATAGTAATACGGGACAATATATATATATATATATATATATATATATATATATATATCAGCAATGCATATATGATTAATGGATGGATCAATGCATGGATGATCGTACCAATGCATTCTGATCTGGAACAAACAACGCAATTGTTTTTACGTGTTAAATATTTGTATGTGTTTCTTTTGATTTTTTGTTGTCGACTATTTATTTACATTAGCACAAATGTTTTCGCATATGAATATAATACTACATATAATTTTGTGTTCTTTCGGGAAAATAACTTTAATTGTTGCAGTGAAACTGTGTATATACGATAGTGTCGATTAGCTTAAAAGCCAACTGCATTACAAATGATTTATCTAAAAATAACTCAAAATCCACGGTTCAATAATGTTTGAGACTCGTAGATTAATGATCTTTAACTTCCACGCTCGATGCGAGTCGACGGGGTTTTAATAAATGCTTGAATGGACAGATTTTGTTATTCTAAGAAATGTATATTAACAGATTTTTAATGTTTGTTTTTAGTATTTTTAAAAATAAAGTTATTGAACTTGGCTCCAACAAAAAAAAACACATTGTTGCAACAAGTGACGGAATTACTACTTTTCAAATTTAATCTAAGCAATTAAACTTCCAAAATAATGAGACTATTTAACCACAGTTTTAATTAAAAACAATATTATATTTTACGAAACCGAAAAAAATTTGTACGCGCTTAATAAACTACATCAACATTGATTCAATAATTCTTCCTACGACTAATTACTCTCTTTTAACATTTTATCAAGAAGTAACAAGTTATCAGAGAACCTGTCAGGCCAGGTGAGATATGGTGATAAGCGGCGGGCGATAAGGCGGTGTCGGAGCCACTGATAACGCCGCGACGCGACGCCGACGCATCCACGACTGATGCAGCGGCGGTTGCATCGGCGGGCGTCGCGGTGCACTCCACACTCCGCACGCCCCTCGCGCCGACGCGACGCACACACACTCACACCCTGGCGGACAATAGACGGACGAGCTGCACTTCAATCTACACGAACAAATAATTCATCTTGATCCTGTTGCGGTTTTATGGTTTAAACTTCGAACTTTACAATCTACCTTCAACAGAGGTGGGGAATTTTTTTCTTAAATATTCTGTCAAAACTATAAGTCGTAAAAAGTTAATAAACCGGTATGTACAATAAGTCAGACTTTGAATTGAAGAGTGATTGTTTACTAAAAAATGTATCACAACCGCGGTACAGTTTTCGGAACCAACACGCTTCTGTGTTCTATGTTTCAAAATGACAGAATACTAAAACAAAATCAATTGTTTACTGAAAACGTTAATCATTAAAAAAATATAAAAAAGATTATGTATATGTCAGTTATATAAAACGTAGTCCAACAGAATTCACTTAGACTTGGTGTTAATTTTAATGATTTTGTGAGTAACTTTAAAGTTGTTGATTACGAGTTAAGAGAATGGTATACATGTAATGTATATTTTTTGTCACTGTGTTAAGTCGTAATTGATCAAGTGATCCTCCGTCTAAACCAACGTTTCTTCGGATAAATGGACTCAAAGCCGTTATGATTGAAAAAATAATATACGTACAAATTAGTAATGATTGGTGGACGGGAAATCAACTGAGCAGTTAACATTGTGAGTTTATTAATTCCATTTTCTAAATGGTTTTGTAATGAACAAATTGGAATGAGCATTAGAATGTGTATACTGAGGTTATAACGTAGTTGTCTAATCAATAACCGATTATATTCGTTTCAAAATCCGAGTGAATGATAATTGATTAAGCTTGTCGGAATGATAAATCAACTCTATTTGAATGTGTTGCACCACAAAAAACTTATTCCTATTACGATGGTGGATTCCAATTTGACCGACTACTCTTACCACCAACCACTCTGCCTTTGCTTTGTTCGTTTGATTTTTCGAGTACGGCATTTATTTTGCCATTGCCTCCAAAAATAACACCATAGGCCTACTATACTCTCCTTGATTCCTGATGAAACAATTCAGCAAGATTTCAATTCCTAAAAGAAATTTTTTACTACCCTAAAAAGTGTTATTTATTTTTATTTAAAATCGGGCCACTAAATACCGGCGTTTTGTTACTATTTTACGTATAGCTTAACCCCTAATGTAATGAAATCCGACGTATTTAAGCAACAATCTCTTTAGAATTTAAATGATTCACTGATCACTTTCGAAAGCATAAAAAAAATTAAGTGCAAAGGTATTTTTTTCACATAACACCCTCCTTGTCCCCGTTTCCCCCCTTCCCGAAGAGAACATATAATTTCCCATTAAATTTGTCAGAAGGCGCTGATAAATTAAGTGGAGGAAACTAATCAGAAATTGACAGTTACATCCTTTTTCTTTATCAACTGACATTCATTTACTCGATTCCCCAGTTTTCCCCGTTTCCCCCGAGGATCGCCGGAGTCGCGGGGGAGGCAGTCAGTGATCAATAGATGCGTGGGGCTGCGCCGATGCGACAGCCGCTGCGTTCAGCCCCCGCGCTCGATACACACGCAGCACAAATATACGCCTGCAAACAAATCCACGATTTCCACCTACAAGTCCAATGCAAATACAAATCAGTCTCGAGTTAACATAAATTTTATCATTTTCCTTTACTTGACCTTATATATCGCTAATAATTTATGTCGCCCACTGACTATTTCAATTTTTAAGCAATAAAACATTGTTTTATGGTCAAACTAAAACAGTTTGTTTTACAGATATTGCTGATATAGTTTATTTAACAACAAGGTAACTCTATAATAAATATACTTACGACAGTGGATGCAGTTAAACCGAAACAAGGAAAAACAATATTTATCCCTTTATTATTAGCATGTTCTGTTTTTCTTCCAACCATTTACTTTCTGTTGACAATTCTCTACTGTAACTGTAAAGTTTAAATGTAATAAGAAAAACTAAATGATTATTGTATTAAAAAAATCTTTTAAGACTAAACAAATTTTATAAGTGTTACAAATTTAAAATTTTTTATTTCGCTATGAAAAATGAGATAAGAACATTTATTTTATACGCATTGCGATAACATTATTACTCAAAGTGAAATACAATCTAACTCATTCAGTTAATCTAACAAAATAGCGAAGTTATTAAAAAAAGAATAATTATTAGGTGAAGTTCAGCAGTTTATAGACGAATGCAATGATAATAAGCTTGATAAAAAATGCAATTACAGTGGAGACGGCTCAATAAGCGTCTTAAAATCTTTAAACGCAAAACAGAATTTAATACTGTATATACATTAATATTCTCAATTTATACTAACTTCACTTAAATCGTCCATTTTTCATATTCCCTGCATTAAACAGCGCATTAAAATTGTAATAAAACAACCACTTGTAAAGACATGGAATAAATATTTACTAAACTGCTAAAATATGAATAAAGCTACTTGAATCACTAAAATATAAATAGACGTAGCGAATTGTGGACATAAAGCGCGGGTTTGCAGAATTAAAATACTCGGGCTCGGTTCTTTTCTATGTACAGCATCCACATGAAAATCAACATGGAACATTGTTTTACTTGATAACCCAATTTGTCCAGCAACTATGTAAAGATAATGGAACAACATTCCATTATCCTTAATTAA
This sequence comes from Flexamia atlantica, assembly GCA_035578135.1. NCBI lineage: Eukaryota > Metazoa > Arthropoda > Insecta > Hemiptera > Cicadellidae > Flexamia > Flexamia atlantica. Next base: position 19,808,969 of record JAQJVK010000005.1, read on the forward strand.
TTTTTAAAATCCTTTATTGATAAAATATTTAGACGTCATCTTTAATGGTAAAATTCTTCAATGTAGCCTATATAAGGTAAACTTATAAAAAAATTATGATGAGCTGAATTTTGTCGTAAATTGGGCAGAATGGCGGACCAGCCTATTTATTTTACATTCTTAAGGTTTAAGTTGCATTAACAAACAAAGCAGAAGACTAAGGCTACAAAACAGTTAAGTTTAGGACACCGCGTAATTACATTTTATTTAAATTCATCTTCATTTATATTATTTATTAAATGTACTAATATACTAAAAAGCCGCAACAAATTTCGATTTGTTAGAAAAATCAATAAAAACCATTTCAAATGTTTCTTGAATCTACTTGGTGTAACATGCATTTTACTTTGACATTTTCTATCCTGTTGTATTATTATGTTAACTGCTTACCTTAAGTCAGGAAATTGATTAGCATGTTTTATTATAGCGAGTAATTTTAAAGCCGTTCCTGTACATACTGTTGATTTTAGTTTATGTGCCAATTAGCTACACTGAAACAACTAAAAAAGGTTTAGGACCAAGATTCTTTTAGAAAACATAATGGTTTACTCTATCTTTTTCCGTAAGCAATCAAAATTTCAAGATCGGATTGTCTAACGGAAAAAGGTAAAATAAACAATATTGCACAAGAATAAATATATTAATTAAATATTTTTTATAAAACAAAGTCTAGCATATAAATGATAATGAAAAGGAAGTAATATATACATTCCAAAGCTGGATAATATCTAAACGTATTACAGGTCATCTTTCTACGGGGAACTGCATTCACAACAATTGCACCGTAGTCATCAATCTGGCCCAATGCTGCAATACAGTCTAATAAAATAAACTTGCAAATAAATCTTAACAGAAAGTGGATTTACCAGCATAATATTTCCACATCAAGACTGTAGGAGGGATGGGCATTTATAAAGAGTACATGTTTTGTCGGTAATATATTTTCACCGAGTTAAACATTTTTACTGTGATTTGAAAATTTCAAAAGAATAAAAATACATTTTAAAAATAGTAATTATTTATTAATCTCTAGTAAAGAATACTATGCTTTTAGGTTACTTAATTAATAAGCCGTTTGCCAAATATACACTGGAGCCAAAATATTGAAATTATTTCAAAAGTTGTTTGAGAGCTTTGAATAGTGAGAATTGCGTTTCAAAATTCAGTTAAAAAGAAAGAAAGTTGATAAATAGTTTCAGAAAATCAGAGTCAATGTTAAATATTGAGGATGTGGGCCCAAGGGCCCAACGTTGTGAGTGGAATAAATCGGAATAGTATGCTAACAATAGATCTAAATTATAAATACTCGTACCTTTGAAAGGGTAGCTTTAAAATGATTAAATAGGATTCAGTCCGGTGAAAAAACACAATGATTCTTTAAAGTTTGTAGTATCATCGTATTTTTTCACCGGACTGAGTTATATTTAAACAAAAACATAATGTTTTCATTTCATAGCATTCCTTAATTAAATTCAATGACAGAATAATAGTTCTCGACAAAATGTTTGTACTTAAGGTCGACAGTCCATGGATTTAACTATCTATATTCCTACTGTTGATACTATTCAAATTTAGATCGCGTTTTCTTAAATCGATGATCTTGATCGATGATCGATAAAATATTTAATTTCTCGCTTTTTGTCCAAACAAATTACGATTACTACTTCGATTAACGTGGTGACCCAAAGAACCCCTTTTAATATTCCATTAACAGGTCCTCGGGTTACAGCATACAGCTTCTTGGTCCCGCCGGTTAAATCGGTCCTGTAACGCAGTAACGGCTCCAGTTTGAGTTGACACCTCGTTTTCCGAGCCACTGAGCGCCGGCCAAGGTTGCAGCTGTTGATAATTGATTTTTACAGATTAGCATCGACTCTGGAGCGCGCATGCGCTTCGGGCACGTTGATAAGTTGTCTGTGAATGACCACTGTCTTGACTGATTTCATGCAAAGAAGTAATGCGCGACTTACTTCAAATACAGCCTAAAGTTTGAATTGAAGACTTTTGACAAATGATAACTATTGTCCTTCAAAACGATTGCAAAATCAAGGTTAATATCAAGTTTGATTACATTTTTAGATTATGTAATAGAGTGTTTTGTTTATCATGTTTTGCAATGTTTTTAGCGTTTTGGTATGAATTGATCAAACCCTTAAATTTTGGTTATACAAAGTCGATCTTTTAAGTCAAAAAGCCATTAATCGCCAACAGTTAATCTTTTAGAAATTTTCCACGATTAGCTCAGCATCAATTTGACTACCTACGGATTCAAAACCATCTATGCATTGCGTTGCTCTCAACGCAAGAATAATATATGTTGATGACAAAGAATCGATTGAGAGTTGAAATAGTATTACGAACTCTCAACAGAATAAAAATAACTGGACATCGGACACATTTATATTATAATACACCTTTGATATAATAACAAAATTATCAATTAAGGTACTGAAAAAAAATGTAATAAACACAATATTACTTTTTACGTAACGTGTCTGACTAAATTAAGACGGTAAACATATCCCATATGTCATATAAATTACTGTATAATTAATTAATCAACAATTTTATCACTTTCGTCAAAATTACACCGATTTTTTATCATACCAAGGGAAGGTTTAAAACGGGAAGTAATACTAGAGACGTCGAAGTAAGTGACATTCGCATTTAATAGTATGTTATTCTTTTTTTTAGTTAAAGAATATATCCACTTTTGCACTTGCGTAATCTGGCTACATAATTCCATTGTAATATTGACATGATAATCTATAAAATCTATAAAATGATATCAATTTTGGCTGCTTCTAAGCTGTTAATTATTATTTTTAAACGAGCTTGATTTTTATTTTCTTAACGATCAATACAAAAAAATAATACAAACAGATATTTAATCAAACTGAACATAAAGGGTGGAAACATACAAAAACCATAAAAAAAACAGTAGCCTACTACACATACTAAATTTTTTTTTTAATCATCCCTCGGAAAATATTTTGTAATTATCATTAATCACACATTTAGTAAAAACCTTTCCGAAAATATCCGACTACGACTACACAAACATGTAGTGTGTAAGTGTGTATATCGACCGGCGGGGGGCGGTGGAGGGGAGGTGGCGGTGGTGGGGGAAGGTCGGATGAAGGTCACGGAGAGGGCGGCGACCCAGTTTTGGGGCCCAATAACCCTGTGACCAGCATCGATCGCCCGCCCGACCCCGGGGTCACCACGCCATTCACGGCCCGCTAGTATAAAACTAAAATTACTAATATTATAGTGAAACAATATATATGTTGTATTAGTATTCTACTATATTCTTTCTCTGTGGGTATAGTCGGAGTCAACTAACTTGGTCTAGTCCGCCGATATACAAATGTTAACTTTAGCATCAGGCTTACGGACGGCCTGGGCCGAGTTATCTGACTCAGACTGTACACGTCAAATATTCTGGTGCCTAAAACATTTTGCTGAGCGAATCGTGTTTACAAAATATATATATTAGATATGCTGGATCCTTTTTCTGTTGTAGTAAAATTTTATTTTATTCCATTGGGTGTTTTTCAAAAATATATTGACGGAAAGTTTTTGATTTAAGATCATCGACAGCATTGAAATCTTCTGCGGTGTGTTATTGGCTGATTTATACATTTGTGAAGTGGAAAGTGATAATCACTTTCTAAATGTATTTTATGAGTGAATATTCTTATGTATCGTGGTACGATATTTCTATGGCAATCTATCTGTAATACTAAAAAATTCATGAAAATAGACTACTTTTGATTTATTGTTTTCTTCAATCAATAGATTTATTTACAGTATCTAACATAGGTGATATATTACTTTTGTATATTTCTAGGATAAGTGTTTTACAGTATTCTAAACCGATACTAGTAACCAAGGTTTAAATTACTGTACGTATTAATTTTTATTAAGAGAAAATTACATTTATTTAAAAAAATATCTTACTAATTGATTTAAATAAAATCTCGCACAATTAGTTTTTTATTTTATCTAGTAGCCAATGTTTTGAATATTTAATTTACGTTCCTGACTAAGTAATCAAGCTATAGTAGAGTAATACTAAAGGCTTTCTTAACTCAGGGTCCTTTTAAGTTATTAAAGGTTTCGTATGTATTATATGACAAACCTTCTTATGTTGCGCTCAGAGTGGTCGAGGGCTGTCCAGCGTGTGTCGAGGACTTAGCTTACCATTAACTCCGCAAGAGAGCAGCACCCTCCTAATTTAACTTACTAGTAACTGGATGTAGCTAGTAACTAGTAATTTAACTGTAACCGTAACTGGATTTAATCGTAAATAGTACTTGGGCGCAACAGAAGACCCATTTAAAAGTGACCTCTGATTCTTCTCTGTGGATAAACCAAACAAACAAAATAAATCCCGGTCTCAACCAATATATACAACAATTTATGTCGAACGACAATAAATATTTGTGGAACAATTCAATAAACTAAGCATCACAAACATCCTAATGAAGTCCTAACAGTTATAAAATCAAATTACTGTGCCACTCACACTGTCGACGGGATACCACATTACGTGGCAAATTTTTCCTTCTAGTGGAGTTTTCACCTCTGACCTCCTCCCCCCTACAAAGCACCACCCTCTCCACCCCATCCCTTACCCGATACCGCCTACCTTTGCACGTAATAAGCACTAACGTGGTTTTGGGTTAATTGCCTCTTAACAATATGAAATGTAATTTGTTCCAACTATTGAAAACACAACTGATGAATGGCATGTTGTTGTAATGAAAACTGAGAATTCCGACTCTTGATCAAGTCACATTTACACAGCTAAGTACTTACGAATCAGGATTGGTGAAACAGAATAACAACATATTTCCAAGTTATATTATGTCTATATAATTTATTTATTTATTCATCTTCTATATCATTCTGTAACTGTACAACAATAAAGTTAGATTTTTAATTCTCTTTTAGCATAGGTATTTCGGCTTTGAAAGCCACTATTAATAAACATTTTTGTCAATTGCTGTTCAAGTTCATGTAATCACTGAGTGTCTTGTTAAGTATTGTAACTCATTGTATTAAATGATATTATCAGAGCGTTGCACAAAAAATTGCGATTGTTGAGTCTTGGAAGTATCATACGGGTGTTTGCATACGTAACCAAGAGGTATTTATACTTTTCAACAATATAAACGGTATCTAAAATCAAGAAATCTCAGCTTGTGTTTTTATTTCAATATTATTTGGGAAAACATATTTTTTAGGTTTTAGTATAAATCCAATATATTAAGTTTTTTAAACCATTCTGATTTTATTTTATTTTCATCAATCCTCCGCACTCCTAGAACCCCTCTACCCGTATGCTGCTCTATTTATTTCATTCGTTCAGAATGTTTCAACTCTGTTATTAATTGCCCCAAAGCTTCGTGTTGAGGGCCCCAACCCCTATTGTCCATCCCCTCGCAGCAGCCCTCGATTGGGGGAGAAAAGGGGATATTCCCATCAGCCGGCCTTGCTCTGGCGCAGAAACGGATAGATTTAAAGCCACTGCGAATTGCAAACCGAAAATACAAGCATATCGGCAAAACTAAATGATCCTATCGTGAACAATATACATATCGTGTCTGAAAATTGAGCCAACTGAATTCAAAGTCTGCGATATTCTGATATTGCAAAACGTTGCGGATTTTGTAATTAAAGACATTATGTTAAAGAGTTTAAATTATACAGCAGTAGCCTAGGTTATTTTTCTAGGTGCGAAAAAGAAAGGGGAAGTTGTTTCTCCAAAGTATTTTGTCAAATGTCATATTTATTTAAAATTGGCCCTAATTAGGGATTTCTTGTAGGTTATTCCAGTTTAGTTTACCAAAAATTAAAAGACATGACTAATTTTTACTTGGACATACTTTTTAATAATTATATTGAATTTTTTACGGAAAAAACAAACGAATTTTGACTGTCACTACAACGAACCAGAATTAATTTGTTATATATTGCTCTAAAATGAACGGGGAAAGATAATATCGGATTGTTTGAAATTCTCAGTCCTCAAATAAATAGCACATTACAAACGAAACCCAATTAACGAAAACTCTAAAAGCCGACCCGATACGAAAACCAAAAGCCCCCGAGACCCTAAAAATAATTCGCCCTTAACATTGTTTATCTCTTAGCCAGAAGCGAAATATGAAGAATGAGTTTCCGTCCCGGGGCGGAATCGAGCGTATCCCTGGAGGGGACTAACACTGAGTGGCTGGGGATGCGATGGGGCCGTTACGCAAGACATTTCGGTTCGGGGGCGGCGGCCGCAACCCCGCGTGGCACGTGGCTGACCTACTGGCCGCCCCCACCCACCTTGAACTTGCCACTCAGGGCTGCTGCTGCTGCATCCACCTGCGTGCTGATACATTTCATAAATTTTAGCTTTAAATTATTTTTTCTCTTTTTTGCATTTTTTAATTTTTTTTATATTTTTGCATAATTTTTTTTATTTTTGCTATACAATCAATTGAGTGTTTGGGATAGAATGATTTAATTGGTCCATCATCACACCATTAAAATCCAAGGATATATGTAAACAGGGGATTTAAATCAGAGAAAATGAACCTCAATATTATTTTAAATTTGTTTCTGCATTTCATTGAACTATTTTCTTATGAATATCCATGGTTGAAATGGGAACAACTAAACTACTTCATTGGATTACAAATCGTGATAAACAATGTATTTTATTTTAGATAATTCTTAAAACTTTGTAAAAAATATTTTTTTACAGCCAACGATGATAAAATAACAGAGTCCCTAGCCTAACTTTTATAACATCATTTAAAAATAGTTCCCAATAGTTCATGATAACCAAAACGCATGTTATTGAGCGTCTAAAAGAGGCTTTTAAATTATTAAACTCCTGCTAAATCTGGAGCGAACACTTACTTTTGATCACATGTATACAAAGTGACGTTTCAAGTGCAGATACTATTTAATATCAGTCAACAAAGTATTATAAGAGCTTACATATTTGATTTGTAAACAGACCAAGATTGGGCACGAATTAAATATTTAGCAACTAAGGTTCGTGGAGAGTTACGGGACGGATTGTTGAGGCCATCTAAATGTCTCGTATCCGGGTCAGCCGAGCATCCACGTGCTGCCGCCAACCCCCGCAGTCTGAGAGTGAAACTGGATATTGAAACTTTATAATAAATTATTTATACTAAAAATATATTCTACTATGTGAACCTTTCTCCGAGTTATAAGGAAAGCCAACCTTTATTTTGAGTGTATTCCTCATTTCAATCAATACTTTAACTTTCCGGCAAACACTTTGATAACTATGTAAAATAACTTATGGTACGAAATGTAATTCAACTTAAACTAGAATTAGTACAACTGTGAAGCTTAAGAGGGAGGATAATTTATATATCATTCGCCAACGACAGGCCAACCTCACAAAGGCAGACGGAAGCACACGTGAAATTACAAAATGTTTGAAAATTCGATTGTCACAGTGTTATGATCTAGCGGACAATCAATAAACTTAGAACAAGATAAGAACGACAACAAACAAACCAATTGATTAATCCAGTGGTAAACGACGTCGTGACAAAACAAATCCAAATGCTTGGGTGATGGAGCAAAATTAAAATCGGTGACCATAAGAGGCAATAAAAACAATAATAAAGTCTTATAAAACTTTCGAGTTTGTTTGTTTTAGAGGTGTTGTAAAAATGTTTCCTAGTATAATCGATGTGGGTGCAGGGTTAATGTGGTATGCCGGCGAGTGCCCACAAGGAGATGGAGCGGTTATGAGAGGGTGAGAATTTACCGTAATGCATTGATTTTACGTACTTGCTTTTCACGCTCTTTACACAGTAATTACTGTATGTCTAAGTGCTAACAATGTTCAAAAGTATTTTCAAAAAGTAGGAATTAACTATCAATTATATAAAGTATTTTCCTGTTGTAAAGCACAATAAATTTAAGGTTTCCTGAATATTATTAAAATTAAAAAAGGAATTTTGATTTTATCGACAACACTGTTCACCTTAACATAAAAATTAAATAGAGTAACCTTCAATTAGGACATTCATATTACTTTAATCATGTAATTGTAGTAGGTATTAAACATCTTTTTTTAACACTGACTGAAGGTTGGGCAGTCAACATAATTATTGACGTAAAAATTGAGTGTAGGGTTTTTGGCCAAAGCTTTTCAGGTAGAAAGGGGCGTCATTACGAAAAATCCGCCGGCTAGGCACATTGGCCAAGCTTCCGGGGCTAAGGGAGAGAGAGAAAGGGGTTGAGAGAGAGGGTTGCGTCAGTCTGATGGGGTTTCAACTTCCAGGAACAGGCGAGGGGCGAGATGAGCCTAGCGGTCTTCCTGTCCACAATAATAACCTGAGGTCTTAACTTTTCAACCATATCCTAATGCTGGCTCTTTTATATCTTGTTTTGGTAAAATAGTTCCCATTAGAGCAATAACCATATTAAATTATCATGGTGGACATCAAGGAACGAATTAATGAATGCACATTTTACGTTGGGGCAATAAACTTTTTAAGTTATCTTTTCCTTGCCTGCACAAAGACAACTTAGATGGTTTACAGAATACATAAATTAAATACTAAATTTTCAAGACGTATTTTTCAAAATAATTACACTTAGAAGGTAGCTAAAAACGTATAATTTAAGTAAAAAAATTATATTGAAATGAACTTGTTCCTGTTAACAAAGGCACAAATAGGCACTTTGAAAATTTCAAATCTTTTCTCATATCACCGTCTTTTTTTGTCCGTCACTTAAACACTAAGGTTATATCACAAGGAGTACTATATATATTGTATTTTTATAGGTAACTATAAAATTAAATTTTAATAATAATCAACGCACACCATGATTCCTGAGTTTAAATAGTACAGTAGAGTCCCACAAACCGGGACTAATGTGGACCGAGCGGTGTCCGGGTTTGTGAAAATTCCGAGTTATCAGGAAATGAGTAAAAATAAGAAAAAAATAAGAATAGTTTCTGTTATTTCTATAAGAAATCATTTATTTATTGCATAGTAAAAAAATACAAAAACTACATTATCACTTACAAAAAAAACTTAAAGAAAAACCAAAACTGTTTTATGTGTCAAACTGAGCTCTGGCCTTGAATCTCAGTGCACTTTATTGCTCTGGCAGGCTTTCCGAGTTATCCAGAATTTCGGGTTATCGAATTCCGTGTTTGCGGGACTCTACTGTAATCAGACCGGTGCCATATGATATTTACTTATAGTTTGCAATCACAAGCTATTTTTTTAGAGTGAAATATATAAATTCACTCTATGATGAAAAAACTCTAGGCCTATAGATGTTTTTTCAATGTGAAGTAACATGAAGAATGAACAGATAACGGACCATTAATTTTTCATATTAATATGAACCATTAATATGAACTGTATCAACGTATACATTTCCGAAGCTAACTACCAGCTGATTGTTTTATGAACATTAAAAATAAAAATGTAAACAAAAATCGTCCAACATACTTTTAAATGGGAAAATTTGAAAACTTCGGCCTCGCCAAAAACCCCTTTATACTACGAATTTTGTAAAATCCGTTCTTAGCAGATGCCTACGCCCTAAGAGGAACGTCCATGCAAAGTTTCAAGGTTCTAGGTCAAGTAGTTTGGGCTGTTCGATGTTTCCACTGAGTGGTATTTGACAAATATATAGTAGAAAGAAGATTATTACCACTGATTAAAAAAATGCTAAATAATTGTTTATGACTGCAGTTTTATTCAATATTTTTAGACTGGTTTATGCTTCTTTAACTCTGAGTATTTTTTATGCAAATGAGCTCCAAACATAAGGAGCGTGTTAGTAAATTTACCGTTCACATGGAAGTAAACAGCTGATTGCAACAATACCACGTTAAACAACTCTTTTTAAACAAGGGTCGTTGACATTAAATGTTTGCTTATCATGGGTTAGGTTTGAAGAATTGAGAAACATACTGGTTAATGTGAAATTAAGTTTAAGATAAAGAAATATGTTATTTTGTCTGCATGGGCGCCCGCAGGGGGGGCCAGGGGGGCAGTTGCCCCCCCCTGAGAAAAGGAAAATATATATAAAAATACATGAAGTTTTTAAGTTTGTTCAAGTTGACCAAACAAAGTTAATCTCCGTAATTTTTAATCAGGGATGGTTGATTCCCAAAATTTCGGGAAAATTGAATTCCCGATTTTTTGGCGGGATTTTTATTCACTACGGGAAATTTTTGGGACGTGATCGTTTTAGCGATCGCAACTAAACTGCTTCGCAAAACTCGCTACCGGCCGCGGAAAACGAACTCGCGAATTTGCCGATTACCGATCGCAAATAAACAGCAGATCCAGGTTAGCGCGATCATCCGCTAAAACTGTCGTGCGTATGAGCCGATCCTAATAAACGGCAAGTGCAGCTTTGCAAACCTTGTGATCGGCTGCTAAACCCACGCGTGTATTTGCCAGTCGCGGATATACGGCAAAAATAGCTTTACGCTATTCGCGAACGTCCACGAAATACGCTAGCGCGTATCTCCCGATCGCGGATAAATGGCCGATGTAGCTCTACGAAACTCGCGATCGGCCGTTGAAAACGGTCGCGCGTATTTGCCGATCACAAACAAACGGAGAATCTAGCTTTGCGAAATTCGCGAACAGCCGCGTATTCGCCGATTACGGATAAACGGCCGATGTTGCTTTTCGAAACTCGCGATCGGCGGTGTTTGCCGATCGCTGATAAACGACAAAAATGTACCATTGCGAACTCGCAATCGTGTGTGAAAACCAATCTTATGTGTTCACTAATAGCGGTCAATCGACGGAAATACCTTGCTAGAAGGCGTGACAGTGATGATTGTTCATATTATTGGCCACATAATGGTCGGCTAAAATTTTGCAATGGTGGTTTTGCCTATTGATTCAATTTCCTAAACTAATTCAGGATGTAATTGAATCGCAGCTGAAAGAATGATTATTTTTCATAAATAAGTAAAAAAAAATACAAAAGAAAAGAACTTGAGACTTTAAAATAAAATTTACAAACAAATTAAAAATTGGTATCATAATTGAAGAAACAAATGAGTATGTTTGAAATCTTTTTGAAAGGTAACTCTGGTTTTTAGACAGCCAAAAATACGTTTTCAAGTACTTTTATCTTACTGTTTCTCCATAAGAGGGCTGCGGGCCCAATAAGGGATACCGGTATATTTTCCACACCCCAATAAAACCCCAGGAAAAAATAACTGTTTGCCCCCCCAGGGAAAATATCCTGCGGGCGCCCTTGTTTGTCTGTGTGGGATAATATAAAGTATCGTACATTAAGTTTCACCGCACTTGCATGAAAATCCTAACAACTGTCATGTTTGCCCTTTAAAACATTATTTAACGGGTTAGCAACGTAATATACTTTAACATAGCATATTTATTGTTGCATAAACCACTTCGATTCTCAACTCTTTAAACCTAAGCTCTAATAAACAAACAGCCGGGTATTTTTGCAATTAGCTGTTTATTGACTTGTATTACTAATGAGATGTGCACGGTAAATTTACATTGCAGTTTCCTACCAACTAAAAATGCAAAGAAAACAGTTTTAGCGAATTTCCCCTATGGGGAAGAAACTGTTACCGAAGTACTCATGGTAAGACCTAAGCCCGAGACCAGCTCGGGCCTGCTCGGGATGAGCAGTGGATATATTTTCGTTATGTGCAACCGCAAGTGCAACTAATGATAAATGCTTGCAAGCTCAACACAATTCATGAAGTACGATGTCAAAAGTGTAGAAACACATTCTTAAATGTAAACAAATCATTTAAGATGAAAGGTTGCCAAAAAAAAGACCAGCTGATGCATTGCGCAAATATTTCCAGAGATTTTAATTGCGTAAGAAATCTCTCGGTGAAATATTCCAGGGAATTCTTTTGTAGTGTAAATGAGGTGAAATGTAAACAAAGTTTTGACAGTTCGACCAAAACATGTGTTTATTTAGCAGACATTTTGGGAGATTACAATTTTCGCCACCCGCCTGTAAGGCTGTCCAGAACTATAGAATAAAACTATTGAAAATTATTCATTTCCATGAGTGAATCTTGACTAAAAACTACTTGTATGATTGAATCTTAACTAAAATCACAATTTTGGCACTTTTGTTCTTTGGTATTTTTTATTCAACCCAACCATTATCGATATACCGATTACCGAGAATTACGCAATGTTTTTCTTAAGGGGAAAAATCAAACTTTATCGGCTTATATCTACTTAACTATTGAGTTTAGAAAAAAATGTCAAAGAGTAATAAGTTCTTAAAATTAAACGTAGAATCCAAATACGCCATAAAATACATGGTGTTCCATAAGAAAAATTAAAGTTTTCCGCCATATTGGAAAATGGTGGCCATTTAGAAGAAAATGGAATTCATATTTTTTAATGTCTTAAAAAAGTAGGTGAAGTCCCTCATTTAAAGTTTTCTTTAAATCCAATAGTTTCTGAGATAGCAATGGTGGCACAGATAAATTGGACACCCTGTATATACCTGTCCGTAGGCGCGATAACTTTTGTAAAAAAGGTCCGATATTGATAACATTTGGGACAAACGTACAAAGCGTCATTCATGACTTCGAGTTCAAAAACCAGCAAGATTGGTTTACTCTAAGAAGGTTTTTTGACGAAATAAAATTTATTTTCAAGACTTAACACCTTTTTACTAATTATTTTTAAATTTAATTGTCAAAATTGAATTCAGCTCAACAAATAAAACAATTTAGCTATTTGAATTACTACTCTACGTCAATCCGTTGCTTAGATATTGGATGATATTGGATGTGCTAAACACAGTACGCTGTCCAATATTATTTTTTAATTTTTCCCTCCAAAAAGTATAGTTTCCTTGATATTTTTTTAATACAATTAATTCTGAACATATGATTAAATTTTCAGGTGATAAATATTTTATTTGTGTTTATTTTGAATAGTTAGAGTTCATTGACCAAGGTTTTGCAGAAAGTATATATACTATATCAAAATATACAAATTATTTTTAAATTCAATAAAGAAAGAATGAGCATGTGGAGGGGGGATGTGTTGGTATAAACTGACTGAAAATGTAGCATAGGCTAATATATGGTATGTTTACAATGATGAGGATTGATAATATGTTTTATTGAAATTGGCTGGAGATGTAGGTCTGCTGCAATAGGGATGTTTTAATTAATTATACAACTGACCATATGATTTAATTTTTTTCATGAGATTAAGTTATTTGTTTGTTTCAAGTGTTTTGAATTCATTGATTATATGTTTGTTGACATTTATGATATAAAAAGATTACAGTTATCAAGAATTGAAAGACTAAATACCGTGTGTTAGATAGCATATTTCATTATTTATTTGCTGTACATTTTTCTTACACTTAATAAAGTAAATTAAACGTTCATGTTCAAGTTAAGTCTGGTGTTTTATTGATATCCGTTTTGCTTTTTATTACTTTAAGCAAATAAAAAAATACTAATGATAAATTATAATCGATGTTCCATTTCATAAAAAATATAGCTATTCTTTTTGTTGGTATCAACGACGGAAATAAATTACTTACTTTATAATGAGATTATTTTCATTGTGTTTATGAATAGCTTTAGTAGCTTCAATAAGAGGTAAACATTGCATGTGCCGCTATTTTTTTTAAGTCGGCTAGGAATTAATAATGAGAATTGGATTAACCTTAACTGGAAATTCAATCAATTGATCTTAAATTATTTTATTGAGGTTTTTAATAAAAATAATATAGTAAGTATTTTACAAATGGACCTTACATTTACTGACAAATCGATCAATATGAAATTAGTGCAAATAAATTATGTATTTAAACTTTATAGAATTACATTTTATTGATGATAAATGCAGGGATTCCAACTGAGGTCTTAATGAAAAGGAATACAAAACTTGCTTTTGAGCAAAGATAGGATTTAACCAAAGTGACAAGCAATCTTCAATAACGATAATATTTAGGTAGTAATGTAGTCTACACTGAGCGAGTGGACAAGTGATTGTATCTCGGGCCATTGCGAAGACCGCTGGAAGCCGGCTGCAAATGCCCCTCCGCCGTCCTGTCATCACTTCCTGGAAGAATCGTGTCACCCACCACGAGACTTACTTCTCTCTCTTCCCCTCCCCCATATCAGGTAGTTTGGCCAAAGCGCCTAGCCAAGAGGTAGCTCATTAAGGGTCCCTTCTCCGCTCGGCCAATCTTTGCCAATTGTCCGGTTCCCGTAAAAATTATTTTCCAGGGTTTTTATTACAATTGGTCTGCAATTATTGCAATTAGTAATATATAAAGAAAGGCCAATGATGACATCAACCAACACTATTTTCCAACGTGAAATTCGTCAAAGCAGTTTTAGCGCGGTTTCTTATTTATTAACGTCGGAATAATAAATTAATCCCTTACTTGAAAAACTACCCTTTTATAGTGGTTTTAGTTAACATGGTTATTTTAGTTTTCTGTGCTACCTTGTGTATACAAAGCATTCTTAAAATGTTGTTATGAACAAAATGTATGAGTTCAAAGATCGTACAACAGTAGGGTCGCTGATGCATAAGACCAATGACAATATCAACATTGTTATCTCCACAGATAACACAACCTGAGCGTTGTGCAACTGAGGAACTGGGTCTAGTTCAGCCCCGGATAACCGGGTCACTATCCTTCATGACAAAATGATAAACCTATTTTAACGATCACCTGTAATAAATAAAGCTGGACAATAATCTCTACATGCTGTTGTCTCTGGTTTGTACTAGGCTCGACACAGTATATTTATTTATAAAAATTGTATTTTAATACATCCATATGTTTATGGCCTCATGTTGGTATATGTTTCGTATACCTCCCTAAAGAGTATGTATGCAGATCTGTGAGTTATTAGTGTTACGTGTTCGCTATTGAAACCACGGCTAAAAGTAAGGTAACGTTTCGTTCAATGGCTATAAGAAAGGCTAACTTGAAATACTATGCTATTTTATAATAACTCCGGTTCCATCCATCAAAATGTAATTAGTATTCTATATATTTGTTTAGAAAATATAATAATATAGTCAAAATTAAATTACAACAGCTCTTTCTTTAGATTTGAGTAAAGAGCTTATTTAGATAGAACAAATAAGAATAATATTTACTATGACAGAACTTATTAAATACGAGAAAACTGTAATCATATGACCTAATTTATTTTATTAGAATTGTACTAAAGAAACAGAGAATCGGGTGAAAATTCATCAACCCTGAAAATTTCATACCACACACAGTCCCTGCTTTATTTAAAAAGACTATTTTAAAAACAATTTTTAATAACAATAGTGAAAAAGGTTTATTAATTGTTATACGTACACTGAGAAGTTTATTCAAGTGGTATGAAAACCTGAAATGATTAAAAATATATTCTTTTCATAAAGATTCTGTGAGTGAAGAACGCTGTAATGCAATTACGAAATGGACGATAGTAATGGAAAGGAAATAAAACCTACATCGCATTTACTGGGATTGATTGTTTACTTTATGGCCCATACTTCAAAACAATGGTCGAAACTATCCCGTTATGTGTCTTCTCAAGGCAGCTTTCTTTAAGAAAAGTAATACATAAAAATTGAATTCAGTTATAAGTTAAGATTTCTTGTTGAGTAGTTATGATATCGGATTCTCTAAATTGATGTAGGTATTTTAAACATTTGAAATGTATGATAATTTTCATAAGAACCTTTCCTGTTATTCATAGAAAGTAATATAAAAGAAAAATTGATCAAAGTTCAAAGAAAAAGCTGAAATAAAAACAGTTTTTTACGTAATAAACAAATAAAAATATTCGGTCGTCAAGTGCTAGAGAGAAATGAAGATGATGCCCTTGAAAACTTCTTCTAATTAGGAAGGATGTCTGGGTTATTCATAATTTAGGGGGGGATTACGGGACGGGGGGGAGATAAGATAACGCTGACGTCGAGAAATGACCGTTCGTTAAATCTTGAAACAGTGACGGCCTCTTAGCCCGACCAGACTAATTTCAGTAAAAGCAAACAACTTTGACTGCTTCTGAACGTTCGGGTTCGTCAGTGCGGTGTCGACTGTAAACAGCAACTGATCGTTGTCATTCCATTGCTTCAACCGAATTGTTAAATTAAGCTTGTGCACAGTTGGACTGTATAACGACGGTCTGTATTTAACTCCACGATAACGAATTATTGGGGGGTGGATAAACGGTATTTCTGGGTGTGACATCTGGACAATATATTGTTTAGTATTTTTCTAAAAGAAGGAATGAAAATTGTAATCTTAGATTCATTGTAAAAATTCTTTCAATATTAAAACTATTTTCTTTTTAAAATGTTGACAATGTGACTGTTTAAAATATAAAAAAGTTCTTTTGAATGTATTTTTGCAAGTCGATATTTTATTTTCCAATGAGGACAAATACGAAAAAATAAATACATTGAAACAATTGTCTCCCAACCTCAATGCTGGCGGTTGTTTCTATCGTTTTAAATCATTGGAGAGCCAGCAGGAACTATTAGCAAACAAATATTATAAAAATATAAGTGTGTATATATAATGACTTCATTTTTATATGAAAAAGTATATTTTGGATAATCAACTTCTGAATCCAGCTTCAGCTTACTTACAACATAAATTAGGGTTGTATTTTTATGTACAATAGATGTTTTATATTTTTTACATTCTTTGTGTCACAACTGATGTAAAATAATGTGCAATTTTCATTATAGTGATTAAATTAGGGCCTACTCATTTCAATACATGTCAATGTGTTACAAGAATTCCATCAATAGAGACTTGAAGAACTTAACTATCCGCCTGAAAAAAAAAACTTACTTTTGTTTCAGTTTTGGCAGTCAAATTATGCTTCGTTAATAATGGCGTCGATACTGTTCCTTATCACAAGAAAAAGAAAACATGTTCTAACGCAAGTAGATCACTTAATCACTTAATCACTTTAATAAGACAGGTACCTCATGGAGGACGTTACCCTGAATATGAGTGAAGGATGAGTGTGATGATCGTGATGATAGTGGCGCGATCTTGTAGCCTTGTTACTGACTAAGGTTGGCATGTTCCTTAGACAGGATTGTTAATTAATAGCCCAACAACCAATGGCAGCTGGCTCCAGAAACAACCCTTCAAAAAGCTACTAACTTTTCTCGGGATCGATCCGGCTACCTACAAGTTTGTAGGCGGGCACTATAACCGCTACACCAACCAACAGATATAAAACATGACCCCTTAAAGGATTCCCTATTTGTTTACGATACGATTCAAATGCACTATACGAACTACAGGCAAACATAAACAGTATGGCAGCCGATTTAGTCCACTTACCAAAAGCAGAAAAGGGGCTTTCACCACAATCTGAAATCAAAATATTAATCAGTAGGCTATTTAAAAGAGTAAATTTAATTACGTCAATTTTTAATATAATTTACAAAATAACCCATAATGTATTAACCATTTCTCATCAGTTTGTGTTCTATATTTTTTTAGGAAAAGAGTTGCACCACAGAGAAAGGAACGTGGTTGTACTATAAATTCTGTGGTTGTACTACAAATAAAATAGAATACTAACATATTATAAGTCATTGAAATAGCCTACTCTTGATTCTTTTAATTTCGCTTTTCGCTAAAATAAAACACGCTACGAGTGCTAGAAGAAAAAACTTCGTTCACCGTGAAATGTAAATAGTTTCAATAGCTTTACAAAGTAATATTAAATGTTTCAGACTTATAAGATGTGTAGTCACCAGCATCGCAAAATATATTTTATTTAATGTTGAATATGTTATTTGTGCTCAAATATATTGGCAGTGTACTGTCTTTTATAGAATGAACAGTATGTTGTTTTATTTTACTGCAGCAGAATATTAAGAGAATGCCATCAAAAAGTTATTGCCAGTTTATTAATTTTATTGCCTAGTGTTGTTCATGGTGGTCACTGATTATGCCAGATAACAACTACGCCATTCGAATCATTTAAAAATACCTCTTTATATTCATTTTCATTCCAAATACCAAAACCCACCACCACAACAACATAGGCAATCACAACAACTCACGCACGTGTTGCTCGTAACAACAAAACCAGCCAACTATTACAAAACGCTGGAGATGAATTGTGATGACGAAAACCAAAATTTAATCGTGACAGCCCATCTCTAATCAGAGACCGAGGGGAAATGAATGTTTTGGGCCATTAATTGGTCCCACTGACTCATCTTGTCGGCCCATCCCACATCGAACGGGCTATAGACACAGCAGCGGCGCTCAGAGCTCTGCGCTGGATCATTTATATTTGGCGGCACTCCGGATCCCCTCCCCCTTCTCTCACTCCCACACTCCCCTCCCCCTTTACTCCCCGTACTCATCAAATGCACATCAACACTTCCGGGACACGCCGAGCCTATGTAGGAAATAGGTCAATGGCAGGGTTTTGCAGTGTGAAAACATTCTAACTCATTCAAGTTCAAATGTAAGTTAATTTTAGATCAATTTTAAATGCATATACAATAAATACATTTTCCATTATAAGAACAGATGCACGAATTATTCATTTTTAGAGTCCCTCTGAAAGCGAAACATTGTTTGAATTAGTATTACTACAACTTACCGGAATTGATTAAAAAAACTAAGGATATATGATTAGTCAGATGTTAATAAGTATAGAAAAATGGTAATAGGTAAGGAATTGGCAAGGATTAGGTAAGTTTATCCAAACTAAATACAGTAAAATTCTAGATTCCTAATAATACGCCTATTTCGTTAGAGTAAAGCTGTTCTCACAAAAAAAGTTGATGAATTATTTAATCTGGATCCACTGAAGTTTTACAGAATTTTGTACATTGTACTTAATCATAAATGGTCCCCATTTCATTTTCAAAACAAATAAAAAATCAAACCACTTTATATTCCTAAATACTATACAATAAGAATTATATGATTAGTCCACAATTACATGTTATTAATGGTGCATCCAATAATTTTTATGACTTTTTTTCCATTTTTATGTTAATTATGCAAAAGATGGTGACGAGGAATTAAAAGTAATTTTTTGTATGTCCAAAAAAGGCCGAAAATTCCCACTTTTCTCGCACCAGTCGCGGGAACACAGTTTAAACTACAGAGCCTTAGTCATTACACAATTACAACAATGCAAATGAGCAATTAAAAATGTTCTATAGTTGAAACGCATAAAACTGTATTTATTTTTTAAGAAGAACGTTCTCAGGGAAAAAAGTTCAATTATGATCGTTTTTGCTTATCAGTTTTAAAATAAAAAATGATAGCTTGAATATATTTTTTAATTAAAAATACAGTGCTGAGAGAACAAGGCCTACACGCCTACACCTAGAAAACCGGACAACACTCATTGTCGATATTTCTAGGCGCTCACCTACTCGAAACCACTACAGAAACGACATAAAGAATCAAAAACCAATAATAGCCCCTAGTTATTTCCGTTATGGAAACAATATAAGGCATTACAGCATTACATAACCAGCCAGACAGTTGCGCGAGCATCGTATCTCCCCCTCTCGCCGACTGTCTGTCTCTCCTCTCCAACAATGCACTCCCTCCCCCCTCCCAACGTCTGACTGGTGGTGTCCATGCGGCAATAGCGATGCATGTGTCAGGAATTAAGATGACCCCTTTCCTTCCGCCCCCTCCCACACAGTCACATTCTGGCTCAAGTTCAACGAGCTCCCGAGCTTTTGTGATATTGCGAATCAATTCCAGGATCTCCTTTGTTCCTCGTATCAGCAGATTGGAGAATTGTCCAGAAAAACGTGGGAGGGGGGGTAGATAATAAGTTTGAATAGCGCAACTGTTATTTTAGTTTATCATGAATAAGATTTTGTCGATGTTTTTTATTGTTTATTATTTTCAATAAATATAAAACAGTCCAGTCAAGCATCAGCAAACTAAAATAACTACGAAGAGAAAGGTAAACTAAAAACATATGGCCGAAATAATTTAGTTTGAAATATAATCACATTTAAAAATTAAATTATACGTTATTCTTTTGTAAAAATCTTTGTTCATTAGCATCAACATCTAATTGTATACATTGACCTGAGAAAGAATTCCTTGTATTCCGCTAACCTTGTGCCATTCAAATGATACTTGAACAGAATCATCCTTGGTATTTTAGGCGGTGACAATTGAAGAAAAAGCCCACACATGCAGTACTCTTTTTGCTCTAAAAAAGTGTTAACAATAAATCCATCACTGACAGGGCTGGCATTTAACATAAGTCATGGCCTCAGCACTAACAGTCACGGCGCCCTGTGCGCAGATAACCTAAACTAAATTGAAACTTGGCGTGTTCGGTCGTTTGTGGTAAAACTGCCACAAAGGTCTGTTTGCGGTCCTTTACTGGTCGAGTCGAAAGACTTGGCCCAGTCCGCCCATGACACTGTATATTTCAGCATTGGGCTTGCTGACGGCCTGGGCCAAGTCATTTGAATCGACTAATGCGCTTCGTCACAAGGTGAATCCATCTGGCAAGAACACGTTATCATTTTGAGATATAGTGCAATAAATTATGCAGTAATTAATTGGTGATACTTTTATATACTTATATGTCGTATATAGATTGTTATACGAGTCTCCAAAACTAAAAAGCCACCTACAGAGCTGATATTCGGCTTGTTTGCTCCCTTAGGTCGTATAGATCGCTTTTAGGTCGCACACTACTACAAGACGGTTTTGTAAAATTACATACGATAAGCCAAAGTTTCATTGTTAAACTATATTGAAGCTTCAGTTGTCATTGTAACCTTATCTATTTTTAAAGAATAAACTGAATAATGTCTAAGAAAGTTTTCCACTTATGAAATCGGTTGAATAGCTAATGAGCAGCTCTACTTGATACTTTAAATTAAAACAGGTGGATTTGTAATACAAAACTGTATTCTGACGTTGATATTGGTTGATATCAAAACTTATTTTCTTTAGAAAACAAAACGAATAAAACATCCATAAATAATGAAAAACAAAGCCTGATTAAAATTTAAGCCCTAGGCCTACATTCATCGAACACTACGTCCTATAGTAAAAGTCCTAATTGAATAATGTAAAAATGTGGACTTCAATCAATATTTTAGCCACCGTATCTTATAATTATTCCACATCCATTAAGTGTTTTTCGGTGTGAACAGCAAAATAACATAGCAACAACATTTTTTACATTAACACCCACAACAATTTCAACAAAATACGCAACACCTCAACTTGGTGCAAGCGATGCACTCGCTGCACTTAGATAAGCCTTATCGCCACCGTAGCAACATGACCTCAATAACTTGTTTACTCAATACCGTAACGCCGTACAATCAGCCGCCGCAATGTAGCGAATGAGCGGTTGGATTAATTTACTTTCTAAGTAAGTAAATGAGTTAAGCTGACAAACAGATGCTCATTTTTACTAAGCATAATTGTAATTGGGCACAGAGCACAAGCTCTGTAATTGGGCTAATTTGGAGTTAAATGCGAAAAATAAGCTGCAAAATCTCAAAATGAGGATGTGAGGGAATTTTTAAATAACATAAAAAATTGTTTGGTTTCAAACCTGAGTTAAATTTTTTTCCAACATTGAATAAAATGTTATCAATATTGGAATTTTAGGTCCATTTTCCAAAAAAAGGGAATAAATTACAAAATAACTGCAAAAAATTTGCCCCCAACCTGATAACAGGAGGCCCATAATCATTCAAAAA
Source organism: Flexamia atlantica (assembly GCA_035578135.1). Lineage (NCBI taxonomy): Eukaryota > Metazoa > Arthropoda > Insecta > Hemiptera > Cicadellidae > Flexamia > Flexamia atlantica. The sequence continues at coordinate 19,830,790 of JAQJVK010000005.1, forward strand.
AGCCCGCATTAATGATTCAGCGTTGCCTATTTCAAGAAAACCAAATTATCAGAAACCAATCAACATTCAAAACTTAATGCGATGTGTTATCAAATATTATCGTCGAATCGCAGCGCGTCACGGGAATATGAGTCCCGGCTGTTAATCAGCCAGAGGTAATGATGTTGGTGGCTGGAGGGGGGGGGGGGGAGGGTGGCATATTGCAACGGTTACTGTGTATTTACGCGTTAACATCAAACTCGTCCTTGTTACTGACGGTAAAAATAGATTAAAATATCAAGGCCTGTACAATTATGTGGGCCCTTTATGATTTTGAACATGAAGGATCAATGTTATAATTTGATTGCATTTCAATGAGTAAATGAAATGTAATAAGTGAGGTATTAAAGCGACTGACTCTTTGAATTATTTAAAAGTTATTAGAACAAAACTACCAACAATAATACAGTTAAAATTTGAAGTCAGGGAGCGTGACAATAAAAATTGTAAAGCTCGTCATTACTCACAGCTCATAATAGCTATACATCATAACCATAATACTGATGGAATCAAAGTAGGCATACTCTTATCACATTATTTTAGTTACATTATACGGTACACCTGCTACGAATAAGAATTTATATCTATAAAATCGGTAGTCCAATCCTATACTCTTATATGAGTAATGTTATCGTGCTTGCTTGTATGCTTGCTTGCACAATTATCTCAAAAACGGCTCCGAGGATTTTCTTTAAATTCTGGAAACAAGTAATTAATGACTCAAAAACGTCTTTTATGCAGATAACTTGGTCAGAGAAAATCTAATAACTTAATAAATCGAATTTTAAAGTTGTAAACATTTAACATTGGCCTTATGGGTTGCCTCGATAGCAACGAAAATAAACAAGGAAAGTGTAAACAAATGAAGTAATCATAACAGCTGTTTGGAATCTACAGCCATCAAGGGAAAATACAGGAGGTGGGATGAAGAGACCATGGAGCAATAAAAAAGGTTTATATTTTTCAATTTTATGACATTGAAATATTTTATTGTAACTGGATGAACTGGTAAACATGGAACAACACCGAGCAAGGCTCGGTCCACCAGGTACTTATTTAATACACTTAAAAATACAAAACAATGTTAGTGCGACAATAAATTATATTAACCCCCAATATAGATATATGAAACTATAGTGAACCCAAGATCACTATAGTTTATGCAGATAACTTGGTCAGAGAAAATCTAATAACTTAATAAATCGAATTTTAAAGTTGTAAACATTTAACATTGGCCTTATGGGTTGCCTCGATAGCAACGAAAATAAACAAGGAAAGTGTAAACAAATGAAGTAATCATAACAGCTGTTTGGAATCTACAGCCATCAAGGGAAAATACAGGAGGTGGGATGAAGAGACCATGGAGCAATAAAAAAGGTTTATATTTTTCAATTTTATGACATTGAAATATTTTATTGTAACTGGATGAACTGGTAAACATGGAACAACACCGAGCAAGGCTCGGTCCACCAGGTACTTATTTAATACACTTAAAAATACAAAACAATGTTAGTGCGACAATAAATTATATTAACCCCCAATATAGATATATGAAACTATAGTGAACCCAAGATCACTATAGTTTCATATATCTAGTAAACAATACTTAAATATAAACAAATAACTCAAAAGTACATCATTTCAGTAAAAAATGATTTTTCCTTTTAAACTGTATTACTATACCTGTTACTATACAATGTTAACTAACTGTAAACTTTTGCAGAGTTGAAAGACAGAGTTGTGGAATGTGCGTTTGGACATCAATCCAATAAACGGAGGTTTGTTCAATAACCTTGTGAGTTATTTACAAATTATTAGTAAATATTTCAAGAAAGAAGTCATGGTTAAACATGTAATCATATACTAATCAAATTTTTACAAAAGGAAATTGTTTTAAACCAACGTATTTCGCTGCTTCAAGAAAGAAGTCATGGTTAAACATGTAATCATACACTAATCAAATTTTTACAAAAGGAAATTGTTTTAAACCAACATATTTCGCTGCTATTTTTTATCTTGGATGCTATAAAACTGATTATCATAAAAAACAGAAGGGTTTGCGAAACGAGTAATTTCATCAGGCGAGAAACAACGAAAGCGGTAAAATGCCAGCGGGGCTCCGTAGCAGAGGGAATGGCTGACTTTGTGGAACAGGAAGGGGGTGGGGAGTGTTATGATGCTGACATTTTCTGCTCTGCGAAAACTCTTCGGCAGCTAATATTAGTGTCATGCCGTCCTGCTATCGTCTTAGTCAAAATATAGCATTAATAAAATATTCAAGGAAGTCTAAGAATGAAAACACGTACTGCATTACAAAATCACTTTTCGTAGCAATAATCACGGAGCGTGTATGGCTCAAATAAAAACGAAACCAGAAAAACATTACTCAACAATATAATGACAGTACGTATATATTTGTAAGTACACAACATTTTATTTTCGGCAATATACTGTATTTGATTTCAAATTAACGGCAATAGTTAAATGTTAGTAGCAGTTAAATATTAGTTTCACAATCGTTTCAACTCTGTGACAAAATAGTTGTCTTGAACTAACTGATCTACAGTTGTACATTTCCATGTTTTTTTAATGTTACAGTAATTACTGTGATTTTAAATTTGCTATCTCTCTTACTCTTATTTACCAAAATGTTTAGAACCAAATAGCTAGGTGTTAGAAAATATTTGTTTCCATCGTTGATAACATTGAAAACATATTTTTCTGACTGTTAAAAGTAAAACTTAAATACCCAGTAGTAAAACGTTCACCCTTAGTTGTTTGTTGTTTGATGTATTTAGGGATTGCGGTTTTTTTGACACTGTTTAACAAAATAGAGAGATATCATCAAATAAATAATGTGAGTTGACAATATAAAAAAATGTATCGCTTACCTACTACAGGGGTGTCGGGTTTGCAGCTTTGTGTTTATACCATGGTGGTTTACACGCGGGTTCGCCACGTCGCGTCGCGGCGGGCGGCGGGAGTGCGTGTCGACGGCCTTGACGTTATCACTCCCCGCCCCCGCCCGCCTTATCGCCGCCCGGCCTTGCCTGCTCGCACACTGCGCCGCGCTGACAGGCGGATGTCGCCCCACAATTTATTATTCGGGTTGTGTGCAGAGGTCGCAGCACATGACTGCAACGAGCTGGGTGAAATAGAAAATACTAATTTTCTTCGAGAATATCCGATTGGTTTGAAACATCTGTAATCATCCTAAATTGCCTTTGAGACGATCGAGATGAAAGAAGGAAATTTGCATCAAAAGAAAAATCTTGTTAATTTCTACGGGGACTCCTTCAGTCCAAAGGTGGTACAATTTTGGTATACCTTCTTTGTTACTAGAAAGAGTAGAAAGAGTTGTTTCACACTTAGAGGGTTAGCGACCACATAGTACAAAGGATCGACTGTAAAGAATCAACTTCCACAATAGCTGGATCTTTTTTCTCTTACGGGGAGATCTCATTTGTTTAAAGGAGGGTCTCAGACTCTTCTAGCAGAACCTAATTTGTTTGGTAGGATCTCCTTCACTTCTTTAAGATCTTAATCATTTATAATTTCAATGAGGATCTCGTTCTTTTATTGAACAAAACCGCCTTCTTTTTCGTGTAAATCTCTTGCGCTTCTAGACGAATCTTCGATATTATTACAAGACCTCATTCGGTAGAACCTTACTAAGAAGATTCTCGAAGAGGATCTCTTTCATTTACAGGTTTCCATAATTTGTGGGGACGATCATTTCTACGACGATCTTTTTCATTCCTCGGAGGATCTCTAATTCTGTGAGGACCTCTATAACGTGTTAGAGGATCTCCAACCATCATCAGTTTGTAGGATGACCTCCATCATCAGTTTGTAGGAGGATATCCATCATCTGTGGGAGGATCTCCATCACCAGTTTGTAGGAGGATCTCCACCATCTGTGGGAGGATCTCCATCACCAGTTTGTAGGAGGATCTCCATCATCAGTTTGTGGGAGGATCTCCATCATCTGTGGGATGATCTCCATCACCAGTTTATAGGAGGATCTCCATCATCAGTTTGTAGGAGGATCTCCATCATCTGTGGGAGGATCTCCATCACCAGTTTGTAGAAGGATCTCCATCATCAGTTTGTAGGAGGATCTCCATCATCTGTGGGAGGATCTCCATCACCAGTTTGTAGAAGGATCTCCATCATCAGTTTGTAGGAGGATCTCCATCATCTGTGGGAGGATCTCCATCACCAGTTTGAAGAAGGATCTCCATCATCTGTGGGAGGATCTCCATCAACAGTTTGTAGGAGGATCTCCATCATCAGTTTGTAGGAGGATCTCCGTCATGAGTTTGTAGGAGGATCTCCATCATCAGTTTGTGGGAGGATCTCCATCATCTGTGGGATGATCTCCATCACCAGTTTATAGGAGGATCTCCATCATCAGTTTGTAGGAGGATCTCCATCATCTGTGGGAGGATCTCCATCACCAGTTTGTAGAAGGATCTCCATCATCAGTTTGAAGAAGGATCTCCATCATCAGTTTGTAGGAGGATCTCCATCATCTGTGGGAGGATCTCCATTACCAGTTTGTAGAAGGATCTCCATCATCAGTTTGTAGGAGGATCTCCATCATCTGTGGGAGGATCTCCATCACCAGTTTGTAGGAGGATCTCCATCATCTGTGGGAGGATCTCCATCACCAGTTTGTAGAAGGATCTCCATCATCAGTTTGTAGGAGGATCTCCATCATCTGTGGGAGGATCTCCATCACCAGTTTGTAGAAGGATCTCCATCACCAGTTTGTAGGAGGATCTCCATCATCTGTGGGAGGATCTCCATCACCAGTTTGAAGAAGGATCTCCATCATCTGTGGGAGGATCTCCATCAACAGTTTGTAGGAGGATCTCCATCATCAGTTTGTAGGAGGATCTCCGTCATGAGTTTGTAGGAGGATCTCCATCATCAATTTGTAGGAGGATCTCCATCATTTATTTCTAAATCACTTAGACTGGTAGCAATAATTTTATTTAGATTGTTTAACCAACACTTTTTTATTATTGACGCAACTTACCAAAGCTCCTTTTTTCCAGTACAGTTGGTTACATTTTCAAATTACTACTATTAGTGAAGAATTATTTGGATAGTTCTGGGCATAAGGATTAAATTTTAGTTCTGGGCATAAGGATCAAATTTAACAATCAATAACAGATTTCGCATTCAATATTAAAATGTGCCAATGCCCGTGTTAAATTCAACCTCCGATGCTCCCCGGTATTAGACTTATAATTACAGTAGTTATAACTGTGAAAAACTTGTTAGTTTCACAAATTCAAAATAATATACTTTTTTACATTCCAACGGCGAAATACTTGAAAAATAATTATTTCGCCGAAATCCACGGTGGTGCAGGAGGGCCTGGTCTGTGTATTATTAACATTTTCTCCCCTCGCCGTCATTGAGCCGGTAGGGGAGAGCTGTGCGGGCGTGCGTGTGTGCGTGTGGACGCGGGGAGGGGAGGGGAGGGGGGAACGGCACGTGGCTGGCGTTGCGACGCTTCTACGCTCCAAACCCTTGAAACTCGTTTGCTCAACAATGCAAAGTCGACAGAGTCACACCCTGGTAATGAGAATAAAGTGTGAAAATTATCGGTTTTAAGACAAGAAAATAATGGACAAATTGAGGATACGGTAATTGAAAAGGTGACATTATTAGATACAAGAACACCGCTATATCATGACCGTCAAATTTTGGACAAAAAGTTAATGTTAACAATCAAAAATGTTTTATTTTTGTTTTCACGTGTGGAGCACCTCATAAATCCTCATCAGTCTTATGAAGACATTTTATGGGAATAACTATTGACATTTTCTGACGTATCATCTTATAATCTTGACTGATCTGATTAGCTGGCTTCATTCAGTATCAAATCGTCACGAGCCTACTTTATACATGGCATTTAATTCATTCTAGCCTTAAAAACCACTTAAAACGCGTAGATGTGTCTACGTCTTTGTTGAGGTATTTATTTTAGCTAAATAATTACATGTTAATGGCGACCTATATACGTCAGGTATGCACACATTTTCACCATTAATTAAATTGAAATGAAAAATTGCAACAGCTGAAAATCCAACGACGTGATTTTTTCTTTCAAGAAAAACATTTTGGGGAACATTACAATTTTTATTGTAACAACTTCTAACCAGGTTTATATCTGAATTAACCCTGGAGCCAACACAAGCAATGAGGTAATTCGATTGGACAAGCTCGGCTTTTGGCCGGGAGTGGTGCTTAATTGGAGAGATAAGACAAGCGACTTCAGATTAAGCCAGAAGGTTCAGGGCTGTATATACCTTCTAACCCTCCCCTGACGTTATACCCGCCCCGCCTTATCGTAATTGCTGCCTCATTACCCTGTAAGGAAAAAATCATACATAACAAACCCCAGTTTGAATTTTATCGAATGCAAATTTCAAAACAATCGTATTTTTAAGTTCTTGTATTGGCATATACATAAATACGATTTTGGGATGACAAGTTATTCCTGCGTAATAATTGTAAACTTATGACCTCAAGCAAAAAAGTTATTTATCAACTTAGGGCGTAAAACTGGGGGACTTCAATTTAACTCAAAAAGGAAGAAGTCATTATAACTCCTGATAAATAATAATTTTAAGTCTAGTAATAAAACTGATGTCATTGGTAGAATTTTTACTGACTCATTTCGTTAAAACAAATCGAATGTCACGAAACATTTAGTGCAGGTTTGATGTTTTACGAGAGACATATTAATAATTTTAAAATTTTGTATAAGTATACATGAATCAGAAAGACTACATTCAAAAGACTTATATGAATGAAACAGCCGTGTTTGGCTGAAAATGTGCAAACCACGAGGAAGTGAGGTGAACTCTGAACTCCGAAGCGTCTGCAGAAATACGACCCTGTCTACAAACGCAGCTGCCTCGTTACCGAGAAATACTCAGCGTTTCACGAAACAACTCACACTTTCGTTAAATTACATGGAAATAGTATTAATATTATTGAGGTTTATATAAATTTATTGAGAAATTATTACAATTTTTTTGCAACCTAATGGCAACGTGTCATTAATTATTTCTCCAACCCTTTCTTATAGAATTCAATGATTACTATTCAATCAAAAAGGGGGCGATACTTTTCTTACCCGTTCTGAAAATATGGATTTCACACAAATAAAAATATTAATTAAGAAAGAATTACATACATAAAAGATTTAACATACAGAATATCATTCGTATTGAAATTGTACCACCAAGAGGTGTACTCGTACCGTATAGAATTATACATTATACAGGCACTTATATAGAGGTATATACACTATGTAGACGCTTATAGACAGGTGTGTATTGAACACTATAATATAGACATACATAGAGAGGTATATACACTACATAAACACTTCTACGTAGGTATACTCATTGTAATATAGACACTATAGAGGGGTATATTCACCATATATAGGCGCTTATATAGAGGTACATACACTATTACATGTACGCACATAGAGAGGTATTAATATATACACTATAGTCGCTTCTAGAGAGGTCACTATCACTTATAGGGTTTTTTCATCACGATCGACGCTATAGAGAGGTGTATATAAAATGTATAAACTTGAGACGTACTTACACTACACAAAATATATGCTTTTAGAGAGCTCTATACACTATATAGCCGTTTATAGAGAGGCATATTGACATAGAAAGATATACATATACACTATAAACGCTTAGGGACTAGGGATGAGATCAACTCCAAAATCCAATACTAATAAAAATTGGAAAATATAAGTTTAATATACTGTACTTCACCCAAATTTAATAAAAACAAGATTTCAACAAATGTAGATCGAAGAATTGAGTTTCTTTTACGTACCAGACACACCCAGGACCGGGGGCACTGGCCTCAGGAGCCACTGATACATATTTTATTGTTTACGCCAGACTCCACGTGACCGTCTTAATCAGCTGATTCATAAACCAACCGGCTAACCAGGTGACCGAAGTGACCACCACGTGATCGCCGGACTCCGTCACTTTCCAACAACGACCAATCCAGCGAAGTTGCTTATTTCTTGAGTGAGGAATCCGCTGAGACGGCTAGTCTGTTAGTCGATTACGTTGTTCGTATGGTTATAAATTGGTTCCTTAGAGGCTGTCAGTCCCTCAGCCAGAGAAGTTATAACGCCTCAAACATCCAACACTCATCTCTCATTCATACTGCCAATCACGCGGCTGTAATGAGTTGCCCTATGCAAAAAAAACCCTACGCAAGGCTTTAAATACCTACCCCATAGGTCGCCATTTCAAGTATAAGTTTATTCAATGTTATGCCTGCCACATTAATTCATAAAGATGTCGAATATACTTCATGTGGCAAGAATACCGAATGGCGATGGAGAGAAAAACAAAAACAAATAAACTAATTGTACGATTATATGACATGTTTCTCTCATGACAAAGACACATGTTAAAAAACCAAGTAAACTAGTTTCAGCCAGTTGGTCCATAAACCAGAAATTTTAAATGTCAAATATTACATTAGCCCCCATAAAAACCAACAACAGCACGAATTCATGGTCTGCGGGTTCGAGTGGCCCAACACTGTTACATAAGGCGGAGATATAATTGGGAGACACGGGTACTGAAGTGGGGAAAGTGTATCAAACAATGCGTTCGCGCTACCGACATAGCGGCTTTATATCGTCAGTACTGTACTTGCTACCAACATTACGATTGTATAAAACGTTAACAGTATACAAGCTAACATGACATTTAAAACTGTTTGAGGCACCCAGTGATATATTGTGTGAAACTAAAACACAAAACTTAAAAAAAACTAAATATTCAAAGTAAATATTATTGTACTAATTCATACCGTTATTAATTTTATCTGAAAGATTATAATTTTTAGCGAGTCTATTAACGAAAAATGTATACAATTAGAATAAAATTTATATACAAATAAATACTGGGTATCCTTAAATAAAATTGATCAATTTTGTAGGTTCCTTGCAACGAGAAAAAAAGGTTCTGCAATTTAACTGCTGGCCGCTCCTATGATCAGTTTTCCATATATATCGTGCGTGTATTTTCTTGGCTTTTTACAAATTTGTAGCTAAAGTTTTAACCAGTTAATTTACTTCTTCAATCTTGGTGTGGTTATTGAGGTTGCTATGGCATATTTTGGTGCGAAATATCAATTTTCCAGCAATTTAAAAGTGTTGTCCATTTTAATTTTTCAAACCTAAATATCCCAAAAATCACATTACAGAATGTGTCCGAGGGTGAGGAAGATTTCAAAACTTAATTTCCTTTTCAAAAATTTATGTTGTCACGGTTTTATCATGTATAACTGGTAACCTGTCTGCAGTCAATCGTGCAGTTTTTTCTGCAATTCTGTAATTTGTTAATAATTCTATTAAAACTATACATTTCTGGAAAGAAAATTAAATTTTATGATAACATTTTATGTATCACTTTAATGGCAACATATTGACCTATTCAGCGACCCAAGAGTCCACAGAACATATACAGAAAAAGTAATTAATTTTTATTTATTTTTTATTCCTCGGCAAAGTTCTGTGTAAAATTTATTTTATGAGATATTAGGCTGTGAAATATAAAGGCTGCCATTTTAAGTTGTTAAAAAGAAAACTTGATACTCTGTACCAAAACAGGTTCTAGTGGTCTTAAAACCGCACCAAGTTTGAAGTTGTTACTCTACCTTGAAGTGGTCAAAAAGTTATGCACAAGTAGACGAGTACGCGGAAAACTATTCTTTTGAGTACATTGTTAAATTGCAAAATCTGTTTGTTTCGATGTAAAGTACACGTTTCAAAAGGGTCCATTCTGTTTAAGAACGTCCTGACAGATGATAGTTGTCGTGTGGCGAACGACAGCCATACACTGTATACACTTTCGGGTCTAATGGAAAACAACCACATATCGTTTTTCAATAAGAATCCGTCAACTAAATTGTCATAGAACCCAAAACATTTTTTACGCACTAAAAGTTGCCACTTATATTAGGTGCACGTTCAGCACTTCAGACAATGATGATAGTCAGTTCATGAACTTTTATTAAATTCCTGGAAACTGCGCGACTTCACTAGCTGTATTATATTCGGTAGACCCTGAACAAAACATACAGTGCATAGTAAGGCAATTAATTCTGGAAATTAGTTGAATTATGATTGTATTACAGCATTTTCTGTTAACAATCCAAAACATTTTTTAGCGATACCATTTCCCAACAAGTACTAAACTTGGTGAATTGTCTCATACACAATGGTTACAAAAGGAAACAACCGGATCATCCGGAGACAAGGAGCGATGAAATGCTTGTCTCTCAAACCCGCGATGCCTTCCGTGGCTGCGGTTCGACAGTCCGGACATATAGAGGTTAAGTAAGTGAATTTGCAGACAATGTGTCAGTTTGTCAATAAAAATTCAATTTCAGAAAATTTTAAAAATGCAAACAAAAATTTAAAAGCTTTCCAAAACATTCACATTGAAGTGGCATTTTGGCGTGTACCACAGATGGCGCACTGTTTCCTTTTGATTTTATGCATGTACAGATCGAGCTCATTTCCTGAGTTATCTTCTTGATGAATTGGTAGTTTAGGTTTGTTGAAGACACTGTGGTAGGGTCATTCCAAGTCAAACCATCCAGAAAAAAAGGATTTGTAACCCACTATCTCAGAATTTGATGAAACTTGGTGATGTTGATCTTTGCACATGCCTCCAGAAGAATACAAAATTTTAGCTTCTTATAAAAAACTGTTTTTTATAGACATTAACAATTTGTAAAAATTGGTCGTTTTTGTTGTTCCAGAGCTCAAAAATAAACTTGCATAGCTTGAGAAAAAATCTTATCTTTGCCATTTTAAATTCAATTATTATGAAATGTGCATGTGCTGAATCGAGGAAAAAATAAATGAAGTAGTCAGTGGCGCACAAGCAAATGTTTTGTCTGAATTTCGTTTTTGTTACAAATAATCAGTTAATACGGTGTCGTCTTTTTGGTTATAAACCTACCTGTGTTTTCAGTGGCGTATTTTTAACAGCCAGTGGACACGCGCTGATCAGCCATGGTGTAAAGAAAAAAGAAAGGTGTGTGCATAGTCAGCTGGTATGACGTCATTGGGCTCATGAACGTAGCGGCATTACAGCAGAACTGAGACTGTACACAATAATATTTTGATTGAGTTGCATTAATTGATTTATATTGTAGGCGTTGTAAGCACTAGTTGTGAGAGCCCAACTACGTAACACCAGCTGACTCTGCACACACCTTTCTTTTTTCTTTACACCATGCTGATCAGCAGCTTTTAAGACGGTCTGGTGTTAGTAATTTTTTTTTTAATAATCAGTTGTTGCTTGAAATATTTATTCCAATGTTAAATCCTATAGAGAAACCAAACTTTAAGGGAGTGAAGCTCAAAGGGAACTTAGAGGTATATTCCTTTGAGGCTGAGCTTAATAAATGTTGCTGTTTCCTGCAAAACTTGACGCCGAACTCTTTCCAACGACACCTAAATTATTAAAATTGGTTCAGAACTGTAGAAAAACACTTGATCACAAAACCCTAGCGTATTAAATAAGTAAAAATTCCACGAATTCACAAGTGTACCACCGGTGGTACACGTCGTCGGGATGAACGTGTTGATTCATAATAAAAATGAGTAATTTTAGAATGGCTCCTTACAGACTGCATACATAAAGAGATAAACAAATTAAACATAAAAAACAAAGTTCTGGCATTATTTTTTTTTTTCAATGGAAAAAAGTCGTGAATACTCATATAAGACCTTCAATTATGAAAAAACATAAAAAGCTAATGGACGAACTTGGGGTTGGCGAGTGGTGCAGTGGCCGGTGCATAGCGTGCACGGTGCACACGCCACCCCATAATGCACTTCGCTCTGCATCGCATTACTTGTGTTAACGAGCTTGCTAACCAAGCCAGTCAACTCTTAGTCAGCCTGATGTACACCCAGACGATGATGTTACTGTGTTTACACAAGTCTCATTTTGTTAGTGGCTACGTTTACAAATTGTGCAACGTATTCGAACTTTGCAATAAGAGGACTAAATAGTCTAAGCTCTCTTCCTTTTTTTTAATTATAATGTAAATTAAGACAATCTTCTCTGAATATGTATGCAGAAGTTCTGAAAATGAATACAAGAAGTGAACTTATAGGCAAATTAGTACGGTGCAATTAGACCTAAACCTGGACATCCAAATAAAAAGTTTCTAACCAGCACCAATTTGTTCTATACACTTTCCCCAATATGTAAACAAAAGTTACACTGATTTGAGCGTCGGGTTTTGGTGGGAGGGAGGGTTAACAGAGGGGAAAATGTAATTTTTTGACTTTTTAGCAAATATCATTATTTTATAACAACCAAATGTCTCAAAATATCCACTCCCCATGCTCCATATGGACATTTTCCATTATTTTAAATAATATTTTATTTCAGGGAATCATTACAAGTCTAGGGAAGGGAGTTTTTGGTCCTTCTAAATTTTTACTCCCTCAATCCAAAAAGTGGGAGGTAAAACCTTTTGGACAGGAAACCTATCGTGTTATATATCATTTTAAAGGGCACAATAAAAGGAGATGAACGGTGAAAACTAGAGGTCTCTACGTTGATTATAAGCAAAGTTACAGCAAATCAAATTCTTAAGTTTTACAAAAACTGCTGTAACTTTTCTTAGGATCAACTTAGATATCTCTAGTTATCACCATTCACCCCCTTTTATTTTGCCCTAAAAAATGATGTATAATATGATAGGGTTTCTGTTCAAAAGGTTTTACATCCCTCTTTTTAGATGGAAGGAGTAAAAATTTAGAAGGACCAAAAACTTCCTTCTCTAGACTTGTAATGATTCCCTGAAATAAAATATTATTTAAAATAATGGAAAATTTCAATATGGAGCATGGGGAGTGGATATTTTGTGACATTTGGTTATTATAAAATAATAATAGATTTACATTTTCCCCTAATTACCTCAATAACCGTCCACCTTAGACAGGTAACATATGGTATCATTTTGTTCGAAATTTAATGTAGATTATTTTTGCAAAGTATAATATTTTGTAAAATACGCACTGTTTTCAAGATATTTGCTAAAAAGTCAAAAAATTACATTTTCCCCTCTATTAACCCCCCTCCCACCCAAACCCGACGCTCAAATCAGTGTAACTTTTGTTTACATATTGGGGGAAGTGTATTGAACAAATTGGCGCTGGTTAGAAACTTTTTTTTTTAATGTCCAGGTTTCCCCTTTTTAAAGCTAATTGCACTGTACTAAATTTAGAGTAAGCTTAACAGTTTTTACGCTCAAGTAGTTCAAACAATAACCAAGATTTTAATGGGCTATAATAAATACCGGGTAACCAAATATGAAAGAAGAAGCTGAGCATAGTTATTGCGAAGTTGAAACAATTTGCGTATCGTAATTGTGTCGAATGAAAAAGCATTCACATGCTGAACTGATAAAAGCTAAACTTCAAGAGCATCAGTTCATTAGGTATACAGCAACACTTAATTAGGTACAGGAAACCACACGATTTTTTTTAGTTTCTGGACAGGGCGCATTTAAATGATTTTTGTCGGAAGAATGGATGGAAAAATACTAAACAATTAGATAAAAGCCCTAATTTGGTTCGATAATGCTTCTGAAACAATTGCGCAAAATGGAGTAAAGTTCCTCTTAATTTCAGTTCACATCCATTGTCATGAAACCACTGGCCGATTGATATTTATTTTTCAGTTTATGCGTGATGGAATAGTAGTTTTCATTACTAGGAGCGAAAGTGGCTCTTTTTGGTACGAGATCGTAATTTACAGGCGAGGCGCAGCCGAGCTTGGAAATGCGATCGAGTACCAAGGAGACACTTTTGCTCCGTGTGATGAACAACTATTTTCATCATTATGCATAAATAACCATTTAATCGTTAAAAAATTAGTCTACATAATTTTGAGGTTATCCAAAATAGTCGTCGTCATTTAAACATCTGTTAATTGTTTACAAACGCTAGTTAAGAAATCGTTCAACCTTTCAAACGTAACATAAACAAATTTTGACATTAGAGTACGGCAAAATTTACCATATGTTTTTTCAGTACTCCTATTCGAAGTGATCCAAAAACGATCATTTTGCGTACGATTTAGAGAACTAAATACGGCTGTTTTCGGGACAGTATGATGAAAATCCCACTTTATAGGCTGGTCCGAGGTCCTAGTTCTAAAGGCTTCCTACCTTTTTACTTTCTCGGTTCATATGTTTAGTAGGCCAGTAAATATTGTTCAGTAATGCAAATTGCAAAAATATTGTTGTAACTACTTTTTATAAGATTTAATATTGTAGTAATATTGTTATCATTGACACAGACGAAGTGCTCATCTGTCAATCGGTGTGTGTCCATCGATGCAGTTAGCCTACTCACTTTTTATATGTATGGAGTACGGTATCAAGTTTCTAAGCTTATAAACGGTCAGAGTAAAAAAAATATACATAATAGAACTTCTAATTCTGGTGAAGGTGATAGTAAAAAAAAACTTCAATTCTGGACTTCAATTTCTTTAAGAAATTAACTTTTACTTATTTATTTATCTTATGTACCCTTTGGTTTTTAACAACGTATAGGCCCCAACTAATCTGCGGCATTAGGCTACATTTTTATGTAACAAATTTCTTGTGATATTTTTCACTAAGCTTTTCTGATGAGAGTTAACGATCCAGACAAAATTAAACCTAACAAACCAATGTTGGATTTTTTTTGTATGTGCGAGACTAATTGCAAAATGCCCCCGAGAAGCCATTATTAAAAGTACCTCTCCTCAGAATATTTACGGTTAGTACTATTACGTTTACACAATAAACTTCAACTTAAATATTGACAGCATAATAACTAGGACTGGAGGAACCTCAAAGGGCAGTATTTCTTCATTACAACCACCATAAATTTTCAAAGCACCCATAGTAGTCTGGCTTGATGATGGTATTAAAACAATTCAGGCGTAAAAGCTAATGTAGTCATAAATTATTATTTAAACAATGAAGAAATAGGGTAAAACTTCCTCTTCTAAGCTAGTACTTAAAATTGAAAAGCCAAGGAATGTTTAAAGATTGGTATTGGCCAAATATAAATGGTTTACAGCAGTCTACACATCGTAAACACTGATGTCTTGACATTTTCAGACCGATTTCTACCACTGTCAACTAGCGATTTCTTTTGCGTCAACTGGCGAAATTTTGTTATCAGGATGTCCTTCTGACTGCTTATTATGGTGTTATCTTTCCATACTTGATGTATGCTGTTGCGATTTGGGGCGCCAAGAACTTTAGAACCCTCTTTCTTTTTAGGCAGCAGAAAAAAGCTATCCGCATCATTTTTGGCCTTGCTGGCAGACAGACCTGCAAAGAGTCCTACGTTTCGTATGTTTTTTTGTACGTTTGTCATTAATAATATCAGCATTATTAACTGTATGTACTGCATTAGTAACTTTGTATATTTTCTCCACATGTAATAAACTATAATTAGGCCTATTTTATATTGTGATTTCTGTTAGAGGTTAAGTGGTAGAGACATCGACCACATAGTGGTCGATGGGTAGAGAGGAGTTGCAAGTCCTAACTTCGCCTCTCAAATAAAGACTGTTTTCATTTAATTTTTTTTTCATTTCATTTTTTTCGTCAAGAATTCTGACTTTTTCCTCAATTGAAATCTTGGAAGCACTGAATTTTCTCAAACAAAACTCATCTCAGTTTCAAAGCAGCACCGCCCAAACCTATCCACCTCGAAATAGTTCTTGCTTGAGAGTACCCACACATTCTCCACAACTTTCTTTCAAAAACATCTCTCTTTCAATGCTGTTAAACTTTTTAACGCCATCTCAAATCCTTAAGCGATCCAAAAAGCTTTTAAAGACACCTTAGGCCCTAAGTCTTTTCTTGAGCCAAGGTGCTACAACTACAGTGTTCGTGAGTTTCTCACTGACGGATCTTCTTAGCACTTAACGTTGTAATTGATTAACTTTAAGGGTTTATTTTGAGAGATGTTTTCTTTAGTTCTAATGTACATATTATGACTTGGCTAATGCAATGGACTTTGTCAATTTGGCTGAATAAACTAGTTAATGAGTCATTGAGTTATTTTTTGGGAGAAGTTTCCACCACGCAATGCACCTGTAACGTTTATATGATGTGTAAACTGTCTCTAAACCATTTATAATTGGTACTATAGTAATTGTGAGATTCAGACCTTCAATTTGATACACATTTATTTTTGTAGTGGACTATATTTTTGTAAACAGCAGTTTAGGACTGGCTTGGTTTTTATGCGGGCGCCGCACGGATAAACTCTTCCACAAAAACTAAGTTATCAACCAAACTAAGATAACTTGGCTATTTTTTTCTTCAAAAACATGATTTCAAAATTCAATTCTTTAGCAACAATTTCCACCGTTTTTTATTTTATCTGACCAAAAAATAAAAAAGTAGCAGCCGGTTACTTTTTTCATGTTGAGTTTTTTAAGTGGAATAAAACCTTATGACTATTTTTTAAATGAAAAAATTGTTTTTGAAATATGATTGATACTAAGTTATTACCGTTCAAAACTAAAGGACTCCTCACATATGCAAAATTTCAACCTTAATCCTCAATGCTAAATGGTATAAAATACTGTTATTTGAACCGTGATGAGCACTGTCAGATTGCGCGGTTTTAAACGCCCATTTATGTTTCTAAACCTATACAATATGGCGGCCTAGACTTCATTTACTGGTAAGAGAGGCATCCTCCGTCTATTTGTACTATGTGGTCGCTGGTAATATTACTTTATTTTTATTAAGTTGTTTTGCCTGATAAATTCAACAATTAATTATCGTCAAGAGTTAAATCAAAGACCCACGCGGTTGACTAATAACGGGTTGTCATACGTTTTTGAGCCCAAGAAAAACATCCGGGCAGAGTTTTAAAACGTCGTTGAGGAAGGGGGCTTGGGAAGTGGTTAGGCCTAATTCAAATGGATGATTCTACACGGGCAGGCCTACATATGTCCTCTTTGTTGACAGGGGGTTTAGGATTGGTTATCTTAACTAACGAAAATACAAAATACGGGTTATGATCATTCACGATAAAAAAATACAATATATATGCCACTGAAGTTAAACCGGTAATTATATCAATCTCCCGTCCTATGACGATTTTAAATTTTTCAAACGTTCTAAATGTTGTACTGATTCTGAAAATAACGATTGTTTTTGTAGGAGACGCCGAAAAATCAACGCCGGAAAACGAAAAACGGGAGTTATTCCCACTTTCAAATATGGGACTGTGTTTACTCGAACTATGCGTACTTTTACCCTGAAAACAATGTATGCAATTGGTTTTCAGATCGAACCATTCACACGCGAGTTATGTTGAAAAAATATTTAAAATTGAATAATGCAGTCTGACTTGGTAGTACAGTGGGTATTGGGTGGGGAACAATTAACCAAACTTAAAAGAGGTTTTAATCTTGATGAACCCACTATCCATTATGTCTTCAACATTTGAGGAAGGGTAAAACAATCAAGGCGAGATGATTTTTTATATTTTACGATGTCACACTAAACTATCTTAGGCTAACCTAACATAACCTTCCTCTTTTAACCTAACCTATCTAACCGTATTCAGTTACAGTAGTCTACAATGAATGGGGCCAAAGGAACGACTGGCTAGGTTACGCTGGGTTAGGTTGGGATAGGTTGGGTAAGGTTAAGATTGTTAGGTTGGGTTAGGAAATTTTCCCTATTTTTATGGAACTCTTGTGGGAAATTTTTACATTCATAAGGTTGGCATAGAAATTGTTCCTGAAACAATTTTCCCCCGTATCCCAATGACTGTGTCCACTAGTTAGACTGGATTGGGTATGTTATTCAATTCCATTTTTAATATTTTTTCAACATAAGTTACTCGCTTATGAATGGTTCTATCTGAAAACATATTGCATACGGTATTCGTTTTACGGGAAAAAAGCATAGCTGAAGCAAAAAATACGCATAGTTTGAGGAGTACCCAAAATCCAATATTTAAAAGTGAGAAAACATCCCATTTTTCCCGTTTTTCCTCGTTTTTTTGGGATTTTTCGGTGTTTTGGCAAAAACTATCGTCATTTTCAGAATCAGTACAAAATGTAAAACCTATCTTATCTAACCTTATACGGGAATTTAAATCGATGAACTCACATTTCTATGTGTACTCCTGTAAGTCAACTGTGATTTTTGTACATAATAAAGGCCTATATACAAACAGTCTTTGAATTTCCTTGGTAAAACCATGATTGAAATTTACGAAATCAACAATCACGCAAGTAATATGGCAGCAGATTAACCATTCTCGAATGTAATTAATAGAGTCCACTTGACACGGCGGCGCGAGTTGAAGTTCAAGGTCACGCTTTTATCAAGACATGGCGGAAGCCGCACCGCCGAACACCAAGCCACGCCGTATCCGTTTATAACTTGTTACATTGTTCACGCAATATTATACCTGAATGTGTATGCAATCTTTCCTTCCATTCATACAACGAATTAATTTATTTAATAACACTACGAACTCTTGTATTACTTATTTACGACTTAATTACAGCTATGTAACTATTGTCTCATGGAAGTGAGGTTATGCAACTAACTGATAGCAATGTAATCTGTAACACTGTGATTTACTGGGTTTAATATAATAAAATATCACTGTGTATAAAGTTTGAACCCCATTTGAGGGATACAACTGAGAGGATTTAAGATTCACAGAGTTTTGTTGTGCAACTGTAAACAATCCGAATTTACTGCACCGCCATATTTCTCCTCGTCAAAACACGAATAACATTTACTTGATCATAAAAAGTGTATATAAAACATTATATTATCTTTGTTACATTGGCCTATTTACTATTAGGCCTATACTTAGAAGAACTGTACAGAATTTAACGAATTAACAAAACACTGGACTAATCTATTAACAAACGCATGCACTACAATGACTTCAACAAAACTATTTAATAATTTAAAATAAACAATTCCACTACCTTTCTTTGAAGTAGTGCCGACACCGCCTCCGCATAAACACTGGTGAAGGTTAAAAATATAGCTTCGTCTGAAGATAGAACTGTCGTGCTAAAACAACTTGTTCCTCCTCCAAATAGCCGGTAAATGTCGATAAGTACACACTGACCCAAATTAACTACTCTATATTGTCGCTATCAACAAACAACAGCACACAAATCGGCTTCACAACACAGAAAAAAACATTACACCAAAGTGTGGGCGTTACGAATTTACCAACGTTCACTTGGTACTCACAGAGCGCGACTGTCTACAAGCAGTGCTAGTAACCTAGTAAGCTTTCTCCCTCGCATTGCTACCAACCGACAAAATTTCCCTGCACCGCCGGCGCTGCGCCGCGCGCGCCGTCGCGTTGCCGTCGTCGACGCCGACGTCGCCAACGCGTTTGCAAAGCCGCCGATACGTAAATTCTCAATAGAGAATGGGCGTGAATGCCGTATTTCATTGATTGAAGCCATGCTGAGCGAACGTGGGTGTGCGTTCTGTTAAAAATAGGAAACAAATAAAGAAATGAGGTCGGAGATGAAAGTGTTCTCCGATTATTCCAAATGTTCGTGATGAAAGAAAATAAATTTTAGTAGAGCCTTCTATACATTTCTTGATATTTTATAGATAAGAAATGGACTGAGTAATAATGCCATAGTATTTACAATTCTATCATGGAAACTTGAATTTATTTTGATGATTTAGTGCAGCAACAGGATTGGGTGTCCCAACTGTTCTTGGCTTTATTCTTTATTCTTTATTCTTTATTCTTTATTCTTTGGTGAGACAGGTACCTCATGGAGGACGTTACCCTGAATATGAGTGACGGATGAGTGTGATGATCGTGATGATAGTGGCGCGATCTGATCTTGTAGCCTTGTTATTGAGACCTGAGCTTTGATTTACATTTCAGAGCTGTAAAAAAGTACAGTGCTATGTAATTTTTCTGGTTTTGTTTGCCGTCATGGTTAAATTATAAATTTACTCTTCGTAATAAAGTAGGTAGGGAAGGAATAAGGTTTAAATTCTGTAAGGTTAGAGCCAAGATACAGAATAGTTTTTGTTATTAGATTCTATTTAAAAAGTGCAAATTTTATAATTATTAATTGGTACAAGATTTTAAATTTATTTGAGGCCGTTCAATCATCAAAACAAAAAATTCCACCACAGTATTTTAGTTCACTTAATACGCTACTGTAGTCTATACTGTATCATTACAAACTTAAACTAAAGTTGGCGCACTTCCATACCTAACATGTGTTCCTCACTAGCTCATATCCTTTTTTTACAGTTTTAAGTGATTATTTTAATTTCCAGTTTAAATAATTTATCTAAACATATAGCGGCATAGAACAAATGGTTTGAGCATCGTCTCAATGTTTGTAAATTTCAACACACAGTACGTCTAAATAACTTTAATTTCATTGACGATCATACCTTGTACTACAACAAACATGAAACAAAACATTGTAAAGGGTAACGGGTAACGGGTAACGAAGGAATAAACAACTCAAATACAGACTTGCAGCTACGCCACAATTCCCCCCCCCCTTCGGCAACATTTGGCATCAGACCACAATAACTTGTCTTTTAGCCCCTCCTCCTGCACTTGTGTGGTACCAGCGATAAGCCAAACTCGGTATCATCTTTGGATACGGTTCCTTAGGGAATCAACTTTTTTACTCGTTAATACAGCATGCACGAAACTTTTCGTCATACTGTGTGCCTGAAACAGGTATTTTATATAAACAGAATGTATTGAGTTCGATTTGTTTTTTAATGCTCCAAGTTCGAATGTTTGTTTGTAATTGTTTTCTCCTTAGGACTGTAAACCATTTTAATTATTTTTTCAACCCCAGGGCCGAAAGTGGCATTTGATGATTGTTTACTCAGTAACCGTTGTATTATTCGTTAGTTAATCATTTTTTACTTAATCGAATACAACGAAATTATTGATATGATGGTCGAAGTTTGATCACACTCTTAAAATCTACAGGCCCTAAATCTAAACAGTATAACTGGCACCAAATGTTATAAGGCCCACGCCGTCCATAGTCCAATGCTAAAATTAACATTAGTCTTATGGACGGACTGGGGCTTAAGATTTGGCACCAGTTATATAATAGATGTTTTAAAACGCGAGCTGAAAATACTTAAAGCGTCGCTAAATACTCAAAAATAAGAAGGCATATTTACGAAAAAACTACATTTAATCATTCCAATTCTCATTACAAAACTTTTCATAGTTTCGATCCGACCTTAGAAACTATGGGGAGAAAACAAAAACATAGGCCTACAAACTTATACATTTCCAACAAGCTGCGATATGAAGAAATACAATATTAAAATGTACGCAACTATTGAGGGGAGGACATGGAACTAAAATTTAGCTTTTTGGAATTGTTTTCACAATGCTCTTTGTAGTCCGATAAAAAATAGCTTTTATAGTAGGCACGTTTGGAAGATTCGCCCCCCCAAAACAGGTAGACGGACAGTCCTAATCTCCTGTTGACAAACAATGCCTTAGTGCCTTTGTTACGGGAGGCCGGCTGGGACTCTCTGCATCCGCCTCCAATTCCAGTTACTGGCATAACAATGTATATCCCAATATTCGAGATGCAAGTTACGAGGCATTTTCATGGAATGCAGACAGGTGACCGCCCGCACAACGGTGACCACCACTAACAAACGCATTGTTTGACAACAGGGGATTAGGACTGTACGTCTTCCTGTTTTGGGGGGGCGAATCTTCAAAACGCGCCTACTATACATCTAGGTTGAAAGTGGTTTGAAGGCTCTCGATTTTAAAGAACTCGAATTCGTCTTTAACCAGGCCTCTACAAAACCTTACTTTCGGCCTTTAGGTGCAAAATGTGCTATTCCTTAACGATGGCATAATCATTTATCACCCAATAGCATAATCATTTATCACGCGATAGCATAATCATTTATCACCTGATAGCCTAATCATTTATCACATTCTAGAGTGGCGAGGGGAGCAGTTAAGCAGAAGAAAAGATAAAAGATTTTGACGAATTTGAAGGATACAACTTCATGATTGACATTCAACATTCCTAACATCATGCTCGTTTTCATTCAGTTTTCTTACAAAAACATTGTGCTGTACATAGGCCTACACTCACAACCGATTCAGACTGAAAACATGCGCATAATGTACTACTTTGCTATAATTTTAGCAAGAAAAGTAATTATTATTTACATCCGCACAAGGATTCTGTAAAATAATTTACTATACTCAATGGCTCAATAGCGACCGAAGAAACTTCCTGAGTACCGGTGAACATAAATTTACTAAGTATCAAATACAGGCCACTCACTCATTAACACAGATCTTATCGCACTCAGTCCAAGCTATTTTACTTGTAAAACCTTGACATTTTGCAAGGACGTTCTTTGGGTTCAAGAATCCGCTAAGAACTATTTGTTTTAATTCGAAATTTCAGGAGGGGTCGGTGAGTTGAAGTGTTGGAAAATTTAAATTACTAAACTTGTTTGTCCATAGCACCGAAACTAGTAATTGTCAAAAACTTTGAGAGTGGAATTAAACTTTCAGAATAATTTTTGTCGGAAAATTGTTTACCTACTTATAGCAACGTGACAATTTAAGATTTTAGCGAGCTAAAGCTGCGGGTAACTGCTAGTTAATGTATACTTTGATAACTATAAGTAAGACGTTTTGAATGATAAACTTTTAACTAAGAAAAATTTGGGCCTAAAAAGAGTCAGAGCGGCAAACATTCAATGCTGAATCGAATCTCGTTGTTCCACATTGTCTGCTTCATAACTCCACAGGGAATCGATGAAGGTCTGAAATGATACCGTATATGAATTATTCTATCAAATGTATTTTACTCTACTCGTATACATTTTACCTTTACCTCTGTGATATTTAAGAAGCGATGCATATTTTCCAATAAATCTACTCATCGCAATTTTCTTAGAATATAATGCAATTCCCTGATAAGGTTAGCAATTAATGCTGAATGTGTTTAGCTGGTTTATAGCTATAACATATATTTTAGGTATTGGCACAATTCCAACCTCTGACACTATAGTATGTGTATAATTAATAGGAAAGCATGCTTTTTGTGATACTTTTTTCTCAGCCTGTGTGTAACGTATAGGACAAATCTAAGCACACCATTAGAAAAGTACTTTCCTGCAGGTGTGCACATTCCCATTATAATTGGCTACAGTTTTGAGGATTGTAGAAAAATGAACTTGAAATTTTTAAAAATAGAAAGGGGGGTTTTATTAGTTGCTATGTTGGTTACACAATAAGAACAAATGTGAACAAATGCAATAATATGTTTTATTGGATCCAATAATATGTTTTATGTTTATGCAAAAATATGTTTTATTTATTTTTAAGTGAAAACTAAGCCCCCCTCTTGTACTCAAACAATGCATCACTTTGTAAAACATTTCCCCCAACAAGCTTTTTCTGAAAATGTACAAGTCTTCACGATGTAATTGAAGCGACTCTAGAATGGTTGAGGGATCGGGATTCGTCAATATAACTGACGAAATCTATAGATACTTTTGATACAAGTACTTTTTGGCATTAATTAGTTTTCTACAATTTCTTTTAATGTGTTGGATTATTAAATATGATAATATTTTTTTGTTAGATAACTATAAATATAATTAAATTATGTCAATTATTTTACTCCTTTAAGTCCATTTTAACCTGTTTTAATATTCTTCAAAATTCATAAGATATTAAGAAATAAAATAGTTCACAAAGGCCTAAACCCCTTTTGCTGTTCTTTAAACAAACAATCAAATATGTATGCCGAGAGGTATAGGTTTAGGCCTAGGTCAAATTAAAATTTATGTAAGCCTAGGTCTCACAAGGGTCAAGTTTCCTTTGCCATTTATATTTAATTTGAAATTTACCAAATCGATCCTGAAAAAAAATGTGGAGGTTCTAACTTTGCTTCAGCTGTCGTTGGTTCTTTCTAACGTTCTGTGTTTAAACATTATTACATTATAGTTAACTAGCTGATCAACACGGTTTTACCCGCGTGGAAAAACAGAAAACCTTCCTTGGATTCAAGTTAGGGTTGCCATGACTGCTACATGAGCTTCCCTATACTTTAACATTGAAACTTCGATGTATCATAGGGCGTAACCCTGAGGGAATTTTTAAAAATCCGTTCTTAGAGAAAGCTTATGCCCTGAGAGGAACGTTCACGCAAATTTTGAAGGTTACAGGTTAAATAGTTTGGGCTATGCGATGATAGGTGAGTGGTATTTGACAAATATATAGTAGGGAGAAGATGCCATTATAAAAAAATAACGCCGAATAACAGTTGTCTCTTTCAGTGTAACATTCACTATTGCTTTTGCCTGAAAATAGTACATGTAGTTGAGTTTTTTAAATCAAAACCATTTTTGGGTTGATTATGACTGCTTAAATATCCCCATTGCAGCAGACCTGCACACTCAGCGAATTTCAAATGGGAAAAATATTTCAATCCATCATAGCGAGATTTGACATGTTTTTTGTAAGCTCAATAAGAGTAACATGGTGAATGTGTTGCTGGTTTGCTTTAGCAAGTAAGTTAACTGGGTTTGTTAAACTAAAAATTTAATAGATCTGAACTAGAAGAATCCAGATACCAAGTTTTATCAATATATCTTGCGAAGTAAGGAAGATGTAGACTTTTTTATTTCCAATAAGGATAAGGATATCATTGGGAATGAGTATGCAGGTTTGCTGCCACGAAAATGGACATATCGTGGATTTTAGACTAATATAATATAAAAGATATCATCTAGATGAAGCCACAAACCAAGTTTCATTAAGATAAGCGAGATAATACAACATTTTACTTATTTCCCTTAAGGTTAACATTGAGACAACGTACTGTGTTTACCACTTTCATTATCTCGGAAACCAATGGACATAGAGCAATGATTCAAAATACATTGTTTGTTCTTTCAAGCTGCATTCATTGGCGCGAAGAAAAATTCATTATTTAAATTTTTCTATGTTAAAAACTAAAAATACCCATTTTTGGGGGGTTTATTCCCTCTAACCCCCCCCCCCTTCCAATGGTCCGATGGGGCTGGTTTTCGAAATCTTCCGAATAATAACTATTTTACACGTCTATACGAAATTTAATTCCAATCGGACCATTTTTACGAGTGCTAAAATGCTCACAGACACATACTACAGACACATACTACATATATAATTCTGAACGAATGGTGTTTTGGCCTCTGGGGCCCCAAAACGAAAAGTTTTGGTGGTTCCGGGCTTAGGTCTTACCATGAAACCTTCGGTAATAGCATCAATAGCTTCTTCCCAATAGGTGAAATTCGCTAAAACAGTTTACATACAAATACATAAAAAGAAATTATTTATAACATTTACATAATGCTTTACATTAAGTGTCTGGGGATGATTTTATAAAATGTTAGTCGCTGCAGCGTAAACAATGAGAGCGGAAGATGAAAAAATATAAAGTTATTAATATTGTCTGGTTAAATTTTCAGTCGGTATCACGGAATTTCTCATTTTGATATTTTTTAAAATTTCAACTGCAAATAGGATTGAAATTTTAAAATTAAGATCAAGTGTTTTGTTTGTGTAAAATTCCCCTACAGAACTCAATACAGTACTTACTTATGAATGTCTTAGTAATGTACATTTATAAGTTTCAGCGGAAGATGCGAACGTTTCGTTGGGGTTTGTTGGGGGTATAAGTAGGTGACGAAATATTTAACGACACTTAATCAATTTACGTTTATTTCCTTCATATCAGTCATTATTCTGTGTATTCCTGGTGGTTGAATCTAATGTTTTTTTGTTATTATTTTGTAGCTTATAATAAATTATCTTTTAAATTAATTGATAAGTTAGTTAATAAGTATCTTTTTCAACAGAATTACACTTGCACTCATGGATATTTGGAAGTAAATTCAATAAATAACGACATACTTAGGTAACATGGAACAGTTCTAGCTTTAATAGAACTGGGGGATCAATTTATCGCTCTAAAAAATTCAAGTGTCTGAGTAAGTTCTTATTCACACCACGTGCGATTACGCACAAACACATATTTAGTTGTTCCCCAAACCAAGTGAATAGTTTGACTTTTAATTCTTTAAAATACAAAATAATCAGTAAGCTTGATAAAAATAAAAGGCATTATATCTTGTTTATACACTTTTTACCTTTTTTATAATCCAATTTAATTCCTCTGCAAGTTCGTCTACGAGTGTCATATTTTTGCATAGATTGTTTCCTCATTGATAGTTCCAAAACTGCTGCAATAGCGAAGGGCTTCTATTACCATGAAAGGGAAATGTCCGTCTAGACTTGGAGGGAAACCTATTCATTTACTACCTACGCAACAATTAATTGTGCAACACAGTACTGCGCTGTGCGATATCTGCTGAGCTCAACGTACCTTAGACATTTCAAATATATTTATTAGTTTTATCAGATTATACTTAATTTCGATTTAAATATTGTTTTAATGAAATTTTCCTTGTATGGGCAACTACAATAATCACTTCAAAACTCAAAATAAAATATTCAATAAACTGTAGAACAAAGTGTTGTTATAAGTAACACAGTATATTCCTAAATCATTTGACAATAATAAACCAATCAAGTTGTTGCACTAGTACAACAATTAATGAAGATTTCTGTATGTATAACTTTTATTTTCTGTGATTTGTTGACATGTTCATAATATTTTGTTAAAACTCGGTATTAAGAAACAATTACTTTATTTATTGCATTTAATAATAAATACTCTCTTGAGAGAAATTATTAAACTAAATAGATTAACTTTAACTTAAAACGGACAAGTACACTAAACCATTTTTTTATATCAAGGGAAAAGGTTTAATTCAATAATTTAACCAATTCTAATGATAAACAGTGATTGCTGGGTGAACGAAATAAACAATAATTGGAACGGAAATTTTAGATTTCTGATCGTTACAACTATAATTTCCTCAAGTGACCACCTCATATTTCAAAACCCCAACAAGCACGATCATTAAAGCCTGAACTTGCCCTTAACACATTACGACCACCTAACGTTTGGTTCTCAGCTTCACGCGAAAGGTAAAAATAGTACATGTTGCTTAAGAAAAGCGTTTCTAGTTTCTAATATCATTAGTACAATTTTCTTATGTTAAATTAATTGTTGTTACTATGCATATATTAGCTTACGATCCACTAATTAATATCTATAGTATACGTCTTAGGCATAAAAAATAGTGATTCCCAATGATAATAGTTATGATTGAGATGCCAGTAAGTATAAAATGTTCTAGTAAAAAAAAACTAAAATGAATTAAAACTAGTTGTTTGCAGCAAGTATCACTGCGGGTCGGCGCGCGGCGGGAAACTGGAGCCCGCCTCATCAGACTTGGAGATGGAGCGAGGTGCAAGGTGACCCCCGAAAATCTCCCTTGCTGAACACCCGGTTGCGTCACCGGCACAGTGACATTTTGTATATTTTTTCATGATTCGAGAAATGCCGATTTGCCCCAGATCGTCTGTGGTTGCATTTTTTATCAGTGAGGTGACAATTCCCTCTCTCCGTACACCATCACGGAAAACAAGACAAGTCATGAATGGTAATCATGAAACAAAACAATTAATAGAATGAGTAATTTTATGTGAGTTATGAGATAGGTCTCCATATAATCGACTATTTGCTTTTGTGATTGAAATAATTAATGGTAAAATATCGACGAATAGCGATTAACGTTTTGTTAATCAAGCATACTGATTTGAAAACATTATGGATGAATGGTGTATTTTTACCGTTAACTTAAAGACATCTGCGATTTAGTCAAATGATACTACTGATTAAAGCAACTCAAAATCCAGTAATATGCATTTGAGAGATTGAGTTCTCAGAGTGTACTGAACCGATCTTCAAGATGTATAAGTCAAATAAAAGGCGATAATGTTTAAGTTTACCGAATTACTTCAGAATTTACTTTTTTCTAAGAGCCGCGCCCTACAATCCTTCAAATGTTGAGTCAACGTAATTCTTACGGAAGAATACAATTTGAAGTAAAATGTGATTGGAGTGAAGTTGCAATAGTGATCAATTCCTCGTTCACCTTATGGAAGATAGTCATTCTAGAATCTTTCCTGGGTATATTATTTATTAACATTCATAACATGTTGTTATAAAATTGTCAGCTGATTATAACATAATTTGGCTAGTACAACTTAAATATACACAGCTTATGGAAATTATATACTGAAAAGTGAACGTGGATTCGAGTACGGTGTTTAATTAATACGCAATGTTATGTTAAGCCGAACAAGAGAGTTAATAAAAACTGTGACAGCTAGTTTATAGGTTTCATTCATGTACTCGAGAGAAACGTGCGAAGATAATGAAAGAATGGTTGCAATGGTTGAAAATTAAATAACGAGATAATTACGCTTTCGGTGTAGATAAATGCGATTAAAGTGTTTTTGTTTCTTTTTTAGAGAAATCGGCGATTTTACTTGTGAGGCTTTGCCACAAGTAAACCAGACCATTTTTCTTGAATGTCAAACAATGAAAACTACCGAATCTGTGTTATATACGATTCTTCTATAGGATGTTGACGATAATCCAGTTGACAACCAAAACTTGCTCCCATTATGTTTTTGAGAACATTAACATCTTTAAACAGTTATTCCTTTATTTATTAACGAATTTAAGGACTCTAAAATGAGCTGAAGTTTCACATTCAATACAACTTAGTTGTGTTGACACAAAATTGATCAGAGAGTTGATTCGGCCATTGAGTTGTCGCCTTATAGCGCCATTATTCGCCAGTCAAGGTCCCGTCTTTGTGCGCCTTCCTGACAATGCCCGTCGCCCCGCCGCGCGCCGCCTTCAGCCTGTTTTTGAAAGGTTATTATTACACCGACTGTAACTCATTGGAAAATTAGTTTTGTTGAAGTTGTTCAGAAGCTAATCGCTCTTTGGAGTCAAAGACCCTTTCAGTCCACAAATTATGTTTTGAGTATTTTGCAATATTGGGGTTATTTTTGTTTCACGGCGTAGATATAGTTGCACATATAGTTGCGCATGTAGATATAGTATGATATAGTTGGTTTCTCTTAGTTTAGGAACTTATGACTGTTATAAAACGTGAGTTTAGGTAAAATAATTGATATTTGTTTCTAAACTGAGATGAATGTTGAGTGGAAAATACATCCAAACCACAGATTATTCTTATTTTGATATGGCTGATGAAATTTGACTTGAAGACTGGTTTTCCTGCATAGCACGACGCGACTTTCTCTGTGACAGAGCGCACCATTCTGTAGTCAAATTTGAATTTTACGGGTGTGCGTTTGACTTTTTACACTTATTTTTTGTACTCCAGTTTTCTGGAAAAGTTATTATCAATATTAAATAATACACACGAGTAAAGATATATTTTACAGCATTAATCAAATTGAACAAGGCTTAATTCGAGACCCCGACATACAGTATAACAATAGGTGTTAAAAAACATTGAGGAAGATTTCTTGAGAGGGTTGCCTACCTACGTCAGTTTCCGGTTTTCTGCGACACTAGCGGTGACTTATAGCCCATGTTAAATTTGTGCATTTTCGCTGCGCCAGGCGGCTCCGGGGGACGAGTTGACACTTGGTGGGATGCGCTGTTCGCTGCGCCAGGCGGCTCCGGGGGACGAGTTGACACTTGGTGGGATGCGCTGTTCGCTGCGCCAGGCGGCTCCGGGGGACGAGTTGACACTTGGTGGGATGCGCTGTTCGCTGCGCGAGGCGGCTCCGGGGGACGAGTTGACACTTGGTGGGATGTGCTGTTCGCTGCGCGAGGCGGCTCCGGGGGACGAGTTGACACTTGGTGGGATGCGCTGTTCGCTGCGCCAGGCGGCTCCGGGGGACGAGTTGACACTTGGTGGGATGTGCTGTTCGCTGCGCGAGGCGGCTCCGGGGGACGAGTTGACACTTGGTGGGATGTGCTGTTCGCTGCGCGAGGCGGCTCCGGGGGACGAGTTGACACTTGGTGGGATGCGCTGTTCGCTGCGCCAGGCGGCTCCGGGGGACGAGTTGACACTTGGTGGGATGTGCTGTTCGCTGCGCGAGGCGGCTCCGGGGGACGAGTTGACACTTGGTGGGATGCGCTGTTCGCTGCGCCAGGCGGCTCCGGGGGACGAGTTGACGCTTGGTGGGATGCGCTGTTTTAGATATCTATCTTCATCAGGGAAATATATATTATAGAATTGCCATACAACAATAAAAATATTCTAATATTAAAGGAAAAAGTAGCGGAATTTTGGTACTGTAGATGAATATGAAAGTCTTTTTTATGGTCGATTTTCATTACTTACGTATAACTGGACTTAGAGCCGTTCCACGCCGAAGTGGCTAAGCGCCGAAATACGCTGCTCAGACCTGTAGGAGATGCAGCAGCTAAAATGAAGTTGTAACGGCCCCCGCATCTCCAGCAGATCTGCTTTTTCAGATATAACACAATTCTGTGCGATAAGTAGATAAGTAGCCGTTCACGCCGCGTTCTCGGGTCTTGGGTAAAAATCCAAGTTACGAAGAAATTATTTATAGACCACGAAGAATGTTCAAACCTACACTAAAATTTATGAAAGGAAAAAGGCCACACAGCATTCTAACACATATTTACAGTTAATTTATTGGATCTTTTCCGTTATACGTATACAACTGTTTCGGGTTTGTTTTTCAAGCTTGATTTTTTGTAAGTTAGGATAGGTAAGGTTAGATTAATAACCTAACCTAACTTAACCTAGCCTAACCTAACCTAACCTTGAAGGGTAAATTTGGAATGGTGGTATACGTATAACGGAAAAGATCCAATTTATTTAACCGCCAAACGAAACATTTTTTCTTCAATCGTAACATACGAACAAACATAGGTCCTATTATCTGTAAACAATACCGAGATTCTTTTCATGTTACTTTTTATCAGAAAAAGTTTATTCCCTGGTGCCCCGTAACAAGGAGTCCAAACAAGCTTATCTGTTTATATTACAAGAGCGGGGAAGGGGCTCTTTCAAGTTACCGTGGTCCGATGCCAAATATTGTAAATTATGGCGGAATGAATTGGCAAAACAGCAAGGCGAAATCATTTTATTGTTTTGATATGCCCACAACATTTTGTTACCTATAGTTTGAATTCTAAGACGGGATTGTGTGGAAACAAGAAATGTTTAAAACCAGTTCGTTACAATTTCTAGTGGGCTTTACTAAAGATGCAATTCACTCATGTGCATACTCACTATTCATATATGATGAAAGCATTCAACGATGCAACGTTTTATCCAAACTTAGACCTATTATACCACGTTAAATCCTCAATCCTTCATCAAATCATGACTTTATGATTCACTTTCTTAGCTTGGTAATATAATAATAACCTCAGCAGGGTGTCGGGTATTCATTATATGGCTGATACCGCGTGCTTAAATATGGGCTGGTATCAATATTAAATAATGTATGATTTTTTGACTTAAAAGAAAAACTCATCTGAAGTCAGATACCACATTCAACAATCCAGAGGGGTGGGAAATACCTCAAATCTAAAATAATGTTGGAAGAAGTTAGTTAGCACAAATAAAACTAATTTTATTGGATTATTTTCAAATCTTCCCAAGTTTGAGCGTTCGTTAGGTAAAAATATAAATAAATGGAACGTTAACAGCCGATTTTTTTCTTCTATATCTTGTTTCGCTACGTACGTACAGGCCAATGTTACACTTTATCGTCAGGCACAGTTTTTAAGGTTCCAATACGGCACGGTAGAGATGACCGCCCCAGCATGCAGTGCTCGAGTGATCGGAATCCAGACCAAGACCGGCGAGGGCGAGACACGCATTCACTCGCTGCGCACTGCTCGGCGAGAATGTCAAGGTCACATCGCGAATGCAGCGCAGCTCGCGCATGTGCAGTGAGCCTGAACCGCGCAGACTGCTGTTGAACACGCACGCACTTCTATGGGGTTCTAACAGCCAGTGGTGTGTCGTCGTGTTTCATCTGTTGCATCATTTTTCATTATAATTTATATTTTAGAAGATTCTGTACATTTCAGCATCTTAGAAAACGTTCCTAGCGTTAATTTGTTTTATTTTTTTAATCATTGATTTGTTGACTCGTCTTATATGGTAAAGGTTATCAAGCATAATTACAAATATATGACACCTCTTTAAACGAGTGTTTTGCTATTTTGAACAATTCAGAGATAATTTGTTGAGTGGAGATCAGAATTTGACTTTGCCTGTGGGGGAAGCAGGAGAATCAGGAGAATCAGGAGTCACGTGACTGAAGCAGATTTTATATTCATTCATCATTACATAAAAAAATACATTCTATATTGTCTCAAAAAATCTATTTTTTAATTAGTATTTTTAAAGAACAGTGTATTTTTGAAAAATGTTTTTTAACTATTTTTGAACAGTGTATTTCAACGAAAAAAAATATTAATTGTACTCTTGTAGTATGAATATATTCCTATAATTAAACCTGGAATTAAAATTTGTTGAGGCTTTAAGTTTACAGTGACACAATGGGCTGCACAAATATGGAAAACGTACACTATCACGTTTTGTACATCAGCACGTTATGCTGAAATATTCAATATTATTCAGCAATGTTATGTCCAGATAACGGACTTTCTCAAGGTAGCTTTTACTGACAATAAAATTAAAAAGACAAATTTACTATCTGAAAAGAGAGTGATTATGCAAACACGGTTGTTTCGCCATTGGTTTTTACTGCAGCTTGGGCTAAGTGATCGTAAAAAGCCCGTTATGGAGACTCAACGCTGAATGACTTCCATTAGCAAACTTGCTGGCTCACTCTGATGAGATCTATTATGCGGAACTCAAGTAATGTTAATTATTAGCCTGAGCGACAAGACATTTAACAATTATAAGTTTAAAGAGCTACGACGCCGGCGACGCTATCCTGTCTTTGGCAGTTTTGACGAGTTCGTTGAAAGAATGAGGAGCAGTTCGCTTATAGATTAGTTTTTACTTCACATAGTTCTATAATGTTCAAAATACTTTTTATTGCTTATTAGCCTAAAACCTCAGATGCGTGCAGATGCTCAAGCATTAGAGGTCGCCAGGTACAAGCATATGCGTCACCGCGCGGAAAATGTGAGACCAATTTCCATCAGACTACTTAAAGAGGTGGTTTGGAAAACAGCGGCTGATTGGCAAAGTTCGATTGTTTATGAACGAATTAGTGTGCACTTATAACTAAATTATCCGTTTATACAGCGAATATATTGTATTTCTATAATTAAACCTGGTATTAAAATT
This sequence comes from Flexamia atlantica, assembly GCA_035578135.1. Lineage (NCBI taxonomy): Eukaryota > Metazoa > Arthropoda > Insecta > Hemiptera > Cicadellidae > Flexamia > Flexamia atlantica. The sequence goes on from JAQJVK010000005.1 coordinate 19,864,276, forward strand.
CGCTGAGAATTTAATTTTACAATGACACAATGGTCCGTATCAATATGGAATATGGGCTCATTGTGTAACTTATATCAATAAGGGCTTATTTTAATTATGTACTACGAATTAAATAGAAAACAAAAAGAAATCATGGTGAAGGATTCCACACAATTTACCCTGAAAGGGTTTTCATACACTTAAAGGATTGTGACAAGAAGATTTAACTGAGTCCGTCCCGGACGCTAGAAAGAAAAATTGAAAATGTATCCTCATGAAAGCGGTATTTAAAGTGCGCATGCGCTAACCTGTTGTACGGGTAGCGCCGTACAAACCGACAACGTGATTTTACTACCGGGACGTTTCGTGGGCTGCAGTACAGCTTTGGAAGGAACAAACATTGTACCTATTTGACGTTGTGGCGAACCTCCGATGAACTAATTTAGAACACGCTTGATCGTACTTGAAGGGTCTTAAAAATCTGGATACTGTCACGCTTTATACGTCTATTTAGAGACATACTTGGTTATGATTTAAAATTATCACTGTTACTTCATTTTTAATGCACCTCTAAACGAGCGAAATAGTATAAAAGCCACAACAGCTCCTATCAAACGTACAAACGACGCGTCGCCGTTATAATTTTTAGTTAGTTAAATTGTGTATTTTAATTAAATTAAAGTAAAAAAAAATGTTTAGCGCAATTTAATTAAAAATTAAATCTCTCTATCTACCTGCACAATTAACCAAAAGAGACTGGGCCCTACTTATTTTAAAGCTATTCAACATTAACTCAAAACAGCGGAGTAACATAAACAAATGTGTTATTCGCCTCCAAAAGAGATACTATTCTGGCTAAAATTGACCGTAAAACAGCTAATGCGTCTCGCTTTCCATATTCTTCTTGGATTCCTGATATTTTTATTGTAAACCATTTTGCTAATCGACAAAATCTTATTCTATTAAAACCACAATTTTATTCCAAAAAACGATTGTATAAAGATTATGGATGTAACTGAAATATGTCGTTCAACACTTAAAATATATATATTTACACTTATACTGTACTTATAGATGGTAAACATACATAAAAGATGGAAAACGGTGATCGATTCCGATTGATCACATTTATTATCATCAGGCCCAATGAGACACCGGGAGGATAAAGGCCATCCTTATATCCTATTGACCAAGGTCCGGAGGTTCTACCGACAACAGGATTTTGTAGGATCCGCTGAAGTTAAAGTTAACTTTTTCACTCGGTAAAATGTCTCTTCCGTCTTACCTTAAAATTTTCTTTAGAAGTATAATTCTTCCCATGCATTCTAATATTTCCTTTCGTGCAATTTTGAGGATGTCTAGTGATTTTTCTATTTTTCCTATTGAGTGGCCATTTTCTAAAAGGTGTTTTGCAAGAATGGGAATATTATGAATGCATAGGAAGAATTATTTTCCATGTCTTAATTTAGGTGGTGATTAAAATAATTAATGATATAATAGAAGTTTATGCAACGAGTGGCTTGAAGGCTGAAAACAATAGTTGTAATGTCGTCAGGGGTGCCCACAGCATGTTTTGATGTCGCAAGTTGCGACATCAGACTAAATTTTGGGGGGGATTTAAAAAAAACTAGGGAAAATGGGGGGGATTTTTTAATATATGCTCAGTTTTTATCTGGATCGAAAATTTGTAATGGTCGAATAGCAACAATGAGTTCAGGTTCAATTGTCAAAAGTTAGACGACACGACCGTTGTTGACGTGTTACCGTACTAGGTAATCGGTCGGGTCGGGCTGTGCTCACACTGACACTGTTACACTGGTAAAATATCCTGTGGTCGCGTGGTGCAATGATCGTAATTCGCCGTTTCGCCGCTACGTCACGCCGGCGCCGCGCCGCCGCCGCTCAACTCCCGGCTCCCGCTTGTCAACGCCAACACCAATACCTACTTGTCTTTATAAAACTTATAAACGGGTTATAAAACGGGATATGATCTTTATAGCCAAGTGCACAGTTGCGTTGCATACACAGTCGAGTCGATGTGTTTTTATTTTGAGAAGGCTCGTGTGTCGCTAGTTATTTATTGTAAACTACCTAGACTTTATTTAAGCCGTAAGGCTCCTTTTAGACTAGGACACAGTTGCCCGTAACTGTGCCCGGACACTGTTACCAGCAACTGTGTCTACTCGGGCAACCGCAGCGGGCACTTTGTCCCAAACACTCTTCCGCGCCAATTAAGAAAGATGTTGTCAAGAGAAAAGGGGAGCGCGAAATATTCACGATCACCCGATGTCAACCAAAAAAGCAGATAAAGGACCTTATTATACCCCGCTTGATGAGTTGTGTGCCGATAAATGTAAAATTTTAACTACTTTAGAATGTGTAAAACCTCATTTGATGAACTGTTGGACCTTTGTGATGACATCAGGAAAGCTGATGCGATGATACGGAAAAGTATACCACCAAAGACACAACCGAAACACAGGCGGATTTAGGTCACAACATTTGGGGGTGCCAGCTCACTTAACGTTTGAAGTGTTGTATGCAAAAATTCAAACATCAAACTCCTTCTTAAATGGTCCGTTTAAGGCCTATTCCAAGTAGGTACTTATTTTATTTAACAACAACCATTTGTAATCTACGCAAATACCACAGTAAAAGTTGAAATTTTCCCCTGTACCTGATAAATCGATGTATCGATACTTAGGCCTGATTCGAAATTTATGTCGTTTGTCGCCTGCTGGCGACGAAGTCATGGGCGGACTTCTGGGGGTGCCAGGGGGTGCCCGGCACCCCCTGATTTTTGCTGGATTGTTCGGTAGAAGATGGAGAATCAATTTTCTACATATCTTTGAATATCCTATTACAAAAACATACAAAAACGTTGTCACTCCTGGGTGGTCGTCAAATTTTTTATAAACACATTTCTACATTTATGTGGCACAAAAACGACACGAATACAAAACATAAAACTGTTTGGCCAAACTTAAAACAGAATTTACGATCCGGCGCGGGCGGAAGCGATGTCATGACTGGGGGCCGCAGGTGGACTTGATCCCCTCGTTGTTATAACTGGAACGCCGGCCGTAGTCCTGTTCTTTTTCTTTTGTTTACTTGCCACCCTATCGCCGCATCATAAATACTATTTGATTGGAATAATGATGTTTGCTCGTTTAAAACATTGCTGTGGTCCGTTTTCATAGAGCTGTACATTTCAAATTCTTGTAAGCAATTTAAGTAACTGTCCCTTTTGTTATGAAAGTGTAAAATTTCCAAATTTTTGTCAAAGCTAGAATAACTGTGATTTTTATTCAATAGGTGGTTTGCAAAGGAAGATTTGGAGTTAGAGCAGGACGGGATATGTTCATTAAACATTTTCTTGAATGAACGGACGGTTTGACCTATATAATATTTTGGGCAGTTTTTCACATTTATAATTTTGTAGACTCCGGTTTTGTCTTCGTTTCAACTTTATTATTTTTTTCGTTCCTTTAAAATTGAGCCTAATTTATTATTGGTTTGGAACAAGACTATGATATTATTTTTGGCCATTTCGTTACTCAAAGTGTGGTTTCAAAGTGTGGATGAAAATCACCACATCTATGTCATCTGAGTTGGTTTAATCTCTAGGATATTATTTTATTATATAGTCTTCATGTGAAAATTACTAGTGGGGTTAGCTTTTTGCCTCACCCAACCATTCTATAAGTATACAGCATCTAAAATTAGAAATGCTTTATTGTTCTACTTGGATACGAGGGTAACAATATCTCTCAAACCTCATACTATCCAAGAATTTAAGTAAGCCGAGGTATCGATGCCAATTAATTTTTGGGGGGGATTTCGCAACATGGACCATGGGGGGGATGGGCACCCCTGAATGTCGTAGCCACTCGCTGTAATTTGACACTTCATGAAGTGCCCAACGCTGCCCAGACACTTCATGAAGTGCCCATTTCACTTGGGCACATATTGTAACTTAATTATTTTAATCAAAATTACAGCATGTGCCCAACGAAACTGGACACTTCATGAAGTGCCCAACACTCTAATCATAGCTAGCCAGAGAAACCTTAAATAGAATAAGTAAAGAAACTGATCCGGATTCTAACCCAGCTCAATTTTACAAAGATTATCATCTGAGCCAAAGACCCGCAATAACGCCCTGTCAGATAAATACTGAAAAATTCCGTTTAGAATATTAATACGTCAAACTTGACCAATTTGTTTACAGTATTTGCTTGTCCAGTACTGTACAAGTAAATTAGTCACTTTGGCTTGAACTCAAATATATAACCGTTGCAAGTATATGGGACATATACATTTCGATTAGTTTCAAAAGTAACTTGACAGAGCTTTCTGTAATTGCCACAGACTAGAGACAAACTTAAACTTAAGTGCGTGATCGCTGGGGGCTAGTGATGCATGGCTGGGTTTGGGTTTGGGTTTGGGTACGGGAGGGTATGTTAATGTGACTAAACTTGTGGTAGGTCAAAACAACCCCTTCCTCTCTCCACCCCTGCTGTTGCCATAGCTGCCTTTGTGTTTTGCTGTTGCTGCTGTGTCGTCTGCTCCCTCTTAGCATAATTATAACATTCCCCTCTCTTCCTTCAGTCCAAATTTATATAAGGACATTTGTTTTTGTTTCGTAAGACAATCCAGTTATAATGAGGATTTACTTCTTCATTATTTGTAATTATTTTTAAATTATTACTGGTGGCGTACGGATTATACAGCGTTTGAAGCTTGTTCGGTTTGTAATCTTGAGGTAGGTGGTGAACATCCTGATTTTGATACATCATCTACATATCTCATTAAACGTTTCTCCAACGAATGTCTTCGATCCTTTATGCAGATGATTGAACTCATCATTTTTCGTGAAAATGATTCCATGGGTTATACAGAACCTAACTCATTACAAAATTAGCACAAGAGTGAAATGGAAGTTACATATTAAGCGATTTCATTGCACTGTGCAAAAATACACTCACCAAAATGTTCGCGCGTGACCAGGCGGTTGAATAAGCAATTACTGCGCATGCACAAACTAATCTTAAAACCAATTGAGAGCTTAAGCTTTCACGAGCTACTATTACTTCAATGTATTATAACACAATAAATGGTTTTAAAATCATAGGCAATGTAGAATGTCAATTTTGTTATATTCCTTCCTACAAAATTAGAAAGGAAACGATACAGAAAAGTTGAGAGGAAAATTGCTCAGTACTTTATTTCCAATTCAAGGTAGACGTTTACATAAAAGCTAACGACCTTTGCTCGTAAGCGGTTCGGCCGGTAGACCGGGCCCCTGGAGTGATTGGTCCGCCAAGTACCCGGCCGCACGAACCCCAGCCCTCAACCCTGACCCTCGACGGCGCAATCAACAATCAAGCTAATATCGGCTTTCAGTGCGAAATTGTTGGAATATATAGCGTAAAAAATTAAATCAAAATAGTGGTGGTCAAAATTGAGGCATGCCTTTTATCAAAACACCAAATAGTACTGTACTGAGATAAATAACTAAAAAACTTGTCATAACAAATAAATTTTGACAGTTTAAACAGTTTACTAGGTTATATTATTTCCATACTACTTACTAGGGACATCAATAAGATAAAAAAGTTCAGTTAAAATACGTTTCGATAGCTATTGCATCGAAAGACTTTCTGAAATTCATGTTGAACTGACTGACCTCTCCAATCAGAATTATAGTCTTACATTTGTTTGTACTGCTCAGGGGCTAAACTCTGAAAATATGCTCAAAAAATATATATTTTTTAATTTCTGGGGTTTTTATACTTTTTAAATGTTTTTTTAAGAATTGATTTTAATCAGCCTTTAAATGTTTAACAGGCTCCCAGACCTCCTGGAAAATGAAAAAAATGCACAGAATTCAGGAAAAAAATGAAAATATTGTTGATTGACAAGGGATACTACAGTTCAAATCAAATCAAATCAAAATCAAATTTATTTCCAAGAAAATACTAACAAAAAATACACTACAGTTTACAAAGGTTTATGTGTGATAAGGCCCTTATTGGATAAATTATTTTATTTATATGTAAGCACTGTTTTGCTTGTACCTTTTAACTTGGCATATGCATGTATTTGTCAAAATGCTGAATAAAGAGAGTTTTTGAGTATTTATTTGAGTATGAATGCATATTATTCTTCCGTTTTTTATTATAAATATAACAAGTTTAGCATTAAATTTTGAAAATTAATTTTTGTGTAAGTATAAACTGGAAGTTTTGCGTTTGTTACACTCGCGTAAAAACGTGTAGGCATCTCCGTTTCAATTGTTTGATTCAGTGAAAAGAAACATTGTTCTCATATGAAATCTATCACGGGCCGAGGTGATTGGGTTAAACAGCCCAGTGGCTATCGTCGCGACACAACAGCGCGTGATCCGTCTCCGTCCGCGTCGTTGGGCCACGCGCCCCTCGTTCAACCGACGATAACTTCGTTTTTCATCACGAGTGATGTTTTTAAGAGGGAATTCCGGTCTCGAAAAATATCACGTTTCTACCTGATCCATAAGGCCAGTTTTAATTTTCAATTTGGTAGAGCCTCAACAGCGCAAACAACATTATTGAATTAGCTCATTTAAAAGAGTAAAAATTATCTAACAATTCCAGTGAGGAGATTTTTAATATCACAACTAGCAACATTTACCAAAAAATTCAAAACGTCTATTTTTTTCAATCAAACTAAAAGAAATATCAACTTCTGCTCTCTGGATCCATCGAAACGCGAGATGATTGTTTTATTTTTTTTAAACGAGTAGTACACTCCTGATTATCCGAGGTCTTCGGGACCAAGGCTACCTCGGATAACACGAACCTCAGATAATTCGGAGTTTACGTGTGTTTTGAGGTTGGGCAGTATTAAGACCCTTCAAAATGTATTATTAGATATAGTATTTATAAAAAAAATAACACCAGTAATGAAAATGAAAGTCCTTTCGAGTTGCAAATAATAGAATTTTAGATAAAGACACTTGTTTCACACATATTATAACGCTTAGTAAGAAAATGAAAACGTATATTTAAGCTTAGAGTTGCCTCGGATTACCCGGAGTCTCGGATAACCGGGGCTCGGATAATCGAGAGTGTACTGAAATAAATAATTTTGGTTGAGCGGTTGAGGCTATAAGTAATTTAAAATTAACATTAGCCTCTTGGGAGGAGCAGGTATAGTCTTGCGGGAGTGGAGGCTATGGCAATAACTATTAAATTGAATTAATAGTTAAAACAATTTAGTTGTTAAACAATTAATAGTTAAACTATTGCTGTAATTAAATAATAACAATTGAATATGGAACAGATCCAATGGTGAAAGAATATTTTGCTCAAAGGTGGAATGATTTCCAAAACATTTAAAATCTCTAATAAAATAGGTTACCGGTAGATTAACGTTTAATAGAAAAATTAAAAGTATGATTTTGTATTTTTCATGTCAATGTTTGTTGAGGGAGATGTCAATAACTTTTGATTATGGTTTATGAAAATTTTCTTAATTCAATTCAATCTTTAACTTTAAAACTAAATTTTGTATACAAGTTTACACATTCTTGACGTTTAGCCTATGCAAGTTTAAAGTGTTTTGTAAAGTTAAACGGTGATAGTAATCATACTTTTCAAACGTGTTACATTCCTCTGCGATGCGATAACGCTGTGCAATATGCATTATCATTCCCCGTATCCGCCGACTCCGGTGCCCACCCCTAGCGTGATGTGCTCTCATGTATCGTTACATCACGGGCGGGTCAACGACATCGGATTGTTGATAACAAGCCATTCAAGGTCATTTTAACATGCATACGTTACTCCTCTAAATTGCCAGCCTTTTTTATTCCACTTGAACAATAATTTAATATGACAAACATATTACGTTTGAGTTTATCTTCCTTTTAATGAGTTTGAGTATAATTATCTGACCGAGGATAGTTTTAAGGAATCTGCATGTTGAAAGATATTCAAAGAGATAACACGCTCTTTCAAAGAGTTGAAAGAGATAACACGCGCTGCGAGGCTAAAGAAGCTTTTTTCTCCCCTGTAGAGAACAGAGAGGACCATCGATGTTTATACATCGATGGCGAGGACATAAGCTATTTATATTTACAATGAAGAGAAAATTCCATCGCGTGTATGTCGTCGTCAACGTTCGGTTATCGAATGTATCAAAAGAGATAATCGATTGTAATTCTTTATTGCATTTTTTTTCGCTCTAGATACTCGCTAGTTTTACAAATTGATTGTTAAATGTGTTCATAACATAACCTAGTTCGTTATTGTCAGTCTAACCAATTACACTATCACAAATGAAAGAGACAATAATGTATTAGTTTGGATTGCAAGCATATAAGACAAAAGACGCTGTGGGAGAAATTTTCAAAGAAAACTTGACCTCTTACAAAAAGCGTTATACTTAAGGCCCTATTAATGAAATATACTATGTGACTGATTTTGCAGAAGTCCTTCGGCTGTATAATGTCAAACAACGTTTCTGCTTGCCTACGTCTCGCTTTTTTGTGAAGTACGTACATCAATCAATTGACTGGATAGCCGAGTGGATAAAGCACTCACCTCATAACCTAAGGGTCGCCGGTTCGATTCCTGACAGGAAAAAAAAACTGGGTCGAAAATGGGTCCAGTTGTCACTTGTCATTGGGCTATGAATTAATGATGCTATCTAACAAAAGGTTGCCGTTAGATAGTAACAAGACCCGGGTTTGGACCGTTCCCGATCAAAACGTTAAAAAATGCCACTGGCGTAGAAAGACACAAAATACAAAATAGAAAATAAACTAGTAGAAAATAAATAAGTTATGTTGTTATAAAATATCTGCTTGCATTTTTTAAGAGTGCAAACATATGATATTTAAACACATACGTATAAATCAATGAAGTACGATAAGTTTATTGACCTAATATATATATTTTTACACAAATTACTTGAGAAAAACAATCCCACTTAATAGCCAAAATCCCATGCACGTTTACACTTGTGCACGAGTGTTATTTTGGCCTCTTCATACCGTGACTGGACGATGCGTGACGTTAGACCTGATGGAGCTTGACCTTGACCTTTGTGATATCGATCTTCAAGGTAAATGACCTCGGGTGATGGTTAAGCCTGTTATCAAACAATGCCTAATGAATTGGGTTAACATTAATGTAGTTTCGTGTATGAAATCACACTGATGATTTATCTAATGGGACCTAATGGAATTTAAGGCTGAATTACTTACATCTGTGCTCAACTTTGGTGTCAGTTGGTCATGCACTACAGTGGACCATGTTTCAATGTTATTGCACCATCCTCGGCATCTCAAGATTGAAGTTGATCCGCCGGGAGGCTTCGTTAGCTTTTCGACGACATAATGTACATTGTCATACATAAACTAAATAAATTTATTTAATTATTTATAAAATTTATGTATGAAAATGCGCATTGTGTTGGGTGAAAATCCAACGAAGCCTCCCGGCGGGTCAACTTCAACACTGAGATGCTGAGGATGATGTAACAACATCCAAACATGTTCTACTATACTACGTCTGACGATCTGACACCTCAAGTTGAGCGCAGAAGTAGATAAATCAGACATACATTCGTCGTTGCTCAGGGGCTACAAAAATCGGTACTAATAGAATCAGTAATGCTAACATTAGGTATTAAAAGCTAATTACTGTAATATTGTGTGGCTTTTAACGTATCATAAATCAACGATTGAAAACACAAAATTCACTGAGCTTTTCAAATAGATAATCTAATTATCAAACATTATTCGTTGTGAAAACAACAAACAAAGCGATTAACGTAATGCGCAGTTAAAGTTTAATCCCCTCCTCCCCCCACCCTCCCCCTTTCAGCCCGACCCTCGAAACCGATTGAACTATTTTGGTCCAGTTAATTGTTGTCATGGAGACAAGGACCTATCCCAACACGACTTTTACTTATTCTACATTTTTTCACCAGCAATGTAGCAAAGGCCCACAACCACCAGACTGTCGTCATTTTATATAAGCTGAAAGCTTCTCTTCACATTGTTCCCAACTCATAAAAGAAGAATAAGCGACTATAAAGTTTAAATCGTGGGTTTTCGGCTGGTACACTCGGTGTTATACCTTTGAAAGCTTCGACTTTAAACAGCTGTTCACTGCCATTTAAATTAAATCAAGTAGAACTTTCGGAGGTTTTCATATCGCATTGCTGACGAACGATAAGTTTACCCTTCCTCTCGCACTTCATAGTTTGAATAATTTTACACAGTGTCGCACTTTCCGCTACATAACATCATTAAATGTTTTAATGGTTTACTAGGTGATGATCGATGATCGTGTTCTTGTTTTATTATTTTATTGGGTTGCTATTTTTTCAACCGAAGTGAGTAAACCGTATTTTTCCGATTCCCACAGCGGTGATTTCTTTTAGTTGTCTAATCATGTTTTACAAAAACATATCTTATTATGGAACCTTTGGCTTTTAAATTCATGGAGTGTATGCACCATGGATATTTTTTTGACCTCAAGATGTCTAAAGTTGGTCCTGTTTTACAAAAAGGTGACAAGGCTCTTCCTATTGGCTCTTCCACGCCAATAACTCCAGTCTTCTCCAAGGTCTTAGAGTCCTTAATTCACAGGAATTTCTGATTCTTTTGATAAATTTAATCTTCTCTCTGATTCACAACATGGCTTTAGAGTGGGCACGTCAACTACAACATCTATCACGAAATTGTAAATTATACTTTTGACACAAGTGACAATTGGGAGTCGGTATCATTACCTTATTTGCTGAGTTTTACCAAGGAGTTTGATTTGAAATAATTTTGAAAAACTCAAATACTACAGTTTTTCTGACAAATTAACTAAACTAATTTCTTCTTATTTATCAGGTAGTAAACAGTATGTAAGGGGTACAGTATGTATGTATAAGGGGTGTCAATTCATCAACAGGTGATATTCAAATGGGAGAGCCGCGAGACGGCTCGGTACTTGGACCCTTCTTTTTCACCGATGCAATTAAATGATTTGCCAAGAAATGAAGAAATGAGGCCTATTGTCTATGTTGATCACACTTAAATAAAAAAAAATCCGAATCATAGTTGAGCTCCTGAAAACTAACCGATCAGCACAGGGGCGATGCTTAGTGCCAGCCTCAGCGAGTGCGAGGCCCGGGTTAAAGAAACCGTTTGCGAGGCCTTCCTATCAGTTACGGAAGTTTCTACTGTAATTCTAAGAGTGAACATCATTACATTGTCTGCAACAGTGCATCCGTGAGTTATAGAAAATAAAATTCCTCTCTTCAAAGCGCAAATCACAATTTTTTTACAAATCCAACAATTTAGTAGATTTTTATCACTATTAGATCGAGGCACTTAAGTGTTGAAAACTTTAAGTAGGAGAGTTGAGAAATTCACGATCATATAAGTTTAGAATTTTAGGGGACTCCTCTCCCTACAGTTGGGTGATTGTGTCTTGTGACGCCAACACTACTGTGCAACTTTTTGTAATTCACCGGCAGTAACCTTTCCGCATAGAACTGATGAAACTAAAGGAAGATTAATTCACTGCTACTTCGCCGGTAGCTGTGAGGGCTGTATTAACTTTGAGTACGTTATGTAGTTCACATTTTATTATTTTCTATAGGCCTTGCGCAAACCATACACCTTTATCAAATAACCTAAAAGGTGAAGATTGTATTTGGCTTACCGTTTGGCCACATTTTTCTTAAATTGTGGTTTGAATATTGCATGTGTTCATTTTCATGGTTTGATAAATATCTCTCTGCCGTTTTATTATAATGTTATTATTTATTTTCACTAGGGGTGTACGAGTAGTGGTTTTTGAAGTCGAGTCGAGTTTTGTAAAATACCCGCGAGTTTTGAGCTTTATTGAGTCGAATCTTTAAGCTTTACCTGAGTTTTGAAATTAAATGAAAACACAACCCTTCTTTATCTGACTCAGTTCATGATTAAAATATTTCCTTTGACTCACTCAGGTACATTTCTATTCATGTAACTGTAATAAAAAAACTGAGTTTGTTATTTATTTGGTGTGGTGTCAAAAATAAAACAAAATAATTGGAATAATAAATAACCTTAAACTGTAGAAAAGGTAGAGCAATATAAAAACTAATGTATATTTAATAACTCAAAAGAACTCACTACTTCAAGTATAACATACGAGGTTTTAGTTTTGTTCATTAAAGATGGATTGACTTTGTGAAAAATGACCGTCATATTCTTTCGTACGTACCGAGTTTTGAGTATTTTGCAATAAAAAAATCGAGTAGTGAATACTCGGCTCGAAAAAGCTCGATTCTCGAGTGCCCGCACACTCCTAATTTTCACCTATACTAAACAGAAAACTCCTAACAGAAGCGCGAGGCCCTCCCAGGCGCGGAGTCGTGGGCCCCTGCCAGCCTACCCTGAGGCCGGCACTGGCGACGTTTTAAATTGGTTTGATTATCATAAATTTATGTGTAAACAAAGTAAAACATGGAATATTCTCTCATATGTATGACTCAGAACAGCCATGGACCAATCAGCTAAGCTCTTGGTTGAGCCATGAGATTTATATTCACATCAGTAGATTAATTATTTTGATATTAATAATAGTAAATCATGAGTTTTAAACTTAAAACACATTCAGATAGATATAAAATTATTTCGAATTACGAGGTTCCAAAATGAAAATGATATCAAACAAATTTGAGTGGGATCAGAGTTGTTTACTTTCACGTCCTCGTTATAATTCAGATAATATTGGGGTAGGACCGTTGCCGAGGCAACGATCACCGATAGGTTGCCAGAAATATCTGTCCAATCAGGTTCAAGGTCTCAGCCCTGCGTCGTATTAAAGGTGAAACGAAAGTTTACGAAGAAACTTATTCTGTAATTGTGTAAGTTAAAAGATTTCCAACAAATATCTCTTTGATCACTTCTAATAACTTTATTAAGTTTTCTTTGTTCGCAGTATCTTTTGTTAGAAGAATTTTTATTAGTCTATTTCAAACTTGATTCTTTGACAGTTCCAATCATTGCACAATTAAATTATTGTTGCCAGATTGAATTATTCGTAAAAACTAACGCATTGGACACAATTCACAATGTTAGATATCAAAAAGTGAATAAAATATTAATCTCTTGGAATAACATAAAGGCGAGTTATAATAGGGCGAAGCCTAAAAAGTATTTAAATAAATCGTTATTAAAAAAATCTGTTTAGTTCAACTTTTTTAATTTGGTTCGGAGCGTAAACGAAAAGAAGACTTCATCAAACGTCAAAGTGGGCCATAACACTTTAAACGAGACAACGGCAGACAATGAGATTGTTTAGCCGGTGTAAGATTATCCCTAACGCTGCAATTTGCAGTCTTCGGGTTTCACCAGAAGGGAAGTTAGTTGTCGTCTGTAAGCTCTGGCCGAGTCAATGTAATTAGATGTAATTGTGTGTAATCGTCCAATAATTGTAGCTGGTTTAGTCGGAGTTGTTTTGTCTTACTTCTGCTATTTCACCCCTAATAGCTGCTATAACAATACGATTTATTGGCATCGCAGTTAGTACGGCTAAGTAAATTAAATTTTATTAATAAAATATCGTTTTAATCTCTATTTAAGAGCTAAATTTGTTTCATTATTTTATTTTTTGGAGGAAGGACAAAGATGCACAGAAAAGCATAAAATCAAAGATTTTAATGGTTTAAAACCCATTAAAATCTTAATGGATCTTAAGATCCATCTTTATCTTTATCTTTTGTGGATTTTAATGGTTTTAATGGATTTTAATGTTTTTAATAAATTTTAACGGTTTTTAGTGGTTTAATGTTATTATTTTTATTTTAATGGATTTTAATGTTTTTTTTTGTGATAATTTATATCATTAGAATCTTAATTAGTGCCTGGTGTTTGTAATAGTCTGATAACTACCGATCACGTTTTTTTTCTTTAATATAAGAAATTGTACAGCAAATTAATAATTATTATAAAAACCAAGCCGTCCGTAACGTAACCATTAAAGTGTTTGATTTTACTAAATTAATGGTGAATGAGGTTCTTTGTCTTGATGATATTTAAGTTTTAAAATAGAAAAGTCTCAAATACAGTGGTTTTCACCACAAGATAAGGAATAATATAAACATAAGTTTATTCATCAAGGAAGGCTATGGCAAACCATTCTATAAAAAAAGAAGTTTATCAGAAATCAAATTAATCTCATAAATGAAAAATACATGATCGCCATTCCAAAAGAAGCCGAATGGACAGAAATTATTCTCGTACAGTATAATTTGAAAGTGGATTTAAGGGAGGATAGCCTTGTTAAAATGCAATCCGCAGTGTTTAGATTTTGGAATATTGTGAAGTAAAAATAAGAAAGTATTAAACTAATTAATTAATTAACATCTATGTTATTACTTGGCGTGGAGGGAAACGGTGCGGCACCATTAATATGACAAAGGCAACCCTCACAGCACCTGCTTGTAACTCAAACCACGTTGTTATCGTTTGAAGGCGTCTTGTGTCGAGTTATATAAAAAAAAAATTGTCGAAATAAAACTGTACTTTGCTGTGTCATACTTTATACTTGACTTTGAAAATGGCGAACTACCCAGGTGGGTATTTGAAGCCAAGAATGATTGAGAGATGAGTGTAGGGTGATAGTGATCTTATCTATAAGTATAAAAGAGGATGTTGGTATATATATATATATATATATATATATATATATATATATATATATAGCATTGATAAACTCAGACACCGCTGGACTGATGGCCACGAAACTTGGTAGATACATGTAGAATTTCATGGAGTAGGTTTATACACCTTCAATTTCGTGATAACTTTCAGGGCTTAGCCCTGGGACCGTCATAAAGGTACCCATGTCAGGGGAAAGAGTTTGAGCTAGATTTGTTTACTAAAAAAACATGTGAAAGTAAAATTTAAAACAGGTGAAGTAAATTAATGGTATTTCTTTCTGCTATTTAATTGTATTTGTTTACATGAAGATTTGTTACTTGGTGCCAGATGGTTAATGAATTAAGACTTTTGAATATATTTTAAGTGCAATACACTATATAAAATGCTGGTATGTAGTATAAAATAAAATAAATAATTGATATTACTGAAGGACTTCTCTGATCACTGATCACTTATACTTGAAGGACTTCTTTTTTATGACAAAAAACTGCTGTTTAAAGAGGAAGAGTGTGCTACTGTAAAGTATTAATTTTATCTATTGCACTTTAAAAAAATTGCCGGAATGGCTCATTCAATCTTTTTGTTCAATATAGAGTCTAAAATCGTAAGACAGCACTTTTTAATAATTGCTGGAGTGGAACTGTAATTTTTTGTTCAAGGTAGGCCCTAAAACCTTAAGAAAATGATCTTTTACAGTGAATAAAATTTCAAGTCATGTTCTATGGTTCCTCTAACACATATGCCTTCATGAAGGAAAGAAATAGGATTTCTAATACGCAGGTCTGCTGCGACGGGGGTGCAATAAATTTCAAATTAAGGGTAACTATGCTCAAGGCCCCACAGTGTGGCCTTGCTATGCTACATATGCAAGCAGATTCAAAGCCGTCGAAAAAGCCAAGGGTGCCATTCCTTATGTCGTGCCCCATGATAATCATCAGGGCAAGCTCAGGTACCGTGCGTTAAGCAGAAATGACCATAAATTCTTCTTGGCGTTTGTCTTAGGTGAGCCAGTCTCTGTAAATTCGCTTCTTGAGTTTGTGAGCGCAATCCTCTTCACCTGATAGCAAGATCGACTCGACAGCTGATACAAGCAAACAGCACTTGCAAGAGGAAGGACCGCCGATATTGGGCATGAGGCTACCTAGGGCAGCAACACCATTTGGGGCTTTCTCGGTGGGGCGCTGGATATGGTCGCATTTTTTATATAGACAGGTACTTTAGGCAGAAATAGAATACCCCCGTCGTAGCATATGCGTACTAAGAGCAAATTTCTAAAAACTTTTTTTGTTTTATGGAAGTACATTTGATATGTTTAAAGAAGTAGATTTTACAACAAGAAAAATAAATGGGAAAGCAAAACGATATAACTGATGGGTGATAGTGTATGTTTAATTTTTATCGTGAGCGAAGCCACGGGTTCTTCTAGTTTATTAATAAAAAACTAAAGCTTTTTTGTTTTTTAGGAATGTGTACTTTTTTAATAACACTATGATAATAATGGTTTGGTCGAAATACACTTTTAATAACATTGAAGTCCTTGGTTTTAGCGAATTTCTCCTATAAGGAAGAAGCTATTACAGTAGGTCTAATGGTAAGACCTAAGCCCGGGACCAATAAACTTTTTGTTTTGGGGCCTCCAGATACCAAAACACCATTCGTTCAAATTTATATATATATGAGTCTGTCAGCACAATAGCACTCGCAAAAATGGTTCAATCAGAATGAAATTCGACACGGGCGTGTAAAGAAGTAATTATTCAGATGAGTTTAAAAACCAGCCTGATCAGGCCATCAGAAGTGGGGTTAAAGCAAACCCCCAGAAATGTTAAAAAAAAAATTTTTTACATAGAAAAATTAATGTTGTCTAATTTTGGCTTACACTGTCAACGGCGGTGTATATAGAGAAACATAAGTTATTCAATATATCTTATATATCGGTTTTATTTATATCTTCCTTATTTCTTAACATATCTTGATACAGTGCAACTCGGTATATAGCTTCTAGTATAGATCTACTAAATATTTAAATAAAACTATCCAGTGTTAACATACCTGTTGCAGCAAACTCATTCCCCATGTTATTCTTATTGAGCTTACAAAAACATATCTCACTATGTTGGATCGAAATATGTTTTTTCGAGTATGCAGGTCAGCTGCAACTGAGGTATTTTTTACTTTCACTTTCATTGATCACAGATTTAGCATACACAAGTCTTTCATGCTTAATCTACTCTGTGGCATTATGAAAACGTAAGCAAGCACCAAATTATCATTCAATTGTATAATCACACATGCACATTTCACTCTTATGCGTAAACCATTACTCTTATCTCTCCAATGGTCCAGAATTTTAGTAACCAATATGATGTTCATAGAGCAATGAAATAAACAATTCAAACTTTCAAAATAAAGTTTCCAAAAGTATAAGTAGTAGTGTTAAGTAACTGATAGTAAAAAGTAAACTATCTAAGGTAAATATAAAATAGCCCTTTCAAATCAACGTTTGATATATGTTAGGTCTTTCTTGACAGTCCAGAGGTAGGTCAGTCAACATGTTAATACATTATTCAGAGGAAGGTCAATATATTGATCAACTTAAGTCAATGACCTACGGAGGGCAATAGGTCAATCATTGGCTGAAATTATTGTCTATTTAATTCAATATATTATGTTTGGTTGAATTTTAGAAATTGAATTATTTCTTGTTTGAATCAATTCACTAAGTATTATTGATTCATCCTATACTCTTATATGAGCAATTTTATCTTGCGTGTTTGCTTGCTTGCTTGCTTGTTTGCACAATTATCTCAAAAACGGCTTTGACGATTTCCTTCAAAGTCTGGAAATAAGTAATTTATGACTCAAAAACGTGTTTTATGCAGATTACTTGGCCAGGGAAAATCTAATAACATAATAAAACAAATTTTAAAGTTGCAAAATTTAAATATTTGCTATGATAGCAACGAAATAAACAAGGAAAGCGTAAACAAATGAAGTTTGGGATCTACAGCCATCAAGGAAAAATACAGTGAGAGGAATGAAAAGTTCATGAAGCAACAAAAAGGATCTATTTATAAATTTTATGATATTTTTATTTTATAGTAATTGGATGAACTCGTAAACATGAAATAAAGCCTTGGTCCACTAGGTACTAACACATAATGTGAATAAAGGCTGTTAACAATTATTTAAAGCATAAATAATTATCCTCAAGTAAAAAATAATATGCCAAAAATAATGAAAGTCGTTATAAAATATATATAATAAAATACTTTAAGGACAAGAATAAGTTGAGGGCAAAACGCAAAAAGTTTGGGGCACTCTCCCCTAAAGTGGGGAAAGCGGGAATAGGGGTGCGCTTTTTTTCCCATAAAATTTGTTCAAGATATCTAAGAAAGGAATGAAACACCTTTACAGAATTCGAAAAAACTGACAACTATTGTCCTAGAGCCCTCGAATATGTACATACTAGCTGTTTTCGGTGCCTTTGCTCAGGACTTAAATTATGGAGGGATAAACAATATGCCCTTAATTATTTTAGAGTGGGAACCCAAAAAAATAAGCTAATAAAAACAGTCCAATGTTAAATCATTGTAATGTGAAAACCTGATCTAACTTAGGTTATCTTTTTAATTAGGTAATTTATTTGCAATAAAATTAGCATACTCCAATGAGTGAATGTTAAAGTAAATTTGAACGGTTACTTGCAAATCAATCTTAGGAGATTTTGCTAGAAGAAGAAGCAAGGCCTTTCTTCTTGTTTTTGAGTTTTAACTTACCACCTGTGCTTTTTCATGAGCTCCAATAGTATCCCTTGATTTCTGTAAGTCAGCTACAAGAGAATAGCAAGCATGAC
This sequence comes from Flexamia atlantica, assembly GCA_035578135.1. Lineage (NCBI taxonomy): Eukaryota > Metazoa > Arthropoda > Insecta > Hemiptera > Cicadellidae > Flexamia > Flexamia atlantica. The sequence continues at coordinate 19,882,812 of JAQJVK010000005.1, forward strand.
GTCTGCGCAAAACAACGGAAACGTATCCCAAGTGGGTCAGGGCTTTGATTTCTATAGATTTGGCTAAGATATAATTTCCTAAGAAATTTAAAGTAACAGAATCACTTTTTTCAGCTTATTCTTATAAAGCTAGCAAGGATAGTGTAGAACATAAGACATTGTCAACAGCTTAAAATATAACAACAAACGACCTTACAACTAACTTCTAGTGCAGAAAAAAATATCTTACAAATAAACAGAATATAAAACTATATTAACAAACATAAAACAGCCTTTCCAGATTACTAAACTACACTTGGTGCATTATATCTTGAGCTTCGGAAACTGTTTACACCCAAATCAGTTGAAGTGGAGTGTAAATCATCAGAATTTCACAGCGTCTAATTTCACACTATCTAACAGCGTCTTTATTGTAATATTGTAATTCGAAACAAAAATAGTTTACGTTTGTTGAAATTCATTTTTACATAACTAGCCCCAGTCACTTTGTGACTTAAAAACAACGAAGTAAAATAGGCTTTAGATTCATGTGGATTATTAAATGGTCAATTTTTTCCCGTAAATTTTACGGAGTTTCGCAGTTTTGTTTCCAAGTATGTCAAATAAATAATCAGATATTTTATGTCGTGTAGGGTAAATTTAATTTTGTCTTGTGGTGAAAAATAGCGTTCGCAACCGGGCCAAAAGGACTTTGCAGCTCTCGACTGTTTCAAAATTTGGGACTTCAGGGTGTTTTTTAAAATATACTACAGGGTGTTTTTTATACGCAACCCAAAACTTTATTTTATCAGTGAAGGATTATTCCCCCCAAGGTCCCTGGATTTGACCCCACAATATTATTTTCTTTGGGGATTCACAAAACGTAAGGCCTATACGAAAACAATTCACAGGATATTCAGCATTTCAAAACAAACGTGACAAATTTAATACGAGAAATTAAAAGAGGTACTTTGCAAAACATGTTCAGGAATTTGTGGAGAGAGTGCGACTGTATAAATGTCAATAGCGGATTGTTTGACCATATAATGTAAGCTAAATCTGATCAATCTTAAATTATAGGTTGTATAAAATGGAAAGATTAACAAAACAACACTAATTTCATCTTTATATGTGTGTTATTAAATCTGAAAATGGGTTGCATTAAAAAAACACTCTGTATAATATGCTCTGGATTGGAGCTTGTGAATAATTTCCTAATAGAAGTCTCTAAGTAAATGAGTAAAACGATTACGATTACGATGGTGACAAATCTGAAGAATTACCAGTATAATGTGTTTTTTGTCTTAAATGCTCTACAACTTATTTTTAAGTTTTTAAATATTTGTTTGAAAGTGCTCATAGGTTAGAAATTCCTTTTATGGGTTTCAGGTATAAGGGCATAGAACCTGAAAATGTTAAAAGCTTTAAAATCAGTTTTGCCCATTTGAGTAACATTAAAATAGCTAACTGTATAAAATGCTTGATTATTTCTCCAAAGTAAAATAATTGGGATTGACTTTTAATAAGCAATGAGATAAATGATGATAGGCTCCTGGAGCTTGAGATAAATGGCCTCTAAAAATCCCATGTCAAAAAGAAAAACAATCCAATACTTCACAATTAATTAATTGTGGGGACATTTTTCATGTTGCAATGTTAATGAATTATGATCACATTATGCTGTAAAGGTGTTTTGAAGTGTTCAATAGTATCATGTAGGTGGATCCTCGGAGGCATTAATTGCAAGGAGACCCAAACGATCTAATTATGTCTTGCACAGTATATGACATTTGGGCTCAATTTAGCATCACCATCTATACACACACTACCAAACAAGATATTATATATAACTGATATTGTATTCTTATTTACTACCTGTGACATATTTTTGTTACCTAGATCATAAAACATGCTACCTTTATAATTTTTTATTACTTTTTTATAACATTGAAAGGAGACATTACATTCAATTTTCAGAGACATATTTGAAATGACATAAAGGAAACCTGGAAAGTTCTTATGAAAAAAGTGTTCTAATAGTCCAGTGAAGATAAGTTAACAAATATAATTAAAACGAAGAAAAAAGCAAAAACATTTCTGCTGGAAAATTTGTACCAACATGTCCTGAGTTAGAACCCAGAGGTTATATACCTACTTTGGGTCTGGCGACCTAAAAAAATGTGCAAACTAAATGTCTGTGCCATCTGCAAAAATGGCAGCCATGTTTGATTTATATTTTTCAAAATATTTCAAATCCTAATAAGGTGATTGATTTTAATAACATTAAGTAAGAATGTGTTTTTTCCTTTTCTTGACTTTAAAGGGAAAAATTATATTTTCTGCTCTTGTGGACGCTTTTCCCAACTTTTAGGAAGGTTTTGTGAGGGTTTTTTTAATAGATATTGAGTTTAATAAAAAAAAGAAAACACTGTCTGTGAAAAACTTTTATGTATAAGGTTATAGAAGATTCTATTTTTTATATATTTTTTTTACTAAATACTTTTTTATTCTCTTATTTGTTATACTCCTTTATTTGTTTGAAAATTCTTAACCCTTGTAACTTGGCTTTAATATGACAAACAATTTGCAGACATTTAGGAAATGAAATGTTTTTCAATACATTTTATTATTTATTCAATATTGGTACACCTGGAAATCAAAAATTTAACCTCAGCGGTAAATAGCATATCATATTCACAGGTCTTGCAAAAAGTAGCAAAGTTTCAATTTATACTTTTCTTCTATTGTTTTTTTTATAATAAACAGAATATATTGCAACAGATACAATATCATTTTTTGTTGTTTTTGCCTCCGGATCACGAATCGAATTACTGCTAGAGGTTAAATACCTTGATTTCCGTCTGTGATCCTGTCATCCGTTGAACGGCGACCGCGGTTTCAACCCGGCAATGGGGTCATCCTCAGGCAATGGAAGACACAAAAATTACTCCGAAGAGGTCGTCAAAAGTCTTAAAACACACACGAACATTGAACATCGAACATTTAAAAAACATGTGGCCACAAACGAAAAATTGTCAACGGCGCGGCAGGTACGCGTACGGTGATTCATGAGCCTAGACTCATGAATCACCGTACGCGTACCTGCCGCGCCGTTGACAATTTTTCGTTTGTGGCCACATGTTTTTTAAATGTTCGATGTTCAATGTTCGTGTGTGTTTTAAGACTTTTGACGACCTCTTCGGAGTAATTTTTGTGTCTTCCATTGCCTGAGGATGACCCCATTGCCGGGTTGAAACCGCGGTCGCCGTTCAACGGATGACAGGATCACAGACGGAAATCAAGGTATTTAACCTCTAGCAGATACAATATATTCAGATACAATATATATATTGGGGGTTGGGTTTTTATCCCTATTGCAACAGACCTGCGTACTCAGCATATTTCCAAAGGATTTTTTTGTATGTGTGCGCATATTCAATATATCTAGAGGAAAAAAGTGGTTTGAATATGTTTTGAAAGTAATACACTAAAAAAGTATTTAATCATTCATGAGTTTTAAACATTATGAAAATTAACAAGGGATCATATACTTTTTGCATTTGATATAATTCTTAGTTTAGCAATTTTTAATAAATGTAATCTTGTTATAATTTATATATATGTCAGCAAAAATATAAACAATGAATTCAAATCAGTCAAAAAATAACAAATACAATGATTACATGAGGACATAATCAAAATATTAGATCAAATTACACAATCAATTCCACATTCACTTTTCAGTACAGGCATAGCCATCTCTAGTAATAAGGCCGCGGCCTTCGACCTTGGCAACGTTGCTTCTCAAGGTTTTTTTGCATAGTAAAACCATGGATAACCAAATCAGCTGAACACTTAGGCGCAATGTTGCCATTTACTAGCGCCGCGGCCTTGTACTAGAGATGCTTATGGTACAGCATCTCCTACAGGCCTACAGGCCTTATGGGACCATGCAATTCTATTACCTATGTTGGGTATATTTGTTTACTAACATTCACAACATTTTATTATAAAATTATCAGCTGATCATAACATAATCTGGTTTCAGTTGGCGCATTATATCTCCGGCTATGATCACTACACTATTAACCGTGTCATATGATATTTTTAACATATGATATCGGTAAACACAACATTTGACAAGCAGCGGTGTTTTAGAAAATGTTTTCAGAAAAGTACCCCCTCTCCCCCCCGCCACATACAGTCACCTGACTCAGTCATAGCCGGAGATGTAATGCGCGAACTGTACAGATCTATTCAGCCAGGAAGTCTTGTAGGGGTGGAAGTGCGAGAGAGATGGAGAATATCCCCACCACTGTTTTTCCTTCATCGGTTGTGTATAGTCAACTAAAAATCCCACATGGCCTATAACAACATTACAAATATTGTTGCAAACAAACAATCATATGTTTTGACAGATGAGTTATTTCGAAATTCGACTGTACTGAGACTCGCGGTAGGGGAAATCATCACTGCGCATGCGCAACCCACAGGACTTCTGGGCTGAACAAATCTGTAGTACAATTATTTCAGTTGCCATTTGAAATACATGGCATATGGAAATTCCATACTGAAAGGTGAACGTGGAACTGAGTAGATACATTAGATACATAAAAATACAGACAAAATTAAAATATTTCAACTAAAACTTGAGAAATATAAAAAAACTTGGGTGTCAATGGGTTAAAAAATCTCTATAACATGGCGGAACAACAATAAATAAAAAAGAAACAACTTTCTTATGGATATTCTGTACTTTGAATACTTAAAAAAAAAAGATATCTCTTACTCAACAAGGTCAACCCGAAAAACAGGATCAACAAGGTTTCACCCATGGAAAAACAGAAAAACTTCCTTGGAATCATGATTTAATGTTTAGGTTGCCATGACAACTTCATAAGCTTCCCTATAGTTTAACATTGAAACTTTGATGTACTATAAGGTGTAGCCCTGAGGGAATTTTTAAAAGTCCATTCTTAGCGGATGCCAACTCCCTGAGAGGTATGTCCATGCAAAGATTCAAGGTTTTAGGTCAAGTAGTTTGGGTTTTGTGATTATAGATGAGTGGTATTTGAGAAATGTATAGTTATTTTCTGAGGTTCTAAATAACATCTGTATGTTTTGGTCTTAAAATACTCACTGATCACTCTCTCTGGTACTCTGAAATACTCTCTGCTGTATGTTTTGTTAAAATACTTACTGGCTTTCATTTGAGCAACTGATCAATAAAGTCAGACGAGTGTTGGAGGAGCTGTAAGGCTAAAAGCAACATAAAAATGAATTTTTTTCAAAATTTTTTTTCCGTTAAACATTTAGGACGCAAGCTAATTCTATCCAATTTTAAAGTTCAACAGCGCAAATGAAAGCTGATAGTTCACTGCATGTTTTAAAACCAGTCCAACCTGCAGGCCATACTTGGTGCTGGAGATACTAGTCTTTGAGTTATGAAATCCTGAAAAAAGTGAATTTTATGTTGGGTGGAGGTTTATACTGTTCATAACTCACCCCAAACTCAACCGATTTAGATGGTTAAGAGCTAAAGTGAAAGCCAATAATTACTGAGGTAATTCAAACCTAAAACTCTTTTGAGTCTCTGTTAGATTTCTATGTTTAACTCATTAATTATATACAGTTAACGAAAGTAAACAGATTTTATGCTGAATGAAGGTTCATAATTCAAATTACGTTAGTCCGACCGGAATATCAATTAATTAGAAATGTACAGGACTGAATTTTTATTTTAGCATATCTTTTTAACGAATCCAAATTTTTAAAACGGATTCAGCAGTGTGTTCAGGGTGAAAATGTAGACTATAACGAGTGGGAAAAGCCGCCATTTTTAAACATGATTTTAGCGGGATTCTCTTGGTCCGATTTTGATAACTTTGGATATGTTAAAATACACTTCTGTCTTTGTATTTCCTTCAAAAAACGTCATCTTGCATTTTTTTCAAGGTTTCCTATGTTACAGTTTGCGCATTACATCTCCGGCTATGACTACTACGCTACTAACCGCATCAAATTATATTCTGATCATATGATATTAGTAAACACAATGTTTGACAAGCAGCGGTGCTTTAGAACAATGTTTACAGAAAAGTACCCCCTCTCATTTTACAACCAGCTGACTCGGTCATAGCCGGAGATATAATGTGTGAACTGTATTTTTTGAAAACTGACTGGCCTACATTGTGAGTAATGCAGCTGATGGCTGGGAAGTGAAAATAGTTGTATTAGAAATTACGCGAGGGTTTCATATCTTTCAAAACCTTAAAAATATACTTATTGTACAGGTTTATTACAAAATTTCTGTTATCGGTCTATTATTTTAACCGTCATAATCCTGGTCCCAAGGGTGACAGAGGTTCTACTGAATTTAAAAAAATTTCATTTTCGAAATGTAGTGTATCAACAAATTAAACCTGAGTTAACACAGCTGTTAAGAATACAGTTCGCGCACGTATATACAGACCAGCATGAGAATTTTGACGCATCGGGGTGTGGGGAAGGAGGGGAAGCCCCGCCCCTTTACTACTGCTACAAGCTGAAAATAAGTGAACTAATATTCAAAACAAAAGTAAAATTCTTAGGGCCGGTTTCGGAGCTCGGGGTTATCGTTATCCTCAGACTAAATACCAGTTTGAACCGGTTTTTATCCTCGAACTGTAGAAATCGGGTTTCGGAGCTCAAGGATAACTAACTCCAAGAATATCTTTAACCCGAGAGTTAATTCAGGAGGCATAACCCGAACACAGCAAGAGCCGAATTCAATCGAGAGGAGAAGAAAGAACAAGTAAAATGCGTCTGCACACAGTACCTACCACTACCCAAATACGAAAATTCTCCAAAATACCTCGATAACTCCTTGCATAAGTCAAAAGATAAAATTATCCTCAGATTGAGATAACCCGAGAGTTAAGAAACTTATCCCCGAGCTCCGAAATCCGATTTTCATGCTAAGGCTGTCTTAGTCCACGGGTTAACTAACTCCGGGATTTAGATATCCCCGAGCTCCGAAACCGGCCCTTAGTTGTCAAAATATAATTAATTAATGTCATGGTTTGAGATTTTGTTTACGTAAGTTTTATCTTAGTCATTTCACCTATAAATTTGGGAATATACATTGTATTCTCCGAATTTGTATGTAATTGTTATGAAATAAGACTTTAAACTTATAATAGTTATGTCTCCATAAGTTTTAATTAAAAAATCATTTTCCCAGAAGTAAACAAATTTTGTTTATTTTCTTTGATTGATGACAGCTGTCAATTTGGTCCAGGTTTATGAGTCGCTACATAACGGACAATAAAAACACTTATTCTTGAAGTACTTCAAGAATAATAAAAAAGGACCATCCAATAGGAGGCCAAATAGGCACAGAAAAACACTTTGCTGCAGCCAATGACATATGCATATTTAGGAATCGTCTATCTCTTTTGCACATGTTCATTGAAATGGTCGGGATATTCATCCGCAAACTATAGTAATTTTCAAACAGAACAAAAAAGTGGTTCTCGAGGTACATGGTATCCGGTAAATACCAATATTTTTCATGAAAATGGATTCCATTTTGAAATTAATAAAGATAATTGAACTTTGTTACTATCACACTTTTTGTCTTGTATAGAACTTTAAAATTATCCATGATAACACAATACGTTGGCATTTCTGAGATTTGAACCCATTACATCCAGTTTTTGGAACACTCTGGTTTTTTAAAAAAGGTTAAAATTTTTACATTGTTCCTTGGTTATGAGTCAGTGAGGAAAAGCTTGAAATTCTTCTTTGTCGAGCCATTTGTCTAGAACTGTTGTGGACGGCTTATAAGACTCACCCTGTATATGAAAGTTTTATTTTCAAAACCAAAAATGTATTTCTTGATTGAAATTGATTGTTTATCTGAAATTGAAATTTCACTCATTGGTGTGAAAAACTAAAATTTTTAATAAAGTAATGCTTAAAAATACATGATTTATACACTGGAAATTAAAATATTAAATGTAAAATGACGACTTATATAGACTAAATGTAGGTTTAGCAATAGATTCACTGTGATAGTATTATTTATCACCTGTAGTTTAGCTTGTGTAAACAATTCAAAATCACCTGCAACACACACACATAACCGTAATCATGTAATTATTATACATAATTTCATACTGAAAAGATCTTGTTCACAGTATTTAACATATATTCATCCCAAAATCACATTATACCAACCATTAAATTAAAAAGAGAGGTTTTATGTTACTTGACAGAAAATCACTGAAATGCAAAAATTGTAGGCTTGAAGTTTGTGAATGGGACTGTTTCCTTTGAATTTTCGTTAGCAAGGGATTGAGTATCATGGTGAGAATTATGAGAACAATTCAAACAATTTAAGAAAAACATTTATGTTTTGGTTGAGCTAACAATTTGATAAGGTAGGTTACTCAAGATGTTGGATTCGTTTAAAGATGGTTGGGTCAATGTTGCTGGAGTCGGGAGCCATGTAATGACTTGGGGGGGCTGGGTGAATGATCCGCTCCCCCCTGGAGACACGATCGTTCTGTTTATGTGTGGGTTACCAGGACTGACTAACTTCTACAGGACCTTCTTAGAAGAGCTTTACAACCGCCTACGGATCCCTGTATGGACCATCTGCATTGCTGGTCAAGAAATCCCACCACCGGGCAGCGGTCTTGGCTTGCCTGCAGATAAGAGTTTGTATAACAATGTAAAAGCACAAGCAAATCACAAAGCAGAGTTTGTCAATAAGTATGTACCGAGGGATCGAAAAGTGATTTTGATTGGACATTCTTTCGGAGGGAAAATGGTGATGGAGCTGTTAAAAGATGAGGATTTACTAAGTCGAACCAAGAAATGTTTCTTGCTGATGCCAACTATCGAAAGGTTCAGAGATGTACCGAGAGCAAAATTCTGGCTAAGACTTTGTAACACAGGGTTGATCAACTTTGTAGTGTTGTTCTTGTGGCTTCTCTCTCTCTTACCTCTCTCATGGCGTAAGCAGATTGCCAAGTGGTATTTTAAATCGAGGCGATTTGAGGATATAGACAGATACTGTGTGGACGCCATGACGGATTTCATAGGAAATACTTTTATTTTTAATGTCTGTCGCTATATAGCCAAGGATGAATTGGAAGCTATAAAAGATCTTGATGTGGATGTTTTAGAGAAATTAAGTGACAGGACAAAGGTGTTCTTCGCTACGAATGACTATTGGGCTCCATTAACCCACTACCACTCCCTAAAAAAGGCTGTGCCTCGCCTTAAAGTGGAGCTGTTGGAGAGAAAGTTTGAACATGCTTTTACAGTCAACAACTCTTACAACATGGCAGATATCATTATTAATGATTTAAAAGAAAATCATGAATAATTGTAAATAAGTATAAATTTTATCAATAAAATATCAGTCAGGAATTCTGGAACCAAATAAATTTTGTCATTACTTAAACGCTGCCTTGAAAGTAGAGTAAAAGCGGTAAACACAACTTGAGGCCTACATATTTAAATGGTAATCAAATCATCTGTAAGCATTGAACTACCTGCAAATAGTAATACTTGAAATGATTGTGCAAAGTTATATTTGAAAATTAACTTTCAACATGCTTTATAACAATTTGAATAATCCTTGCATCTTGATAGCAGTACCAAATAAATTTAAATTTTAGATCATCATTGTAAAACGTGCCTAAGAATCTTAAAGGGCAAGAATGAATAAATGAGATGGCCACCCAAATTCTATAGAATTAAAATGTTGAATAATGAAAAAACCTTAAGATAGAGCTAATTTTGGATCAGAATAATGTTGCTTTCTTTAGCCTAATGTTGTTAGCCATACGTGATACGCCGTTTTGACAAAGTGGTCTTGCCAGTCGCACGGTGAGGGCTTGGCCTAGTAGTTCACTGATTTGCTGCTAGGGTCGACTGCAGGCTTTATGCACCAATCATTCTCCTGGCTGACAATGGTATCGTAGCTCTGTCGGTTAACGCGCTATACTGACGAGTAGAGCGTTGAAACCATTCAGAGGTGCGTGGGTTCGAATCCCGACCATGCGCAATCTCTATTAGGCTTGCATATGTGTGGTAAAGCTTGGGGAAGGGCCAACCTAAAATAAACGGTGACCGGCTTGGGTGGAAGTTGACGGCATTTGTATGTTTAATAGGGATTGCAGTAGACACCTGTTTTGGTTCTTTTTACCCTTGTATAGAGAAGGACACGTTTTATTTTTATTCATTAATTCAGCATACTGTCAACACTTGTGGACAATCAAAAAGGACATAACCAAAATATAAGACCAAATATAGACAAAATAAACATATTACAATCAAAAATTGTAAAATATAAAAAATTGCTACGTTAAAGGGTTAAATAGGTATGAATAATAAACTGATAGGTATAAATTTGTTGTAAAAATATTACTCCCTGTCCCCATGTTTAATATCACCGTTGACATCATTCCTTTTCATTTCACCTTAAATCACGTCTATTTCTTTTTAAATCTTTAAAAGGTATTGCATATATATATTGCTGGTTCTCAAGCTACCAGTCTGGAAAATGTCAGCAGGTAGTGGTGTTGAGCTCAGTCCTCATCAGTTCATGTGGAGTTCCTCAAGGGATCATTTTAGGGCCAGTGATTTTTTTAAATATATGCTAATGACCTGTGCTCTGGCATATTTTATGGTAGCTTAGCAGCCTATGCTGATGATGACATAGCCATTATACATCAAATGATAAATCCAAAGATTTTTAGGCCAGTTATTTATGCAGAGGTGCATAGGAGGGGAAAATGTGGAACAGCTTCCATTACTAATTAAAAAAAAAACTATGATTATAAATTTAGTGTAATTATTATGAAACATAATTTGGCAAATACGTTCAGCATTACCAAGATGAAACATAAACAAATTCTTCTCTTCTGTTCTTCTCGACAGACCTTGCATCTCATGTGCTGTTTGTTAAACAACTGAACAAACCCTATTTGTATTAAATAATATTTTTGGTAAGAAATGACACAAGTTAAATATTGACACATAACACAAATAGATTTTGGTTTTTGGCCCTGAATCTTGCCTAGCCAAGCAAGGCTTTGCTCAAGGTAACCTGGTGTTTCTTATGCTAACTGTTCACAAACGTGTGTCTCAACCTATCAAATCCTAAATCTAAATTACACATACACATATATTACAAACCCAAACCAAATTATATATACAATCCTAACCCCCATCACATTATCTTCCGAATTATCGGATTCTCGGTATTGGAGGCAACCACATTCCCGATGACCTCGGATAATCGGACTGTTCTGTATATTATATTTTTATGAAATTTTTATTCATAAAAATGTGATGGAAAAGCGACTTAGTAATCAGTCAATATGTTTTTGTGCAGATCAACGAGGTTTTTTTTGTGTACAAACATCCTTGATAATATATTTTAATTAAATTCATACAGGTTGTGTAGAGCATCTGTCATACCATTCTTATCAAATTTAGGGGAAATCCGACTTTTTAAGTACCCAGTCGACATGTTATACCTCTGTTCAACATTTTTTAAGTTCCTTTAGCCCATTGCTAAAACTGACTTCATCTTTTGGTTCATGGCTGTATGTTCGTTTCATAATGATGGTTTCTTCAATGGTAACTAAATTATTTTGGTTACACTTCATTAACAATGATATTGATGATGTGTCTTATGGGTGATTTGTGGCATTAATCCAGGATTTAACGGAAATCAACAATCAAAAATATCAGCTGATTGCAGTAAACCGAAGTTTAATGCATGTTTATTGGTTACTTCAGAGGAATGTGGTGGCAGCACTGATGGCAGTAGCAAATGTTTGTTTGTTTATTAGGCTAGATTTGAAAAATTGAGAAATGTAATAGTTTATGCAAGGAATATATTATGATTAAAAAATATGTTCTTTCTAAGTAGTATGATGTAAAGTACCTTACGCCACACGCCAGGTAAGTTTTACCATACTCGCATGAAAATCCCACACTCGCCTAGTGGCTCGTGGAACCATCATCCTCGCACGGTAATACGGTACTTATGAGGCTAACAACATAATATACTATTTTAATTGACAGTATTAATAATTTATTGTCAAGTATTATCTGTATTTTTGTATATGTTATCTAAAATCAGTAAAAACTCCCAATAATCTTTACATTTATTCTGGATTTTCAGTGCTCTGCAATGAATATGGAAATATGTAAATACAATCAAAATAAATATTGAAATGCCAGTAGAATTGCAGAGCGACCAATCTAGAGAAGTTTTTTCCGAACAATTACTCAAAATTCGTAATGGGAAAATTCCTGTTAACACATCGTCTGGATACATTTAACTCATTCCCTATAAATATGTTTAGCTTTGCAGAATCAAAGATCTAACATATGGATGGCTGTAAGGAACTTGCTCAATGACATTTAAATCTCAATCTTGAATAAAACGTAATCATTTATCTACAATAATTTTTGCTTCGTCAAAAAATGAAAACAATTGTTATATTCCTGAGCATAAATCTAACTGCATTCGATCTGGCCCATTTCTGGAATGAAGTATTCTATTGGCAGGGGTAGCCCCTAATATCAATTTTGACAATCACTGCTGCTACAATGTAGTCCAAGGCATGGTGTCTAACTTATATTAGTGCAATGTAATGTGGACACAAAACATTAATTGGTCTAATAGCAACAACTGTGTAAACTTTGCCGTGTTAAACTTTAATGCATCTCGATGGGGATCAATTGCAAACTTTAATGTATAGTTGATTTTGGTTCCGTTCAAATTCATCTTGCCCTTTCCTTTGGTTTGTCAGTTAGACTCACTTGTATACGTCTTTGAATTGCAGCATTACGGGTTCTCTTAAAGTATAAAGGAAAATAAAAATGAAAAGTTGGACTTTTAAGTTTATTTTGATAATATTATTTACAAAATACCAATTAAAATACACAAATAGACATGTACAGTGAGAAAAGCATAAACTAAGTGTAGCTTAGATAACGTAGTCCAGTTCATATCTGATGTACTGGTTCTTGGGATCATTGTGAATCCTGGGATATCCGGCGACAAGAGTATCCTGTCCGCCGATATACAAGGAGTTATAAATCTTCCAGTAGACATCCCTGACCTTGCGCGCCGGGTGAAACAGGCCCTGCAACAGAACAACAGCTGTCAGCGGGAGGATCCAGTGTTGCCAACTCAATGGTACAACATTCCTACCACCGATGCTTACTGAACACATAGAAAAGATGTCACAATAAACATTCAAAGAGAAGTCCTGAGCAAGATATGAGATCTGCAAGGGACAAGGGAGGGGAGGCACCATGACAAGAGATTATGAATATCATGAATTGATTTGTTAACCATAACAAACTCGACTCCGGCCATTACATTTAAACTTAATTTTATGCAGTGAGTTAAATGAGGTATAAGGAGCGCCGAGGAAAAACTTAGTCAAAGGTGACCATTCATGGCTCTTACCTTACACAAAGTATGATCAGCTCAAGAACAATTAGCCCCCAAAGCTGATTGTTCTTGTCCTAAACATTACTTTGCCTGACACAAACAAATTTTTTAATTTGAATTTTGAATTAAAATACAATATGAAACCGCGTGTTGTTTTTTTTCCGAAAAAAAAAATGCCAGACTATGTGACTCAAGGCAATTTTCTAAGAAGCTTATTGGTAATTTATGTAGGTATTGATTAAAATTATCACTGACTACGTGTCACTAAGTCATAAACTAAGTCCCATTACGGAGCTAAATTATATTTTTCATGCTTGGCATGCCTCGTGCGCAAGACGCTATCTCGCCACGAAATGTGTCGCTTTCGTTACTAATAGTGAAATACTATAAACTGCACTCCAGTCAATCTACTTAGCAGTTTGATGAAATAAAAACGTTAACTTGCCTTTCAACCAAACTTTTGATAGGTAGCAAAATGTTGAGAACGTTGTTTTAAAACTTCTCTAACAGTAAAAATATTAGACTATTTCTTTGCAATTACAGCTTGTTTAGCAGGAAAATATAAACTTGTGAAACGACGAATTTCAATAATTAGCCCTCTCTTATTTGGACACCTCTGAACCGGACATCAGTATGACCAGACTACCCTCAACACAACGTTCGTCACCTCTTTTAACTAGTGGATTTTTATCATAACATTGGGTTTACCGGGCGTGATTGGCAGGAAATGGACAATACTGTATCAACAATTCTTCGGGAAAATATTTGAGATCAGTAATGATGTATCTAAATACTACCCAGACAAACTAGCCAAAGCGAGAGCGAACATGCCATTCTATGGGCCTGAACCATGCTGTAGCATCAGCAAAGCTGTCGCCCACTCTGTCATTGATAACTGGGCTAAGGAACAGCACCGCCTTCGATGGTGCAACTATTCTAGCCAATCATTAGGGAAAAAGCTGCTTCCTGAAAATTCTGCTCAGTTTACCAGTTGGCTGCTGGGTCTGGGCAGGAGTCAGGTCAGACAGGTAACTGCCTTGATCACTAGACACGGCCATTTCAGGAAACATCTCTTCACTCTTGGTATCACCCTTGATGATCCAGAGTGCAGACTCTGCGGCAGCTCTGACGAGACTGCAAGTCACATCATCTTGGATTGTGAGAGACTGGGGGTAAAGAGAAGAGCCCTCTTTGGTCTTCAACGACCAGGTGACGAACCAGATGCTAGTATTGGGGAAAAGCTCTCATTGAAGACAATTATAGGGCTGCTAATCTAGCAGCTTAGGTGAGCACAATAGGCTTCGGTTGACATGGCTGAGACCTTGGAGTCTATACCCGGCACTCCAATCAATCAATCAATCAATCTAAACACTATTATCTCTTCAATTTAAGTAGATAGAATGAGTTAGTATTTGAGTAGTTAAGGAATGATATCGAGGATCCCTATGGAAAATTTGTAATAGACAAACTATAATAAAATATATTATTTTTTATGTTTTTTTAACAATTAACTTAAGGAAACGTTGGTTTAACCGGAAAACACGTTACCCGGACAGGACTTGGTCCAGAGGGGCCTGAATAAGGGGGAGGTGAATGTAAAAAGCATCATAGCAGCCGAAAAGTGTAAGCCACGAAGGAAAAAGCTGTTTAAGGAAAAACCTGCTCTGACCTGTAAAGTGTACTGCAGGATCTTCATGGGCCCCAGAGCCACTCGCAGCCCCTCTATGGAGTCCATGAAGGCCTGGACGAGATGAGGTGAGGTCTCGAAGATGTTGGGCCACACGTGGTTCAGCAGGTGGATGAGGGCATCCTCACAGCCGAAGCCGTACACGCCCAGCGCCATGTGCTTGATGGCGGCGCAGGCCGTCTGTCGGTGCACCAGGTCCCTGTGCCACAGAGCAGCAATGTAAGTATGTACACTACACACGTGGTTCAGTAGGTGGATGAGGGCGTCCTCACAGCCGAAGCCGTACATGCCCAGCGCCATGTGCTTGATGGCGGCGCAGGCCGTCTGTCGGTGCACCAGGTCCCTGTGCCACAGAGCAGCAATGTAAGTATGTACACTACACACGTGGTTCAGTAGGTGGATGAGGGCGTCCTCACAGCCGAAGCCGTACATGCCCAGCGCCATGTGCTTGATGGCGGCACAGGCCGTCTGTCGGTGCACCAGGTCCCTGTGCCACAGAGCAGCAATGTAAGTATGTACACTACACACGTGGTTCAGCAGGTGGATGAGGGCGTCCTCACAGCCGAAGCCGTACACGCCCAGCGCCATGTGCTTGATGGCGGCGCAGGCCGTCTGTCGGTGCACCAGGTCCCTGTGCCACAGAGCAGCAATGTAAGTATGTACACTACACACGTGGTTCAGCAGGTGGATGAGGGCGTCCTCACAGCCGAAGCCGTACACGCCCAGCGCCATGTGCTAGATGGCGGCGCAGGCCGTCTGTCGGTGCACCAGGTCCCTGTGCCACAGAGCAGCAATGTAAGTATGTACACTACACACGTGGTTCAGCAGGTGGATGAGGGCGTCCTCACAGCCGAAGCCGTACACGCCCAGCGCCATGTGCTTGATGGCGGCGCAGGCCGTCTGTCGGTGCACCAGGTCCCTGTGCCACAGAGCAGCAATGTAAGTATGTACACTACACACGTGGTTCAGTAGGTGGATGAGGGCATCCTCACAGCCGAAGCCGTACACGCCCAGCGCCATGTGCTTGATGGCGGCGCAGGCCGTCTGTCGGTGCACCAGGTCCCTGTGCCACAGAGCAGCAATGTAAGTATGTACACTACACACGTGGTTCAGCAGGTGGATGAGGGCGTCCTCACAGCCGAAGCCGTACATGCCCAGCGCCATGTACTTGATGGCGGCGCAGGCCGTCTGTCAGTGCACCAGGTCCCTGTGCCACAGAGCAGCAATGTAAGTATGTACACTACACACGTGGTTCAGCAGGTGGATGAGGGCGTCCTCACAGCCGAAGCCGTACACGCCCAGCGCCATGTGCTTGATAGCGGCAAAGGCCGTCTGTCGGTGCACCAGGTCCCTGTGCCACAGAGCAGCAATGTAAGTATGTACACTACACACGTGGTTCAGCAGGTGGATGAGGGCGTCCTCACTGCCGAAGCCGTACATGCCCAGCGCCATGTGCTTGATGGCGGCACAGGCCGTCTGTCGGTGCACCAGGTCCCTGCGCCACAGAGCAGCAATGTAAGTATGTACACTACACACGTGGTTCAGCAGGTGGATGAGGGCGTCCTCACAGCCGAAGCCGTACACGCCCAGCGCCATGTGCTTGATAGCAGCACAGGCCGTCTGTCGGTGCACCAGGTCCCTGTGCCACAGAGCAGCAATGTAAGTATGTACACTACACACGTGGTTCAGCAGGTGGATGAGGGCGTCCTCACAGCCGAAGCCGTACACGCCCAGCGCCATGTGCTTGATAGCAGCACAGGCCGTCTGTCGGTGCACCAGGTCCCTGTGCCACAGAGCAGCAATGTAAGTATGTACACTACACACGTGGTTCAGCAGGTGGATGAGGGCGTCCTCACAGCCGAAGCCGTACATGCCCAGCGCCATGTGCTTGATAGCAGCACAGGCCGTCTGTCGGTGCACCAGGTCCCTGTGCCACAGAGCAGCAATGTAAGTATGTACACTACACACGTGGTTCAGCAGGTGGATGAGGGCGTCCTCACAGCCGAAGCCGTACACGCCCAGCGCCATGTGCTTGATAGCAGCACAGGCCGTCTGTCGGTGCACCAGGTCCCTGTGCCACAGAGCAGCAATGTAAGTATGTACACTACACACGTGGTTCAGACGGTAGATGAGGGCGTCCTCACAGCCGAAGCCGTACATGCCCAGCGCCATGTGCTTGATGGCGGCGCAGGCCGTCTGTCGGTGCACCAGGTCCCTGTGCCACAGAGCAGCAATGTAAGTATGTACACTACACACGTGGTCCAGCAGGTAGATGAGGGCGTCCTCACAGCCGAAGCCGTACACGCCCAGCGCCATGTGCTTGATGGCGGCGCAGGCCGTCTGTCGGTGCACCAGGTCCCTGCGCCACAGAGCAGCAATGTAAGTATGTACACTACACACGTGGTCCAGCAGGTAGATGAGGGCGTCCTCACAGCCGAAGCCGTACACGCCCAGCGCCGTGTGCATGATGGCGGCGCAGGCCGTCTGTCGGTGCACCAGGTCCCTGCGCCACAGAGCAGCAATGTAAGTATGTACACTACACACGTGGTCCAGTAGGTAGATGAGGGCGTCCTCACAGCTGAAGCTGTACACGCCCAGCGCCATGTGCTTGATGGCGGCACAGGCCGTCTGTCGGTGCACCAGGTCCCTGTGCCACAGAGCAGCAATGTAAGTATGTACACTACACACGTGGTTCAGCAGGTGGATGAGGGCGTCCTCACAGCCGAAGCCGTACATGCCCAGCGCCATGTGCTTGATGGCGGCGCAGGCCGTCTGTCAGTGCACCAGGTCCCTGTGCCACAGAGCAGCAATGTAAGTATGTACACTACACACGTGGTCCAGTAGGTAGATGAGGGCGTCCTCACAGCTGAAGCTGTACACGCCCAGCGCCATGTGCTTGATGGCGGCACAGGCCGTCTGTCGGTGCACTAGGTCCCTGAACCACAGTGGGCAAAGCGTTTGAGACAGGTTTTCTTAATTCATCGTAAATATATACAGCTGGTTAGCTAAGAGATAGAACCATGTAATCATAATATTAAGAAATACAGTTTCATTCATTCATTTTGCAAAAGGAAAATTCAACAGAGTAAAAAATTTTGGTTATTTAAGTTTAAAAAATTTTGACTTAAGAAAAAGTTTATACTTGAATTTTGTTTTTATAGAACTGGGTGAGCATCTGTATAGAATCTGTACACAGGATTGTGGTTTGGTAATAACATCAAAGTATCTCTTTTGAGAGTTTCAGAACAACAAATGTGGAGCACAAAAAGAAAACGACACCCAAAAAATCTGAATGTAATAATTATTATAATTATAAACCATTTTTAACATGACACAAAATCAACTGAATGTCGTTTAGACTGTTGATAACATCTAAAGATGGATCAGTTTCATTAAGTACTATTGTGTAATTTCACTTACTTTTAAGAGAAAAAACAGGAATAATAAAAACAGAGGTTTACCAATAACAGGCAACTATGAACTACCTCATATCTGACAGAGCCATGGGCTTTGAAAGTTCAAATTTTGTTTAGTGTGCTCTTCAGCAGTTTTAACCACCACGTAAGCCTGCTGATTCTCTTATCAAACCCTGATGTCTTACAACTCGGGCCTAGAGCCTACACTTGACCAAAAAGTAGGGGTGTGCGAATAGTGATTTTTGAACTCAAGCTGAGCCGAGCCGAGCTTTTTCAAAAGTTTTTGAGCTTGAGCTTTTTGGAGCCGAGCTTTTTAACAATCACCAAATTATTAAGGAATTATGAAACTTGATTTTATTTTTAAAAGATGCAATAGACTTATGTTTGCATACCTTAACTCAGTGGTTCCCAAAAGGTGGTCCGCGGACCCCCAGGGGTCCGCGAATGGCTTGCAAGGGGTCCGCGGCGTTAGGCCTGTACATATTGGCTACTATTATGGATGGTCGGGTCCTGAAATTTCGGAAATTCTCGGAAAAATTAAATTCCCGATTATCGGGCGGGATTTTTATTCACTTCGGGAAATTTTCGGGACGAGATCGTTTAGCGATTGCAACTAAACAGCGAGTGTAGCTTCGCAAAACTCGCGATCGGCCGCGGAAAATTATCTTGCGTATTTGCCGATCGCAAATAAACGGCAATCGCGTGTATTTGCAAGTCGCGGATGAACGGCATAAATAGCTTTGCGCTATTCACGAACGACCACGAAATACGCTAGCGCGTATTTGCATCGCGGACAAACTGCCGATGTTGCTTTACGAAACTCGCGATCGGATGAGAAAAACTGTCGCGCGTATTTGCCGATCGCTGAAAAACGAAAAATGTAACATTGCGAACTCGCAATCCGGTGTGCAAATCAAGTTTAGGTATTTACTGATAGCGGTTAATCGACAGAAATAACTTGCTAGAAGGCTTTACAGTGATGCATTTTATATCATCGGCCAAATTGGTCGGCTACAAATAGTGGTTTTGGCCATTGATTCAATTCTCTAAACTAATTCAGATTACATTGAATTCCAGCCGAAAGTATGATTATTTTTCATAAATAAGTAAAAAAAATTAGACAGTTGACAAAAGTAAATAATTTGAGACTTTTGAATTTAAATTTAAAATACATAGGTAATTAATATTTTATGTAATTTGAGGAATGTCAAGTTTGGGAGTTGTGAAAAACAAGAACTTCAAAGCCTAAAATTTATAAAAATACAATAACATGTTTATTAGTTACACTTGACAGTATATTGTCATCATGCAATAACCACTCAAGTATTTTACTTTTGGATTTGTGGAAACCAAACAATAAAATCAAAAAGCAAAAACTTAAAAATTATTGTGTTTTTGTCAAACTTTAAAAATGTATTATATTTGTTATTTTTTGAATAATATTTCTGGTTTTCAATGCATTTTAATCTTGATTTCTTGATTAGAAAAAATTAACCTTCAAATTCAATAAAATATAATAATAATCAAACAATAACTTTTACTATTTTATGTAAGTTAGTATTTGCCTTATAATCAACAATTTCATTGAGTTACTTTTTTATTATTTTCGAATGTGTTTTTAATGTTTGCTATTTTGTCAGTTGCATATAAGTTAGTATTTTTTCACTTAAATTTTTTCCTTGAAATTTTGTGATCAGGTAGGATATTTCTTTAAAACAGTTATATATGACATTGTTTTTAACCTAATGTAATAAGAAAAATAAATTTGTGAACAAGCATTTCCAAAGCTTTAGGGAAGAAAACATCCTGTCCCTGTCCCGTCCCGAATTTAAGAGGGAAGAAAAAATCCTTTCCTGTCCCGTTCCGTCCCGAACTGAAAGTCCAATCCCATCAATCACTATTGGCTATAAAACAATTCGGAAAATTTTGGTGGGTAAAAGCAAAAATAAAAATAAAAAACAAATTATTAAATGAAATATATTGAATCGACAGTGTTAGATGCCGGAATGCGATCGTATATGCGCGCAGGCATGCAACTGAGCATGTTGTAAATCAAATATAGCTTTAGGGGTCCCCGATTGTTTAGTTTGTATACCTGGGGGTCCGTGACTACCTGTTATTTGGGAAACACTGCCTTAACTGAACACCAGCTCAAAACTAGAAAGCTTATCTCCAAAACAAGTTAATGATCTGATAGGTCCATCAATATTTTGTATTATAAAATTAATCAAACTGGCTCAAAAAATAATTCATGAAGAAAAATAACAAATTTAAAATCTACATTTTTATTTGACTCCTCAATTCCAAAATACTTTGATAGTCCAAAATAATAAACAGTTAAAAATAATAAATAGTAAAAATTACATAATTAGACTACTGACATAGTTACTACAACATAAATTTCAAGAGTTGAAAGGAGTTGATGGTAAGGTTTTAAAATGGTTATATCTAGTAAAATAATAACATATTTACACTTATTCAAATATTAGAGTCAAATAATATAATAACAACAATAATTAATTGTAATCCTAAAATTAGTTGCATTTCTAAACTTTTATGAAGAAAATAAAGTACAGTTCAAGGAAATTAGGAAGAAGAAAGATCAGAAAACAGGACGAATATAGGGAAAGAAAGAAACAGCTGCCTGCCTCACTCTCCTTTCAGTGGCCCGGGAGGAGGGGGGGGGGGGGGTAGAGGTTGTTTACTCCAAGTAAGCCCTGTCCCTGTTTATTGTCACTGTCTGACTCAGTGGTGCGTGCGTATGTCAGAGAGCCAGAGAGCGTGAGTTAATTAGGTGATAAGGAATCCATACCACAAAATGCAAAAATACAAACTACTTGTCATACAACTATAAATTACGGCTCATAATTTTTGTCTTATTTTTATAAATCAAATGAGACTAAAATTAAACTTGTACGATATACTGTTTAAGAGATAAGCCATGATAAAACAACAGACTTGAATGCTGTATTTCACGGTTCTCCAAGGTCAACTAAATATAGCTCCGATTTCCGTCTAAATGGAGAAATATTTCTTGTTCCCTGTCAATGTCCTTTCGTTATCACTAGGGAATATTTTTTGTTTGTTTTTCGTGGGAGGGAAACACTCTTCCGGTTTAACGTGTCCAAAAATAGATCGCAGTAATTATCTTTCTGATAAGAACTCTCTTATCAAAAGCTCGGCTCGAGTGTCGAGCTTTTTCGAAAAAAGTCGAGCCGAGCCGAATACTGAAAAGCTCGACCAGTCGAATACTCGCACACCCCTACTAAAAAGGAATAATAAAAAAAATATTGCCTGTAAAAAAAAAGAATTAGCAGTTCATATCAGTGATGGATTCGTTCGTACTGCAGTGTGTAGACCAATAATTTCACAAAAGAAATTTCCAGTTTTCAAGACCCGAAAATCATGTCATTAGATGCATCTCTGGCTCTCCTGATTATGGATAGGCCTACTTTAAACATTTTAATCACTCCCAAAACCAAAAAATCAGTTTTACCTGTCCATCAGGGCGTCTTCCAAAAGAGGCGTGACAGCGTAGATGTAATCCTTGCCCATCTCGCCGATGTACTCGAACAGGAAGGAGAGGCTCTTGAGCACGCCGTTCTGCACGTTGAGCTCGGGCACCCGGTACTCGTTCATGAGCGCCGGCAGCACGGTGAACGGCGAGCAGGTCTCGGCCACGATGGCGATGGCGACCGTCGTGCACACGCGGTTCTGTCGCTCCTGCACCTTCAGGTTGTTCAGCAGCGTCGCCAGCACGTCGTGCGGTCTGCGGGCAGCAAAGCAGCGAGTCGGTTAAAATTGGGAAAACTACTGTAATTAATAACCGAATTTCAAGAGAAACAGAAAAATTATTTGGAGTGGGGTGAACGACAACCAAAAGCTGTTTCCCAATGCCATGAGTAAATACTTACTAAAGTACACTTGGTGCATTATATCTTGACCCCTGGCCTAGTCCACTGCTGGAGCTGCCAGATATTGTTTATTGTTAATGAGTTTGGGCAACTAACAACATAAAAACAAATTTCTATAAACATCAACTGTATTTTGTTTACAAATGACAATTAAGATATACACTGACAGCTGTTGGACAATGCTAACACGTCAGGCTAGTACTACTTTGCTATCAGCTGTGGTCTCCTGATAAATTTCACTCCACTCCAATTGCTTCAGGTGTAAAGGGTTCCCAAGTGTCAAGATATAATGCGCCGAGTGTAAGTATTTAACTTTAAGTTAATAATTTAATAATATTTAATAAATTGTTATTTTTCTGTCAAGACCCCTTGATTTGATAACTCCAAACAAAATCTTAAGCAAATTTTGTAAAGTAATGATCTGAAACGTCGCTTATCCTAAGGGGCTGCAAAATTTGCAAGCACATTTTGCAGCCGATATCAAGCACAATCATCCATTACGACCGTTTGTCTTCAATGTTAATGCCATTAATTTTTGTTTTAAGTTCCTTCCATTGTTACACTCAATCATAAAATTTGTATGATTGTCTTTACGCCATTCATGTATGTGTCTTTTATGGAATCTGTAAATAGATGTAATTTCTTTCATAGCTGTTCTTGTGTTTCATACAGTTAGTCCTGCCATTTGTGCCTGTGAATGCTTAATGATTTCACTTTATCCTTCCATGACCGACTATCCTACAAATTGATTTTTTAAACACCCCAATCCCTAAGTTTTAGATAACTGATGTTTTAATGAATTAAATTTGATTTATATCAATTATCACTGTCAGATAATTCTCTTATCTATTGATAGTGAACCAGAAATTATTAAACAAAACTATTGTATACAAGTTGTAAATTCTTCTTTAAAGAACAGTTGTTTCCAAATAAACGCTGATCAAAGAGTCCCACAAGGCTTTTCAACAAAATAATGCTAATAGAACCTAAAAAATAAGATTACCTCCAATCAAAAAAAAAAAAAAAATTGTTTATATTGGAATTCAATTTTGAAATACATTTCAAATGTCTTATAGCAATGTAAGGAAAAAAGTTGAAGCAATTGGAAATAAAGTAGTTGTACGGACCCGATGGCCTTGGCGATGTAGCCGAAGGTGTTGACGGTGGCTCGGCGGATGGCCTTCTTGTGGGCCTTGAGCAGCTCGAGCAGCTCGAAGCAGATCCTCATCCACTCCCTCGCAGACACATACTCCGGGCCCCTGTCTGCAATACGCCCCACCAGGTCTATGCAGTTCTCTTGTACCTGTACAAGACAATGGGTATTTCAGATGGTTCACAACTCAACTTCTGCTCAAACATTTAAGTTGTATTAAATATGCTAAATCAAGTAATTAGGGAATGCAATTTTTTAGCTAAGACAGTGCATGATACAATATTTCAGGTGAAATAGTGAAATCACAATTTAGAAAT
This sequence comes from Flexamia atlantica, assembly GCA_035578135.1. NCBI lineage: Eukaryota > Metazoa > Arthropoda > Insecta > Hemiptera > Cicadellidae > Flexamia > Flexamia atlantica. Next base: position 19,906,752 of record JAQJVK010000005.1, read on the forward strand.
ACAAAAAGGATTATGAACAAATATTACAAGAGGATAGGAGCAGATCATAGAGGAAATCATCCAGTTGTAAGTTCTCTGGCAATTCATTCCTTTCCTCATTTACCTAATGTAACCTGGCCTAGAGCCATCCTAACCTCAAATCTAATTTAAGATTAATAAACTTTAAAACATTCCATGTTCGAAATCTTTAGAATAATCCCCACAAATATAAAAAAAAATTGAAAACAGGTTTTAAACCTGTTAAATCATTCACAGATCTTGCTTGTGAATGATTTTTTATAATTCAGTAATAAAGACCAAATACAACTAATTGTAGTTTCCAGGACGAGTAAAATTTAACACTATTTGGGGGGGGGGGGTAATACCTACGAGGGGGTACGATACGAGCGACTAGCGACAGGTGATAACTCACTTCTGGTCAAGATTTGAGTCGTTCTAAACTGCCATTCAAAAAACAGTATTTCATTACTTAATTACAGATTAATACTCCACATATTTCCAACCTGACGAAATGACATCGGCTTTTTCCTAAACAAAAGCAAACTTCATTTTATTGTTTCCGGGAAACTTAAAACTAGACAAGATTAAAAGCAACAACTACATCAATCATCAGAAGGGAATATTGATGTATAATTGGGTGCACTGTAAAAATCCAATATAACAAGTGCAACTGCAGATTCATTTTATAATTCTGACGTCTTTAAAAAACTTCAAGAGTCTGACCTTCTCGTGTCTGTTCTTGAGAATAGGCGTCAGCCGGGGCAGCAGGTCCTTGATGGGCGGTGTCATCTTGGTCATGCCAATGACGTTGACGATGGCCTTGAGTGCTCCCAGAATGCTGCCCAGCACCTCGGGATACTCCTCCCCCAGGTACTCGTACAGCACCACACCCAAATGACCCATTAGCTTTTCCTGCACAAAAACAAATTTAAGAAGGAAAGATTACAATGTTTTGTGTAAAGCCAACAAATTCCAACCAACTTTGTGTGTTTTGTGATCAACCGACTTTTTAAGCATATTTCATTATTAAAAAAAAAAATTAACAATGTTTTGTCAAGGGTTTTCAATTAACCAACTTTTTAAGCATCTTTCTTTTAAGTAATTAATTCTACTTCTCACCTGAGTATAAATAAATGGAACAGAAATAAAAGCTGCACATATTCAGCTGCCACAATGAAACTTGGTTTGCATAAACATATACTGAACATTAAGTCATGACTATTAAAAAAGTTCAATGACACAAAATGGGTCCAGCCTTAATCATTTTTGATCACATACTCCAAAACTGTTTCAAGAACAAGCGTTGAAGAATACTAGTACAATTTTTCTATCATTCTCAAACTTCAAGCAGACATTGCTTCAGGTCTACAGAATCTACAACTCCGTTACCTCCTGGCAAGTCTTCATGACGACGGCGATGCGGGAGATGAGGTCGGCGGCCTGCTGCCGCACCTTGGCGCTCTTGTTGTTGAGCCGCCACAGGATGGTCCCGCAGATCTGCGGCAGGTACGGCTTCACCCGCTTGCCCAGCTGGTTCACTATGGTGCCGAACCCGTTCAGCATCACTGCGTCCTGTGGAGAGGAAACACCTTAGTGTCAGTGGTGATAAATATTATCTTAGAATCCAGATAGTTGATGTCAGTCTTGTCTGATAGGGTCTGCAAGGCGTTTGATGCAAAAGTTGACATGTAGGTTAGGAGAGGCTGATTGTTATCAATTCATAAAGGATCATGATTTGCGTTTGCAGGGTATTAAATATGAATTCGTGTCAGGTGTGAAGAGATTTTTTGCCTATAAAAATATTGAATATGGTTTGCAAATGCAAAGCCATTAAGCATTTGATGCAAGGGTTGAGGTTCAAATTGGAGGCTGATCATCAATGGCTGTTATTGGGTTATGATAATAACCCACAAAAGATAATAATTTGCGTTTGAAGAGTATTAAATGTGAATTTGTGTTCTGCATTATTGATAAAGAGATTTTTTGCCTAAGACTAAAAATGGTCTGCAAATACAAAGCGATATTAATCTCTTATATTCTCTCTTTAAGTGGAGAATCGTATACTTTAATACTACTTTTACTTGAAATGGCTATGTGGTAGGTATTTTAAGCTAAGTATGAATGAGAAATGAGTGTAAGATAACTACACCATATCTTGTTACTGATTAAAGCCAACATGTTCTTAGGCAGGACTGTTAATGGAAAATAAGGGCTTAATGAGGTATCCAAACCACAATTTCACCAATGAATTGCGAACTTATCTAATTATGAGGATAGTCTAATGGATGGACGTAGTATTCACTGGTGTGGACGTTAATCCTCTCCAGGGAATATTGCACCCAGGTGCTACCGGTTATAACTATCCACAATCCGTTACTTCGAAGTAGCTGGATTACAGGACACACCACCAACCCCCTGTCTTATTACATTACATATTACAGATATATATTGGTGCAAAAGCAAATCAACTGTCACATTCTTAAGAAAAAATTTTTTAGAGCCAATTACCGGGTTTCAAACAAACAACTAGACTTTTTTAACTTGATTTAACAGTTTATTTAATAAAACAACATATCCAAGATAGATACCTCGGTGGTCTGCTCCTGAAAGGCGTACAGGATGCCGTCGATGAGCTGCTCCTCCAGCCGGGAGTCGATGTCCGCAGCGCCCAGGTTGGCCATGGTCTTCTCGATGCTCTCCATCACCATCTTGCGGTACTGCTCGTTCTCGTCCTTCAGGTCGTCCACCACACGGTTGATGATCTCTGATGCCCCCACCTTGTTGGCGATCTCCACTGTCGTGTCCACCAGCTGTCAACAACAATCAAATGTAATTCTTCGATGATGAAGCAAGGGAGGTAGCTATTTTAACAGTCTTATATAAAACTAGCTGATCGACACTCCGCTTTGCTGGGTGATCACATAAAAAAAGACGATTTACTTTAAATAACACAGAACTATTATACGAAATAAAAACAAAGTATTTACCACAAACACCAACTCACAAACTTTGAACCGCCACCCTCTTTAAAAAAAAAAAAAACCTTTGTAGGGCGGAGCCTTATGAAGATTCCGGTGTGAGAACTACTTAGTTATCTATTTAAGATCTAAAGAATCGGAGGACAAAATTTCAGCTCTCTCCCTACATGGGAAGTTGGAGAATTAGTGATGAGGGGGTCAAATCAGTCAGGCTTTTGCCTTTTATAGATATAGATAGACTACAACTTTTAAACTTTTTGCTGAAGGATATAACCCTACATTGCTTGTAAAATCAAATCGCTCGAGGGTTTTCATGGATGTTTGAAAATTAGATAGATTCTTACAAAAATTAGTCAGATACTTGAAAAGAATTTGAGTAGTAACCCTAAATTTCATCTTAATTATTTCATAAACTAAGATTTTTCTCCTCAAGTTTAAAATCAACAATTTTGTGATCCGGAAATCTGATTTATGTTATTCTCCCTCTAAAAAAAAAAAACATATTTTGATGGTTAACACAATGTTTGAATGCAAATATAAAACAACAAAAAGCATATATATTTTTAAAATTCATTAATATAAATCAAGTAAAATAACAGATTGACATAGGGATATTACCTGGCGGTAGTTGCGTCTGTCTAGGGCCATACGGTGATTCCAGAAGTGTTTGAAGAAGTGGGGCAAGATCTCGTCTTTGATGTATTGAGACTCCACACCATCCGTACCACAACATTGCTTTACTACCTGGAAGCAACATATCACAAGCATTACGATAGGAGCTTTAAGACATTAATACCTACTGAAAAGTTAATTGATAAAAAACCTTTTGGTAATGGTAATACATTTTGTAGGTCATCATTGACTCTAATAGATTAAATGAAATATCAGCAAACAGTTGCTAAAAGCAATTAGTTTAATTTGTGTTTAGTTATGTATAAAAAACCTAAGTGTCCGAAGCTGCTCCCCTTCATGAGGCAGTGGCTTCAAAACACAAACAATAAAGCAATATCATTACTTATTATTACTTAGAAAAGACTAATAAAAAATATAGTGCTAAGACATACTTTTCTTGTTAAAAAAAATAAATTACAAATATCGTTGCAAGAAAAGGTTAGAAACTTGTACTACCAAACAATTTGAATATACCTTCAAGACAATCTTTTTCATTTCCTCGTCAGGAGACTGAAACTCTCGGATCAAGATCAACATCACTTCTCTGGTGTAGTAGTTTGCATATTCGGCGTCCATGAGAGGGATCAAGTAACCGATAGCTTTCAAGAAAGCAGCCAAACCCTGCAATCAAATACCACAATTGTTGAATTGTTGACAAACAGAAATAATTAAAACTTTTGAACCACTTTGAATCAGTAGTTTTTGTTCAGGTAAATTTTTAATTAATTATAAATCAAATTTTTACAACTTATTAATTAATTTATTAATCTTTTTCTACTTACTTCTATAGTAAGACATTTTTTCCCTAAATGATCAAAAATTATTGGAATAAAATTACAAAAACTATGCTAAAAATCAAAATAATATCATGTCACTACACATATATGGCAGACTGTGATAGGTTTGCTACCCAAAAAAAGTTTTCACACTCGCTGTCGTTTACTTCAGAAGTAAATTCTTAAGCTTATAATTATGTTGCCAAGATTATTTCTATTACAGACCTTTCCTCGGTGAGTCCTGATACCCTTCCACAGCGGTTTGAGCACCGAGTCGAAGCTCTCGATGCCGTAGGGTGTGGCGGCCTCGGCCAGCGCGGCGATGGCCAGCGCAGTGATGGTCCGCACTTTCTGCTGCTCGTCCACCAGTCCATGCTCAATGATCTCCACCAGACTCTTCAGATGGGGCAAGATGGCACAACCCATCAGGATGGCTATCTGCTGTACAATCTTTATACCTGTGGACATAAACCATAGTTGGCTGATGGTTCCTCAATTTGCAAAATAATTCATAAGTATACTTTTATTTGAAACCATAAATTCAAATCTAATTGAAACACATCAAACCAGCAATTTGCTAAAACTAAATTTAATGCACAATATAAAATAATAGTGTAAAAGAAGAATATATCTAATCAAGATAACACCGTTTTGTGATTTTAGCCCTTAAGAGCTGACGAGATACCTATATGAATATTATTAAGGTTAAAGAACAATGCCAACAGATAACAATCAAGTGTTTACAAAAGAACCAAGAGAAGAATACTTTTTCGTCATTTTGGTGGGCTATAGGCCTGAATATTAAGATTGGATAGAAAAATCAGCAGGCTCACCTGGTGGTGATTTGATTGCTGAATGGCATACTAATGAACCATAAACACTTGGGGTGTGCGGTGCATTGAAAATGCATCGAAATTCCGATTCGATTCGATGCATCGAATCGCGATTCGATTCGGCATGCATCGAAATGCCGATACATCGATTTGGCCTCGATGCATCGGTATACTTCGATTCATTAGACGCAATTAGTCTAAAATGTATGTTGAAAGCAATTAAATAAACGTTTAAACTATATAAATGCGTAATATTAATGTTCAAAGCAGTTTATTGAATCGTAATGAAGTTATGAAAAGCTTAGGCCTAGTGCGCTGTAATACTTTCAGACTCTAGACGCTTAACAACAAAGAATGCATATAATAAAGGCTGCGTAACAAAGTAGTGCATTGTTATTTTTTCGCCAAGTTTGAAAATTATTGCAAACAACTTTTTTAATGTATAGCTGTATAATTCCATACACAAATTTCAATGACGAATTTCACTGTTTTGTGATGCTCAGCTGTCGAGCTGTCTGCCATCGTCGTAAGCTCAGCACTGCGCAGTAATTGGTGTTTATTTCTTTTGACATCACGAATGCAATTAATTGAATGTTTTGTTTTGGACTAATTGAGTGACAAATAATTAAGATGTTTTAAGACTAGGACGAAGAGATCGTAGACGATTCGGGCTCAAGTAGCCAAAGCTTTGTTGCTTTGTTGAAACAGATACGAATGACGATACCGGTAGGGATACTTTAATTGTATCTGACAAGAGTTAGGCCTACTTAGGCTAATTGTTATAATTATTAGATGATTTAACAAACTTTGAACTGATTCATTTTTACTTGGACTGCTTGGGTTTTTTAGGAAAAACTTTAGGCCTAGTAATAATATTTCTTGAGATTGTGAAAGGATGTACAGGAATTAAATATAATTATAAATAAATTAATAAACAATAACTTTATTCACCATTGTTACAACTTTCACATTTGAATTAGCCTATAATTAACAATAAATAAATACTTTTCAACTTAAAACAGAAATTTAATAAAATTTTGGTGAATAATTTGGTTCCCCTAGGCAAATGCCCATAAGGGGTCACCTTGGATTAAAACAAAAATACCCCCGTTGCAGCAGACCTGCATACTCAGCGAATTTCAAATGCAAAACAGCATATTTCAATCCAACATAGCAAGATTTGACATGTTTTGGTAAGCTCCATAAAAATAACATGGGGAATGAGTATGCAGGTTTGCTGCTACAGGAATATTAAAACTGGGTGGTGTTTTAATTCAATATTTAGTAGATCTGAACTAGAAGAAGCTATTTACCAAGTTTTAACAAGATATGTTGAGAAATAATCGAGATTTAGAATTTTTCTTACTTCCCATAAGGTTAACATTGGGACAACGTACTCTGTTTACCACTTTCAATATCTCAGTAACCAATGGACATAGAGCAGTGATTCAAATTACTAAATAGTTTGTTTTTTTGAGCTGAATTCAATGGTGCCCTCAAAAATTCGATAAATTTTATTTTTCTATGTGAAAAACTCAAAAAACCCATTTTTGGGGGGGTTTATCCCCCTTTACCCCCCCTTTCGGTGGTCCGATCGGGCTGGTTCACGAACTCGTCCAATTGATTACCACTTTACATGTCCGTACCAAATTTCATAAAGATCGGACCATTTTTGCGGCCGCTATCGTGCTAACAGACACATAGATATATATATATATAAAAATTCGAACGAATAGTGTTTTTTGCTTCTGGGGGCCCCAAAACGAAAAGTTATAGTGGTCCCGAGCTTAGGTCTTACCATGAGACCTACGGTAATAGCTTCTTCCCTATAGGGGAAATTCGCTAAAAACTAAATTATTAAAATTTATTAAAGATCATCAGTGTTGCTCATTTATTTGTTTGTTTATACTTCCAAATTCCTGATTATAATGAATGGGTCAGTACCTAGGCCTATTGAAATGCTTTGGTTCAGACTCATTCAAACTTTGTATGGAATTTTTCTAATTTAATGCTCTTTAAGGTTATTGACCCATTACAGTAATGCAAGCTGTAAATAACTCTTAACAGCAAATAACGCCGCACTGCATCGAATCGAATCGCATCGATTCAAATCGAAATTCTATGAATCGTATCGACACATCGAATCGAAAAAAATTTGCTGCATCGCACACCCCTAATAAACACAAATTCATAACTTTTCAGAGCCAATCGCTCCGTCTCCAGATTAGTTGTAATTTATTGTTCGTATTAGCTAAGGAGAAAGACCTATACTTTCCTCAAAGTGTACTGAACTCGAATATGATCTTTACATTCACTATGTATAAATACTCCTTCAGAGCCTACTGCTAGGATAGACAAGGATACTGACCAGTGTGGCGGGCCTGCCAGGACTTCTTGCTGCGACAGACGGCCTTGAGGAAGGGCAGCAGCGAGGGGATGCCGAGCGCGGAGGCCACGACGGCGAAGGCTCGGGCCGTGGTGTTGCGCACGTACTCGTCGATGTTGTCGATGTCGGGTCTCATCGTGGAGATCATGGTGGCGAGCCCCGCGGCCTTCGCCAGGTTGGAGATGATCTCTCGGCCCTCCACGCGGGCGTAGTAGTCCTCGTCGATCAGCAGCGGTTCTATCACCACCAGGATCTGCAAAGGGATGGTGTTGAAAAGAATGTAAAACTAATTTTGGTTAATATTTTTTCCATTACTACTACGGAGAGTGGATTTAACACACTGCAAGATAAAATATACAAACAACCAATTGTTATTGGCAAATTTACACCACAAAAACATTTAAAATAACTAAATTATAAATATGTGCCTAAAAAAACCATCAAAAATCATCTTGATTATAACAGAGAATATTCAGCAGACATTGAGAAATATTTTTAATGTCACTATTATGATAAGTAAAGTGAAAGAAAAAATTTAACAGTGAAAGAACATTTTGAAAAAATTAAGAAAAACGAGATGTAATCTCTGTTATTTAAAGTTTACCAACTATGGGATTTAATTAAAATGAACTTAAAATACTGAAGTTTCCTCCCTCTTCTAAGCTGTACCCACCTTGTGCACATAAGGTCGGACCAAATCGTCCAGCTTGTACAATATTCTGTCAATGACTTTGACCAGCAGATGCCTCTCCTGGTCCTCCAGGGTGGGAGACATGAGCAGGGGCAGTATCTGATTGAACAACGGGCCGGCGCCAAACTCCCGAGCCTTGTCTGTGATCTGCCGCAGCGCGGCCTTGCGCATCGGCGGAGTTCCGTTCTTGATTTTCAACAGAAGCTTCATAATCTTTCGTTCCTTCTGCTCCTCCGGGCTCAACGATTCTTCATCCACATCAACCTGCAAAAGCGCTTTCATTAATTTCTACGAAGAATAGTTTTAGTTGAAGGTCCTCATAAAAGATTTGCCATTTGTACAAATTAGAGAAATCCATTTTGGTTGACGGTTTTGTGAAACAAAATCACTCGAGGTTATCCATCACACTTTCATTGGTAGCGTTTACAATTTTTTGGTGATAAAAAATGAGCAGATTTTAATATTTGATCATTAAAGAAAGTATTTGTATGAAAATATATTTTTTTTAATTCCAAAGACAACCATAATACGTCTGTTTGGTGTTCTTATTTTGTAACCTCCATAGTTCAGAACTTTCGATATAGAAAAAAAACTTTAAAAGACCAAAACAATGAATAAATAAGTAGTTATGACACTAACCAGCAATTTGTCGAAGTACTGAGCATCCTCTGGTTTGAGAAAAGGTAGATTCCCTTTTGGTTGATTGTCCACATATTTGGCTGACTTGTCCTCAGTCTGCATAAAGAAGCCAGTCGGTGTACCAGCAATCGGGGTGGGAGTAGCTGTCAGTTTTCTGGCTGGCGTGCGAATTGGAATGTATCCTGGAAAAAAATCAGATTCATACTGATAGAAACTATTAGTTCTATAGAAACCGGGGTTTTTGTTCTAGATAGATTCTTCATTAGCTTGGACGAGTACAGAAATTATTTTTTAAAGAAGCTCGAAATTGCAAGCTGCACAATTACTTAATAAAAGCTTTTTCAAAAATTGTGAAAGCAAAATTTTTTTATGAAATGATTGAATTTTCTATACAGAAAACTTTAATTTATGACATGACAGTTTTAAGATAAAGTCTATTTTTAAATTACCACAACAAATTCTCAAGCAGTAAAAAATCTATGTAAAATTCTAGAAAGCAGAGAATGCGTAAGTTAAAAAATTTAAAATTTACCTGCAGGTGGCTGCAAAACCTTGTACCCAGGTGGGAACATGGCGTCCAGTTCGTCGTCAGTCAAAGGTCTGTTTCTCTCATCGATCTCTCGTTCCCAACGGTAAGCTTGCAGCTGCTCTGGTGTCATTGTCAGAAGGTGGCCTACAACATGTAAACAGCATGATTAGCCTCCTATGCTAGAATATGAACTTATATGTTGACAAAACCAATCTCATTTTGAGGTATACCAAAACTCAACATTAAAGAAATAAATAGAGTTTTCGTTTGATCTAATAAATAGTAAAACATTTTTGCATAAAAATTTCTTCAATATGAACATAATTTTGAAACAACAACCATTCTTAACAGATTGAAGACAATCATGTTTTAAACCCTACATTTTGAATGTGACCCCACCCTAGATTCGGCATTTACAAAGCCCTAAATTATTCAGGTTTGAAGAGATTTTCAAGTCATAAAGTTAAACATCTAGTTTCCTGGCTATAAAACAAGCTGTCTCACCCGGTGTGGGAGTGGCCATGGCCATCGCCTTCTGCCCGGTGGGTGTCACTCCGCTGGGAGTCAGCAGGGGGGTGGAGGGGTGGGGCGTGACGGGAGTGGCCGCCCCGGGGGTCATCTGGCTGGAGGGCGTCTCGTCCCAGCGGCTGCGGCGCTTGCTGGCTCCGGGCGTCGGGGTCTCCTGTATCAGGTCCCCGGCGCCGCTGCGCTCCGTCCGCGGCGTCTCCGCCCACCCGCTCTGGCCTGGCGTCTCTGTAAAGAAAACATAGTTAAGTGAGTTTAAGAAACAATGTCTAATCCTAAGTGTACTGTCAATATTTTTTAGGTTCCTTAATATTTTAGGTTCCTTATATAAGAAATTATTGTAATTATTCAAAGTTATATATGACACAACTGGACTGAAAATTATCAACCATAAATTTTTGGTAAAATAAAAGATATGAAATATAACCTTCAGGTTTTTGTGGTACAGAACACAAAATAGAGAATGTAATAGATCTCAAGATCAGTTTTAACATCAGTAATTAACATCAAGTAACAGCCATCTGTATCAACATCGAAAATCTATAGATTCTGACTTACCATTAACAAAATTAACTGATATCTTATGGACGAACAAAATAATGTTTATTAAGTTTTAAAATTCAATATTAAAGTTTGAAATCCATTAAAAGTTGGAATATTTATTTTCTATAAAAATAAGCAAAAAAATTTAATTTTATGAAATCCATGGTAAATTTAACTTTATATATATACATGTTTGAATATGATTCATGAATTTAAGCACTGCAGGTGCAGCAGGTGAGGTTAAGCAGGTGCAGTTGTTGGAATACCTCGCTCGGTCTTGGGCGTCTCGTCCCAGCGGTTGCGACGGCTGGAGGCCACCTTGTCGTGGGACGGGGTCTCGCGGCCGGGTGTGGCGTGACCTGGAGTGGCGTGGCCGGGTGTGGCGTCCCACATGCGGGTGCTGGCGCCGGGTGTGGCCCCCGGGGTCTCCCCACCTTTCCCATGGCCCGGCGTCTCGTCCCACCGTGTTGTCGCCGGAGTCGCCTGCGAAATGGTTTGTTACGCTTAGAGTAAATTCAGCCATGCAAATGTAAAGTTTTGTTTAGAGAGAAGCAAATAAATTAAAGAGCCTGCCAGTTATTTTTTTTTCTGGAGATGATCACATATTCAATTAGCTTTTTTCAATGAAAACTAGAATGAATAACTTAAACGTGATTTCAGATTTATATTAAAACAGTTCAAATAATATGATGTGTTTAACAAATTTTAAGTTAATTTTGCAATATAGTACTGATATAATTTTCCTCATACCTGATAATGAAGTTTAAGAATTACATTAGATAAAAAACCAATTTTCTATAAAATTTAATTCATGGCAAACGTTTTAAGCACACAATTCAGAAAAAAATAAAAAATGGAAATTCTACGTCCTGAAATGAGCATTTTTTGTGTCTTTGTATCTGTCTTTCTTATTAATTTTGCCTACCTCGTAATCAGCTTTAAAGATTTTAATGACATTTAATATTTAGGAACAGTTTGGCTTTTAAAGTTAATCTATTAGTTGTATTTCTTAAAAAATACACTTAAAAAAAAAATAAAAATCTGTCCTACATTTAGCCTACAGGTTTAGTAAAAAAAGAGAAAATTGTAACGAAGTCAGTTGATATTTTGTATCAATAAAATTTACTCAACAAGAATACAAACAATTTTTGAACGTCAAGCAGAAATTTTAGTACAATAGCTAGTTGTAGGGTTTCCCAGTCAAAATATTTAGTTGTAAAATAAGAATAAAGCAAGCAACTAAAGCAAGCAATTATTGGAGTAAAGTTGGGTTGAATTTGCTCATTCTGACCTCTGGTTTTAAAAATTGCAAAATAATTTACCTTAGTTTTAAAGTGACTGCTCTATATTCCAGAAAAGCATCATACCTGTGGCTTAAATTGATCTGACCGAGCTTAACACGATTCTTTTTAACACAGCTTTACGTTATTATATATATATATCTTAATATATCTTTTTTACTTTCATCCTAAACTCAAAATAATTTTCCCAGGGTTAATCCATTCTAGAAAGTAAGTTTCCGAGTGTTTTGATTGATTTGAAATGAAATACCCAAGGGCTGAATCTGGTTTACGAAAACTTTTCAGATTCTAATCTGGCAAAAAAAAAACCAACTAGTACGGTACACCGGGCTGTACATATTGTCGGTCCGACTACTCACATCCTCCTTGTCCCACGGGGAGTCGGTCGGCAGTTTGGACTTCTTGGCGGCGGAGGGCGTGGTGTCGCCCTCGGTGGTCTGGTCCCAGCGGCCACGCTTCTTGGGCGCCGGCTTGGAGTCCCCGTTGGCCACCGGCTTCAGCGTCCCCTCCTTGGCCTTCTCTATCAGCTTCTTCCGCAGCTACAACATTCATTGGGTTTAATACACTTAATTGGAAAAAAAAACAATGAAGACATAATCAGTGTTGTATATTTGAACTTGATGAGAATTAGTTGGAAATTAATCTATTAGTTTATTAACTTAATAAAGTAATAAAATTGGGTTCCAATTACAATGCTAAACCCAATTTTGGCTTAATGTTTGGTGGATAAAAAACGTATATATTTCCAGCAAACTGCCTGACTAATAAAAAGTAAAGAGTGGGGTATACTGAACATACATATTTTTAATACTTAAAAAATAATACTAAAAGCAATGACATGTACAAAAAAAATGCAGCAATTAGACAAAATCAGATTAAAACCATGCATAATCTATTTTTAATTCAGTTTGAATTTACTTATAGAAATAAATCACTTGATTAGACGTCCTTTTACAGTTGACGTCCTAAAAGAGAATGTAATTGTGTTTGTTATTAATGTCTTAAAATGAATAATGCAAGCATTGGATTGTTTCTTTTGTTAAACAATGTGTTCCAATTTAGTTTAAAGCACAATAGGCGACAGAGTTGAAACCCAATATTAATGAATTGTTGGGATCCCAATCGTGTTCTGAACATTTACAAGCAGGTGCAGACGACATCGATCTCGTTATTGGTTTTGACATAGACAATAGACAAATTTATTCAATCACTAAGCAATATTCACAATTACAATAGATTTCGTCCAATATGTTATAATAGCACATATTTACATTGATCTCAAACATGTACAATACATTAATTGGCCTATGACAACTTAGCCTTCAAATGAGCTAGCCTATCTATAAACAATTCTAAAATCCAATCTCTCATTTAAGAATTGTACATTTAAAAAATCTTTCAAGCTATAAAAAAGGATTATTTTGTCACCAGTGAACACATTCGATTTCAAAAATTCAATAATTGTTCACTTCATACCATCTGCATGAATTTATTATGAATTTCATACTACATTCTTTTTCAACATTCACAAGTTTTTGTTTGATGATGAAATTCATGGCTTTATCAAGGTTTGCAAAATTCGTGGCTTACTCATAGTTTAGTGGCCACCCTGTAGAAAGTAATAAAATAAATGAACAATTTGTTTACCTCCGACTCCTCGCCTCTGAGCAGCTGCTCTCGCATAATTTCTGTGTAAGTACGTGAGCCCACATCTGGAGTTTTAGCTCCTAAAACCATACAAATCAAGGATCAGACATTAGCAAGCATAGATTCAACAGTTAAGAATTTGGTTTAGTTATGTAGTATCTGTTCTTAATGTGTTTTATATTTGAAAATTTAACACAAGTTTTCAGACAAACTGACGTTACACAGGTAGGGATGATTTAAAAATAATAAACTGTATTATTAATTGCTATCATAACTTGCTGGGCCTATTAAAGTATGCTAATTAAGGTTAAAGAAAGAATAAAAACCTTTATTAAGAATAATATGTTAGTATTTAAAGAACATTTGTGTATTTTGGACTATACTATTTAAGACTTGAGGGGTGAAACTAAATAGCTTAACATTAAAATAAAGAATATAATAATTGATGTTTATGAATAGTTTGATAAAAGCATTCAAGGGACAATAAATAAATGAAATATGAGTAAGCCCACGTAAACTTTCTATCGCTCAAAATAATGATTGGGATAAACGGAAGAAAATCTTTTTGTCTGAAAACTTGGCCAGCAGTGCTTGTACCTCACTGAAAATTTGGTTTTTCAGTTTACTAGTTTGGAGCTTTTAATGACCTAGGTTTTAAAAAGGTTTTTTATTGCAAGTCAGATTAAGGGGTAAAAAAAAGTCAATTAATTATCACCATTGACATTAGAGTGGATCAAAACATATTTTCTAATTATTAATATTCTAGAGGTTTTTCTTCATGGTCATGATAATAGTTAGACAGATTTAATTGTCTGTCATGTCAAATTATAGATATTTTTACACAAATTTGCAAATACATCTCAGAATTTGAAAAAAGGGCATAACTTTCTGAAGGGACCTGTAAGGGGGGTGTTTTTGGAACTGTTAGGTTATCCAGCGACATAAGTCAAACTCAACAACAGTTTAGTTACACTAAATATATGGACATAATTTGAAAGAGTTTTAAAGGGTAACAGATTGCAGTACCTATTATTTCCCAGACAAAGCCGGGATCCCCGGATAGCATTATTTAATCTGTGAAAAATGAAATTTTACAACAGAATTAAAAGAATAAAGGGAGTTAATGGTGATAAAAGAATAGAACAGAAGAGTAATTTGATTTCAAAACAACCTCCCAGATTATAGTTTGTATTGTAAGATTAAAATCAGCCGGATGAATGTAAAATGCATTTAGAACATGAGGTCATGGGAGAGGTAAATTCAGAAGACTGACTCCTTTGCTGTCTAAAAAATGTTTGATAAGCCTAAAAAATTGCCTGGAAAATTTATTTTAATGTAAGAACTAATATAGCAAAAAGAACTAGGTCTTAAATGCTGTGCAGGGCTTGTAACAGTTCTTGAGGTTGAAAAAAATAAAAAAATAACTCAAATAAGAAAAAAATAACCTTTTGTACACAAAAAATGCTGCTAAAAATTAGAAAACCGGCGTTATACTGGGGATAATACATTATTAACCTTGGTAAAAAAGAAAATCTCGACAGACTAATCACAAATCTGCCTAGATTTGACGGCGAGACTTGGTTTTCACGCAACGAGACTTAGTTTTCACACATTTTAGGATGATGAGATTCGTCTGCCGCGACGCTGCTACGAGATCGTCTGACAGATGAATACTGTAAACAGGGCTTGTAGCAGTTCTTGAGGTTGAAAAAAATAAAAAAATTAACCAAAATTCCAAAAAAAATAACAAAAATAACCAAATTCCAAAAAAAAAA
Source organism: Flexamia atlantica (assembly GCA_035578135.1). Taxonomy (NCBI): domain Eukaryota; kingdom Metazoa; phylum Arthropoda; class Insecta; order Hemiptera; family Cicadellidae; genus Flexamia; species Flexamia atlantica. The sequence goes on from JAQJVK010000005.1 coordinate 19,922,047, forward strand.
AAAAAATAACCAAGAGCAAAAAAAAACAAAAAAATAAAAAAATAACCTGTTACAAGCCCTGCTGTGTTTTAAGTATTATCTTTGCAATGACAGGTTCATCAATCAGGAAAAGATTTCTGTGTCAATGTCAAAAGTAGTGAAAAAATATTATAAATCTAATTTCTTCTTTAGCATGTGAGTCTAACTGAATTCAACCAGCCTTTTAGATACACTTTATCCCTTTGAATAAAGATATCTTTGTAGTTAATATAAAAAAATAAATATTTTCAGTGAGGAAAAAGCACTGCAGAATCTATATTGTTTAAGATACGTACGTGCGGTGGGCCTGCCGCTACGGTCAGTGGCTGCATCTCCAGACTACGACACCTGAAATAAGCTGGGGTTCATTAATAGTGTTCTTAAACCATTCACTCGCACTTTCACACTTCGAAGCTGGGTCCCACCCTGACGTTACTTAAACTGTAGCTTAAAACTATCTTAGTAGTAATAGTATACTATTCAACAAATTTCCTCACGAGGACACTTAAAAATTTGTGACATGGATTCTCTTTAGAAGGTACAGTCCACCTCGGATAATTGGATCCGAATTATCTGGATCCCAAATTAGGTTAGAAAATATATTAAAATGTAAATGAGAGGTTTCTATTGAGTTTAGCATTTCAAATCTCAGACACAACCATAAGTGCTAGCAAAGAAACACAATTGTAATATAGTTGATATGTCAAATATGCTGTATCCTGCATGGCACCTTAACATCCTGCAGTACCTTAACAATAAGATTTTATTACTAAAGATATCTCACACATCATGATAGGGAGTGTTGTCTACTACGACAACAATAACAATGACGGAAATATTGCAGAGACGATAGTTCCGCCAACATAATTTGAAACTGTAGGCCTAATATGCACTGGAGTAATTTAGGTTATCTATATTTTGGTTTATACACGGATTAGATAACCAGATAAGAAACCTGGTTAGTTCGAGGTAAACTGTACCTTAAATTCAATTAACTTCCTGAATCGAAGTCCAAAACACTAACCTTAAGTGACACAACTCTAAGTCACAATTATTTTATAAATGAATTAGGCTTACATCTTAAGTCACATGCTTGCAAAACACACAGTTGGGTTTTGATTATCCCATTAACTATCATCCTCAGATGACAAGCAACAATGAAAAAGCAGGCGACAATGTGGTTATAGAATTGTTTACAAGTACACTAACTTTTTGAGCTCACTTAAATAGACGTTTTAAAACATCAACTGAGGTATCAGTGATAATCACTTTTGACACCAAAATTTTGATAATCACTTTTGACACCAAAATTTTAAGTCAGTTGCCTGCTGGCTAGCTAGCAAAGGTTAGTCCTCTTGTTTAAAAAAATATATTTGTAAATGTATTTGTTTCTTGTTATGACCAATAAATAACTGGTTTGAAACCAGGAGGCAGCACTGGCTGAGTATTTAAACTGGAATATAAATGAAGTGTTATCTAATAAGCATTACACTTTTCATTTAACCTTTCTTTGCTTTATCTTAAAATAATTATCATCCTTAGTATAAATTACATTGTTCATACTTAAATAAATAGGAAAGTTTTATCAACAAAATAAAGAAAAATCCTAAAATTGAGTAGTTTGAGCCAAAAAATTTTTTAAAGGTAAGTGCTCGGCAAAAATTAAAAAAAATAAAAATAATCAAATCTTACTGAGATGATTTAATGTCTGTACACAAGAGAATCTGATGAAGGCATCAGCTAAAACAGTAGACTTTACAATTTTCTATAATTGGACTTGATAAGTAGTCAATTTTAACTACAAAAATCATAAAAATGAAATAAGAGGGACTAAAATAAAATAACCCCTTTGTTACCATTTAAATAATAATTATTATCATAATTTATTTCGAACACCCTTGAATTAATCAAATAATAATGATTATTTGCTATTTATTGCCAGGTTTCAATAATTAATTGATGCAACATTCGTATATGTTATGTTGAAACATGCTATTTTTTTGCTACCTGCTTAGATTTTTCTGTGGGTAAACCCAATTCATCTTAATTTAATCACTTTTCTAACTAATCCCTTACTAAGTGATCACCCATTAAATGATAATTAGAAAAGTGATTAAATAAAAACAAATTGGATACACTGAAAGAACAAACCAAGCAGGAGGCAAAATTTCAACCAAACACATACGAATGTTGTATCAATTAATTCCACTGATCTGTCTGATATGTTAAACATAGAATCCATATGCTTGGTTGAGGTCTATTGTAATAACATGAACCTACAACCTCTCTATATGAAGTAACAATCCAGTAATATAAAAAAAACTGTATTCACTTCAAAAAGACAATTTAATAAATTTTTTTTATATCCTTCATCTTTATCCTATACTCTTATACGAGCAGTGTTATCTTGTATGTACGCTTGCTTGCTTGCACAACGATCTCAAAACGGCTCCGAGGATTTCCTTCAAAGTCTGGAAATAAGTAATTTATGACTCAAAAACGTCTTTTATGCAGATTACTTGGCCAGAGAAAATATAATAACGTAATAAATTGAATGTTAAAGGTGTAAAATTTTAATATTGGCCTTAAGGGTTGCCGTGATAGCAACGAAAATAAACAAGGAAAGTGTAAACAAATGAAGTAATCATAACAGCTGTTTGGAATCTACAGCCATTAAGGGAAAATACAGCAAGTGGGATGAAGAGTCCATGGAGCAATAAAAAAGGTTTCTATTTATCAATTTTATGACATTGAAATATTTTATAGTAACTGGATGAACTGGTAAACATGAAATAACACCGAGCAAGGCTCGGTCCACCAGGTACTTTCCACATATTATTCAACAATTTTAAAAAGTATTTAGAGTTTGTTTACTTTCTTTCCTATTCAATGTACATTTATTTGTAATTTGGATTGTCTTATGTTCCAAGTAAAATTTAAATAAAGAATTTAAAATTTGATTTTTTAAATGTTGGTTAGCATGAATTCTTTTACAAACCTGAAAATACATACTTAATGTATGGTACAATAACAGCGTTTTCAGTCAATAAAAACATCTGTAAAATCACACTTCTCAGCTCTAAGACAAAAAAATCTGAATTTTTTCAGTGTGCTAACATAAACCGTTATTGTTAAATCACTTGTAAATATGCTGAACGTGTGGTTTGGGATATTTGAACTATTTTATTTATACAACAGAAATGTAAACATCTTATATTATGTTGAAATAGTTATCCTCTGAACCAACTTATGGTAGGAATTTCAACAATCAAAAGCTCATTTCCATTGTTTGGTAAAAAATGTTCAATGAACCAAGTAAACGTGTATCTGTGGTGCTTAATAATTTCCTTTTGTTTGGTTATCAAAAAGTATCAATTTTGCTTCTTTAGATGAAAAATTGTATTCCAATGCTCTTTTCTGAAAACTTAAACCTTAATTTCCTGATGATGTTTTTTATTTCCATTTATTTGGCTCAGGATAAAAGTAATTATCACTTCAAAAAGGTGTATATTATTTGAATTTGTATTAGCGATGATACAATCTTACTTATAGTTAAACTAGCAGTTTCCCGTGGCTTCGCTCACGATAAAAAGCTTGAAACAGCTGATCTTGCCACTGCTCTTAACTGTCAAATTAGTACCCGTAGCTGTTTACATTTCTGTGTTTGAATGTTTACATCCTTGTAAAATGTAAACATTGAAACTAAAGACGTTCCCGGGGCGTAGCCCAAGGGAATTTTAAGGAAGTGAATAGGCCTAGGTGTTTTTCAGATTCAAGATCTACCTCTGTGTCAAATTTCAACCCAGTCGGTTCAGAATTTTTTAGTTCACTTGCCACATCTAAACATACATACAGAAACCACCTCTTCTTTATAATAGTACAAGCATAATTTCAACTCCCGCTGCCGAAATAAAATAAATATGGTACCATATACTGAATTTATGATTAAACAGACTAGGCACTAAAACTAAACTAAATGTAACTTTTATATAGTACATAATTATGTCCATTAAATAAATCAACAAAAGAATAATAAAACCGTGACGAAAGATATCAATTTGTAATCAGTGTAACAGTGTATGTACATTTGTGAAGCTAACTCAGCTGGCTGATTGAATGGACATTGAAAATGTAAACAAAAGATCGTCCATAACACTTTTATATGGGAAAATTTGAAAAATTTGACCTCACCAAAAACCCCTTGAAACTTCGAATTATGTAAAATCCTTTCTTAGCGGATGCCTACGTCCTAAGAGGAACGTCCACGCAAAATTTCAAGGTTGTAGGTCATGTAGTTTGGGCTGTGCGATGATGGGTGAGTGGTATTTGACAAATATATAGTAGATAAACATCCAAAGCATTTACACTTATTTATTAAACTGCAATGTCATATTTAATATTGAGTTTACTAATCAAGAACTATTTTTGTACCATCAAGTTTTAGACAAACAATACAATATTCCAGTTTTATTCTTAATGAGAGTTAACAAAGTACTGAAATTCCTATTAAGGCTGAAAGCGTTCCATTCTATGATTTGGATAATAATTTGCCCTTGGGATTTGACTAACCATTTTATGTTTCGGATGTGACCTACATGGTTTCCTATTAATATTTCTTGACTTACATTAACAAATGGATGGACATTTTAACATAACATGCAACTTAAACAAGGTAATATTGAACAACAAGGTGGGACCTCAGCAACCCTATGACATTTTCTTTTACCATGATGACTGATGACTCTTGAAATACAGAGCTTGGAATCCTTCTGTAAATGAACATTAGATTAGAGTCTGACAAACAGAGGCTCTTTAATTTCATGACCATTTATCTATCTTTTAATACAATTAGTAATCTTTCAGATCCAGACTATATCTTAACATATGCATGACAGGGTGTCTACCAGGTTTCACATATGAAATTTACTTTTTCACTACTATTTAAAAATATCCCGACCATTGGAAACATGGCCATTTGCCTCTTAAAACAAATACTTGTGCACAAGTTTGGTAAACTGGTATATCAGATAAGACTGTAAGGTTTGCATTCTGCCTCAGCCGTAACACATCTGAATATTTCATTTGCAGTCGGTCAATTGAAATGAGATTTGACAGCCTCAGTGCGACCAAGAAAACAGAGGAAAAGTGATTTTTTAACCGCAGCACAATTGAAAGACCCTTGCCCATAAAATGACTGAGATCTTTGATGCCCACATTGCTAACAAGTTTTGATGGCAGCGATGCAACCGAGAGGTTTACTGGCAAGTGATTTTCCAGCCGCAATATGACCAAAAGACTGACAGCTGTAAAACAAACAAACAACTTTCTGACTGCAATACAACTGAACTGTCTAGCAAAAAATGAGCGAATAATCTTTCACAAGCAATCTCACAGCCACAAAATGAACGAGTAATTTTCAAACCGCAAAACGACCGAGATGATGAACCGGCTATGATGAAAACAATCGATTTTCCACCTGCAATATGACCAAAATACTTGTCTGCTGCGATTCGATAGAGATATATAAGGTTCCTATTGCTAGCACACGGGCGATTGAGAAATCCAGTGGTGTCATGGTACCAGAACGCCATTTCAGAGGTTCCCGACATTAACAAATTGACACGAAACATTTTCAAAATTGAATTTAACTAAATCATTGAAAAGATCAAATTCCTTGCTTTCTTTCCAATGTATAAAACATTACTAAGGTCGGGATACTTTCTCTGTGAAACATTGATAGTGATGTGTGATGTACAGTTACCGTTCCGTCTGCTGTCAGCACCTAGTCCTACTCGACTATACAGGTAATTTTTTTCACCAACAGATAAGGATGGTATCACTGATTTTTCTTATTTTATCGTCATTCTGTCTGTTCTGTTGACAGTTTTCCACTGTATAGTCTGACTGCATTATTTTTTTTAACTCTTCACCATTGCAGAATGAAGGTGAATACTGGTATAAATGAAGGTTTGTATTGAAGCATTCGCCATAACTCCTTCTACACCGCTGTGCCTGATGCGGAAAAATGCTCCCTGTACGTTTGGGTAAGTCGGATTCACCCTGACTCAACTGTGGTGAACTTGAGCCATTTGTAGTAAACATGTCATGAATTCGTCTGAAGCATTTCTCAGGTACACTCTCAGCGGGTCAGTGTGAATTCAGGTGATTGCGAGAGAGAACACAATGCGTTCGGTAGGACTTGCTTTTTTTTGCTTTCATAAGGTCCCGAGTGGCAAATTATTCGCCGAATGCTAGGTAAAGTCGGTCTCACATTAAATCAGCAAAAGTGTACTTGATCCGTGAATCCTTACTGCCCTTAAGTGACGAGATCTAAAATTAAATGCTTAAGATAAAATACTTATTCATAAATGCAAACCTCAATACCACAAAAAATTTTAATATTACGTATTAACCCTTGAGCGGGCGCATGCGGAGTTTTCCTCCGTACATGTTTTCTTATGTTAAAATAAACAGACATAATGGGTGTCGGCGGTTGTGTCCGGCTCCATACTTTACACCCCTCATTCCAGGAATCTCCTAAAGCTATTTATACCTCCCACCCCCCCTTGGTACCTCATTATTTTCAACCCAGAGGTGCCGTGTCAGTTTGCGGAGCACCCTCTCCCGTAAGAAACACCTATTAAAAAAATGCATAATAGCGAATGATTTGTAATTGTTATTTAATTTGTTGGACTTTTCCTATCGCTTTCGAAAAAAATAAGAGAAAAGATAAGTCCAAAAAATTTAATAAAAATTAATGCATATTTTATACCAGAAAATTACTTACAATGTTCAATTGAAATATTACACCTTTAAGTTAAACAATTAATTGTATCGTCGATGAAATGTGACTCCTAATGACATTTGTCAACATTAAAAGAAAATATTTCGTCATAAAAAAAGTAAAATGGGTTAAATTTGTGCCGATTAGGGTTGCGGAGTAAAACTCCGCAAGCGCCCGCTGCCGTTTTACCGGTGAAGCGCCCACTCAAGGGTTAACATTGACTTTAAATCAGGAGGAGACTAACCATCCTTACGGGCCAGCTGTGCCTGTTTTTGTGTGAGCCAGGATTTGAAGTGGATGTAGTTCGACTAAATCACCAACAGATAGTTCTGATGTAAATGTTTAGCTACTTATTTCAGTTTTTAAAACTTAATATGCTAGAAAATAAGAGTTCTTAATCTTAAGATTGATCTCTGAACACCATATTGTCAAAATATTCCATCCTGATAGCGTAATTAATAGTTGACTGTGGTATAATCTATAGGAGAATGCTGTCACTAAGTCCTCTTTAAAATCCTGGCTCATATAAAAGTTGGTACACTTTTTATAATGACAATGGAAAGTCTCCTCCTGATTTAAAGTCGATGGTATTAAGAAACAAAACAATAAATCCATTGCAATAGAATAATTATATTCTGACATGATAGTTTAATTTTAAAATTATGGTATAAATTTTGCGTTCTATCCCAATCTGTATCCAATAACATAGTCCAAGCACCAATTAAAAAATGTTTATTGTATGGTGTATATAGTCTAACATTGAAAGACACTGTTAGATGGAGCTTTTACACTATTAACATTTCTAATAAAATGAATGAATTATTTATTGTTGTTAACTTTAGTTTTAAAAGCGTTTAGAAAAGATTAAAAAATATCTACAGACACACACTGTTTTGCTAAATATATTTGCAAAATTTCAATGTAGAATATTTAGAAATGTTCTGTTAAAAATTAGCTTGGAAACCCCTTCAAAAAATAAAGTCAGCATCCCTGTACAAAATGTTATCCTCCATTGCGGGGGGGGGGGTTTCACCCAAACTCCTCGGACACACCGTTCCGGCACGGGAGAATTTACCATGACACCACTGGAGAGATCTGCTTACTGCTACGACCATAAAATTTTACTGCAGAAATAGGAATGAGAGATTTTGTCTGAAAGTATTGATCGAGAGGTTTGCTAGCCGTGACGAATATATTAACAATGAAAATGGCTATTTTGTTCTATCACCAAATAATAATTCCCAATCAAAGGGTTAGCCACGACTTTTTTGAACTATTCCCAATCTTAAAAAATCGCTGACATTTTCCTGATATTTTTCCAAATTTCCAACTGGTAGCCACCCTTCATGAGAATGCATGCAATTCCCTGGAGGATAATGGCATCACTGCTCAATATTAGGTAAGAATTTCTCGTTGCATTTAAAATGTTCTTTTTTATTGCCTAACAAGTCAAGTTACTTATTTGATCAAGGGATAGACTTTCAGCTAGCTTACCTGAGAAATAATGTTCATGGTAGCAGCACATAGAAACACTAAAGGAGACACATTTATCACTAATATTTCGTCCTTCTGGAGGACTTCTTCAGAGTGAAGAGAGAATGGCTGTTGAGTTCAAATTTCAACTGTATACTGTCACTGTTGCCATCTGTGATCACTTAAATACGTATTTAAGTGATCACAGTTGGCAACAGTGACAGTATACAGTTGAAATTTGAACTCAACAGCCATTCTCTCTTCACTCTGAAGAAGTCCTCCAGAAGGACGAAATATTAGTGATAAATGTGTCTCCTTTAGTGTTTCTATGTGCTGCTACCATGAACATTATTTCTCAGGTAAGCTAGCTGAAAGTCTATCCCTTTCCTCAAAACCTACCAAGCCCTTGGCTCTTCCTTAGAAAACTAACTTTATTTGATCAAGGGTAATTTTAAACCTTACACCTACTGAACGCAGTTGTAAATTTATAGAAAAAATGTAATGTAGGTATTTTGTGTCAGATTATTCATAGAATGACTTAATTTTTACATGTAGTCTTAAAGATGATGTATGTTATCCAGCCTTTCAACACATAACAAAAACAACATGATTTCAAGATGAGACTGTATTATTGCTTTCCTTTATAAATGTAGATTTGACTTCCTTTATTTTATATAGGGTTGCACCAATATCTCAAATCTCTGATTGACTCTCAACTGATGAAATAACGCCTTTCAGCAATATTTTCTCAAAATTTCTTCAATGTTTTCAATCATTAAATTGATTGAAAATCAAGGCACAATCTGTTTCCATCTGTGGTTTTTGACTACTGCTAGTAAGTCCAAGATCTCATTAGAGTAACTGAAATATATTTGTTACACAAGTTTTTTTAGAATTTTTTAAATGATTAATGTCAATCAGCTTGCCTTAAAATAATCAACTGAATATTTTAGATTTTTGTACGGAATAATAAGAATTCAAACTTAAACCAGTACCTATTAAAGTTTTCCTACTGAATATAAAACTATATATCAGAGTAGATCTCAGGGCCGTCGCGACACATTTTTATTGGGGGGGTGGAAGTTACAAATTTCCCAACTTTTAAGTTACTTTTCCCCAACTTAAAATATATTATACCACTATGACTATACTAATTTTTGCTGTTGATATAACGTTTTTCGTAATTTTGGTTACGAGTAGCACTGTACTGCGTGAATAACAATTTACTACAGCAGTAAGGAAAATGTTAGCCTACTTAACTTAGTTATTATATGAATATAATATTTTGTACTGAAGTAAAATTTAAAGAAAACACAGAAACATTAAACGGCTAAATATATGTGCATAGAGAGTAATTCTCACGTTGACTTTTCCCCAATACCAAGTCCAAGAAGGAATAGGGTAAAATAAAATAATTGAATAATATGGCTAAACTGTTTATTGAACGAAGAAAAAAATCAGATAATCTACTTTTTAGGCCTTTTGTGTACTGAGCATAGCATATATATTTAATCAAAATGCGTTTTTTTTTCAAACTTGTCCATTTTTGAATAAGTTGCTTTGAATTTACCTTTTCACTTATTTTTTGTTCACATCTTAACATCATTAGTTTGTCTAGTCTGTCATCGGACATTGTAGTCCGAAGTATGGACTTGACCAACTTCAGCTGGCTAAAATACCTTTCATTTGAGGCCACTCCATAAGCAACCGTGATTATGAAAACGCAAAACTTATGGGCTTGATTGAGGCACGACTTCACTCTTGTGGCTTGGTCAAGTACTTCTCGGAGAGTTGAGGCTTTTATTTTGTCTCCTTCTTCTGAGTTGCAAATGTCAAATAAAATTTCCATTTGACTTTTCAGCGAATGGATGTCAGGGATTTCGTTGCTCGATCCAGGAGGAAACATAGAAAGTGTCTGTTCTAAATTGTAGGTTAGTTGACACGGCGACAGATGAGTGAGGCAAGTTGAGTTGTTGATGTTGAGGGAAGAAGAAGGTGACTTAAGGGACAGGGGGTTGCGCAGGCGTGCTTGGCGTGTCTGGCGTCAGTCTGACAAACCAAAGGAATAGCCATCCCCCAGCCATTGGACTTTCACTGTTCTCTCATCACGCTGTTTTACTTTGGCCTACCTTTTTCTTCAGCAGATTTTGCCAACTTCGGACACAATATAATTAATTATTAAAGAGGTTAAATATTCTTGGTTGAACAAGTCGGGAAATTCAAGCCGAACATTCCTAATTTGGAAGTGGCATTATTTTTTGTTTTTCCAGAAATTTTCTTTACAGACACGAATTTCTCAACTGTTGTTTTAAGACTGAAGAATTCCCAACTTTTGACATTCCTCCCAATATTGGGGGGGGGGCGCGGCGCCCCCCCAAACCCCCCCGTCGCGACGGCCCTGGTAGATCTAATAACACCAAATCAAGATCCCCACCCTGGAAATGAGCCTTACTTTTGGAGCAGAACCAAGAAATTCGGAAAATGATCCATCACCAATGATGGCATAACACACACAATACGCCCACTGTGAATGACTGAACACTTCATAAATTTAAAATGCTCAAATAATTATTTTATTTGAGTTTAAGCCTCCCATCCAGGTAATATCAAGTAGTTCCATGTTGTGTTCTAGACATCAATAAATAATAACAATTCCCAACATAGGCCCTGCAGATCAAACTGTCTTCCTACAGAATTGAACCAAATTGGGCATTTATGGCCTTTTTTTGGCACTTTGGTCCCTAGTACCACGAATTGTTTCAGTTTCCTGGCATATTATTGAAACAATAGAAAAAGTTTAAAAAAATATTTTTGACCAAACACCAAGCACGATGTTAAAATATAGCTGTATTATAATGAATTTGCCAGTTCATGACACTGAACTGCCTCTAGGGGTCTCATTAAGTCATAATTGCTAAGTTTTTGACATTTTAAGGTATTCCGCCTAGGCTATATCTTGATTCCACCATATGAAATGAAAATATTTTTCCAAGTGATAGTTGAATTTATAACCTATTATGACAAGTTAAATTTCCATGCTAACTTCAATGCCACAATCTGTTTTTTTCCTACTTCAAAATTTGAGGTTTGATGAGCCATAACTTAACAACTTAGGATTAATATAGATACCTCTGGTTTGCATTATTCTTTTTCTTTTGAAACCCTCTTTAAAATAATTTATCATTTGTTTGTATCGGGTTTGTATTGAAATTTTGACCTACCCCCAAATCACATCACGAGGGGGAAGAGATAGAATCACCATTAATCACCATTAATCCCCTTCCTTCATCATATAAACACTCCTTGAACACAATAATTATGAAACAAAAATACCTTGTAGGTTTGACTCTTAGAATAAATGGTGTTTTACTTCTTTCTTAAAAAAAAAGCTTTCTTTGATTTCAATGTGTTTGATGCGAAAGCCTGGCAGCAGTTGTAAAACAATTATGTACTTCATATTCTTCACAAAGTTGCCGTCGCTATGATTGATATGAAAGATTTTTTAGGCCAGTTAAAAGTAAAAATTGTTAATGATTAACTAAAGAAAAAATATAATCCAATAAATACTACTAAAAACTCTAAACCAGCATAGCCTAATCTAAAAACTAAATTACAAATATGATGAAGCGAAGATTTTCTTGTTACTTGTTCGTCTTCAGGAGGACGCTGGGGAAGCTCGAGAATGACCAATGGAATAAACAAAATCCACATTAGTAATATAAATTAACTAACACATTCACTCTCTCATTCATACGCACCCAGCAAGGAAATATAATTATAAAATATCCATCTGTAAAACCACTGACATTGATTTAATTTTATGAAACCCTAAACTAATTAAAATGCTATTTTTTCTGAGTTGTTAGGTTCTCTATATAAAATAAAAGTACAACTTGGCCTAATTTAAGAGAAAATTTAAGCTCTCACAACAATCCAGAAGCGGCAAGGAGTATTACTCTACAATAATAATAAAGCTAGACATTTCTGTGCCAGTCAGAACATTCAGTGAAAGGTTTTATTTTTCTGAACACTAGAACCGGGGTGGCAACCCTTTGAACTAATACAATTTCATGAGACTTCCCTGCTTTTTCAGAACACGTTTTTTAACATGTGAATTATGGGAAACATTTTTATGGGATTTTTTTATAAACTTTTTTTATATTTACTACTTTTATATTTGAACTTTTTAAACATTTTTCTATGGGAAGATATTTGTATAAAATTTATAAATTTCATCCCACAAGTAAACTTTCAGTGATAGTAGGCAAAAATTAAGTTATTTAAAATAATATTGGAACAGCTACCAATTTTAAATTTTTAAATTAAAAACACTACTTCTGGCTACAAAAAGTGAGAATATCTAAACAAATTGGGCTTCATTTTTTAATAAATCTAATAAAAATGATCAAGTTGATAGGCACAATTCGTGTTAAATATTCGTTCATCGAAAAAGGATATTAAAAACGTTTATTAGACTTAATTGTACAGTAATAAATATTTAAACATGGTCCAAATAGAAACGAGTTCCATAGGCATTTACAATGAGTAAGTAACTTTATGATTCATGATAATTTGTCATCTGTTGCAAGTAATTAGGAACACATGTTAATGCTAATAAACTACATCAGAAAGTAAAAAAAGTAGGGACTTCGTAAAATCAAAATAGTTATCCACAGATTGGTTGCAATGTCAGTGGTTTAAAATAAGTTTTAAAACATTTAAATTTGTGTGAATAAATAAGAAAACTATTCAAAGCTAACCTTCAGCAAAAGGATCAATTCGTTCAGGCGAGATAATCATTCGCCGCCGTTTTTGTCTGTACTCATCTTCTTTTTCAGCAGCAGTTTTCTGACGCCTGTCCGCAAAAGGATCATAATCTGTTTCGCTCTGGAAAATGAGATATACGTTTATCAATTACTTAAATCTCTGTAATGAATTAAGCTTCCTCAAGTTAAGAATAGAAACTAATGATAACTATTTATTGGCCTGTAATATAGTCTTTTATAATTAATTGTGATATCCTCAAAATACTATGTGCAAAGGTTGAATACAGTATATTACATAGAAAAATATGAATGATTTTTTATTCAAACAAGTACACACTCTACAGACTACATGCCGCTTTAAAAAAAGTATTTAAATTTCAAGGAGCTTAAACTCTATACTAACCCCAAATTTTGAGCTTCATTCCACATTGAAAATGAAAATTTCTCACTTGACAATATCACTCTAATATTACTGTCTCTTGCTGGAAACACAGAAGGCTGGCACTTAGGTTTGGGGAGCTGTACAGAGGTATAATTTCCTACTTATTATAACAATTAATTTTTATATAGGCTATCTTGATTTTTATTTGTTCATTTATTATTATTATTGTAGCCTAGCAAGAACAAGAATGTTGGCGTGTTAGTGCAAACTTTATATGACTTCAAGAAGCATTAAAAGAGTGTTGCTACATTAAGGTCATTTTGGTGAGTTACTATTTTATAATAAATGGTTAACATGAAGTAACAATCCTTACCTGTGCAATATCATTGAGCAATGCAAGGGGTGCTGTGAATCCTGCCCTTTTATTCTGCGGAAAAGATGGAACATCGTATTCTTCATCCTGGAAAACATAAAAAAAGAATTAAACTCAGAGCAGTTAAATGTAATACAATAAGGTAAACTTTTATGATATCTTAACTATTCTTTATTATATTTATAGTGCTCAAAATTGACAAATACCATAAGCCTAACAATTTTAACTTAAAAATGATTTGCAAAAGTTAATAAGAAGTCTATTATACACTTATCACTTCAGTAATCAGTTTTAACCATGAAAAACTTAACAGAAAATCAGTGAATATCAGTTCGCCCTCCTTCCCATATAGCCTATTTTTCTTGTGTATTAAATATTTTGATAAGTGAATTTTGATCAAGATATGATTTTAATAAGAAGGCAATTTATACCATAATTGGTTTTAAAAATTTCTTTCAAAATTCTAGGAATCTTTCCAATCAATCTACCTTATAAGAGATGAACTACAGTACACCTCGGGTTATCCGGACCCCACATTATCCGGATCCCAGATTATCTGGACCGGTCCACCTGAGAATTTAAAAAGTTAAAATCACGGTAAAAATGTGATTTTAGCGAGTTCACGTGTACTGTACATTACAGCATTTTCGTGAACGTAGTTTTTTGGTTTGCTACTTGGGGCGCTAGCATTTATCAACAAAGGTGTAGCATACGGAAATTATGCGAGTTAGTTTATTGCTGTAACTTGATGTGATTATGGTTGTGAACTCTGCGTGAACTGATATTGGGTTTCGAAATTAGTGGTTGTAAAAGGAAAAAAAACATGTCGACTTTAGAACAGAAACTGAAATCTCTCAAAAGACTTGACGAGGGAGGAGCGGGAAAAATTAGCTATGGATTTGGGTGTTGAGACTACGGGAAATGACTGAAAGAATAATCGAGTGCAGTTAGAAAAATGGTACCTATGTGGAACAAGCTTTAAAGACTAACATGTTAAGTCTTGATACACCATTTGCAGCATCAATTTTGCAGGGGCTAAGATACGTGATAGTTTTCAGGCGATATTGAAATTACCTCGGATTATCCAGATTTTTGGTATTCGGATCGGTGTCCTCCCACATTAATCCGGATAATCCGAGGTATACTGTACATTAAATTTCTTTGTTCAATGTATCTAATGCATGAAAAAAATTTTTTTAAGAGATGAAACGGTAATAAATAACACCAGTCTCACTTAGGAAAAAGTTTATAAAATTTGTTATAGTATGGGACAAAATAATAAAAATGAAATTTCCCCTGCTGTTTATTTAAATAACATAAAATGAATAGCAGAAAACTGCAACAATATCGTTTAATTTTCAAACTTATCATATGGTCTCGTTTTATTAACTTTGGAATCTCGGATGTCCTAAGGGGATAGCCCTGTAGAGGATTTAAAGGAAATCGGCATCAGGTGCAACAGCTGCATCCATAAGGAACCTACACTTGAAATTTTTAATTCCTTTTAACTCCTAGTAGTTTAGCCGAACAGCAATCCTCACACAGACAAGAATTCTGCTTTATTTATCAACATATTAGTACCCGTCCGCGGCTTCGCCCGCTCAACCCGGGATAACAAATGTTTGGTTCAACTATACTTTATTTGTAAAGTGAAACTTTTAAAAATTTCTAAATAGACTGATAATTTATCTGAACTATAAGTTTTTAAGCGCTTAATTACAAACTTAAGGTTGCATCTCGATCCCAGATTGATATGAGAAGATCCTCATGAATAAACGTTTCCTCGATGAATTTTCCTTTTCCCCTCAAATACAAAAGGTATGAATTGGCTACCATGTGATAGTACATTCTAATTTTTGAGAATATAATAGCCTTAATTATAATGAAATTTCCTAGTTAATCTATTATTTAACCTATAACATTGGGTTTCTAACAGTTTGAACATGAAAGTATCCACTTCAAGGTTTTGATCTCAGAACTTTCATTACACTGCGCTACCCCCTAAAACCTGTCGGCCAGTTTGACATAAAAGAATAAGAGGCATATGATACATAACTAATGTAAATACCGCAAAGGGCGGACTCTATAAATCTAACATATAAATTTAGTATGTTTATTAATATAGCCTACCAAAAACTGTAAGAAAAATATAAAATTAATGTGTAGGCCAAAAAATGAGGAACCCTAATTTCCCAAATTTTTTTCAATCCTATTGGAGATTGGATTACTTGTTTAGTAGCTTGAGGTTAAATTTTACGGTAGAAATAGTATATTTGTTTTAACTTAGCCCAAATCGATCTAAGCCAGCACGCAAACCCTCTTAATTTTTTTAATTCAGAAAGACCCCGATTGTATAAAAATAACGGAATGATATGTCCATGCTGAGTTTCAAGATTCTAGATTGAATACTTCGATTGATCCGTAAAACACGAGTACGGTAGCCTATGTATGTAAGCACAAATATATATAATGTAAGGTAACCGTAATAGTTTTGTACATTTTATTCTTTTAGTAAAAGGAATTTCTATTTTTTGTCTCTGTAACATTTTACTCTATTGATATTTTGTAATCATATCTCTAAAAACTGAAAAGGCCGCCATTTTAAATTTTAGAATCTATCTTATTTTAGATTTTCCAGAGAAAACATTTTAAAATCCTTCATTAGATTACATCTAGGGCCTATAAAGAATATTTGAGCCCAGATTCATGGCCCAAAGCTCTACATTAATTTAGAAAATAAGCTTTGAAAACAGAAAATGGCCGCCATTTTGAATTTTATAATATAGTCTATTTTAGCCTTTTGAGAGAATATATTTTAAAATTCGTTCTTAGTATGCATCTGGAGCCTATAATGACTTATTGTGCCAAGTTTCATGGTCCGAAACCCTATAGTTTTTGAGAAACTGTGATCAGTGAGTGAGTCAGTCAATCAGTCAACCGTTTTGGCTTTTATATACAGGGTTAGGCAAAAGTGTGGATACCCCTACCTAACTTTTTAATGCGACATAGTAGGAAAACCAAACTCAGCATACGTTCACAGAATTAAAAACTGCACTTTTTAACCAGAGTCCCATTTTCGCCCCCACCCCATTTTCAAAATGGGGCCCTTTGGGGGCAGCCCCAAATTTTCAAATGCAAATCGCTATCAAGTGACCCCTCATTTTGAAGGGTATGTCAAAATAAATACAATGGTGCAAACCGGAGGTCGATATCATCCCGCTAACCAAAATGGCGGCCATTTCAAAATTTGAGATGGGTAACAAGCTAAAGTGTGGATACCCCACCTTAACTATTAAACGGGTTACATTAGGTAAACTGAACTCGGCTCAACTTTATGCGACATAAAACTGTACTTTTTTTGTAACAAAAACAACTCTGTCTCGGCTCCCTAAATGGGGCCCTTTGGGGGCAGCCCCAAATTTTTAAATGCAAACCCCTATAGAGTGACCCCTCATTTTGAAGGGTTTGTGAAAAGAAATACAATGGCACAAACCCGTTTAATAGTTAAGGTGGGGTATCCACACTTTAGCTTCTTACCCATCTCAAACTTTGAAATGGCCGCCATTTTGGTTAGCGGGATGATATCGACCTCCGGTTTGCGCCATTGTATTTCTTTTGACAAACCAAAAGAGGGGGGGGGGTTAAAATGAGGGGTCACTTGATAGGGCATTTGAAAATTTGGGGCTGCCCCCAAAGGGCCCCATTCTGGGGGCTGGGGTGAAAATGGGACTATGGTTAAAAAGTGCAGTTTTTAATTCTGTGAAGGTAGGCTATGCTGAGTTTGGTTTTCCTACTTACTATGACGCATTAAAAAGTTATGTGGGGGTATCCACACTTTTGCATAACCCTGTATATAGATTGAATTACAGTACTTACTGTAAATTAGCCTAAAGCCTGGTTTGCACAACGACCAGACAGTAGGACAGTAGGAAAAAATTCTTTTGTTCTCTATTGTTTAAAGGTGTTACTGTCCACTGTACTGGTCGTCGTGCAAACCAGGCCTAAGATTTTCTGTCACTGTGAAATTTGAGAATTAATGAGTTAACTCTTTTATCAATTATGTTAAAATTTACATCTTTCAAATTCTCTTTCTAAAAAAAAGGCAATGAGTCCTTTATAGAAAATGCTTTTGGGCAAGAATAACTTATTTCCAAACCTAATTATGGAATATCATCTGGATCACTATATAACAATCAATGAATGGTTTAAAATACCTGTGCCGTCAAGTGATCCTATTTGTAGTTTGTAAGACTACAGCTGTTCTTGCCTTGCGATGATGTGCTAAAAGGTACAAAACAACTGTAGTATTGCTACCAGTATTAAATAGGATTGCTTGATGGGACAAGTATTTAAATCCTTTTATTGATTATTTACAGAATTCAAGAAAACCCCTCCGATCCATATTTGGGACAAATTTTTTGTAATCAAGAAGGCACATACATTGATCATAGAATCCAAGTTTCCAATTAAGGTAGAAAGCTTATGGTAAACAATGGTAACTTGGAACTGTTATCTTTTATGGGCACTAAAAACAACATTGTACTACTCGCTGCAATTCCTGGGCCAACAGTTAATTTAAAATCGTCATGGGATTTATCTTTACCTCTTAATAATCTAGCACAAGAATCAATCATGGAACAATTTTAATAACTAAATTAATTGTTACTTACTTCAATTTCATCATTGGCAGCAATAGAGGTAACATATCCTTCATACTTTCCACCTCCGTCATAAATTTCTCTGTCATAGAATCCACTTTCACCTAATCCAACTCTTTCCTTTTCACTTAAACCACCTTCATTGATTTCTTTCTTCTTAGACTGGATCTCACGAATTTGAGCTTCAATATCTAAAAAAATATATCATGTCGCTAATGAGTTTACGAATAAGAGCAATCCTTGAAAGATGTGTTCCTGTTACTAGATATACAGCGCTGTCGGTAAGAAAGGTGGGGACTGCATCGTAAGTACAGCGCTTACAAGCTGGTGGGTTAAGCCAACCAGGTAACTAAAGATAGGCAGAGCCCTACAAGATGTAGAAGCGTCCAATCTAGGTAGCAAACTTTATCAGGAATTTTAGTTCTAAAACAAAGCTTGACAACTTTAACTGAATGGGTTCTATGACCCATATACAGAAAACAGCATCCAGACCAAGGTATTTTCCTCATAACCCTGCAAAAACACAAACAAACCCCCCCCCCCCCCCCCCCGCAATGACCAATCTCTATAAAGGCAAGCCTTTTTTACGTATAGGTATATTACTTTAGAGAAAATATATAAGTGATTACTATGAAAACGTATATTCAGTGCTTGATTTATAAAAATTTAGGTACCGAAACTGTAATATACCAGTTTGTATCCAACCCCCACTCCCACACTCCATCATTCTTTCCATCAACAAAGTTACTATCATTCAGTGTCTATGTCGATTTTAAAAGTCACATTTTATGTAACACAAATTCTTTAACAAGTAAATAAAAAGCTAATGAAGCATTATTTTACTGAAAAATAAATTGTTTAAAGAATTTTTAGAACTTTTTATGACTACTTGTCATATATTTCGGATACTTCCGGTCTTTTTAGCGTTTTCAACATTCGGCTTAGCTCGTACAACTAGTCAAAAGAGCGCTGACTTCAGGCTGAAAGTCCATGCCTAATTTCCATACATTTTAAGCGATACTAATTTTTGATGAAATTAATCTGGTCCATTACACGCGATCCAACAAATACTCCGGCCGGTTACACGTGATCCACTCTAATGGTGAATTCTCTGGCCGATCATAAGCGATCGTCTTTTGCAGCAAAGTCTCAGGCCGACTACACGTGATCGTCTCTTGCGAGTTGTGACGAATACTCTGGCCGAATACACGCGATTGTCTTGTGCGCAAAGTCTCCGTCCGATTACACGCAATCGTCTCTTGCGACGAATACTCCGGCCGAATACACGCAATAGTCTTGTGCGGCAAAGTCTCCGTCCGATTACACACACTCGTCTCTTGAGACGAATACACCGGCCGAATACACGCGATTGTCTTATGCGGCAAAGTCTCCGTCCGATTTCACGCAATCATCTCTTACGACGAATACTCCGGCCGATCACACACGATCCTCCCTCGTGGTAAATCCTCCGACCAATTGAATGCGATCGTCTCCTGTAAAAAATACTTCGGCCGATTACACACGATCGACCCTTTCGGCAGAAAGAGGTCCCGGAACGCCGTTCCGCCGCAAATATAGCACTGCGTATATTGAATATTCTTTAAGGTGATACAGTATTGATGAATCAAAAAATGAAAAAAAGAAAAAGGAAACAAATTCCTTACATTAAAAAAAGAGGCTAGGAAAAGATACAAAGTATTTTTTTTATAAATCCTATATGAGCTTATATAAAACTTTAAATTTTTTTTAGATAAAAAATTACTTGTCCTACAGTAGAACAAGGGTAACTCAAATTTTCTGTCATTTAAAATATTCTTTAATCTTTCAATTGAAGGGGTCCCCTGTAAAACGTTATAAGCGACAATGACCTAGTTTCAAGTAGGCCTAATCAAGCGTTGAAAGTTGAATTTAAAAATTTGCAGTTTTTTCAAGGTTATAAGTTATAATCATGTATCATTTTTAGCACCCTATTTGTACATCATAATGTAGCCTTATATTAAACATTTACTTGCCATTAAGCGTTTTAACACATTTTACGTTTTTTTTAGCGGTTTTAATGTTGTAAACGACTGGCTCTTGAAACATTCTCTGACAGACTGCTCTTCTGCTTTGGAAGAAAACATCAAGGATTGTAGGAATACCAACATAAACAAAAATAAAACAGAATATAAAACCATTATATTGATGTAAAAATACAAAAACTTAATGTTGTTTCATAGGTGATATGTCATTTTGCTAAAAGTTATCCAAATGTGGTGCTTAAAATGTTATTCTACTCACTTTTTTTGGGGGAAATTTTCCAGGCCTTGGCATTTAGTTCAAATAGGGTAATCCGGCCTTTCTATTCTCATTCCTGGTCTTATCCTTCCTCTTTCCAATATTAACTTCACGCCTTTTATTTTTATTTATACGATTTCGGTCGCTGGGCGTTAACACAATGACTGGCAGGGAGTCCATCTTTCGGCGAATAGAATGTTATTCCCCCGAAAGTCCGTGCAGTCCCGCGAAGCACGCAAATTTTGACAGACGAAATCAGGCCTAACAACTCAAATATCTTCAAAACAAAATATATCACGGTGTAGCTCATGTCCTAGAGAACCTTTTTCACTGAATAGGCCTATCTCTGATTTTGAAATTTTGTCGCTTAGAACATTTTACGTGGGACCCCTTCAATTATTATTTCCCAACCCGACATTTTGAACGATAACAATGCAAAAAGGTTTTGGATGGTTCGAATAAAAACTTGGATAAAAACTTATTTAGAATTTTTAAGGGTGTCTAGTTTTGTTTCCCTCACAATATTCAAGACGACTAAAAAAATTAAATTCTCTAGTAGTTCAAGTTTTAGCACCAGTTTAAGAAAGGAAGGACTGGGATGGTAACATGTCCTGTAAACCTGCAACTTGAATGTCACGGATTGTGGATAGGCTAGTTAAAAGTGATGGCTTGTAAGAGCAATGTTCCCTGGTGGGGATTATAGTCCTCACCAGTGAATGCTGTCCATCCATAAGACCAACCCCATAATAAGACCAGTTCATAATTAATAAGTGACTTTGTGGTTCGGATCACAAGTTCAACTGTATGGGTCCTTAGTTTCCATTGGCTATTGGGCTACTAATTAACATTCCTATCTAAAGAACATGTCTGCCTTAAGTCAATACTTAACCAGACAAGATAAGATCACAACACAGCCTTCCTTCACTCATCTCTCACTCATACTTGACTTAAAATACCTGTGCCTGAGTAGGTTACCATTATGGAATCACTTATCTGACTCCATTGTATTTACCGTTGATAACGATTGTTCTTCACATCGAGTACCCAATAGTGAAGAATCAATTCTAACCATTGGAACAATTAATTAGCCTATAAACAATCTAACACAGCATGGTAAATTACGCAGCATGGTAAATTCACAGAGTAGTGAATTACGTTAGTTTTGGTCCTATACTATCTGCCAGTGTTAACATATTTTTGTAGTTTATTTTTTGTTAACGTAAGTTTATTATGAAAATTGGCGGAAAAAAGAAATTTGAGGTTAGGAACAGCACAGCCATGTTGCCATGTTGTGGCATACAGTGGCAGCCATGTTGTATGTGTTGTATTTGATCAGGGTGTATACTATTTTTCAAGAATTAAATTCCAGGGGTTTTCCAGGATTTTCAGAAATTTTCCAGGTTTTGGTGTATGTGTATTACCATATCAACTGCTAGGCACTTCTGCAGTTTTCATCGAATCATTTATATGATTAATTTTACAATTGTCAAGTTTAGTACACAAAAAACCAATGACAAGGGTTGTGGAAGCAGTCTGTATTTGCATTTATAATTTAAATTAGAGGTGTGCGGATAGAAAATTTTTGGATTGGATCGGATAATACCGGATTCAGATATTATTATTATTAGCTGAAATGGCGACCTACCCAGGTAGGTATTTTAAGCCAAGTATGAATGACATTAGGCCTATGGGGTAATCAGCGGCTTCAACAAGTTTTCTCAAAAGCCTCGGGTAATTGTAAGGAACTAAAATATTAATCCTAATGTGTAAGGTAAGGTTTGCCTTGATAGGCTTGAGTAGTTGGTTGTTGTGATATAATGATTCTACCATAGGTGAATTTAGTCTAAGTATAATGATTCTACCAATTATTAAAGTATAAAAAGGTACAACTAATTAACAGTTAAGAATTTAGAAATTTATTGATTCCCTCAATTAGGTAGGCCTAATATTTAATTGAATAATATTAATAGGCCTATAGCAATTTCAAGATCAGGCTGCTTGAAAATCCCTTTTTCACTGCAACCTAAATTTGTTCACTGTAAGGCCTCTGTATCCCTTTGTTATTTTCCTTTTCATGAATCAATATAGTATTTGATCAGTGACTAGGCTTAGGTGGTTAGACAAAAGAATTAAATATAAAACTTGATTTACCAAATACTTCATATTTGAGGGAAGCCTTACATATTTATTTATGCATTAATGCCTGACAGACTCTAAAATAATACTAGGCCTATCTCTATATTAAAAAAATTTGGTTTCTCTTTTCCAAGTCCGTTCGGCTCTTCTACTCAACCGATTTTCATAATTTAGGTTAAATGGTCGAATTTTGAATTAAATTGAAGATATATTTCCCCAGTTCTAATTACGTAATTTCTATATGTTTTATTTAGTCTAAGAACCTTCAGTGAAATACCAGCTTTCATTTGAGATAATGATTATTATGATCGGACGTACCTCAAGCACCCTGCTGAATTCCGAACAACACAAATCTTATAGGCTATATATAAAAATTATGTTTTCTTTTCCAAATCCGTTTATGGTCTGATTTTAATGAAATTTGGTAAAGATATGTTACCTAAGTGGTAAAAAATTGGACGAATTTGTGATCGGACTCCGGAAGGAGGAGTAAAGGGGGATAAACCCCCCAAAAGTGGGCTTTTTGAATTTTTTACATAGAAAAACAAAATTTATCCAATTTTTGTTGGCACCATTGAATTCAGCTCAAAAAAAACGAACAATTCAAGATTCTGAATCACTGGTCTATGTCCACTGGTTACCGAGATATTGAAAGTGGTAAACACAGTATGTTGTCCCAATGTTAACCTAATGGGTAATAAGTAAAATTCTATATATTGCTTATTTCTCAACATTTCTCAATAAAACTTAGTTTGTGGCTTTATTTAGATGAGATCTAATATATAATAGTCTAAAATCCCCGATATTTCCACTTTTGTGGTAACAAACCTGCTTACTCATTTTGTATTCTTATGGAACTTACAAAAACACGTAAAATATCGCTATGTTGGCTTAAACTATATTCTTTTGCATATGAAATTCGCTCTATATGAAGGTCTGCAACAGGGGTATTTTAGCGTGGTATATAGTTAGTTTGAAAAGTCGTATGTGCCGGGCTGACATGTCGCCGTCCCAGAAACTTTAATGAGTACAGAATATCTCGTTAAATTCCTACTTTTTCCTTCGTGGAACATATTATTACCAATTTGGTAGTAAATCGTGGTATTGCTGGTTTTCTGAAATTCCATCATAACCGGGCCCAGCTATATGCATATCTTTTTCAACTTAGGCAAGTGTCGGGTAAGTCACATTGAAGTTGTGAAGCTACATTGCATGTAGGCTAACATTAATTCTGTAAATTAAGAATTATTTTATTTTAGTTGATTTTATGTCTTAGTACCAAAATTTACTGCTGCAGAGCAGCTTGGGTCCTCTAGTAAAATAATAATAATGTCAGAGCAGTAAACTTAACCTAAATTTCAAGATACGTTTCAAATGTAGGTTTCAGCATCAAAGCTTTGCCATTTAATTACAACAAAGGTCTACGCAAACTCACTAGGCCCAATTATTATCTTCGGCGTAAGATACAGCTTTGTATACCTGGCGCCAATTCTTGGGGCCCACGCCGTCCATAAAGCCCAATGCTAAAATTAACATTAGTCTTATGAACAGCGTGGGCCCCAAGAATTGGGGCCAGTTCTACTGTTATCAAAGAATGTCCATTTAAATTGCGAATTGAAAATTAACACTTGGCTTCATTCATCAAAGATTGAGACTTCAAGTAAATAAATACCCCCGTTGCAGCAGACCTGCATACTCAGCGAATTTAAAATGCAAAACAACATATTTCAATCCAACATAGCGAGATTTGACATGTTTTTGTAAGCTCCTTAAAAATAACATGGGGAATGAGTATGCAGGTGTGCTGCTACAGGTATGTTAAAACTGGGTGGTTTTAATTCAATATTTAGTATATCTCAACTAGAAGAAGCTATTTACCAAGTTTTATTGAGATATGTTGAAAAATAAGCGAGATATAGAATTTTACCCATTTCCCATAAGGTTAACACTGAGACAACGTACTGTGTTTACCACTTTCAATATCTCGGTAACCAATAGACATAGAGCAGTGTTTCAAAATACTAAATTGTTTGTTTTTTTTGAGCTGAATTCAATGGTGCCCACAAAAATTCGATAAATTTTATTTTTCTATGTAAAAAACTCAAAAAACCCATTTTTGGGGGTGTTTTTCCCCCTTTACCCCCCCTTCCGGTGGTCCGATCGGGCTGGTTCACGAACTCGTCTAATTGATTACCACTTTACATATCTGTACCAAATTTCATAAAGATCGGACCATTTTTGCGGCCGCTATCGTGCTAACAGACACATATATATAGATATATATATAAAAATTCAAACGAATAGTGTTTTTTGCTTCTGGGGGCCCCAAAACGAAAAGTTATAGTGGTCCCGAGCTTAGGTCTTACCATGAGACCTACGGTAATAGCTTCTTCCCTATAGGGGAAATTCGCTAAAACCTATTTGTGATCGTTTAACTTTCTATTTATAGGTAATTGCTTACTTGAAAAATAAAGAAATCTGAAAGAAAGACGAAAGACGTAAACGAGTTATCAATTATGTTTGAAAGCAGACAACGTCATTCGAAAACGAAGTAAGATTAAAGACAAACACAGGCTCGCCAACTCTTTGACATCTCAAAATTATTGTAGGCTTTTTATTTCATCGTATCTGCATTGAAAGCGATGGTGATCCCGGAGTCCTCTTATGATATTTATTTACGGACTGAAACAGTCGAACGAAATAACAACACGACTATTTATGAGGTATTTACGGGATATTTCGTTTTGGCAATTGAAGACGACTCTGGACACTGTTGGTCATTTGGTGAACTCTGATTGGTCTCGATTGCAATTCTCTCTTTTACCAATCAATGTTTTGTCGGTAACGGATACTGATCAAGACAGATCTAATGAAGGATATACTATTATTTGTTAATGATTTAATGCTACAATACAAGAATTTTTCCTTAGAAAGATGCGTTATCGCGTCGGGTACTGCACAGTACTCTGATCGTATACAACGAGATCTCAATCTAATCGTGATTCAAAACCAGTAAGTACAAGCACATTACTCATTCATTCATTCATACAAACACTTTAGTCATTTTTTGCTAAACAAATAAAGATTTACCTAACTGTGGACAAACATTAACCTATTTGTTTGTAGCCTAGGGTAGGACGGGGTAAAAAACAGACAAAATCAAAACTTTTCATTTTTCACAATTTTTAATAAAAAAAATACTGAATGATGTTAAATGACTTGTATTTTAAGATTTTGTATGTTATTTTACTAGATCCAATGACATAAAACTAAAAAAAATAAAAATCTTGTCTTTTTTACCCCCCAAATGGGGTAAAAAAAAGACTGGAGGGAAAATAAGACAAACCTGTAACTAATAGAATACTGCATGTGAACAGGATAGGGAGGGTAAAAAAGGTAGCTTGGGTAATTAGCAATAGGCCTACAACACTTTTTATTTTACAACTCTATCTCTACTAGAACGATTGTTATGGATATTTCAAATTTTACATTTTTTACCAAAAAAACTAACAAATAGGAATATTAAGCATGAAAAAAATCTGAAAGAGTAAACTATTTAATTCTACATCTTCTTTTGTACAAACGTTTTTTGGACTTCAAAAATATAGGTAATAGTTTTTATTTTACAAACTTAAAACATATCGCTTGTTGCATTTCTTATACTTTTTGTTAAAAAAACATATTTTTTACCCCACTTGACAAAAAACATTATCATTTATAGCAATAAAAATCACTGTAAGAGTTTAAAACATTTACAGACTAACATATTCTAAAGATATATATGTTAGTACTTTGCTTCGTTGCAAAAAATTAACATTAGGCCTAACTATATTTTAGATAATTACTAAATAACGTAATAAAATTCCCTGAACGAACACGAAAATCCTGTTTTTTGCCCAGATTTTTCCTGGTCTCTTCCGATTCCAGGTTTTCCCGGTTGGTTTACACCCTGTTGATGAAGGGGAAGTAGGAGTTGGGGAAGGGAGGGGATCGAGGGGAGTCGCCAATATGTTGGTAGATTCACAGAAGTGGCGAAGCATGCACCTTCTGCAGAAATACAGCCACAAAATCTAAAATTTTGCTTGGCAACCAAAGGTTTGCTTAAAGATACATTAATTATCCAAAATAAATGGGGTCTGGGCAGTGGCCTAAGTTATGCCACTTATGATTCTCAAGATCAGGTTTTCCAAGTTATTTTGATTTACAGTAGTATTAACAACCGTGGAGCATATCAACTATCAAATACTAAAAAGGTTTAAAGTTAAATCACAAATATAATTATTTTACAATATCGAGAACTGGGCTTATGGAGAAATAAGGCTTCAGCAGCCTAATTTGAAATAAAGATTAAAGAGCCAATAGAGTTAAATATAATCAAAGTGGATGCATAAACAAGCAAATAACATTAAGTGAAAAACTATTATATACATATTAATCAATCTAATCAAGAAATACGATCTAATTTGTTATTATTTCTACCTTCATGAGTCCTAGGAATGGCCGCCATCTTGCAATGACTTAAAGCATAGAAAAGTAAAGTGAAAAAAGTGAAGAGTTGAAGAACAAGAATAAGCAAAAGCAGAGGGCAGAACAAGGAGGTTATATTACTATACTGGAGCATAGAGTAATAATGAACTTCGTAAAGAGATGGCACTCCCATGTTAACTCGGTGGTAAGGGAACAGCAGCGCTCTCTGAATAAAGTGCTACGAACTAAAAAGATCGATGCGATATATCGATGGTCGTCGATGCGACATATCGATCGTCGTCGATGCGACATATCGATCGTCGTCGTCTGCTTTGTTTATATTTTCGTTTTCTTGTTTTGTTTGCTAGACTTTCAATTTAAAGACTTTACCGGTTTGTTTAGATTAAGTGCGTTTGCCGCTAGTACAAGTTGTTTCGCGAAATACTGTACTGAGTGATTCATATTGTGCTTAAAGCTATTGATGGAAAATAAATACGTAGATGTTTACATAAAAGCACTTAATAAATATTAATTTAGTAAGTTAATTTTTACTAAGTGCTTTTATGTAAACATCTACGTATTTAATTTCTATCAATCGCTTTAAGCACAATAAGAATCACTCAGTACAGTATTTCGCGAAACAACTTGCACTAGCGGCAAACGTACTTAATCAAAACAAATAGGTAAAGTCATTAAAATTGAAAGTCTAGTAAACAAAACAAGAAAACGTCAATATAAAAAAAGCAGACGACGACGATCGATATATTGCATCGACAACGACCGATATATCGCATCGATCTTTTTAGTTCGTTGCACCATAGATAAAGGGATACAAAGAGTATCCCTTTATCTATGGTTGCACTTTATTCAGATAGCGCTGCTGTTCCCTTACCACCGAGATAACATGGGAGTGCCATCTCTTTACGAAGTTCATTATTACTCTATGGTAGCACTGCCTTCACAAACAGCATTGGAAAGCGTGCCGCAGTTGGTACTAACTGTTGTACCGTTCTTTGAGTTGATTCAACTGATTCAAAAACTGATGTAACCATTTCGGAGAGTTGAATCATGTTGATCTGATTCTCATTATGATTGAGCGGTTTCTTTACCTTGGAACAGGTAAGGCCAAATACGATATTATATAAATAATAGAATATAAAATTTTATTTTTTAAAACCTATGAATGAAGAGTAATTAATTTAAAGTTCAATATATAAGTGTTAGTATCCGGCCAGTAAATGACAACTTCACTCCTTATGTACAATTTTGCCATCAGCCATGTTATTATACAAACATTACTGTCGCTCAGCAATATTGTACCACTAAAAGAAAATTGTCCAACTATTTATGTTGCTTACCTGCCAAGTTTCTACCATAATTCTCGTATTTGCATAGTGACTGATTATATCAATTACTTTCAGCGTTTTAGACAAGGTATCTGTTTTGCTATTTTTACTTTATTTTGCCATTAAAGATATATCAAAAAATAAATTAGGTGAAGTTATTTTCAAACAAAAATCACCTAATAAGTACTCGTTAGCAGTTTATTATGTGTTTAATTCGTTGTTTAAAATATTATTGATATCCGATTCCGGAATGAACCAAGCTCAAAATTGAGTCGTGACTCGACTGAATCACTCGATTGATTCGTTCATTTTGGGAAGTCGGTGAAATTGAGGTTTGCAAAGGTTGGTACTAACTGATGGACCATTTTTGTGATATTTTGTTCTAAACAGTCGGCACGCTGTTTTACTATGGAGTGCTGCCTCCAGTGTATAGTAATATAACCTCCTTGAGGCAGAAGCACAAAACAGTGATGCAGAAGTAGGGTAAAATATGGTAAAAATCCCTTATCGTCAGTAATGCCACCGATCTGACACTTAAATGGAGCCAAGTGGTAAGCTTATTGGAGCGGGTTAGTTCGAAGCACTTTAGTTAGATGTCGTTGTAAAAACATGGTTTTCTTCTTCTTCTTCACTGAATCAGCCAATCAAAACCACGATAACGATCTGCTAACTTCCTATTCCGTTTCCCCTGATTTTCTGTCACGACGTGTACACAACCAAAACTAGTTGGAATTAATTGGAGTGTGGGGGTTGGCAGCACTGGCTTCATTTTAAACACAAGTCCGTTAAATCAGCTCTAGAGTTTTTGCTAAATATTTCCTGTACAAAGTGAGTTAAGTGCCATTTTTATATGTACGAGTTTGCATCTGGAACGGGACAGTGATATTATAATTAAATTATCTCCGGTAGTGCGAGAGGACAGCTACGTATCGTGATAACGCCGACCCTGCCGAGGTCCCTTGCATGCTGATAGAATGGCGGTTTGTCGGTTATCAGCAGTCGAATCGAAACTGGTCTCAGTCAGGCCGAGTCATTAGCGAGTGACGGTTTGCGGATTACATATTGTAGTGAACAAGGTTTTAGGAGTGGGATTAAAATAACGGAGTTTTTCTCGCCACAGTCGTCGCGGAGTGTGAAACGGTCGCGTTCGAATTCGTCTCCGGAGCTCGCGAGTGACAACCGGCGGGCCAAGATGGATGACCAGCTTGTAGGTAACTTGACCCTAGGACAATTAACTGAGGTGTTCAGTGGACTTTTGGACAAAAAATAAGTAGTCTTGTAAGTAAAGAGGATTTTGATCGGCTCTCTAGTGAGGTTGATAGGATTTCAGATAGTAATCGAGCATTAGAGGAACAGTTACGCCAATTGAAAATGGAAAATAGGTTAATTAGTGATAAGCTAATTGATCTTGAATCCCGGTCACGGAGAAATAACTTGATTTTTAAAGGTCTGAAGTGGAGTGGAAAGAATGTGGACTATAAACGAATTGTTAAACAATTTTGTATGGATATGTTTGGCTGTAACGATAACGTATGGGTGAACAGGGCGCACCCCTTAGGGAGGGACAACAAAGCTTTGATTGCACATTTTCCCGACGATTATGACTACATGTTCATCCTGTCAAACACTAGTAAGCTAAGAGGAACCGGATTTGTTGTTCACCGTGATCTCCCGAAAGAAATCCGAGATAAACGAGCTCACTTACTGGCTGTCCGTACGGAAATCGAGAGACATATGCCAATAAACTTTGACCAGTTAATAGTAAATAACTGTCGCTTCACGTGGAGGAATGGCGGCCTGTGGACAGGAAGGTTTAATGGAGTCGACAAGCTTCGAGAAATCACGGGCCATGATCTGTCCACCTTTGTCGCGAATCTGGCCGAGAAAGGACCCCAGAGACCCCAAACAAGCCCGAGGCCACAGCAGGAGGCAGAGAGCAAGGCACTACCCTCATCGCAGCCGCAGCCGGAGCCGCCGTCGCTGGAGAGTACCTCGACAGCAGCATCGCCAGCCGCATCCGACAACAATTCCACGGTCCAGGGGTGAGGAGACAACGCCGATCCCGAGGGAGAAGAGGACGCCGACAGCAGAAATGAACAGTCTTTAAAAGTTGTATCGTATAATGTTTGTGGCCTTAAGTCCAAGGCTAGTAGTAATTTATTTATGCAGTTAATCAGCGAGTGTGATGTTTTTATTTTGTTAGAGACTTTTGTCACCGAAAATGAAAAAGATTTTTTTATTGATTTTTTTCATAGTTTTAAGCTTAAGTTTCAATTTGCTCACAAAATTCAGGGTTTTGGTAGGGCAATAGGAGGAGTAATAGTAGGAATTAATTTAAAAAGCAAATTTAAAGACGTTTTAAGTTTTCAAGTATTAGCGAATTTCCCCTATAGGGAAGAAGCTGTTACCGTAGGTCTCATGGTAAGACCTAAGCCCGAGACCATCATAACTTTTCTTTTTGAGGTCCCCAGATGCCAAAAACACTATTCGTCCATTTTCATAAATATATATATATATCTATATATCTATATATATATATATATATATATATATATATATATATATATATATATATATATGTGCGTCTTTAAGCACGATAACTCGCGTAAAAATGGTCCAATCTTAATGAAATTTGGCATGGACGTGTAAAGTAGTAATTATTCGGACGAGTTCGTAAACCAGCCCGATCGGACCACCGGAAGGGGGGGTAAAGGGGATAAACCCCCCAAAAATGGGTTTTTTGAGTTTTTAACATATAAAAACAAAAATTATCGAATTTTTGTTGGCACCATTGAATTCAGCTCAAAAAAACAAACAATTTAGTATTTTGAATCACTGCTCTATGTCCATTGGTTACCGAGATATTGAAAGTGGTAAACACAGTACGTTGTCCCAATGTTAACCTTATGGGAAAATAAGAAAAATTCTATATCTCACTTATTTCTCAACATATCTTGGTAAAAACTTACAAAATGGCTTCTTCTAGGTCAGATCTACTAAATAATGAATTAAAACCACCCAGTTTTAATATACCCGTAGCAGCAAACCTGCATACTCATTCCCCATATTATTCTTATGGGGCTTACAAAAACTTGTCAAATCTCGCTACGTTGGATCGAAATATGTTGTTTTGCATTTTAACTTCGCTGAGTATACAGGTCTGCTGCAACGGGGGTATATATATCTATATATATATATATATGTGTGTGTGTGTGTGTGTGTGTGTGTGTGTGTCTTTAAGCACGATAACTTGCACAAAAATGGTCCAATCGGAATGAAATTTGGCATAGACGTGTAAAGTAGTAATTATTCGGACGAGTTCGTAAACCAGCCCGATCGGACCACCGGAAGGGGGGGTAAAGGGGGATAAACCCCCCCAAAAATGGGTTTTTAGCGAATTTCCTTAAAGGAATAAGCTATTACGGTAGTACTCATGGTAAGACCTAAGTCCGAGACCATGTTAACTTTTCATTTTGGGGTCCCCAGAAGCAAAACACACCATTCATTCGAATTTATATATATATATCTATATATATCTATATATATATATATATATATATATATATATATATATATATATATATATATATGTCTGCTAACACGATAGCGGCCGTAAATATGGTCCGATCTTAATGAAATTTGGTACAGACGTGTAAAGTGGTAATCACTTGGACGAGTTCGTGAACCAGCCCAATCGGACCACCGGAAGGGGGGGTAAAGGGGGATAAACCCCCCAAAAATGGGTTTTTTGAGTTTTTAACATATAAAAACAAAAATTATCGAATTTTTGTTGGCACCTTTGAATTCAGCTCAAAAAAACAAACAATTTAGTATTTTGAATCACTGCTCTATGTCCATTGGTTACCGAGATATTGAAAGTGGTAAACACAGTACGTTGTCCCGATGTTAACCTTATGGGAAAATAAGAAAAATTCTATATCTCACTTATTTCTCAACATATCTTGGTAAAACTTACAAAATGGCTTCTTCTAGGTCAGATCTACTAAATAATGAATTAAAACCACCCAGTTTTAATATACCCGTAGCAGCAAACCTGCATACTCATTCCCCATATTATTCTTATGGGGCTTACAAAAACTTGTCAAATCTCGCTACGTTGGATCGAAATATGTTGTTTTGCATTTTAACTTCGCTGAGTATACAGGTCTGCTGCAACGGGGGTATATATATCTATATATATATATATATGTGTGTGTGTGTGTGTGTGTGTGTGTGTGTGTCTTTAAGCACGATAACTTGCACAAAAATGGTCCAATCGGAATGAAATTTGGCATAGACGTGTAAAGTAGTAATTATTCGGACGAGTTCGTAAACCAGCCCGATCGGACCACCGGAAGGGGGGGTAAAGGGGGATAAACCCCCCCAAAAATGGGTTTTTAGCGAATTTCCTTAAAGGAATAAGCTATTACGGTAGTACTCATGGTAAGACCTAAGTCCGAGACCATGTTAACTTTTCATTTTGGGGTCCCCAGAAGCAAAACACACCATTCATTCGAATTTATATATATATATCTATATATATCTATATATATATATATATATATATATATATATATATATATATATGTCTGCTAACACGATAGCGGCCGTAAATATGGTCCGATCTTAATGAAATTTGGTACAGACGTGTAAAGTGGTAATCACTTGGACGAGTTCGTGAACCAGCCCAATCGGACCACCGGAAGGGGGGGTAAAGGGGGATAAACCCCCCAAAAATGGGTTTTTTGAGTTTTTAACATATAAAAACAAAAATTATCGAATTTTTGTTGGCACCTTTGAATTCAGCTCAAAAAAACAAACAATTTAGTATTTTGAATCACTGCTCTATGTCCATTGGTTACCGAGATATTGAAAGTGGTAAACACAGTACGTTGTCCCGATGTTAACCTTATGGGAAAATAAGAAAAATTCTATATCTCACTTATTTCTCAACATATCTTGGTAAAACTTACAAAATGGCTTCTTCTAGGTCAGATCTACTAAATAATGAATTAAAACCACCCAGTTTTAATATACCCGTAGCAGCAAACCTGCATACTCATTCCCCATATTATTCTTATGGGGCTTACAAAAACTTGTCAAATCTCGCTACGTTGGATCGAAATATGTTGTTTTGCATTTTAACTTCGCTGAGTATACAGGTCTGCTGCAACGGGGGTATATATATCTCTATATATATATATATATATATATATATATATGTGTGTGTGTGTGTGTGTGTGTGTGTGTGTGTGTGTGTGTTAAGCACGATAACTTGCACAAAAATGGTCCAATCGGAATGAAATTTGGCATAGACGTGTAAAGTAGTAATTATTCGGACGAGTTCGTAAACCAGCCCGATCGGACCATCGGAAGGGGGGGTAAAGGGGGATAAACCCCCCCAAAAATGGGTTTTTAGCGAATTTCCTTAAAGGAATAAGCTATTACGGTAGTACTCATGGTAAGACCTAAGTCCGAGACCATGTTAACTTTTCATTTTGGGGTCCCCAGAAGCAAAACACACCATTCATTCGAATTTATATATATATATCTATATATATCTATGTATATATATATATATATATATATATATATATATATGTCTGCTAACACGATAGCGGCCGTAAATATGGTCCGATCTTAATGAAATTTGGTACAGACGTGTAAAGTGGTAATCACTTGGACGAGTTCGTGAACCAGCCCAATCGGACCACCGGAAGGGGGGGGTAAAGGGGGATAAACCCCCCAAAAATGGGTTTTTTGAGTTTTTAACATATAAAAACAAAAATTATCGAATTTTTGTTGGCACCTTTGAATTCAGCTCAAAAAAACAAACAATTTAGTATTTTGAATCACTGCTCTATGTCCATTGGTTACCGAGATATTGAAAGTGGTAAACACAGTACGTTGTCCCAATGTTAACCTTATGGGAAAATAAGAAAAATTCTATATCTCACTTATTTCTCAACATATCTTGGTAAAACTTACAAAATGGCTTCTTCTAGGTCAGATCTACTAAATAATGAATTAAAACCACCCAGTTTTAATATACCCGTAGCAGCAAACCTGCATACTCATTCCCCATATTATTCTTATGGGGCTTACAAAAACTTGTCAAATCTCGCTACGTTGGATCGAAATATGTTGTTTTGCATTTTAACTTCGCTGAGTATACAGGTCTGCTGCAACGGGGGTATATATATCTCTATATATATATATATATATATATATATATATATATATATATATGTGTGTGTGTGTGTGTGTGTGTGTGTGTGTGAGTGTTAAGCACGATAACTTGCACAAAAATGGTCCAATCGGAATGAAATTTGGCATAGACGTGTAAAGTAGTAATTATTCGGACGAGTTCGTAAACCAGCCCGATCGGACCATCGGAAGGGGGGGTAAAGGGGGATAAACCCCCCCAAAAATGGGTTTTTAGCGAATTTCCTTAAAGGAATAAGCTATTACGGTAGTACTCATGGTAAGACCTAAGTCCGAGACCATGTTAACTTTTCATTTTGGGG
The DNA here is from genome assembly GCA_035578135.1 of Flexamia atlantica. Lineage (NCBI taxonomy): Eukaryota > Metazoa > Arthropoda > Insecta > Hemiptera > Cicadellidae > Flexamia > Flexamia atlantica. The sequence goes on from JAQJVK010000005.1 coordinate 19,957,254, forward strand.
TCCCCAGAAGCAAAACACACCATTCATTCGAATTTTTATATATATATCTATATATATCTATATCTATATATATATCTATATATATATATATGTCTGCTAACACGATAGCGGCCGTAAATATGGTCCGATCTTAATGAAATTTGGTACAGACGTGTAAAGTGGTAATCACTTGGACGAGTTCGTGAACCAGCCCAATCGGACCACCGGAAGGGGGGGTAAAGGGGGATAAACCCCCCCAAAAATAGGTTTTTTGAGTTTTTCACATAGAAAAATAAAATTTATCGAATTTTTGTGGGTACCATTGAATTCAGCTCAAAAAAACAAACAATTTAGTATCGTGAATTACTGCTCTATGTCCATTGGTTACCGAGATATTGAAAGTGGTAAACACAGTACGTTGTCTCAATGTTAACCTTATGGGAAATAAGTAAAATTCTATATTTCGCTTATTTCTCAACATATCTTGATAAAACTTGGTAAATGGCTTCTTCTAGTTCAGATCTACTAAATATTGAATTAAAACCAACCAGTTTAAACATACCTGTAGCAGCAAACCTGCATACTCATTCCCCATGTTATTCTTATGGAGCTTACAAAAACATGTCAAATCTCGCTATGTTGGATTGAAATATGTTGTTTTGCATTTGAAATTCGCTGAGTATGCAGGTCTGCTGCAACGGGGGTATTGAATAATTTTTATGTAGTGAATATAAAGCAGCTAAGTAACAGTAAGGAAGTATCAATAATTCCTCTTTATCTCAACTATAATTTATGGGAAAATGATTTTCAGGAATTGAACCATCTCCTCTATGATAATTGTTATCATAATTTCATCTTAATGGGGGACTTAAACGGAAGAACAGGTAATTTGCAAACAATTCCTGAGCAATTTGACTTAGGCCATAGTAAGGCAATACATAAAGCTCGCAGGTCAAAAGACGTAGTTGTAAATAGTAAAGGGAAAAAATTTTTAGAATTGTGTGAAAATCAGGGGTTTGTAATATTAAATGGTAGGACAAAAAGTGACAGTCATGGAGAATTTACATTTATAGGGGCGCAGGGGACGTCTGTAATAGATTACGCTTTAGTGACAATAGATAGCCTAGAGGTGGTTAAAGATTTTAGAGTTTTAAAACATATATAGAATCGGATCACATGCCAATCGAGCTAAAATTGAAAATGACTGTTTGTAAAAATGATAGGAATGTTGGGCCAGTGCTCCCTTTGCTACCAAGATTAAAATGGGTTGATAAAGAGGAGACAGTGTATAAAGAGAAACTGAGTTTGGCTATTAATTGTGTAAGCATAGGTAATAATTCTCAAGAGAATATAAATAATCTAGTTGATTGTATAAAACTGTCTGCAAATGTAAATAAAAGTAATCCTAGTGGTAAAAGCAACAATTGTCCTATTTTTTAAAATAAACAGCCTTGGTTCGATTGGCAGTGTTATTCACAAAGAAAAAAGGTTTTTAGATTACTTAACATTTTTAGGAAAACAAATTCAGTGGGAGCAAAAAATGTATATCTAGCGGAGAATAAACAGTTTAAGTTATTATGTAAACAGAAAAAGATTCAGTATCAAAATGGTTTATTGACAGCTTTAGTGAGTCATAATAATAACAAACAAGCATGGGAGGCAATAAATAAATTTAAGACAAAAAACGCATTGTTGTAGGTGCAATTAAATCAGATGAATAAGTTAGACATTTTCAGAATTTCTTAAATCCTCCATTATCAGCGCACAATATAGTTTACGCTGAGCCTTTTATTGAGGATGTTTATCTTGACAGTGATATTGATCTAGCAGAAATGAAATCTGTTGTTAGGTCGATGAAAAATTCTAAAGCTCCCGGAAGTGACGGAATTCCGTATGAATTTTATAAAAGTAGTACTGATAGTTTTTTGAGAAAGCTTTGCGAGTCTTTTAATGTTATTTTTAGATTAAACTCGGTCCCAGATAGTTTTAGAAGGGCTATTATTTGTCCGATGCATAAAAAGGGCGAGCTGAATAATGTACAGAACTACAGAGGACTTTCATTTATCGATTGTGTGGCAAAGATATACGCGGGTATTATTTTTAAGAGATTAAACTGTTGGGTGACCGAGCGGCAAATCTTAAATGAATATCAAGCAGGCTTCAGGAAAAATTACTCGACAATTGACAATATTTTTAATTTGACAAATATTATAGGATTGCGGACAGAAGCACAGAAAGAAAAACTGTTTGCTTTTTCGTAGATTTTGAATCGGCATTCGATACCATAGATAGAAAAGCTTTGTTCTACAAATTATCCTGTTTCGGTATATCTACTAAGTTTTTAAATGTTATAAAAGATTTGTTCACGGGAACTTCAGCTGGGGTTAGATATGAACAGGGGGTTATTGATTTTTTGAAACTAAAATAGGATTAAAACAAGGCTGTGTCGGTTCACCTTTGTTATACTCACTTTTTATTAATGATATTCCAGATGAGTTAGAAGGGGGATGTATTTTTGGGGGTCGTAAAATAAATGTCCTATTATATGCCGATGATCTTGTGTTACTAGCGCCAACGGGAGCCGTCCTCCAAAGAACGATTGTGAATCTTGAGCGGTATTGTAACCTATGGAACCTAAGGGGGAATTTAAATAAATCGAAAATCATGGTTTTCAGGAAAGAAGGGAGGTTACGTAATAGAGATAGGTGGTTCTACAAGGGAGAACGAATAGAAGTAGTTAATAGTTATAAGTATTTGGGAATTTTTATAACGACAAAACTATTTTGGCAAAGTCATTTACGTGAAAAATCGGTTACTGCAAAATTTGCTATTAATTCTCTGTGGCGAAATTATTTTAGTAATAATAAGGTATCTTTAAGCGCTAAATTATTTGTATTTAATTCAGTAGTCCTCTCGATTATTTGTTATGGGAGCCAAGTATGGGGATTTCAGGAAAGTGAGCATGTCGAGGGCATTTTAGATTATTTATTAAGAAAATCTTTAATCTTCCAAACAATGTGCCGAATTATTTCTTACATCTGGAAACAGGATTAGAGAAAATGCACATTTTTACTTTACAGATGAATATTAACTATTTAACGCATGCATTGTCCCTTCCTGTAGACAGATTACCAAATTTTTTAGCAAAGGAAGTTGTGATTAAAAACGTGTCATGGTGCCGGGAATGGAGGGCGTTAGGTGAAACTTGGAATCAACGTGATATTTGATACAGAAAATTTAGAAATGACGCGTCAGCAATTGGTTAGAGTCGGAGAGGCAGTGAAGGCAGGAAACAAAGAGGCCTGGTTACAATCCACGCGGGAATCTCGCTATCACCAACTGTACAGATCCCTTGACCTTGAACTGGGGCAGCGGTCGTATCTTGCCGATAATATAGGAAGCGACTTAAAACGGTGGATTTTTAAGGCTAGGGCCGAAGTAATCAATCTTAACTATAAACCTTGGCTTTCTGAACAAAATTTACATTGCTCATTATGTAATTATAAAGAAGACGAAACGGTTTTCCACTTTATTGGTAGGTGTCCGGTATTGTCACAAATTAGAAAACGTTGGTTGTCAAGTAATGAATTAAGCTGGGAATATTTTCTGTTATTTATGAATGGGAGGGATTGGCGTGCGTTGGGCGGGTATTTAAAGGATGCATGGAACGTGAGATGGAGCATGGTTGTTGAATTTAATTTTTGAAGCTGCTAAACCTTTTTTCGAGTTAATTTAGGAAATAATTAATTTTAGAGGGGAGAAACTGCATCTTTTTCTGTATTTAAGATATGCAAAATTACCTGTTTTGATATTTAGTTTTTAACATTTTGTCTGGGCAAGCTGGTTCTTGCTTTTTTTGTCTAAATTTTGATTCAATATCTTATAATCAACCGAGGTTCCTGTAACAAAATATTTTACATTATAAATTTTGGACTTGTAAACGTGATCATATTGTGTAATCGTGTTACAATGAATGCAATATTATGTTTGCCAACCCAGTAGACGGTTCATTAGAGCCATTACTGTAAAGTGTAAGGGTCTTATGTATTGTAATGTTCATTTTTGGAAAATAAAGCACTGATTTATTATTATTATTGTTATTAATTGGAGTGTGGGAAAGTACGGGTCGTTAGCAACGTCGTTAGTTGTTTCGCGAAATACTGTTCTGCTTGATTCATATTGTGTTTAAAGCCATTGATAGAAAATAAATACATAGATGTACATGTATACATGCTTATTGGAGCGGGTTAGTTCGAAGCACTTTCGTTAGATGTTGTTGTAAAAACATGGATTTCTTCTTCTTCACTGAATCAGCCAATCAAAACCACGATAACGATCTGCTAACTTCCTATTCCGTTTCCCCTGGTTTTCTGTCACGACGCGACGTGTACACAACCAAAACGAGTTGGAATTAATTTGAGTGTGGGAAAATACCTAAAGTACGTTTGCATAAAGTTGTTCTAGTGTAAGTTGTTTCGCGAAATACTGTACTGCGTGATTCATTTGTGCTTAAAGCTATTGATGGAAAATAAATACGTAGATGTTTACATAAAAGCACTTAATAAAAATTAACTAAGTTAATTTTTATTAAGTGCTTTTATGTAAATATGTAATTAACTAAGTTAATTTTTATTAAGTGCTTTTATGTAAACATCTACGTATTTATTTTCCATCAATAGCTTTAAGCACAATATGAATCACGCAGTACAGTATTTCGCGAAACAACTTACACTAGAACAACTTTATGCAAACGTACTTTAGGTATTTTCCCACACTCAAATTAATTCCAACTCGTTTTGGTTGTGTACACGTCGCGTCGTGACAGAAAATCAGGGGAAACGGAACGGGAAGTTAGCAGATCGTTATCGTCGTTCTGATTGGCTGAATCAGTGAAGAAGAAGAAAGTCATGTTTTTACCACGCCTTCTGAATAAAGTGCATCGAACTAACCCGCTCCGCTCCAATAAGCTTACCACTTGGCTCCATTTAAGTGTCAGACCGGTGGTATAATATTGATGCTTTGATAATTTATTTACTGTACACAGGGAAGGTCTATTTGTATTTGAAAAATAGGTACTCTCAACCCAAACAGAGATTAAGTCGTAAATCATTATTTTACCTTAAGGGCGTATGCCACTATTGCAAGTTTTCACGTGAAACATTTCACGCGAAACACAAAATCGTCTGAAACATTTCGCGTGAAACAATGTATTGTAATGGGGCTAAAATTTCGCCTTACTGCCGAAACATTTCGCGACATTTTTTATATAGATATACTTAACATGGTTTCGTGAATGTTTCGCGAAACAAAGTTGCACCTGGTTGCACTAATGGCAAACGGCCTTTACGGTACGTCCTGAGTGCACGCCGGTTCCGATTCCGACTCAGATTCAGATTTTCGGCGAGAGGATTGACACTTATATTTTAACGGAAGTGGCCGTAGTGGCCGCCGGAAGCCGAGCTTGCGCGCAGGCGCCTGCTCACCGGAATGTATTATTCATTCCGGTTGCAGATTCCAGTTTCCGATTGCTCCAGCCGCCATTTTTATTAGCGACACTTCATTTGTGAAAGACCTCCTCGTTCATCAGGAAAATAATGGATTTACAATATTTAATCTCTCTAGTGGTAAAAAACCCACCAATTTGGGACAAACGGCTAAAAGCCTATTCGAACAGAGATATTGTAGACAAATGTTGGAGAGAAATTTCAAAGGAACTCGACGTCGAAGGTAAGTGAAACAACCTATTTTTGTGCAAGATATTTTTACAATACTAAATTTATGTTCAATGACTGTAGGCCCAGTGGATAAGACAAATATAAGGATTTTCTTACAAATAAAACAGCTTATTCGAATTTACAAGAAAGTATATAATGGTCTGATTAAAGTCACAGCAACTTGGTCAAATTTGAATTGAGAGGTTATCATAACAGTCAGCTAAAATGGTTCGTAGAGTTAAATTATTGCACAGATATTAAGCAAAAGAAGTACGATTTCACATAGTCCAACTCATAACAAAACCAGATATATAAACTTATTTAGCAATAAAATTATACAAGGCCTATTAAAAAATTTATTTGGCTGGAACTTGAAACAGACACAACAAATTGAGTGCCAAACAACATAGGCCTAAATTGTCGATTTATTAATAATACTAGACTAATAAAAATTGTTAGGTAGTCTATACTTGAGATTGAACCATTATTTTTAATTTGAGAGTTTTTTATCTTTCTTTAAGGTCAATTTAATAAGAAATCCTATGTAATTACAGCAGTATAGTTCGAATCAAATAACAAGGCCCACACCGTCCATAAGCCCAATGCTAAAATTAACATTAGTCTTACGGATGGACTGGGCCTTGTTATTTGAATCGGCTTATACATGTAGTCAGTTTTCATTGCAATATCAAATTAATCTATTTTACTAACCAAGTGATGATATTTAGCCTAAGTGAAATTATATACTTCTCAGTGTCCTCACTTCAGTTCATTGAACAAAGTTTACAGCCCAAACACTGTTAGAAGAATGTAGTAATAAAACAATACTTCCCGACACTGACGACCTATCAGCTAGTAGATAAAGTAGTAAAACACTACTTAGTATTTACTTAGTAAAACTTTAGTATTTAATTAAGTTTTAAAAATTAAAGACAAGCTTCAGAAAGAAATTCAATGCTGTCTGTTGTAGGGGACAATTTATGATCCTTTGCAGTCAGTGAAAACATACAGGATAGCCTTTACTTTAAAATGACATTATTTTCGCAAACGAGAAAAATTATATGAAATCTATTAAATTTTGAGCATCTCTCTTACCATGACGTATTCTAAACTGGAGCTGTCCGTCCAATTATAGTTGACATTGTAGAAATTTGATTATCAGCGGCGACTGTACACGAAAACACAGACACATAAAAACACATGGCAACATTCATTTAAACGGCCTCTCGCATACCAGATATTTCGCGGACGCACACTAAACATCCCGCATTCTCAGAAATGATTTTTCCTAATTTAAAACAAAACATCCTAGACGCGAACACCCTGCGAGCTCCAGGCGACAACTGACCTTGGCTCATCCTGCTGTGGTGGGGGAAAGGGTTTGTTTACCTGTACGTTCAAAAAGACGATTATTTTTGTCGCTCTCGCTAATGTTTTATTTCCTCACTAGCTGTTGCACTCGATCTTCGCATGGTTAAGGAAAAATACGGTTGGCTATTTAATTGGAAAGTTAACAATATTTCCCAAGGAAACTAAATAAAAATTACCAAAATCTCCAATCGTGTTAGCGTTTACTCAGAACAATAGACGGACAGACACCACCTCTTTTTTAATGTCATGATCATAGATAGATTAACCACCTCCCAATATATTGAGCTGACTTCAATCTGACGGTCTACTAGGAATGGGCTTGGTTTCTGTGTTCATAAATACCGACTCAAATGTTTTTTTCGGATATGTCAATTTAATGCAACTGTTATCCGATAAAACTTTATGTACTTGCTCACTTAACTTAAAAACCTAGGTCTATTTTAAAATAACTTCTTTGTGATGTTCCTCAATTCTTACTTGACTGAATGTTGATCAACGTCTTTTTTACACATGATTGGAAAGACAGCTCCGATACCGAGGCGAGAGATGCCAGAAAAATAATAGGTTTAGGATGGCCTTTGTCCAGGCACAAAGATAAATAAAACAATATTATTATTCTAGTCCTACCTCAGCTGAGGTGATCTGATGTAATGTAAATAAAATGATATTTCTGGTGTTAACAATGTACATTTTAAAATACTGTTATTAAATGTTAACACAAATTATTAAATGTTCAAGTTCAAATTAATTCATATTACTATTTAAGTACAGCAATCTAAAACTTAAGATACAGTTTAATTAAAATAATTGTTTAATCACTCAAATAAAATACAACAAAATTCTTAAATTAATTAAGTAAAACAAACAGCGTTTTCGTCCTGGGGGTGATCAAATGATTTACCAAACATCAATGGTACATGAAACAAAATTACACATCTTAAACGGTAAGCACTGTTATTAACACTGTTATTAAATGTAAACACAAATTATTAAATGTTCAAGTTCAAATTAATTAATATTACTATTTAAGTACAACAATCTAAAACTTAAGACACAGTTTAATTAAAATACTTGTTTAATCACACAAATAAAATACAACAAAATTTTTGAATTAATTAAGTAAAACAAACTGCGTTTTCGTTCTGGGGGTGATCAAATGATTTACCAAACATCAATAGTACATTAAACAAAATTACACATCTTAAACGGTAAGCGAACATAACAAAGCCTTGTTATTCACTTATATTGTAGGGGGTACTTTTCCATGTACTGGCAAAACGTATCTCGTACGTCCTTGGCTTGTGTAGGCAATCTCCCTCGACGCACCCATGCTACAGATTGGCCGTTGATCGACACTTCATTGAGGTGCCTTTCAAATCCCTCCTTATCAATAATAATGTTCTGCAAAATACAAACACACTTGACAATACTGTCAGCGACTGCTATGTCTGTTTCGATGCATTTGGAAAGAATGCGCCATTTGGAGTACAGAATTCCAAATGCGCATTCAACAGTCATCCTCGCTCTCGACAGTCTTTTGTTGAAGTTTCGCTTTTCTTCCGTTAGGTTTGACCTGTCATAAGGTACTAGGAGGTAGGGGAGCAACGGGTAAGCGTCGTCGGCTAACATGACATATGGAGCTTTAACATTTGTTAACGGCAGGAAGTCTGGTTCGGGGAACTTCATTTCTTGGTTGGAAATAAAATGGAATAAATCAGATGCCATGAAAGTACCCCCGTCACTTTGTTTCCCGTACCCTCCTACATCAATAGCCACAAACTTGTAATTGGCGTTAACAAGTGCTTGGAGAACCACAGAAAAAAAATGCTTGTAGTTCCAAAACATTGAGCCAGATTTCTCTGGACAAATTACTCGAACATGTTTCCCATCCAAACACCCGACAACATGGGGAAAGTTCCATATTTGCTCAAACTCATTGGCATTCGTTTTGAGCGACTCAGTTGTTGGTGGTGGCATATGCAGTGGATGCAGCTCCTCCCAAAGTAATACCACAGTTTCCTTGACAATGTCTGCCACCGTGCTTTTTCCCATTCGGAAGTTAAATGCCAGTCTTCTGAACGAAGTGCCAGTACATAGGTAGCTGAAAACAAAAAAGCTTTGGAATGAAAAATAATTATAATCATGCATATTAGCGAATATTTTGAGAGTAGGGAGTATTTGACCACATTTTTGAGATGAAAACTTAAATTTGTACGTTTTGTCCTTGAAAGGTTCATGTGTAATTTTAAGTCCAAATTTGTATTTTTTACCAATCAAATATTTTACCAATCTTATTCTTATTAGGTTTTCTTAGAGAGATTTTGCTCTCAAGCATTCTCAGTTATTATCCAATTTCTATTAAATTTGGTAAATTTAATTTTTTTATCAGATTGGCAATTTATTTAAGGAATAAATTTTTAGATCTATCCCCATTTGCGGTGATATTGAGCTTAATAAGCTCCTTGAAATTAGCTCCCTCCTGTCAGCGTGCTATTTGCGTACTCGTTTACGTTTTATGTAAAATCTTATGCGAAGAGCGTTTATTAATATATTTTAATAATATCGGCCCAAACGCTGTCTTCATACTCCCTAGCCGAGGTGGCCACGATACCATCACAGTGGTTCGTAAACATTATAATACAGAATTTCACGACACCTCCGAGAGGAAAGTGGTACCACCGACAGCTTTTGTTTCCTGCCTATAAAGCTGTCCTTTAAATTAAATCAAAATTAACTACATTCCTGATAATAAAAATGTATACAGAAAGTAATAACAACAAATACACATTATTCCCAGAAAGACTTCCCGTTTTCGTATGTAATAAATTCTTAAGTTAATGAAAGACTTAAATTCCCCACTGTTCTTAAAACAACATTTAAAAAAAACACACGGCAGATTTTCCTTAACCAAACAAATATACGAATTAAAATAGCAGCATGTAAACAAAACATAAAAACCGGCCGACACAACGTTTTGTCGATTTTTTTAAATATCTGGCGTTCTCCTGGCTTGATCGGTCGCACTAGGTGGGAATTGAGACACAGAGGTATTTCATCATTTGTAACCAACACTATATTACATTTTTGCACTGCAACCTTCTCTGACCAAAATACTGATAGCACAACAGACTTCCGTACTTATTATGTGAAAAATCCCTTTTGAAACCCAGTCTCCCAGAGAATCTATGGTGGAGCACAACAAAATACATAGTAAGTGTTTCATTTTGATCTTTCTGTTCTGAGAGATATTATGGAATGTTATATTTTTATTCCAATTATAGAGTGACCGGATAGATATTTTGCTTCTTCCGGGTCTTTATTCAGAAGCCACCGATTTACCATGTTTTTGTACACACGCACCCTCGACCTTTCTGAGAACAGTAGGTGAATTCCTGAATAATAATCGACAAATATAAAAGGGAAAAGTTTCCATGCTTTTATATGTTAATCTTGTAAAATAAATTCCTAAATTTACTTTAGAACGAGTTGGTTACTGACGTTGAATTTATGTAAAAATACGGTTTTATTTATGTTAAAGAATGATGGTTTTAATAAAGTTTCCTTATTTTTTATAACCAGAAATTCATATAACTGTTAACTAATGGATAATCTGGTTACTTTCTTAAAAAATATTTCTTATTTACCGTTGTGATACAGCAAGGGGCTCTAGGTTCGTCGGCAGGGCTCCGCTTGTAGGTGAAGTGTGCTTTGCTGCCGTGCATCTCGCCAAGTTGATTGAACACATATTTGAGCTGTCACAATTTTGTTTAGAGAGAGGAAAAACAGGAACTGTTACTGACCATGCATACATGGTTTGCCCGATAACACAGTATAAAAAATATTGTATTTTAGTATGTTATTAGTTTTGTATTGTGTTTACCATGTATGCATGGTCATAGTTTCAAACTTTATTTAATGAAAATAATTGTTTACATTAGATTTTCCATAAAGATGGTTTCGTAGTATATGAACAGAATTTTTTATGTAATCGAAAATGCCATCCGGCTGGAAGTCGGTTGTAGACCGTACCTCACGCGTCTCGAATTTCTGGGAAATCCAGTTTTCTTATCTGCTCTCCTCAGACTGATAATTATATTCTTCGTAATTTAATGTAATCTAATCTGACTATTTCCAATTCTTCAGAAACGAGATAAAAGTACAAATATGAAATCCCCATTATATCTAATTTCGAGACTTGACTGGAATTTATTGTATTTATAAAATGTCATGATTTGGTTATGTTTAAAAAGCTTCTTTGTTTAGTTTACCCACATTGTAATAAAATCAATGTGGCTTGAGCGGTAATGTCAGGCTTGCCTTAGTCGAAAATGTCAGAAATATCTCGGGATTTCCAGGATTTCCCGGATTGGGGCCGGGTTTCAGTTTATTTCTTGGGAATATTCAAGTATCCAAGTGGAGCAATGGTGCAAATAAAATTATGAGCGATTTCAACTCATGATTCAAATTTTGAATAATCAAATAGTAATACACTCATGCTTATTATTCTTCAAAAGTTTCCCTAAAATTTACAAAAGAAATAATCAAGCCTTGTTCCTTGTGGACAACTGCTACCCTCTCCCTCACAATTTAGAAAGTGTCCGAGATTGACATTAAAAATGTATAGTATGCAATGTCTCAACAAATTCTTATATGACTTTAAAAGTGACTGCGGCTACATGTATTTTAATGTAAACAATAATTTTAAATTATCGGTTTATTAGTTATTGGAGACTTGACATTAGTACCTGACAATAACCTTTGGAAACGGAAAAACACTAAACATTCCTTCTTTTTTTGTTTTATTTTTAATGCGCATGTTTTTATAGTTTAAAAATGAATAAAGACAAGTACTACTCAAGCAGCACGCTGACATGACGGATCGAAATTCAATGTCACTGTTTAAATTGTCTATTTCAGACCCGCAAACCCCAAACAATAAGGGCTTTAAGCCTTCTCCCCCCAAAATATGGATCCAAAGATAGGGGCTTCTGATTTATTCCCCCAATTTGCCGGTTAATTAAATCATTGGAAGTAATATCATTAAAATTTAATTTACATGAATTTGCTTATTTACTAATATTGTTTTAGGAAATAACATTATTTGCAAATTCGTTCCCTTTGCAGATGCAGTGCTTCGTAAGAAGTGGAAATATTTAAGGGACCAGTTTGCGGTAGAATTGGGGAAGATCCAACCGATTCGCTCGGGAGATCCCGGCGGAATTCAGTACGAGCCAAAGTGGGCTCATTTCAAATCCCTTTTATTTTTAAAGGACATAGTGAAACCTCGAAAATCGACGAGTAACTTAAAAAAAATAAAGGAAAAATCAACTGTTGACATCATTGCCTTGGAAGATAGTGAAACAAACCTTGTGGCAGACCGTGCAGAATATATAGAAGAAGCGGAAAACTTGACAGATGAAGTCTGCGAACCTGTAGCAACCGCCACATGTTCTGCAGACGACTCCACGTCCACTTTCAATGACATAAGTCGAAAAAGGAAACGTAACTCGAACAACATCAAATTCAATGAAACGATAATTGAAATAGAAAAGAAGAAGGCAAAATTTTTGGAAACCGTTCTTCAAAAGCGAGAAGAGGAAAATGAAGACATGTCTTTCTTCAAAAGCCTTTTGCCACATGTGGCAAACATTACCGGGCAGATGAAAATGAAATTTCGCAGGAGGATTCAAGAAGTTGTGGAGGAGTTCGCTTATCCACAACTAGAACCCCTTGAATTTACAGAGAGGGAGTATTATCCGTACCAGTCAACATCAAGTAACAGCAGTCATTATGCTGCAAACAGTGCTTCTTAAGAAAATGGTCTAAGAAAAATGAAGTTGAGTTGAATATTATACAAAATAGTATGGATTAGGATGCGTAAACCCTTGCTTTTCACCTTGCTTATCATGAGTTTATTTAATTGACTATCACTTTTCAATAAACTATTATTACTAATAATATTATTACTATTGTTATTATGTGTTATTATTGTTATTATTACTATTGTTACAATAAGTGTTTGGGATTTAGTTACGTAGTTTAAAGATGTTTGTTTTTTGTATTATAACACATTAATTATTTATTCTCGCATAAGGTAATCATTTTAAATTAATTAATTACTTTCAATCAGTACTGTTGATAATCAATTACATAAGTGATAGTGTCAAAAAGTTATTTGTATTGCAACACAATTAATTATTTATCCTCGCCATTGTGATACATTTTTTCAATCAATTATTTTTACTATTGACGACAATCATTGTTTGGTATTCAGTAATAAGAGTTAGTTTCAAGAAATTGTTTGGGACGCAGTGACACATTTAGTGTAACATCCTCACTAGGATTAACTTAGGTGTACTACGAGGCGTTTTCCATAAATACTGCCATCGGACGGTTATCCTTTTTTGTAGCTGAAGCATTAACAATCAAATTGTACTTTTAATTTAGGCCCACGCTGTATTTAATTGTAATTTTAAAACTTTAAGTATTTTTTTTGTGATTCATAAAGAAAGTTATAAGAACTTTGCTTTTTTATTTTTATTGTAAAACACTAACGATTCATTCTCACCTTAGGGTTACTACGAGGCGTTCCTCTGGAAGAATCCTTTGTGTGTGAAGGTTGCACCAGTTTTTGACCATCCGGTGTTCTACTTTGCCCAAAATATAGTCAAAGGTTTCAGGCTCCATTCTAAAATATTCAAAAAATTTTTGCCTGTCATTTTTTAATTGAGGAAAGAGATGATGATACTCCCCAAGCTCCCCCCTACACTTGTTTATAATATTAACACCTTTTTTAACCGGCTGAAGCATAATCACACTCTCTGATGCAATCATTAAACATGCTAAGTCCTCGTCGGAGAAGTCCATGACTACTACTCGGTGCTACTGCCACTGCGATCGCGTCAGACTGCCGCCTGGATGGGCGATTCGCGACTCGTTCAATTTGAACGACTCATCGAGTGAATCAGTTGTATCTAGATTCATTTTACAAAAGAAACGATTCGTCATGGGAATCAAACTCATGATATTTGCTAACATAATGAATTTTATTCATTCATTCACGTGACAAAATTAATTTCGTTGGTATTAAAGCGAATAAAAATCAAATATTGCCCTTGAAGCGTTAATTTATTCTTCCTTTACTATATATTAAGACATGAATGACAGTTACTTTCTTATACTAGAATGGCATAGGTATACGATTTTAAAGAAAAACGCCAAATCGAAGCCCTCAATCTTTTTCAAAAACAGCCAAACTATTTTTTTATATTTTACATCATTCCTTCAATAAATGTTTCTTGGTTCCCAGTTTTAACGAAATAATTTTATGTACTTTTTTGTCTGGAAATAACATATTATGCAGATTATTGAAAACATACTGGAGATGTTAGGCCAGCTGTAAATAAAAATTACACTTGATATTTAATGAAACCCGATAAACTAATTTTCAGTTTACCGCAAAAGGTGATGGTAAATGAATCAAAGAATCGATTCAAAATTTAACTCTTTAGAATAGAGTGATTTACTTGAATCGGCTCCCCGAGAAGAATCGAACTGAAGAATCACTAAGCCAGGTCAGGGTTATCAGATTGGAAATGAATTTTACCCCGCCCTCAATAAAATCCCCGGTTTTACCCGCCAATACCTCCCTAAAACCCCCTGCTGGAGTGCCCTGCTCCAAAAACAGGATATTCTTGATTGAAAACTTAAATATATCAAAGGTAGGTGTAATTTACTTCCTAAAATAGCTGAAAAAGTGAATACTTCGTTTACATTCTCACCAAATATTATCAAAATCGATGGTAAAAAGTGAGATCGATGTTTTATATCCCCCACAATGATTGCATTTTACGAATATAGGCCAACTGCATTTACTGCTTAGCAAAAATAGCTATTGTCTACTATGTACTTGGATTACCCAGACTAATACATGACGAAGGTCTAAATCAGGATGACAAAAAATAATGACAAAGTCACAACAGTATAGCTTAAAAGATGAACTGGTAACTGATGCCTGCTATTTTCATGCTGTAAATAGCGTGTCATGGCTGTACAACATCCTATGATCAGGGGTTTAGAGCGAATGTACATGCGTCTGACGCTTGTACATAGTGCTTTACATGTAAAACTAGCAAAAACCTCGTCCTTACCGTCTTTTTGCAATACGGATATCAGCGTGTCCGGGTAATCCAAAATGTACTGAAGCCTACGAAAAATAATTAAAAAAATCATAGATTAGTTATGTTTTTAGCCAAATAAAATGGTGACAACAATATTTTTATTAATGGTAATGTTTGTGAAGAGGAAAAAGCAGATATTCAATCAAATCTGAAAACATGAATTTTTAATAATGTTAAAGTATAATAACTTCTAAACCAGAATGTTTAATGGCAGGCGGTGGTGAGCCATTTTTTTTAAAATTTAGGTATTTGTCTGATAAATGTGTTGAGGGGTTAACCCCCTCAATAGAGAGAGATGGAGACAGAGGCAGAGTAGATAAAAAACGTTAACGGTTTCCTTTATAAGTTAACTATAGGCATTAATTAATTACTATTTTGTTTTTTCACTGTATAGGGAGTAAAATAACGTATTAACTAGGGTGCTATTAATGGGCAACAAATAATGATTTTACTTTAGTGGGAACAACCATACTATTTATTGTGTAGTTGCTTTAACAGATGGATTTAATAAATGCTGTAGCCATTCTAATCACAGATTATAAGGCTAACTTAGCTAAGATTAAGAAGCAATAGTTAAGTTGTGAAGATGTTGTCAGTTCTCCATGATAGTATAACGAATAACATTGAAATTTTGCTTTCTGAAATAAATTTGACTTGGTAAGTTCACTTCTTTTTACATTTCAATTTTGTTTGTGGAGCTCAAGGTACTGAACATTCTTGTGATAGCTCAAAATCTCGATACTATAAAAACTTTCAAGGGTTGTAGCCCAAAAGGATTATATAATGATGCGAAGAGGTCTTCGTTAGCCTGATTCTATCTTTGCAAGAAATCAACTCCATAAATTCTGAAAGTTAACTTTTATGTTAACTAGGAACCGGGATATTTAAAGAAACAGTCAAAAACACCAAGCCACTTTTATTTTATATTTCTACAGTAGTCTCTAGCAAGCCCTTTCCTTACAGCATTTACACAGGCTGAAATCAAAAGAGTATTGTTAAAATACCCTTAATGACTGTAAGTAAATAACAGAAAAATTATACTCTAAATTTTTTGTCTGAGTGGGTCCTTTATCATAAAAAAATGTAACTCCACTCATATCGAGACTCCATTCATATTTAATTTTCTACAGACTATTATGATGCTAAAGTCACAATTATAAAGTTGGAACATAAGTTAAGTTAAATGTTAAAGATAGTTATAATCAGGAATTAAAAAATATTTAATCATTGTTTAATGATAGTTTATTACTGTTTAATATTAATTCATATTATTTATTTGACAATAGTATCCAATAATAGAGTCTGATTAACACTAAATGTAATAAAATCGTCTTAGAATAAAATAACCCCCTCGTTGATAAGTCTAAATACACGTCCAATACCAAAATGACGGGTAAAATAATTCAATTTGTTATGTAATTTATTAAGTTTCGTGTACACTCATGGTAAAATATTGTTCGCGACATTGGCAACACTGCCGCCTACTTGCCGAGTCGGAAGAGCATTTCCTGCCCCCACTATGGCCACCTACAAAAAATCTGTCTCAGATTAAACACGCGCCGGAAATCTGAATCTGAGTCGGAATCGGAACCGGCGTGCACTCAGGACGTACCGTTAGACTAGGGACATTTTACTGCCACAGGGTCGTCACTGTCGTCAGTTAATTCGTGAATCGTGAGCTAGCTTCACCCGAGTGTTGTCAGTTGTCACGTTGTCAGTCAAAGAGTTAAATCTTGCTGTCGGCTCGGTGTTTGTTTGGCTTGGAATTGGAAAACTCTGATTGTTTAGTTCATTATCACAATTGACTTTATTTTACCATCGTCATACATGTCGCTACTTCGGATAGTAATAATGTGATTTTGAAATTACTAAGTTATTGAGGCCTAGGCTTAGGCTGTCTTTGAGTTATCGGCGGAAGGAATCTGGCGATTTTTTCTCCAAGATTTTTTTCAGGTTTCTCAACCAATTGGTAAGTAGTGCTAGTAAAGCATAATAAGCTTGTGAGGAGCTAAGGACTAATTTTGGGGAGGCTTTCTTTCATATCTGTAATAATTATTTTTAATACCAAATCAAAAGCATCGATACAGGCTCCAGCTAACTACTGTCCTATAATCCACGTAGCCTACTTGAAAGTTATAGATTGTGGATGGTTAGTTATAAGCGAGGGCTTGAGGGTGTGATATTCACTGGTGGGGATTACCTGTGAATACTATGTTTATTTGTGAGACCCATCCTCATAATTAGACCAGTTTGTAATTCATTGGTGAAGTTGTAATTCGGAGCCCACATTAAACTGTAGATCCCATAGGCCTATATTTTACATGGGCTGTTGGGCTATTAATTTATAGTCCTGGCTAAGGAGCTTGTCGGCCTAGGTAAATTACAAGACTACAAGATCGAGCAACATCCTCATAATTAGACCAATTTGTAATTCATTGGTGTAGTTGTAATTCGGAGCCCACATTAAACTGTAGATCCCATAGGCCTATATTTTACATGTGCTGTTGGGCTATTAATTTATAGTCCTTGCTAAGGAACTTGTCGGCCTTGGTAAATTACTAGACTACAAGATCGAGCATCGAGCAACAGTCATACTTCACTTAAAATACCTAGGCTAGCCTACCTGGGAAGATTGCTATTTCTAATAAAAATAGCCTCCCTAACTTATTACCCAAGTTAGTAGAGATTGGGTGATTGTTCCGTTTATCGCAACCACATGAGTTTTAACCCAGCAGAACTGACTTCGATTTGAAAACGCGATGACTGACTCACAGTCTTTTGGACCAGGTCTTATTTAAAAGTTAGTGTATTGAAAAATTATGAGTTTATTTGCACAAAAACTCCACTAATGTCTTTTGCATTAGTTTTGTGACTACTTTATATAGGATATAGGTCTATGTGCACACAAAATATTTAGGCTATATAATATTTTAAAAAATATACCCCCGTTGCAGCAGACCTGCATACTCAGCGAATTTCAAATGCAAAATAACATATTTCTATCCAACATACCGAGATTTGACATGTTTTGGTAAGCTCCGTAAGAATAACATGGGGAATGAGAATGCAGGTTTACTGCTACAGGTAGGCCTATATTAAAAGTGGGTGGTTTTAATTCAATATTTAGTACATCTGAACTAGAAGAAGCTATTTACCAAGTTTGATCAAGATATGTTGAGAAATAACCGAGATATAGAATTTTACTTATTTCTCATAAGGTTAACATTGGGACAACGTACTGCGTCAACCACTTACAATATCTCGGTAACCAATGGACATAGAGCAAGATACTGATTCAAGATACTAAATTGTTTGTTTTTTTGAGCTGAATTCAACGGTGCCAAGAAAAATTTGATACCTAAATTTTATTTTTCAATGTAAAAAACTCAAAAACCCCATTTTTGGGAGGGTTTATCCCCCTTTACCCCCCTTCCGGTGGTCTGATCGGGCTGGTTTACAGTTATCCGAGGGATTACCACTTTACATGTCTGTAAGTTTACCAAATTTCAATAAGATCAGACCATTTTTACGACCGCTATCATGCTCACGGACACACATATATACATAAATATAGATATATAGATATATATATAGAAATTCAAACGAATGGTATTTTTTGCTTCTGGTGGCCCCAAAACAAAAAGTTATCATGGTCTCGGGCTTAGGTCTTACCATGAGACCTACGGTAATAGCTTCTTCCCTATAGGGGAAATTCGCTAATATATTTTTTAATTGCAGTAGGTACTTCAATAATATTTGTTATCTTGCATTAAAAACGTCTGTATGTTGTACAACGATGTATATACTGACAAAAACTCCACAAAAGTATTGTACATTAGTGTTTTGAATATTTTATATAAGAAATATGTGCACACCAAATATTTATATGTAACATGAATCCTCAACTGACTCACGGTCGAAAACATTAGACCCAGGAAACCCCTCCTCCTTTTGAGACCAAAATTTTCAAGTTTAAATCTGTGTCTGAAGAAAGTCTTGAAAAACTTATTCTTTCATTTGAAAATAAATATTCAACAGGTTATGATGAAATACCTATTACATTGATTAAGAAATCTCTGCCATTTATCTTAAAACCTTTAGCACATCTGATCAATTCTTCTCTTATTTCAGGGATTTTTCCATCAAAATTAAAATTAGCCAAAGTTATCCCCATTTTCAAAAAAGGAAGTATTACAGACCCATCTTGCTATCGTCCTATTTCACTTTTACCGGTATTTTCAAAAATATTTGAACGTGTTGTTTATATTCAGTTATTTCAGTACCTTGAAACAAATCAGTTGCTTGATAAAGAGCAACATGGCTTTAGGCCAGGAAAATCCACAATATCTGCTGGCATTGAGTTTAGCCTATATAGAATATATTATAAATGCAGTAGACAAAGGTGAAAAAGTGGTTGGAATTTTCTTAGACCTCAGCAGAGCCTTTGATAGTGTGTTCCATTGTGAACTGTTAAAAACCCTTAATGAGCTAGGAATTTATGGAAAGGAACTTAAGTGGTTCACTTCATATTTAGTAAACAGAGAACAATTTGTTGAAGTGGAGCACATCATAGAACAAAAAAATGCACAGTATATTGAAAAATTCACATCCCAGCGTCAGACACTGCGATACGGAGTGCCCCAGGGATCGATCTTGGGTCCTCTTCTGTTTCTGTGTTACATTAGGGGGTTGCCAGGGATGGTTCCTGGGAGTGAGGGTTCCATGTGTCTGTTCGCGGATGATTCCAATGTTTTATTTTCAGGAAAATCAGAAGCACACATTGAACAATCCTCAAACAAGAGTCTCTTTTCTATTGAAGAATTTCTTGGGAAGAAAAATTTGTTAATCAATTCAACAAAATCAAATTTTATATCTTTCTCAACCAGGCAATCAAAAACAGAACTTGAACCTAACATTTTTATAAAAAAAGATAGAATAGATCAAGTAACCCAAACAAAATTTCTTGGTCTCATTATTGATAAAAATCTCACTTGGGACAATCACATTAATAATTTAGTTAAAAAAATATCCTCTGGCATTTATGCGCTGCGACAGATGTCCAAGGTCTGCAATTTAGAAACTTTACGGACTATCTACTTTTCATTAATCCACTGTCACTTATCTTATGGAATTGCTATATATGGAGCAACAACCAAAACTAACCTAGATAAAATACTTATACAACAAAAAAGAGCTATTCGTGTAATTACAAAATTAAAAAGGACAGATTCAGTTAAAAATATTTTCTCTGAACTAGGGATATTAACAGTTTACAATTTGTACATTTATGAGACAGTAATTTTTTCAAAACAGCTTCACTCATCTTCCAATGTAACTGAATATGACACACGTTTCAAAATTAAACTACCTAAACACAATTTAGAATTTTACACAAAAAAAACATCTTACGCCGGATTAAAATTCCTTCATCAATTACCGATACCCTTAAAACAAGAAAGTAATTTTAATAAATTCAAAAGGTTGCTTAAAGAGTTATTAGTAAAGAATCCATTTTACTCAATTCAAGAATTTTTTGACTCAAAACATCAATTAATCATTTGAAATCCTTTAACGATACTTTACTTTATTCATGGTAATGAATGTATTTTTAGTTTATAATTTTTGTTTATGTATATTGTATGACGCTATTTATGACATGTAATGTGCCATAATTACTGAATAAAGAAAATTTGATTGATTGATTGATTGATTGACCTCTAAAGAAATTTTCATTGGACTGACTGTAAGGGTTGTAGAATGACGGGAAGTGAGTCATGATATTCCTGGAAAGACGAACGAGAGGTACAGTGACGGCCAGCCCTGCCGACACCCAACAAATATAATTTTTATCAAAAAAACTATCAACCCGGTCTTTTAGACAGGTAAGTCAGTCCTCGCAGGTTAATGAAAACTAAATGTGTTCCTTTCTCTATTTTTAACCGAATCTATTTTAATTTTGCTTTGTAAATGCCGGGATATTCGGGAAAGCAGGAGAAATTTGTTTCTTCAAATATCTTGTGGGGACATAATATTACATTAGCCCTATACATGACATTGCTTGAAGTGGTGATCTACCCAGTTAGGTATTTAAGCCAAGTATGAATGACAGATAGTAAAAGTTGATTGTGGCACAATCTTGTAGTCTTGTTACTGACTAAGACCGGCTTGTTCCTTAGACAGGACTGTTAATTAATAGCCCAACAGCCAATGGCACCTAAGGGACCTACATTTTAACATGGGATCTGAACCACAATTTCCACATTAAGGTCCACAAAGGACTCAAATTGTTAGGGTTTTTGTCCTAAACACTAATATGACGATTGTTTTTAGATTGAACCATTTAAAAAAATGAGAAATCCTTAAACAAACTAAACAATGTAATAGGCTATACCCTACATCAAAACCTTGTCTAATCTAGGAGGCCCAGTGGGATTCCGGGGCATTGGGTGCAGAACAATTTTAGAATTCCCCAAAAGAATAAATTTCCTGCAATGGAATAATTTCTCAAAATTGGAAAATTTGTAAAAACGGAAAATATTTTTCCAGGGGAAATCTTCTAATATGGGAAAATTTCACAAAATGGGAAAACTTTTGAAATGGGAAATATTTTCCAAAAAAGAAAATGTTTCTCATATTAACTATCCAGCCCATCTAGGGGACCCAGTGGGATTCCGGGTTATTGGGCGAGG
The DNA here is from genome assembly GCA_035578135.1 of Flexamia atlantica. Classification (NCBI taxonomy): domain Eukaryota; kingdom Metazoa; phylum Arthropoda; class Insecta; order Hemiptera; family Cicadellidae; genus Flexamia; species Flexamia atlantica. Next base: position 19,979,187 of record JAQJVK010000005.1, read on the forward strand.
AACAATGTAAATTTCCTACCTAACAAGCGGGTAACATTTAACCCCTAAACACGGGCCAAAGTGAATGATAAGTACAGCTCGTGCATTACCTATATTTCCGGCTATGGCTGAGTCAGCTGGTTGCAAGGTGCGGGGCGGAGAGGGGGTACTTTTCTGAAAACATTTTCTTAAGCCCTGCTGCTTTTGAGATGTTATATTTGCCAATGTCACATGTTGAAAATGTCATATGATACGGTTTTAGCGTTGAAGCCATAGCCGGAGATACAAGCGTGAACTGTATATAAATTACCCTCCCTCCCCGGCATCCTATTTGTACTGATTCTAGTATAAATTTAGAATCACGTACAATCAATAATATAGGTTAAATTCTTATCTGATACGAAACCAGGTTATTATGTGCATACGGTTTCTTAACCCATTCGCCTACCTTGACAAAGTGGTGTCGTCGCCGGTTGCGCGGGTGCTCTTAGTGAGAGCTTGGCTCAGTAGTTCACTGGTTTCCCACCAGGCTGGTTGCTCAAACGGTTCAAAGGATCGCTGCTAGGGTTCGCTGGAGCCATAGGCTTTAATAGTCAAATAAGCATTGGTCTGACAATACTGCGCGGTCGTGTGGTCTAAAGCGTTGACTGACGATTCAATGTTGAAGACATCGCCGCGGCGCCGGTTCGATTCCCACACCATGAGCAATCCCTATTAGGCTTGCAAATGTGTGGTAAAATTGGTGGGACGGCCCACTAAAATAAACGGTGACCGGCTTGGGTGGAAGTTGACGGCATTTGTAGGTTTAGTAGGGATTGCAATGGACATCTGTTTTGCTTCTTTTTACCTAGAGGAGGAGGACACGTTTATTTGATTTTTTATTGATTAACTAAACATATCGTCAATACATAAGGACAATTGAAAAGGTCATAACCAAAATATTAGACCAAATACAGACAAAATAAACATAACTTATTACAATTTAAATTAAGAAAGATAAAAAAATGGTAGATCAAAGGGGTAAACTATCAGGTTCCGGTGTGTTTACCTTACCTACTGGTTAATTAAATAAATAAATACCTGTTGAAAGTTATAGAATCCAGATTTAATCTTTAAACGAAGTAATTTAATTTTGCATCCAAACAAAACTAAATTTTTTATACCGGTAACCTTTTTTATGACAAGTTAGGAAATTCATAAATCTGACTGTTATAGGCAATTCAGTGGCAGTGTCAGAGGTACTTGAAACCCAAGGTGAATAGATTAAGAGAGGTGAGCCACCGAGCCACCACATTGTCAAACAATGCCAAGTGTGCTCATAACGAGTGTGTTTTTGTGTAACTCTTGGAAAAAATGACTTCTATATTGGACACTTAGGCCTATATTAAATGCTTTTTCTTTCAAGAACCACTCTGTTTGAACCTAAGAAAATAATTAATTATGTTTATATTTTATGGAAGAACAACGTTTGTTTTAAACAAATTAGAAATCAAATTTAAATTATTTTCACTCTATTTTAAAGCTCTGTGATCTTTTCTGTTATAGAAAAAATGGTGGAGATAGAGTCCATTACAGTTTCTACATTCAATGCACAAGGGATGGGAAGTCCAGAGAAAGTTGATAATATTATATTTCAATCTTCTCAATTAAAAAAAGATAACAAAACTCCAAATACCTTGCCACAAGTAGTTTGTGTTCAACAGGCGAACTTGCCCCCTTGTGGTGATAAGTTGCAACACTACAAATGGATCTGTTCCGGGCAGTTTGGGTCAGCAATTTTAATCAGTAAGTCCTCTACTTTAGAAGGCAGATGTTTTGAACAAGTGTGTAAAGAAATATGTGTGGCTGAAGTTGTGACACCCCAAGGAGTCGTCTTAAAAGTAATTTCTTGTTATGTCCCACCATCGACAGACTATGTCCATGTCACCAAAGACTTATGGACAAAGTTATCTGAAATTTTAAAATCAATTCCAGTCACCATGAATTATGTTCTTGCTGGTGATTTCAATGCCGAAATTGGAAAAGAGGATGTTTCTGCATCAGTTGGTTATAGAACTCTATTTGGCCCAAAGCTGAATCATAAGATCTCAAATGAAAATGGAACACAACTAGCAAAACTTGCTATGAGTTTTCACAGCCCAGTTTTAAGCACATATGGAAGATATAGTTCAACGCCAGAGTGTTACACATACAAAGACGGGACAGAAAACTCCCAGCGAAGTTACATAATAGTACCTAGACATCAAATCCCAATAATCTCTAAAGAGATGCTGCAAGACTGTTGGCATTCATGGTTGCCGGGTTATAAGAGTGCATTAGTCTCAAGAATTCTGAAGTTTTCTGTAAGTATGTAATTGTGTATTAACTTGATAGAATTATTAATAACATATAATTCCCATATCATCCAACTTCACACACCTCTTATACTTCTAACTGCTAAAATAATCTCATGGTTAATAACTTTCATAACTAAAAAACTAAAACTAGTTACACCATGATCATTCATAGAAACTACTACCTATATCATTAATATATTTGTTTTTCTGTGAATGAGTACCTAGGCTTGTGGAGGCTAGGGCCTATTTGAACACTATTGTTGAACCTTCCATCCCAATAGCTTCTTTAATAAATGGCCTGTTTCAGCCAGAATTGTTCCCTTCAAGTTGTTTAAATCAAAAATATGTGAATGGTTAACTAACAATCCTTTTTATGATATTCCAGAATTTCTAGAAACCAATGTAAATATTGAATTTTAATGTATAACTAATAATGAAGTTTTTTTATAATTTTATACCCTTTACCCGTCATTACCTATCTTGGATTTTTTTAAATTTTAGAAAATATTGTATTTTAATGCTTGCATATTGACAATGTCTATTCCTTTGTAAACAAAAAGGTCAACAACAATAAAACTCTTTGATTCTTGATTCTAGATTGAAATTAAATGTTCGATATCTTTATATTTCAGATGTTTAAGGTTATTTTTTTCAAAAATTTCTTTGATAATGATTTCAGATATTAAGAAGATCTGTAAAAAACATTAAGTTATATATTATTTTCTGATGAAAAACGGAAGTTAATTAAAATAAACCTTTACAAATATTGTATTTAAAGAAAAACTAATAAACATAACAAGGCTGAATTTTCTAGGTGAGCTAGGCATCGAAAACATATAAAATAAATATTCAGTATTAGTACAGTAAAATTAGGCCAAAGTCAACCTATAAATCGGCAACTGATTTACATTCACTAGAATTTTATAAGAGCTTCTTTTAAGCACCACAATCAAAGATCCAATGAGTCCTCAAAGAATTAAGTTGTTATACACATATAAAATCATGCTTCAAAACGGCAGTTTTTTTTGTAATGGGATGAATTTTCAAAAAAAGCTTCCTCTTTTAATTTTTTACCTGCACTATTCAACATTATATCTTGGGACCACCGCCAGTAGTTTTTGGGTGGTAAATACTTCATTTTGACTGGTTGAAAATTTTTGGCCGCCATCTTGGATCTGCCATTTTGTTCATGATTTGCCTCCTGGATTGATAATTGACTTAAAATAAATAGGTTACCAACCTTACGTCTTCAATCCAATAATCACTTTTTAGGATGACTAGTTTCAGGACTGATGTCCGATTCTCAAATCCTTATATCAAACATATTAATTAAAAAATTTTTTTTAATTGTTAACCAAGGATTAAAGGCGACCAATTGATTATTGTTATTGGTGTTGCTTAGTTGCCTTATGACAAAAAAATTGTATCATGGTATTATCTCCTCAAAGTTAACCTTGATGGGTGATTACGCAGATAGGCCCTAACTCGAGAATTTACGGCTCTACAAATTTACAATTTTAATCTACAAATTTTAACGTTTGAGGCGTCAAATTAAAGGTACTTATTAGAAGGTTTGCCAACACATCTAAGAATGTTAAATAAGGGTATCATTTAAGTAATGGGTTGAATTATGGAATAGCGGCGCTATCCGTCGACAGTGGATCAAAATCGATCCATTTCGTTTACAATCAAACATAAAGACAAAGTTTGAAATAGTTCCAAAAGTTTACTACAGATTGCAGCATTTAACATACAAAATCCCAAAAGTGTTTGCAACGAAGCTGCTACCGAGTAATCAAGTATACATGAATTTATTAAAGAATTAAATAACAACCTTATGAGTAATCTTGGTTTAACTTGCAATTCTCGAGTAATGTTCCTTTTAAATGTGTTTTTGTCCACACTAATACCTTTAAGTTATAAGGAACTTATTATTCCCTACTTTTCTCACTTATGTACTGTAAACACTAATTAGAATTCTCTAGTTCGTTTTCAATTTCTTATTGTTTGGAATTATGGTAGAACATTATATTAGGAAGTATTTTATTTTCCTCCAGGTGGGATTATTTCATTTTATTATGAAAAATATGCAATTATAAAGCTGTTATACTTTATTCAGTGAGTGTGTTAGCCCCTCCCCTTAAATGACAGTTGTATACATGATGTATGATTTGTAGCTACGGATTGATTTGAAATAGGCCTAACTTGAAAGTTTTCTTACTTATGTCATCAATCCAAATTTGTATTGGTATTTACGTATTTCGGCACTAAAACAAACAACAAAAAGGGAGCAGGACAACAAATAAAATCAAAATTTGCAGAACATTTAATTAATGAAGGTTATAAACACTTAGGTATAAACAATAATTTAAAGATAATGGCCATAGAAAAGAAGGGACAGAAGCTTGACAGACTAGAAGAGGTTTTTGTTTACAAAGGTTTCAAAGAAAATGGAGGAAAAGTACTAAATGAAAAAAATCACACTGATGCCAATCGTATATATGAATATATAATAAAAAGAAACAGCAGATTGACAAGGATGGCACACTGTAGTGATGTCAGAGGGCAAACTCCAACCCTGCAAAGCAACCTGCCATGATAATAACCCCATTTCTGTGTCTGCTCCTAATGCGTGCGCACGCCCGGTAGATAAATGTTTCATGTATTTTTGTAGTAAGTGTAATGTGTGGTGTGGGACTGGTTGTTTTTATGAATAAAGAGACGCAGCTTAAGAAAATTATAAATGAGCAAACCTTGTGAAAAATAGTTTGGTACTAAAGATGGCCTATTACCGAAATACGTATATACCAATACAAATTTGGATTGATGACGTAAGTAAGAAGGCTTTCAAGACATTTGCATAGAAAAGAACCCATCAGAGAAGAGACAGTCCATATGTTCCCAGGAATAGTTCACAGCCATTCCCCATAGTGATTTCAAATGAAAAAATACTATATGACATGAAGAATAAACAAAGCATGTGTGAATGCATTATTTTGTCTTATATGAACTATTTATTTACTTATTGTAAAGCTCACGTGCATTTTACGTTCACTGCAAACAAACATAACCATAATTGGCTTTGTCAACAAACATCCAGTTCCAGCTCCAGATTTTACTAAAGCTCTTTGGAGTTCTGTAGCAATAACATCAGGTACAGTACACCTCGGATTATCCGGATTAATGTGGCGGAACACCGATCCGGATATTAAAAAATCCGGATAATCCGAGGTCATTACAAAATTGCCTGAATAGCGATCGCGTACTATAGCCCCTGCTAAATTAATGCTGCAAACGGCGTGTCAAGACTGTACAAGTCTTTCAAGCTGTACAGTCTTGAAAAACTTGTACCATTTTTACGCATTTTACCAGTTTACGCATACCATTTTTCTAACTGCGCTCGATTCTTCCTCCAGTCACTAACTGTACTTGACCCAACACCCAGTTCCTTTGCTAATTTTTTACCTGATTTCCCCGTGTTAAGTCTTTTGACAGCATTCAGTTTCTGTTCTAAAGTTAAAACCACTTTTTTTTCTTTTACAACCACTCACCATGAAACTCAATATCAGTTCACACAAAGAGTTCACAACTAAAAACATGTAGCCTAAATTGGCGGCAATAAACTTGCGAAATTGCCGTAGGCTACGACTTTGCAGATTACGGCAAGTGCCCCAAGTAGCAAACCAAAAAACTTTGTTACAAAAATGATGTAAATTACTGTTTAGGCAATGCGGCTCTTTCAATTATTGTGATTCCAATACACACATTGAACACACTAATGTATTGCATTTACATTTTACTTTTAGAAGGCGCATTTCAATCGTGAAATCGATAAAATTACGCTTTTCCGTTATTTTAATTTTTTAATTTCTCAGCTGGACCGGTCCGGATAATCCGGGATCCGGATAATGTGGGGTCCGGATAATCCGAGGTGTACTGTACTCATTTAACACAGCCTGCTAACATTACACTTGATCCAGGAGGCGGGGCTTCACTTTAAACTCTCATTGAATGAAATATAGTAGTGCATTTTGTAGTTTAAGTTTCTGAAAAGTTACAATTTTTGAAACCGATGGGATGTTGGGGGGGGGGGGGGAATCATCAATTAATTTTGCTGTTTTTGACGACCGATTGAAGTTTTTGCCATGTTCCAGTTCCCATTTGCACATCCCCCCTAACTTTTGGAACAGCAAGGCTACATTGGGGGGGGGGATTAATAATTTTGCTATTAGATGACCGATTAACACGTTAAGTGCCACGCCGCCCCGATCGGAGCGGCATAGGTAGGTCGGGCGGAGTGACGCGCCGCTCCAACCGGGGCGGCGCCCTGGGTTGTGCAGTCTTTCACCAAATTGCCGCTAGAGTTCACTGGTGGACCTCTAGCGGCAATCTTACGAACTAAATCGGCAAAGTAGATCCCGTGCCTCACAGATGGCGTTGCCGTAGCCTCGTATTGCTCCCACAGCCTTCCTAATATACTTACAAATTTGCTCTAAAAACGCCGCCCCGACTGGAGCGGCGTGGTTTCACTTCACGTAAGTGTTGTACATTTCATTTGCTGTAACTTAAAAATAGACTGCGAATGCACAACTAATATTAATAATTCACTAAAACTACGTCAGTGTTATTTTACCTGAAAATTAATTCATAAATATTTTCTAAAAAAAACCTAAATCCCATCGTAATTGTTATTTTTGGGTGTAATTGAGAAAAACGTTTTATTTTTATTTTAGACAAATTTATTTACAAAACAAGAACCTAGAACCTTTATGAAGGTTCTGGGTTCATAACCAAGAACCTAACCTTCATAACCAAGAACCTACATAACCTTCATAACCAAGAACCTACATAACCTTCATAACCAAGAACCTACAAAACAACTAGAACTGAGTGAAGGTCACGAAGTCAAGGCGGGGGTTGAGGGGTGGTAGGGGAGGGGGAAGACGTGTAAAGCCCGGGGATGTGTACAAAACCATATGTTGTAACCAGGTTTGGCGGGAAACTAAGTTACTGCCAACTTCGCGGGGCAAAATACCCTGAAATACCGAAAGATTACCCGGGGTCCGATCGGGGCGGCACTGATTTTTTCTAGCAATATTTTGCTAAAAAATTTCACTGCCGCCCCGATTGGTCCAAATTTTATTTTTGGTCAAAATCGTAATTTTTTTTATGAAAACTTTATAACTACGATAAACAAGTATAAAAAACATCACATGGTAAAAAAAAGAACTACATTTCTGTTTGGCACTGCGGTAATGTAGCTAAAAAACGGCGTGGCACTTAACGTGTTAAATTTTTCGCCATGACGAGTTTTAAATTTCCTTCCTAAAAAAAGTTAATTTACATTTAACACACCCATCCCCATAAAAAAAATGTATAACGTATAAACTATATTGGGGGGATTAACAGGTTTTGCTGTTGTTGTTTTAATTCCTGTTTGGTACATTTAAAATAATTTTTTTTATATCTATACTAATTTAACCGTGTAGTAATTAATTTATGTTAGATGATTTATTGATAGTAAACATACTATCATACTATCAATACTAACAAACTAAATAATAGTATTGATAGCTGTACCTACAGCTAACAAAATTATCTTTAAAAAATCCCCCCCCAAAAAATCTTGTGATGAATTTGGTGTCATTGTCCCCCCCCCCCCTGTAGGCGCATCTGAGATTTCCACAAAAGTTACAAATATTTAAATGTTTACTATGAATTATTCAGATTTTTATAAAAATACAATTTTTGCCATAGAAAAAATGCACAAAAAATATAAAAACTTGTTTACAGTTTTGTAATATTTAGAAACCAAAATTTAACCCTGTTTTTACAGCTAATCTAAGTTTTTTGTTCCAGCCTAATGCTACAATCAATGGAATTGAAAAATCAAATATACCCTCATTACCTGTAACAGTAAGTTGTTGGAATGTTCAAGGTGTTTCCCCCTCCACATTAGACAAGGCCCTGAACGATCTTGATATTCACCTAGTTTGCCTTCAAGACATATTTCTTACCAGTGAAGACGATGTTAAAACTAACAATTACACTTGGTTCACCTCTAAAAACTTGTGGGGTAAAAACGTTGGAATTCTTATAAAAAATGGTTCCAACTATTCAATGGCTAGTTTTGAAGCGATTTCTGAAAGTTTGTGCGTAGGAAATGTCACTTTTAATGGAACTACAATCAAAGTGGTATGCTGCTCTTTGCCTTTATATACAGATTCACTGAAGTTTCAAGAGGTAACAAAGAGATTGGTTGATCTGGTGAAGAATTTCCCTGAGGGAACAACGTTTGTTGTTGCTGGTGATTTCAACACACATGTGAACTATACAATACTAGATGACATTCTAGTTTTTGAGGAAGGCGATGAAAATGCATTGTTTTTAAAACAATTAATGAAAGAGTGTAAAATGGAACTGCCTTACATGCCAAGATCCCATGTAACTCATATATCAGAAAATCGCAAAAGGAATTCAAGCCTGCTTTTTATGTCTTCAAGCTGCATGATGAAGTATTCTCATAAATATGGTTTTTGTTGGGTTCCGCTCATTGAGAATGCCATTGTCACATTGTCTCTATTTGAATGCGCTATTGGAGGTAAGTAGAACAATTTTTGGCAACTGAAATATTGACTTTATTCATTAAAATTCTTTGTTCAGTCAAAATAAACGATCAAAAATGGGTTTGTTCACTATTCCCCCTTCACCTAGGTAGACTGGGAAATACCAACACTTTAAGACATTTTTAATTTTAATACTTTGTAAAGTTTAGTTATGTATTTTGAAGTGTTGGATTCCATTTAATTGGTATTTTTCGCAACATTATAATATATGTAAACCCTCCTTGGGTTTGCTTGATAACTCCCACGCACAGGCCTGAGGCCCATGTGGGGGGGCAAGTGCAAGGTAAAAAGAGGCCGCCACCCTCTTTAAAAAAAAAAAATATATATAGTTGTTAATGTAATATAGTTTAGTAATATAAAAGTTAACTCTTGAAAGGTGTCAATATTGAAAGGTGACCTGGGTAATAACTGAAAAAGCCCTTGGGCAGAACACTCAACAATTACATGGGTGTAATAATAGTTCCGACTTAGGTAAGAAGTGGCAAAAATATTCAGAAACCTAAGGTTTATTGTCACATAAGTTATAATACTTACAAAAAGTATATGTATTAGAAATAGGCACATATATATGTGCTGGTCACATGAGGCTCCAGCTTGCAAACTTGTTGTTTTACTCTTCCATTTTATCCTAACAACATATCCAAAATACAGACATTCCAGACGATTTCCACCTATGATGTGTACATTTTGCTGGATCACTAAGGTTTTTTTTTCAATTGATAATTATTTTTGAGACAAAATAAATCTATTAATAAAATAATAATTATCATCAGGAGTACTAAGTAAGGTGGGTGAATGAGCGAGCTGCTGACAAATTATTGTTAATTATTTGTTTGGGTAGTTAATCAAATATAAGATCATATTTTAAAGTAAACACAAATGTACATGTAAAAGGAGAAATTTTTATAGTTCAACAAAAGCAGTTTAGTCATGTCAGCTGAGATTTAGTAGATGATTTAATGAGTTTAGTTTTTGTTGTTCGCCTTATTTCGTGCTCCCCATATTCAGTCTTGTAATTGTTTAAATTTTACAACTATGCATATTATATACAAATTTACTTGTGCATTTTGTGTATTTTAACGCCAGTGGCATCTTTTAACGTTTTGATCGGGAATGGTCCTAACACGGGTCTTGTTACTACCTAATGGCGTCGTTATGTGTGATCTTAAAGTCTACAAAACCAATTTTATTTCTTAAATTCCTTTTATTTCTTTATTTTGTAGGGGGATTTGGTAGACTGGATTGTCCCAATCTCTGAAGGTACTTCAACCATTACTTTGTCTTTTTTTTATGGCTACCGGAAAGGGAAGGAAGCTTCCACTGTAATATTCTATTGGTCCTTAGTCTTTAGAAGATTCAAGGCCTAGGACGCCTTTCCTTTCTGGTAGCCATACAAAAAGACTAAGTAATGGCTGAAGTACCCTCCTCACAGGATTTCCCTGTGGGGTGCGGTTACCCAGATCACTGAATCCCCCAACAACAAAATTCATAACTTAATTTTAATCTGACATAAAAATAGTACCTTTAATTTGACTAAAAGGAAATAAAAAATGTCAATGGTGATAGTTGGGAATTGAAACAAAACATATTTTTAGACAGTAAAAGTCTTAAAAAATTGTGCATTAAGGTAGGTATGAAATTTTTTTAAATGCATCTAGTAAACGCCCTCTAGTTCGGCTCCGGTTGGATAGGCCGCCGGAAGGTCCGGCCGGTCCTAGGAGGGTGACTCATATCCGTCATATATCCAAGCCGCACCGCGTGGTAATGATCTTCGACAGGATTTATCCTGAATGTTTAAGTTTCCGGCTGTAGAAATAAACTATTTATGTCAGTTTAGTTTACAGGCGAGCTTGTAATTGATGGACACTCTTGACCTCAACTAACAAACTATGTTGTTATCCTTTAAATCAAAGGACTAAGTAAGATTTAATCTGAGATTTCGTGTGTGCGCTTTTTTTTGCTGTTTAGTATTAGTACTGTTTTCGGGAGTGAACGTTGCGAGTAATTGTAAGTTGTAGGTATGCGAATTTACTTTGATAAAAATGTTTTCTAAAATGGGTGAAAAACATAAATAGACGTTTGTGATAATGGAACAAAAACTGAGTAAAAAAGGTTTTGCATATCAAAAGAAAATACAGATTTCTTTTAATATGTATAGGTTATGATTCAAGAAATGCGTAAATTAATTTGATCAAATATATTTCTTATGTGTTTTTAAAGTACGTAATGAGTTTTTCTGTTCACTTAATATCCTCAGTATAGTGTCAGTAAAAACGTACCTATGTATGAGTGTCACAAAATCACAGTTCAACATAGAGACGTCAAAATATTTATTTTGGCAGTTAAACACTGTAAACATGTTTAAATAACGTATTTTGTTGAATTTTAAGATGGGTCATGAATTTAATAGGGTTCTTTTACAATTTTACAGCACATCCGGATAGTCCGGCCATTTCGTAGTCCGGCCAGTGGTCCGGTCCCGAGGTGGCCGAACTAGAGGGCGTCTACTGTATTACAAATAAATACAACAGTTGTTTACTAATTAGTTTTGTGACGACTAAACTAATTAGTCAAGTGAAGATAAGTAAAATTGATGAAAGATTCAAATGAATTTTATGTCAACAATTTAATAACTTTAAACCAGTATGAAAATTCTATTAGTTTTCACAAACAACTTCTCGACTCGACTCTATTTGATACTCGAGTAGTTGGATTAATACTCGACTCTTATTTAAAAATCACTATGGTACTCACCCACCCCTAAAAATTATCCAAATACTTTCTTTCATACTATAAAACTGCAAAATGGTGTAAAACATTTGCTGTCAGTTTTAATAAATGAACCGGTATATGACTGAAAGGGATTAGTCTATTGGGTCATTCATAAAATTTGTATTTTTAATTTGTGCCAAATGTGTTAACATTGCTATCATTAGCAAAGTTGTGGGTAATTGCTTGTTACTTCTAAACCAAGCAAGGTCCCATAAAGTTTGGGATGGTATGACTTACCCATGTCTAAAATTTCAGGAGCACTGTTTCCCACAGCAAATGCAGCAATAAAAAATGATAACTCTGGAAAAAATGACGCACCTATCTTTGAAAAAGTGGAATGTATTGACGGATTGATGTATGTGACAAAATTTTTCTTCCATATGAAAAGAATTAACTCGACCGGTACAACTGAACATCAAGCTTATCGCTTTATTTCCCTTGAAAGAATGGCCCAAGATAAAACAGATGAGAAGTCAGATTTGCCAGAAGAGATTATCACCAAATACAAGAACTCTCCTCCTCCCTTGGATGAACTCTTAAGGTAATTGCTCTTGTAATTTTGTAAGGCTCACAGTAAACTTCAGTTTCCTGTTTTCAGCTGTGAGTAAATTTGTTTTGTGCAGAATATTGAGTGCCGAATCAAAACAAGAGAATGTCCCATATAGAATTTAAATCTTTTCATCCGACATATTTCAAAAGAGAGGTAGTCTCAGTGTGTCTGTATATACATAGGTGAGCGTATATCATATTGAAAAATTTATTTCCTCTACAAATAAAATAATGGGTCTAATTATAAGGCAAGGCATCAACTTCAATAATGTAGGGACTTTGGTCTTGCTGTACGAATCCTTGGTCAGGTCGAGGCTCGAGAGTGCGGCTTTTATATGGGACCCAATCCATGTAGTGCATGAGGAAGCTCTGGAAAAGGTTCAAAAAAAATTTCTAAGATATTTATATTTTAAGCTATTTAATGTGTACACTTTCGATATCCCGTACAAGGATTTGTTAAAAAATTTTAATTTTGTGACCCTAAGTACAAGAAGAAAGGTAATGGGATTGGTTTTCCTTTACAAGTTAGTCTGGGGTGAGGTGGATGATCCTACAAGTGTGGAGGTGCTGAGTTATCGAGTGCCTAACTTTAACTCCAGAAATAAATTTCTTTTTACTTTGCCACATGCTAGAACTCAGGCGCATGCTTCCTCGCCATTGTACCGGGTGATGAGGCTTTATAACACCCTCTTAACAAGAGACACAAATATTGATATTTTCTCAGATTCTTTGGCAGTTTTTAAAAGAAAATGTTACCAACTTTTCAGTTCACTATAGATTTTGTGCTTTTTATGTTTGTTATTCTATCTGTTTATTTATTTATTTATTTATACAGATCAATTTACTATTATTGTATTTATTTATTGTTATGTTTTGAAATTATTTAATAATGTTATTATTGTTATTCAGATCAATTTACTATTAATTTATTTATTTATTGTTATGTTTTGAAATTATTTATTAATGTTATTATTGGTATATTTAAACATTGCATTTATATGTTCAGTGCTGGTTCAACCTCAAAAATCAATATATGTTAATTTATAAGTGAACTGCTTCTTTATAATTGGGTTGTACCTGTTTTGAAGCATGTAAATAAAATAAAAAAAATAAAAAAGTCCTCACAACCGGGTAATTGCAATAACTGCTGAACCTTAAGGCTGAAAATTTTCATGAAGGTAAATTATGAACCCATCCAACACATCAGCCTATTCAAGACAAATACCCTCCAGTTATGCCCATGGTCATAAGTTTTAATGTTTACATTATCTATAGCAGAAATATAAACCTGATACGGATATGGAACCAGCTGAAAATACTTTGGTTCAATGTTTTTAGGAGCAGTTAACAAAGAAATTTGTTTTAACTTATCCATCCTGGGACATAAGGAAGGATATCAGCCATATTTATTTTATTTCCTGTTCCGAGCTGAAAACGGATATTTCTATCCAGATTAATTTTCTGGTTTGAACACCAGTTAATTTTTTTTTTGGGTAGGAGGTGCGACTCGTTTATGCACACCGAGGGGCTTGTTGTCCCCTTAGTAGTGTCTGACTCGCAAAAGAACACCCCTCTCAATACCAAGACACTAGCCTGGAACTGTTTTGCACATTACTAAGGCTAGGTCTTTGATATTATATCACTAGGGCAATCTCTGTGGGGAAAAACTGAGGATTAATTAAGGCCGATCGAGGCTGACCTTTTTTGCCTAAAGAATGGCCTGAACGAAATGTTGGACACAGTTCCAGTTGCCCCTTTCCTTAGAGCAAAGCTCTGAAGATGTTATGTAGGTTGTTGACCGCGCCCATCTCAAATAAAGCGAGACTCGGGGGCTTGCCATTGGTCGCTCTGAAAGAACGTGTGCTCGGACGTGTCTGGGGTACCGGGGCAATACAGACAGTCCGGGCTGGGGACTACATTGGCGAAAACCAATTAATTCATATCATAATTTTTTTAAATTATCATAAAATTGTATTAAGTTAACCTTGACACTAAAACAGTTAAAAACCCAAATCTTAACTCAGAAGCCATAAATGACTTTTTTGTTAATTTTGCAAGTAGTATTAAACCACCTGTTACTGTAACAACAAATAACCCATTGCCTCCCGCAGATCACTGCCCTTTTTCTAAATTCAATCTTATCAATGAGTCCGATCTTTTAAAATTTTTTTCAAACTTTGCTCCAAAAAACTCAACAGGATTTGATGACATCAGTATGAAGACTCTGAAATTCTGACAAAATGAAATTGTCAATCCCTTGACCAGGGCCGCTGAGAGCCATGTCGGGCCCCAAGTCTGCACACCACACGGGCCCTCCGGGGGGTCTGGGGGGTGCAGAATACCCACCAGCGAAAGGGGGGTTCGGGGGCCCTCCCCCGAAAAATTGTCGAAAATTAGGTCTCTAAACTCGCGTTTTTAGGCAGTCTAGAGGTGGAACATCATACATCTAGGAACTCAAAAAATCCGAACCAAATGAGGCTGAATGGTCGGTTGGACTTAGAAAACAGTCTACTTTGATTAAAAATTAAAAATTATCAGTGATCCCGCACATTGGATTTTCTACTCCTTCCCTTAACTTTCGCGTTCGTTCCACTCACAAAGTTACTCTTCCTTTTTTTCACGATCAATTTTGCACGATTGTTTTTTCTGGCAATCTACATTAGCTGCAACATGTTGTACTCTTGTTGTTTACCATCGCGGATGATTTCATCATAACGTATAAGTTGTTAATATATTTCAATGCAGATGGATAGAGAGGGAGGTCTGAGTCACTTGCGATAGAATGGAATAGAATAGAGTATGATTTATTGCAGGAATACAATTGTTATAAATTGTTTAGCAAACGTCAATTGTTATAAAATACCTAAAATATAAAATAAAATTAAAATTACTCCTGGAGATTAAAATTTGGTCCTAACTAATTACGTACGCTTACTACTCACTGGCTGCCACCGCCAGCGCCGTAGTGTACAGTTCGCGCATCATATCTCCAGCTATGACTAGTACGCTATTAATCATATGATATTTTAAACATATGATTTCGGCTAACACAGCGTTTGATATACAGCCGGACAGTAGAACAATGTTTTCAGAAAAGTACCCCCTCTCCCCCCGCGCCTTGCAACCAGCTGACTCTGTCATAGCCGGAGATATAATGCGCGAACTGTACAGTCAGTAGCAAATACAATAGTGCATTCAGGCAAAACAATCGTTTTTGCCTTAACTAGCCTAAATAAATTCTGTATCATCAAAGTAATTTGAGTGATTAAGCTAAACATTTTATTTTTTTAACAGGTACGCCTAATTTTATTTCCAAGAAGCCGATACCAAAATTTCCTCAACCTAAAAAAATATCCGCTTATCCCGGGCCCCTTTGGAGCCCGGGCCCCAAAGTTTCAGACTTGGCTGACATGGCCACTCGGCGGCCCTACCCTTGACTCACATCATCAACGCTTCTCTTAAAAAGGGAATCTTCCCTAAGAGTTTGTAAAATTGCCAAAGTCAAACCTCTTTGTAAAAAGGGATCTGAATCGGACATGGGGAACTATCGTCCGATTTCACTCCTAACTGCCACTTCTAAACTTTTTGAAAGAGTGTGGGTGAGCAGCTGACCCACTATCTCGAAGAAAATAAACTCATTTGCACCAAAGAATACAGCTTTAAGAAAAACAAATCAACTAAATTGGCTCTCATCTATTTTACTAATCAATCTATCTACGCAATGGAAGCTGGTGAATCTGTAATAAGCTGCTTTGCGGATTTATCCAAAGCATTTGATTGTGTCAAGCACAAAATTCTTCTCGATAAGCTGGGGGCGCTGGGAGTGGGGGGATATGTTCACCAATGGATTACATCCTTTCTGCACTGCTGCTCACAGTTTGTCGAAATCCAACATCAATCAAAATTAAAAATCCAAAATTTTCAGTCAAACAAAAAATTGGTAACCCATGGAGTTCCGCAAGGATCGATTCTTGGCCCGATACTGTTCCTGATATATGTAAATGATTTAGCGGGGACGGTGTCGGGCCAGAATCTTTTAATTTTTGCAGATGATACCACCATTTTCATCAAAAACAAATAAAAAAAAACAAAAACAAGGCTTGACAAGTCTTGAAATTGAAACCTTCTTCAAAATAAACTCTCTTGCTCAATTCTTTTCCGGCAACTCTTTAAAACTGAACACAGAGAAAAACTGGGTATCTCTGCATCAGTACGCATAAAAAAAGAAATGTTTCTGAAATTGACAAAATTAATGTTTTTATAGGGGATATTTTGATATTTTGCTGGACCCCACAGATTCAGTTGACTTTCTAGGGGTGAGATTGGACGATGGTTTTGTCATGGTCCGACCAAATCGAGAAAATCGAGAAAAAAATGGCACCTGGGCTTTTTGTCTTAAGAAGAGTAAGCAAACTTTGTAATTTTAACGTTCTCAGAACAGTCTATTTTAGTCTTTTAGAATCATGTGTAATCTACTCTATAATATTATGGGGTGGTTACAAAACCCTTATCAATAGAATTTTTACTTGGCAGAAAAAAGCCCTCCGTGAGAACATTGTACAGAATTTTTCAGGCAATTGGGCATCATGACAGTTCCTTCTTTGTATTTTTATGAATCAGTTATTTATGTAAGAAATCAACAATTAATCAATCAATGTCAAAAAAATCACACTCATGAGACCCGTTTTTAAGTTAAGATTCGCTCTTTCACATAAATTGTCCGTTTTTGAGAAAAAGCCAGCATATGCTGGTTTGAAGTTCTATGAACTGATTCCCAATTTCATCTCTGGAATTGTGGATGACAAAAAATTTAAAGACATTTTGAAAAAGTACTCAATTTTGCACTGTTTTTATTCTGTGACGACCTAACTGACCATATGAAAACTTGTAGTAACGGCAATTGCTCTCCTGCACCCCCTGCCCCCCTGCCCTCTCCTAAGCCTGCTGCACCCCATAACCTAACTTAACCTTGTGGCTAACGTTGAGTTGGCACATTGAACAGTCCAACGCCAGTCGGCCTATGGATGGAACAATCAAGTAAAAGCAAGCAAGTATGTACTATGAAATTAAACAACATAATGCAAGGGAAATAAAGTTGAAAATAATTGAGTAAGTGGGTAAGTCAGTTCCCAGTATTTGTGCTTCATATATTTAATTTGTTTATTTTAGTATGTTGGGAAAAGAGTTCACCCTCTACTTAGGATTTCTGCAAGAGAGTGTTCTGCCCAAGGGCGTTTTCAGTGAAATCATAGTACCATTTGAGAGCCTGGGCCGTGGAATGTTGTTAGCGGAATGTATGGACGTTCTTGATGAAAAGACTAAGGAACCTGTGAAGTAAGTGAAAAATGTCTTTGCCTTTGATTAGCTATAATGTCTTGTTATTACACATTGGCCTTATGAATTTCTTTGAAATCTGAAATATTATCACATAATAATTTTGCACTGTTTTTATTCTGTGACGACCTAACTGACCATACGAAAACCTGTAGTAATGCCAATTGCTCTCTCCTAAGCCTGCTGGTTTTTAAATATAAAAACCATCAATTTTCTGCTTATAACACTATACACAATTCATTGTGAGCGCTCTTAGAGTGCACTTTTTTCATGGTTTGCTTCCTGATTCGATATTTAGCTGAATAAATTAATAGGTTACTGATATTGTTATCATCAATCCAAATATTACAAGCAGAATCCTAGGTTTGGAACTGTTGTCTCATTTTCAAATCCTTCTGTGAAAAATAGTTTCATAAACACTATAAACATACATTGTTGTCAACTGTCGTCAAAAACTTACTAGACACATCGTACATTCAAGGAACACAACATACAAGTGCGGAAACAAAGACAAAGGAGCAGTAAAAATAAACTAAACTTGCATTGCTGGCCATAAACAAATACAGGCTGATACATCTTTTACTTGATATTTGTCAAAAACCTTTCATCTACTGCACAGCCCAAGAAGTACACAAGCCAAGTAGTTAAACTAAATGGTCTGGAACCTTGAAATTTGTATTGATATTCATTTTAGAGTGGAAGCATTACCTAAAAAGAGTTTTTAAAAATAAAAAATTGAGGAGATTTTTGGGGGGAGGGGGATTGAAGTTGGAAAATCATAAAACGTCACTGTAATATTAAATATTATTAAGTTTTAAAAAAATATGTTTGTCAATGGTAAATGGTAAATGTATCTAAAACAGATAAGGATTTATTTTGCAAAACTTGCTGAATTCAGGGCATTGAGTATCCTACCTAATCAGGGGTGGACCCTGAATTTTTGCCCTTGGCAGCGAAGCTGAAATGGCTGTGATGGTCAAGTCAGTGCTTGGAGAGGAGTTGGTGGTCCTGACTTTGCCTGAGAAATATTAAGTGTTGTAGTCTGTCACTAAATTTTAGGATCATTTGAAACCAGTCCTTATTTTGATCTGCAAACAAAGTGAATGTCTGAAGTTTGATCGATTGGAAAGGGATAGTACCACTACTCCAAACACTTGGCTATTTATAGTACTCAAGTAATAATACTTAAAAAAAGAAAAATTCTAAAATGAATAAATGGATCTACAAAAAAAAATTAAGTTGACACCTCAAACATTAAAATCAGTCCAGGTGTTATTGAATATGGCTGTGGAGGAAAACCCCCTACAGAGATTGACTAGAGTAATATGTCAATGGATGTTAATTATTAATAAAACACAAATTAATTCATACTTTCTTTGTTCTAGGAGGATTGTCAGAATTAGGTGGAATGGAATTGTGGTTCACGAACAGGAAGGGGGAAAGTTTGAAAGTTATAAAAGAATTTTCAATAAGGGACAATCAGTCCTCCTCAACACCCTAGGGAAACATTGCTTTACTGTCAAAGTAAGTTGTATTCAGTTAATTTGTATTTTCTCTCTAAAATAAAAATAAATATATTTCTGGTGCATATACAACACACTTCAGATCATTCAGACTATAATAATTCCAATCCTGAATGATCCAGGAGCTTAAACAAAAACAAACTTCTAAACGATGGTAAAAAAAGGGTTTTAGTGATTTTCACAGTACCTTTTAAAGTCAGATGCTCCCACAATATCGTAAATACTAAATAATGCAACCTGAATGTAGCACATTAAATCCTTTCAAAATTGGCGAAGTTAAATTCAAACAGTTTTGACACATGATTTATAGTCATTGTATAACATGCACTTAATACCAGATTGGTTTTATGCACTATTATAGTGACTGAAGAGTATGCTGGTTTGTGGATCAGCACTCTGCTACTTGTCTGGCTAATACGAGGATAGTAACATTCAATTCGGCTAACTTGATTTTACATCGTTATCTAGATCTTCTACTGAACCAAGCAACTAAAAAGATAACATTTTAGATTGAATATTAGTACATCAGGGGGTCCTCTGAGAGTAATTCTGACAGAATTCTTAAAACGCTCGTATTTCATGGAGGATTATTAGCAAGTTTTAGCAGTTTCACCAGGAATATTTCAAGATTTTTTTCATAATTACATCATATTCTGGGGATGTTGTATTTGGTCCTTATTTTTGCTACTGTGGAAGCCAAAATAGTCTTTAGAAAGTCTTAATTGTAATTTTCAACTACAATTAACTTGAAAAATGAGTTCAAATATGTTGTTTGATTATCAAAACAATTTGACTACCTTCCAATCTGTTCTTTATTTTTATAAATTCGATAACCAAATTTTTCTTGGTTCTAAATTCGAAATGAAAAGTTTGATAAATTTTCATTTCGGATATCACAAGCTGTTCAAGAGTTTGCTCTGGTTTTGTAGACTCTCAGGTGTAGAAGTTACGAATTTATAAGCATTGATATTTTATTTTCTGGGAATTAATATTTTATATTTTTCTACTTGCTTGATACTTGTTTCATTATTTTTTTAGATGGCTCAGATGTGACTCTTTTTCATGGATTGGATATTCCCAACTCGGATTTGATTTTATGTGCATTATGATAATTTTGTTAGCTGTAAGAACTATTATTGAGACTCATTCATTTTATCACCGTATACATTGTATAGCTGATTAAAAAAAGAAATGTAAATACATAAAACCTATTCAAGGAGTTATGTGTACTTTTGTGTGAGAGGACCATATGGTGATGTGACAGTACCACGAGTCAATTCCCAGGAGCAACAGTTTCATTAATAAATTACAAATAAAGAGAAACTGATAAATTATTATTTCAATTCTATGGATAATGGACAGGAGTAACTTTTTAACTTTTCCACGAAAAATAATCAAGTACAATTTTTTGTTGTTACTGCCATGGAAAACAATTACTGTATTTGTTACCGGCCTAAAAATTATTATGTTAAAACTTAAACAACGGTATCAGAGGGAGCAGCTTTTCTCTGGCAGTTGCATTAAATGGTGGGAGCAACAAAAGTTCAGCCAGAAAGTTGAGCCTGGATGTTCAAATACCGGGGGCTGTTTCTAAACAATGTTGGTGAATTAATAAAATTGACTTTGTATTTTGTAATACTAAGATTCAGTTTCAAAACCGTAAGAATACAATGGAGATGAATAGTAACTAGTGACTAGTGATTAGTAGCTAGTATTTGTGAAACGCGTTTAGAAACACCCCCCTGGTTGTTCAAGTTACAGCCCTAATAGTAATTTATCAGGGTGGCCACTGCATCGGGAATTCAGGAAAACCGAGAATCAGTTGGGAATTTTTCAACCCGTGAAAACACCGGGAAATAACCGTGAATTTCGAGCTGAATCCGGGATAACGTGATTTTCGAGCTGAATCCGGGATAACGTGATTTTTTAAAGAACAATAATAAATATCGTAAATATACCATAATATTAAAAGAGTTGACAACAAATGTAAGATTATTTGCGTCATCTTTATTCTGTGCAACTTCCAAATACAACTACTAATGCGCAACTGCTTGAAGCACATACGCGTCAGTAAAAAGCGCAAGACGGCAATCAGTGTATAGCGCCACCCTCATTGTAAAAGCCAATCAGTGGTTAAGATTGTTGGTCGACAGGATAGGGTTAATGACCTTGTCTGTGTACAGCCCACCTTCAGGGGAGCAGAGAGCAGTGATGATGCAATAGTGCAGTCGAGAGGGAGGGGTAGGCAGATAATGGAACAACAAATTTCTACGCACAATTGGGGTTAAAATACCTTTCAGAAAACGTATTCTACATAAATTTATTACGTACAGTCAATGTAATCAAGGATCATTAGTGATTAGTACCTAAAAGTGATCACACAATCACGACTACATATTCTTAAAAAACTCGCTCTTATACCTCCAAGGGTTAATTTTTATTCTTTCTAACGTACTTTTCCATAAGAAGACGATTTCATTTGTTTTTATTAGGTATCGATTCTTGATTAGTTTTGCTTTGAGTAACCGCAACTCGGTTACAAAACTGATGACGATAAAAACAAACTTATTATTTATTATTCTGTTTTGCAAGCAAGAAAAACAGCCACTATTTCAACGAGCATTAGGCCTATAATATGCCCCAATATAGTTGTGATTTTATTGTCAAAAGGTACAAAGGAACTTGAGTATGGTCCAGTACTTTGATTCTCCTCCCCCCTCCCCCCTCCACACGGATTGCGTGAAATACAGTGTGCATAGCAGGTTGTCATGGAAACCACGTGTTGTCATTGCGTCGGACCAATTAGCGACTACCACTGCTACTGGGTTGTGAAACGTGAATTCGGGCGGACAGCAATGTGAAGCAAGACAGGCATTTGAAGTATTTTTCAGAGCGCAACTCATCACATTGAAAACTTGCGCATAGGGATTAACTTTAACCAAGTGTCCAGTCATCAGTTCATTGCTGCAATAGCCGTTGGCTTTTTTTAGCATTCTTTCTTGATCACCAGTTTCAACGTCCGTCATAGATACAAATTTGAGCATATAATGAATGCTTTCCTCACGGTTGTAAGGAGCTAATGAGTCATAAAGTTTTGCATACACTTTACACATGAAAAACCCTCCGCCATTATTTTCTTTAATTTAATAGCTCTTTTGCTTGCCGTTGCGAGCACAGAGTTGTAGGAACTAATGTTTTCTTTGTAGTTTCTGCTCAGTCTACCAGTAATAAGGCTTTAAATGTAATTGCTTCGCCGGTATGTAAGTAGATTCACTTTCCCTTATGGCAGCAGTATGAAAAACCTTAGCCTCTTCCTCTTTTTCCCATTGAAAATGTAGTGCCCCATATTTCTGACATGGTAATGCCATCCCGCCAAGTGAATGCTACTGAATCCTTGGATTTTTTAGTGATATTTTTGTCAGTGTAATTTTCCACTAATTGTTATTCCAGCTCTGCGTACGAAGCCTCTGATTGCACATGCACAACCTTGCCGTACATTGTCCCACCGTGAGCAAACATCTTGCCGTACATTGCCCAGCCGTGTCCAACTGCTATAAACACTTCTTTGTCGTCTCGTCCTTAGCATGTTTGAAAGAATAGAAAGTGTCCGATCACAACAAATTTTCGTCGTCTTGTTCCTTTTCAAATAAAAAAAAAAAAAAAAAAAAACAGCTGAGCTGAGTTTGAAACTAATTTGATATCTATACTCAATCCCACATTCACCTTTCAGTACAGACCGTATGGAGATGGCTATTCTATTACCTTTGCTTAAATTCCACACAGATGATCAGATGTTTATTTGTTTACATTTTCGCTTCTGCTATGATAAATTTTATTTTAAAATAAGTTTATCACACTTTTTTCCTGTTATATTGCCTAAAATAAAAATCTAAAGACGTTACATGAAGCTGCACAGAGAGATGCGTGTTTTGATGTATAATATGTGGGGGTAAGTCTTAAAATAAAAAAGCCTTATCGTGAATAAAGTTACCATGTAGCGTATTAATAATATAGAAGATATTATATGAATGAAATAATATTTAATAACAACTATAATTTATTGTATTCCTAAAATTAGTTGCATTTCTAAACGTTTGAAAGAAAATAATGTACAGTTGACGAAAATTAGGAAGAAGAAAGATCAGAAATTAGGACGGAATAGAGAGAAAAAAAAGAAACGGCTACCTCTCTCACTCTCCTCATCAGTGGCCAGGGAGGGGGGTGGGTGGAGGTTGTTTACTCCAACTAAGCCCCTGTCCCTGTTTTTTGTCACTGTCTGACTCAGTGCGTGTGTGCATATGTTAGAGAGCGTGAGTTAATTAGGAGATAAGGAATCTTTACTACAAAATGCATAAATGCAAACTACTTGTCATACAACTTGTCATACAATACTTGTCATAAACGATGGCTCATATTTTTCGTCTTATTTTTATAAATCTAATGAGACCAAAATGAAACTTGTACGATATACCGTTTAAGAGATAAGCCATGATAAAACAATAGATTTAAATGCTGTATTTCGCGGTTCTCCAAGGTCAAGTAAATATAGCTCCGATTTCCGTCTAAATGGAGATAATATTTCTTGTTCCCTGTCAGTGTTCTTTCGTTATCACTAGGGAATATTTTTTGTTTAGTTTTTCGTGGGAGGAAAACGTGTCCAAAAAAAGATCGTAATAATTATCTTTCTGCTAAGAACTCTCTTATCAAAAGCTCGGCTTGAGTTTCGAGCTTTTTTGAAAAAAGTCGAGCCGAGCCGAATTTCGAAAAGCTTGACCCAAAAAGCTCGACGGGTTGAATACTCGCACACCCCTAGTTTAAACCGTTGCCTCTACAGGCCTTTATGAGATACATCACAAAAATGTGAATATGAGCTAATTTGGAAAAAAACTAGTAATACGAACCAAGAACTGGCCGATACAGAGAACTACTACCGAGATCACTAATATCACCATTGTTTCATGTAGGGTTATCTATATTTAATGTTGTGCTCTGTATTCTGTGTTCTGTACCTAACTCTGATTTTAGGCTAGATCAAGTTTCTACAACAATGGCTTACCACCTCTATGTAAAAATGAAGATGAACTCAAGAAAGTTTTCAGGTCTGTTCAGAGCATTTTGTCATAATTACTCATTAAGGCACCTACCAACTAAAATTCAATATGATGTAAGGGTGGGCGAGTAGTGCATTTTGAAGTCGAGTCGAGTCGAGTATTAAGCCAACTACTCGAGTATCGAGTCGAGTGGAGTCTAATAGTTGTTTGTGAAAAGTAGTGAAATCTTAATTTTTTTAGGTCTTTTAATTGCAGTTAATTAAAACCTTTCTTCAATTTTACTTATAAAATTGGTTACTTTATTTGAAGTAATCTTTTTATATTTTTCCTGGAAAAATAAAACTTTGATATTCTAATACCCTTACATTGTATAGACCCTATTTTTAAATGGATAAGTTGACTGCTAAATCTCTCAAAATAACAAATCACTTAATGTAACAAGTCACAAAATAAATTTTTGTAGAATATGCATGGTTGTAAAATTGAAGCAGTAAAAAGATTTATTTATTAGCCTATTATTTTAACAACCAAAAACAGGTTTATATTTTCCCTAAAAATAATTGTTGGTCCTAATTAAAACCTTACCCTAAAAATTGTGAAAGAAAGAATGAAAAACATCAGGGAGGAGAGCTATGCCCAGTTATTTGTTTAGTTCTCTAATCCCAACCCCACCCCCTTGCCTGACAGCTGATCTATTGTTTTTTGACATCCAATTACTTGAGCACAGCTGTGACCTGATAAGAATAAGATATCCCCCCAATACAAAAATTACAAAACCTTGACTAATTGTTTTATGATGTCCACTTTACCAATGAAGTCCACAATTTTCTTCTCATTTTTATAAATCAAATGAGACAGAAATGAAGGCTGTGTATCTTTCAAAAGACAAAATATGATTACAAATTTGATGTTGTTCAGTGTAAGGCCAGAGCTAAATAAAGCTGTAAGTTTTAGCGAATTTCCCCTATAGGGAAGAAGCTGTTACCGTAGGTCTCATGGTAAGACCTAAGCCCGAGACCATCATAACTTTTCTTTTTGAGGTCCCCAGATGCCAAAAACACTATTCGTCCATTTTCATAAATATATATATATATATATATATCTATATATCTATATATCTATATATATATCTATATATATATATATGTGTCTTTAAGCACGATAACTCGCGTAAAAATGGTCCAATCTTAATGAAATTTGGCATGGACGTGTAAAGTAGTAATTATTCGGACGAGTTCGTGAACCAGCCCGATCGGATCACCGGAAGGGGGGTAAAGGGCCCCCAAAAATGGGTTTTTTGAGTTTTTAACATATAAAAACAAAAATTATCGAATTTTTGTTGGCACCATTGAATTCAGCTCAAAAAAACAAACAATTTAGTATTTTGAATCACTGCTCTATGTCCATTGGTTACCGAGATATTGAAAGTGGTAAACACAGTACGTTGTCCCAATGTTAACCTTATGGGAAAATAAGAAAAATTCTATATCTCACTTATTTCTCAACATATCTTAGTAAAACTTAGTAAATGGCTTCTTCTAGGTCAGATCTACTAAATAATGAATTAAAACCACCCAGTTTTAATATACCCGTAGCAGCAAACCTGCATACTCATTCCCCATATTATTCTTATGGGGCTTACAAAAACTTGTCAAATCTCGCTACGTTGGATCGAAATATGTTGTTTTGCATTTTAACTTCGCTGAGTATACAGGTCTGCTGCAACGGGGGTATATATATCTATATATATATATATATATATATATGTGTGTGTGTGTGTGTGTGTGTGTGTGTGTGTGTGTGTGTGTGTGTGTGTGTGTCTTTAAGCACGATAACTTGCACAAAAATGGTCCAATCGGAATGAAATTTGGCATAGACGTGTAAAGTAGTAATTATTCGGACGAGTTTGTAAACCAGCCCAATCGGACCACCGGAAGGGGGGGTAAAGGGGGATAAACCCCCCCAAAAATGGGTTTTTAGCGAATTTCCTTAAAGGAATAAGCTATTACGGTAGTACTCATGGTAAGACCTAAGTCCGAGACCATGTTAACTTTTCATTTTGGGGTCCCCAGAAGCAAAAAACACCATTCATTCGAATTTTTATATATATATCTATATATCTATATATATATATATATGTCTGTTAACACCATAGCGGCCGTCAATATGGTCCGATCTTAATGAAATTTGGTACAGACGTGTAAAGTGGTAATCACTTGGACGAGTTCGTGAACCAGCCCAATCGGACCACCGGAAGAGGGGGTAAAGGGGGATAAACCCCCCCAAAAATAGGTTTTTTGAGTTTTTCACATAGAAAAATAAAATTTATCGAATTTTTGTTGGTACCATTGAATTCAGCTCAAAAAAACAAACAATTTAGTATGAATTACTGCTCTATGTCCATTGGTTACCGAGATATTGAAAGTGGTAAACACATTACGTTGTCTCAATGTTAACCTTATGGGAAATAAGTAAAATTCTATATTTCGCTTATTTCTCAACATATCTTGATAAAACTTGGTAAATGGCTTCTTCTAGTTCAGATCTACTAAATATTGAATTAAAACCAACCAGTTTAAACATACCTGTAGCAGCAAACCTGCATACTCATTCCCCATGTAATTCTTATGGAGCTTACAAAAACATGTCAAATCTCGCTATGTTGGATTGAAATATGTTGTTTTGCATTTGAAATTCGCTGAGTATGCAGGTCTGCTGCAACGGGGGTATTCAATTTTTCTAATTCTGAAACATCTCTCAGAATCTGGTATTTCTAGATAACTGTCAAAATCCATTCTTCTATGAGTTAATGAAATATTGTCGAGGTTATTGTTATGAAAAAACTCTTGGACGGCTGCGAAAAATGATAGAGCATATCTGTCGGTCGCGGGTGAACGGCAGATGTAACTTTTCAAAACTCGCGGTCTGCCGCGAAATACGATCGCACGTATTTCCCGATCGCCGAAAATCGGCAAATGAAGTGTTGCAAGAGTCGCGGTCGGCTGCGAAATACAAGTGCGTGAATTTGCCAATCGTCGGAAATCGCCAAATGAAGCCTTGCAAAAGTTGCAGTCAGCCGCAAAAAACGATCGCTTGTATTTGCCGATCATAGATAAACGAAATACAACTTTACGAAACTAGCGATCGGCCGTAAAAAACGTTCGCTTGCATTTGCCGGCCACAAATGAACAGAAAATGCTGCTTATTGTGAAACTAAGGCAGCCACGATAAACAATATGCCGATTGCGGATAAACGGTAGATGTAGCTTTGCGTAACTTGCAACTAGTTGTAAAAGTTGATCGCACAAACGTAAATCGCACGTAAATTCGACCGCCGCGTAAACGGCGGGAGTAGTAGCAACTACTCGAGTAATTACTCGACTTTCGAGTACTTGCCCACCCCTAATATGATGTAAATGAAAATTGTTCTGGCAATAAAGAGTAAAAACCAAATTAATAATAAGCGTCTTAACATAGTAGGTGGGGGAAAATATTATTTTTACTGACTCATTGCATGGAGTAAAAAGCGCCTTAACATAGCAGGTGGGGGAAAAACATGTTCCAACCTTTTGTAAGTGACATAATACAGAGCGTACCAACAGGTTTAGATTAACATATAAGATAGGTTTATCTTTTTAAAATAATTATTGTGATTTTTTAGTGCTTAATGAATTAAATATTTTTTATGGATGGCGAATGTAAAATGGAATATCAGGTGTGAATGTTTCTAAAAATTAACTTCAGTTGTTTTTCAGTAATTTTAAATGGTTTAAATAATTATTCACTTATCAAAATTATCAGTAATTTTAATGTCATAGTAGGTTATATTTCCAATCTTTAAATGGCCGCAACACAAACCGACGTTTAATGCTTGTTTATTGGTGGTTTATTGGTTTCTTTTTAGAGGAATGTAGTGGCAGCACTGCATCCGTAGCAAATGGTTTTCTCTTCGTTATAGGTTATGTTTGAAGGTTTGAAAACATATGTTTATGTAAGGACTACGTTATGATTGAAGGTATGTTTTAGCGAATTTCCTTAAAGGAATAAGCTATTACCGTAGGTCTCATGGTAAGACCTAAGCCCGAGACCATGTTAACTTTTCATTTTGGGGCCCCCAGAAGCAAAAAACACTATTCGTTTGAATTTTTATGTACATATATATATATCAATATACATATCTATATATCTATATATATATATATATATGTCTGTTAACACATTAGCGGCCGTAAATATGGTCCGATCTTAATAAAATTTGGTACAGACGTGTAAAGTGGTAATCACTCGGACGAGTTCGTGAACCAGCCCAATCGGATCACCGGAAGGGGGGTAAAGGGCCCCCAAAAATGGGTTTTTTGAGTTTTTTGCATAGAAAATTAAAAATTATCCAATTTTTGCTAGCATTTTTGAATTCAGCTCAAAAAAACAAACAATTTAGTATTTTGAATCACTGCTCTATGTCCATTGGTTTCCGAGATATTGAAAGTGGTAAACACAGTACGTTGTCCCAATGTTAACCTTATGGGAAATAAAGAAAATTCTATATCTCGCTTATTTCTCAACATAGCTTGATAAAACTTGGTAAATGGCTTCTTCTAGTTCAGATCAACTAAATATTGAATTAAAACCACCCAGTTTTAATATACCCGTAGCAGCAAACCTGCATACTCATTCCCCATGTAATTCTTATGGAGCTTACAAAAACATGTTGAATCTTGGTATGTTGGATTGAAATATGTTGTTTTGCATTTGAAATTCGCTGAGTATGCAGGTCTGCTGCAACAGAGGTATTTTCTGCATAGGATGAAAAATAACGTATGTTACACGGCCGGGAAGTTTTGCCGTACTCGCATGAAAATCCCGCACTTGCTTTCGCTCGCTCGGGAACTATCATGCTCGTTCGGCAAAACAGTACTTCCCGGCCTAGTAATGTAATATACTATAACTGGTATATTCTACACACTTAGTATCTGTCCAAACCTAAACTGTATCAAAAAGTGCAAGGAGTTGGTGAAACCATTTTACTTTCCATGAGTCAGTGATCTTGAACCACAACACCAGTAAGCCATGTCTATTGAACCAAATAATGTTCATGTTGTCTGAGTAAACTAATTGTTGTTTTTATTGTTGTTTTCTAGAGTAATGACGGCGGGAAAGTTTATCATGTATGATTTGACAAGAATCAAGGAACATATAGAACACTTTGATGCTGTGAAACCATGTCATGAACTTGTTTTTGGACCAGAGTTCGCTCGCCATAACTGCTTTGAAAAAATCAAGAAGTAAATAAGTTTTATTATTTATTCTTAAAATCTATAGATGACATAACTTTAAACCAGTATAAATGATAGGACTGTATATATACATATTACAAATACTCTGATTATATATTATTATCTTCTGATTTCGTGATGGAGAAGCACATTTTTTGTAAACAATTTTGAAATTGTGCCAATGATGAAAATATTTTTCTTAAATCATGAAATATTTGTCTTGTATCAATTGCTCAAAAATAGGTAAGAAGGCAATTTTTGACTTGACGATAGTTATAGTACTAATACGAGATACAAGATCTTTATTGAGCCTGTAAATAATACATATTGTGATTGGCCAAGTCAAATTCAGAAAAAAAATATTCTTCGATCTTGACATACTGTTTTGATTAAAATTCCTTTTCCTGGCTTAGTAGACTAATAGGTAAAGTTCACATTACTTTTTTTTTACATAAGCCTAATTGAATTTAAAAAGTCATGATATGACTTGTGCTTTGAAAATTTTGCTTAAATAGTTTGGAATTAAGTTGTTGGTGCATTTAGACAGTAACATATTACCTTGATGGGAATGAAATTTGAGTTTCATTGTGGGGTAGTTTAATAATATTTTTAATTCTACAAAAGGGCTAACTATTTGTGATGTGTAACAGGATCTTTAAATTAAGCTAAAACAGGGAGTCTGTTTTTAATATTCAGTTCATATTAAAAAATAAATGAATGAAGGTTAAAAATGAATAAATAAATCAGACAAAAGTCTAAAATTTGTCTTTCTTACATTTTTATTTATAAATTTAAAAGTGTAACAATTAAATTAATTTGTAAAATGCAGGTCAAATCAAATAATAATATTCTTTATTCATCAATGTAAAGGATACAGAATGGAGTCAAATATTATTTACACTTAATGTACAAACAACAACACTTTGAATATTACATTCAAAACAATTAAAAATATGCAATAGATCTAAATAAAATACAACTAGCAGCCCGCATCACTTTTTGATTTAAAAACAATTTGGTAAAATAGGCTTTAGTTTAAAGTTGATTATGTATGGAGTTTTGCAGCGCAAAATACCTTTCAAAGAGGAAGTGTGTGAATTTTTGTGATTTTTTAATTTTCTAAACCGATTCCTTATGCCTTAGCACTGAAATAATGTTGCCAGTAATTGAAATTCTCGTCGGGGCAAACTTTATAATAAAAAAAAAACTAATTACCTTAGACTTTAATCTTCAATATGAGTAAGAAATTACTCACAGAATTTGTGAAGTTCATTAATTTTATCTGCTTTAAAAGTGTTTATATTGTATAAGTTCTGCTCTTTAAAATTTCGATAGCGCAACATCGTTCATTTTGCATAAAAAGGGGGTTAGTTTACATGGATCTTCAATGCTTGGTGCATCTTCATGTCTCTGTTTCTTGAGAATTTAATCTTTATGTTAATTCTACACAACAACACGTCAGTTTCTTACAATCATCTTTGTTAGGTCTTAACAACAAATGGTAAGAAGATGGACAAACTATACTGATCTACCAATTAACTGATCTCTAAATAACATTTATAAAATAGCCATTCACCCTTAAAAAAAATTATGTCATCACACCCTAATGAATATTTAATATTTATTGTCAAAAGAATCTCTTACTTTATGAATATCTTCCTCTGTTACTTCCTGAAAATAATATAAATCATAACTGCTTTTCATGGTATTTTGTTCACTTTCGAAACAGGTTAGTAGGTTTAACTTGGGACTCAACCATGTTAGAATAGTATTCATTACAAAAAGAACTTTGGTCCTTTTCTCTAAAGCTTCATTTCTCCCTGATCCCATTGGTGTGCTCGGATGAGTTATTCGAAGCTTCATGATCCAGTTTTTTGTGCCTTGATAGAGCAACAGAGCTATCAGTAGTAACGGTTGTGTTTACTTTTAGGGTTTTGAATAATATCTCTTTGGTTGTGCTGGAGTCAACAAGCTGACTATTATGCCATAAATAAGCAAGAGTTGATCGCTTTACTATTATGTCACACCTTTTTACTTGTAGTAGCGATGAGCTACTCCTAATCAAATTTGTTATTTTTGCACCTGTAGCATTGCCTTTCAGTAGCAGCTATTCAGTAAATAAGATTAAATAAATTCCTCAGTTGGCTGAATTGGTCTGCTGTGGACATGTCACATTTTCAAAGTTAGTTTGAAAGTTTCCGAAACTGAATAACTTAGATATCTTGTCAAATAAGTCTTTGGCTGGCTTTGAGATAAGTTTTCCAATAGAATCTGAATGATAGAAGGTGTTTTCAAATTGATTGTGTTTGTTTACCACTACAGACAGACGAGCTTACACCAACAGTTGCAAATAGTTCTGATCTTACTTTAAGTCCATCTCTCACTCCTCCACATTTAAACTTATTAGAAATGACAAAAAATGTAATTTTGCATATAACATAAAATCTAGGTGTTTTTTTTTTTTTTTTTTTTTTTTTTTTTTTGGGTAGGAGGTGGAATGCGTTTACGCACACTGAGGGGCTCGTTGTCCCCTCAGTAGTGTCGGACTCCCACGAGCTCGATGTCCCGTGAACTACCGACTAAACCACCTCCCTCGGCACCGAGGACACTAGCCTGGAACTGTTTCACACATTACTTCGGGCTAGGCCTTTTATATTACGCCGCTAGGGCAACCTCCGTGGGGAAATGCTGAGGATTAAGGCCGATCGAGGTCGACCTTTTTCGCCCGAAGAATGGCCTGGACGTAGTGCTTGACACAGTTCCAGTTGCCCTCTCCCTGGAGCATAGCTCCGACGATGTTGTTTGGGCTGACGATCACGCCGATCTCAGATGAAAGCGAGGCTCGGCGGACGTGCCAACGGTCGCACTGAAAGAAGGTGTGCTCGGACGTGTCTGGGATGCCGGGGCAATACAGACAGTCCGGGCTGGCGACTTTGCCCATCCGGTGCAGATAGGCTCGGAAGTACCCGTGCCCAGAAAGAAACTGGGTCACGTAGTAATCGACCTCGCCGTGCTGCCGTTCCACCCATGGTCGGACGGAAGGTACGAGCTTGAAGGTCCAACGTCCCCTCGGCTCGGCTTCCCAGTCGCGCTGCCAGGAGTCGAAGCTGCGATCGCGCTCTTCCCTGGCAGCTGTTCCCCGGCCCACTTCAGGCCTCCTCCGGTAAATCGCCTGCCTCTCCCTCGCGAGGAAGAGGACGGGAATGACTCCGGCGATCACCATCACAGCAGGCTCGGAGACTGTGCGGTAGGCTGAAGCGACCCGCAGAGCTCCTCGGCGCTGGACTCGGGCAAGCCGATCTCGAAAGACTCGCTTCTCGAGTGCGTGAGCCCATACCTCCGCCCCGTACAGCAAGACTGACTGGACGGCAGTCATGAGCAGGCGGCGCTTGCAGGAGCGAGGACCGCCGACATTGGGCACCCAAAATCTAGGTGTGATAACTTGAATAATGACGGTAATAAATCATGTATGTATGTCAATACTTCAAAGTCAGATTTAATTAGTAAATGTTCTGCTAACAAATTAAATAACAAAAATATTGTAAGTACAAATTTAAGTTTTATGCATATTAATACAGTCAATCAGAAAAAAGGTAGATCAGCTAGGTTTGTTATTGGATGATTTTTCCTGTAATGTAGTCCTAATTAATGAGCATTGGTGTTACAGGGATGAGATTAGTTTTTATACACCTCAGGGATTTATACTTGCCAATGCTTACTGTAGAAGTAAAGACCCTCATGGAGGTGCAGCTATTTTTATTTGTAAAGATTTAAATTTTAACAAAGTTGATATTACACATTTATTACAGGATGAATCAATGGAGGCAGTATGTATAGAATTAATTGACTACAAACTGTTTATAATTTCATTATATAGAAATCCCAGTTCAAAAATAGTGGTTTTCTTTAGTTTATTAGATACTTTGCTGGATTTTATTAGTAGGAAAAAACAAAATTATTACACTGTTCTCGGGGAGGATTTTAATGTTGACATCCTTCATGAGAATCATAATACTGCATTGTTTTTTAATATCCTTAAGTCATATAATTTGTATTGTGTAAATAAAGAGCCCACCAGAAACAGCAGATGTTTGGACAACATTGCCACTAATTTTTGTAACAAAGAATTCAATCAAGGAATTTGGCATTACAGAATTTCTGACCATTCTAAAAACAGATACCTACCGTTATACCCCAAAGAACATGAAGAGTCTGTATGGGGCCCCCCTGAAATAATCAAGATTGATGCCCAAGTTCATCATCCGAGTACTCCTAGTACTTCAGTACAGCAGATGCGGACACCTCAGAAATCTGACTCTCGGGGAAGGGTCGTTGTTGTTGCAGACAGCCATGGCAAGGATCTTTATTTTAATATGACGGCTCTGACACCAGACTTTGACGTTTTTGTTTTTTCCCAGCCAGGAGCAAAATTTAAGCAGGTGGTAAGAGGGAGCCACTCAAAAATTGACGGTCTAACTGAAGGAGATGTTATAGTGGTTGCTGCAGGAACAAATGACATCGGTGAATTGGAGCCTGGATATCTTACTGTCATGCAAGGAATGATAGAACTACTGGCTTGGAGAACTAAAGCAAAAATTGTTGTCCTTGACATTCCTTATCGCTATGACAAGCCGCATCTCAACAATGACATTTTTTACGCTAATTTGGCAGTGAAAAAAACAATATCAGATTATGTGGGACCCTTGAAGATCGAAAATCTGCACATAAACGAAACCTTAAGAAGAGCTCACTACACTCGTCATGGTCTTCATCTGGGACGGCTTGGTAAGGTGGCTCTAGGGAGCATGGTCTCTGAAGTCATCATGAGACTGAAGGACACTACAAGAGAGGCTGTAGAGCACAGCGCAATTAAAACTGTTGAACAGGGAAAATCTCAGAAACAACCCATTTTTTCTTATCCCCGTCCACCATCAACAGACCTTGATGCAATTGAACCTTTTCCTGATGATGCAAACTCGATTTTCATTAATTCCACTGCGCATTCCCACAACAAAAATGACTCACAAACTTCAACTCCCATCACTTTGAGACAACCTTCTGACGTCAGCATGGATTCCATCATTGAAGAGAAGCTCTTCACCATGTCAATGGAGGACTTCCCGCCTTTTCCCAGCCAAGGACCAATTTCAAGACATGGATCACCAACAGCTTGTCCTCAGCAACGGCAGACAAGTTTTTTAGAGATTGCCACCTCATCTGTGATGGTGAAGTGAAAGTGCCTGGTGAAGTGAGTTTGGTGGATTGCCGAGCTCCTTCCAGTGCACAAGCTCCAGCCTCTTCTGCTTCATTTCATAGCCATTTTCATTGTAATATTCAGGGGTTGACTCAGCGCTCAAAAATTGATCACTTTAACGTTTTTTTAGATACCTTACAAGTCCAGCCTAGCTTTATTTGTTTAACTGAGCACTGGTTCATTGATTCTAACATCTTCTGCCTCAACAAAATTACTGGGTACAATCTGATCTCTAGTTTCCCGAGGAAATGCATCACCAGGGGAGGAGCTTGTGTATTGGTGGGGGATCGGATACAATCTGAGCCTGTACAAAGTCTCAATTGTTTGTCTGTGGAAGGGGTAATAGAATGTGCAGCTGCTTGCATTAATAGTTCACCACCCAGTCTAGTTGTATGCATTTACAGACCACCCAAGAGTGACAAAGTTAATATAGATAGATTTTTTTCTGTTCTAGAAAAGTTACTTAGGAAAGCTCTAAAAAAATTTAACAAAGGGAAAATTCTGTTGACAGGTGACTTTAATATTGATATTCTTAAGGATGGCAGGTTAAAATCTCAATTTTTAAATTTTTTCACTAGTTTCAATCTGCATCCAAATTTTCTCAGTCCAACCCGCATTACTCCGACTTCCAAAACCTGTCTCGACAATGTTTTTACCAATATCCAACCTAGCTCTTGCAGCACCATTGAGACTGGCCTCTCTGATCATATAGGAAATTTTGTGTCTTTTGATCTTAAGACCCCAAAGAGCGGGGATGTCTACATGTCGGGGCGCTGCTTCTCGGAGAGAAATATTCTAAACTTTCTTTCCGAGCTGCAGGCGGAAGATTTTGACATTATTCATAGTGAAACACTAAACACAAATGAAAGATACAGAATTTTCATTGGCAAAATCAGACAATTACTTTTCTCAGCTTTTCCTGATAGAAACTCTAAGGTTCTGCCATCTCAGAAGGGTCCTAAAAGTTGGATTACCCTGGGAATCCGCATTTCTAGTAAAAGAAAAAGGGAGCTGCATGAGAGGAGCAAATGGTGTAAAGATCCTAATTTTCTTGATTTTGTGAAAACATATAAAAGAATTTTCAAAAAGGTTGTAAAAGCAGCAAAACTTAAAACTAACAGTGATTTCATATCAAAATCAAAAAACAAAGTTAAAGCTGTGTGGGAAGTTGTGACAAAGGAGAGTGGTAGGAAGGATAAGAAAACAGAAATTGACAAATTGGTTGAAAATAATGTTGTAATTTCTGACAAAAAAGAAATAGCTGAAACTCTCAATAGTCATTTCTGTAACATTGCCAAGAAACTCAATTTAAATCCAAACTAGCCACAAGCTCTTGAATGTGTTAGGAATAGTTTTAAGCCCAAAGATACATTAGTTTGTTTTCGACTGACATCAGAGAGAGAGAGGTCTCCCAGGTGATAAAATCCTTTGAACCAAAAAGATCCGCAGGATGGGACGAGTTTTCTCCCTTTTTATTAAAACGATGCTCTCACATTTTGACTAAGCCTCTGACCTTTCTCATAAATAATTCAATCCAGCGAGGAATTTTTCCAGACCTTTTGAAACAATCAATAGTCAAAGCAATACCTAAGAAGAATAATGTTCACTCTTTAGATAACCTGAGACCGATCTCCCTGCTGTCAGTTTTCTCAAAGGTTTATGAAAGGTTGTATGACTTCTTTGAAAAAAATCAACTGTTTTCAATTTGGTTTCCGAAAGGGTAAGGGAACAGCTCACATCATTTTTGAGTTTTTGGATCGGATTGCAAATGCCGTGGATGGGTCGCAGTTTACTGTTGGGGCATTCTGTGACCTGTCCAAGGCATTTGATTCAGTCAACTTTGAGATCCTTATTGAGAAGCTGAAGTGCTATGGTGTGGCTGGTACTGCATTGAGCTGGCTGCAGTCTTTCCTAACGGGCAGAGAACAGAAGGTGGTGGTGAATTCAGGAGCACAAAGTGGCTATTCTAGTTTCAGGAGTCCCTCAAGGCTCCATCCTGGGTCGCCTTCTTTTTCTGATATACTGCAATGACCTTCCTAATCTCAAATCCAAGGCACAAATCTTGATGTATGCTGATGACACCTCCGTTGTCTCCTCTAGTGAAAACAAGTTTGCACTATCCCGGACTCTGACTGATACCTTGGACAAATTGGACTCATGGTGTGACGCAAATGGCCTAAAACTGAATCCAACCAAAACTCAATTTATCAACTTCCATATAAATCATAGCAA
Organism: Flexamia atlantica; assembly: GCA_035578135.1. Classification (NCBI taxonomy): domain Eukaryota; kingdom Metazoa; phylum Arthropoda; class Insecta; order Hemiptera; family Cicadellidae; genus Flexamia; species Flexamia atlantica. The sequence goes on from JAQJVK010000005.1 coordinate 20,016,116, forward strand.
AAATCCTCAATCAGATGATTCTTATCTTCCTTCTCATTTCAATTCAGTTGTTTCCACCAAATTTCTAGGACTTGAAATCGACTCAACACTTTCCTGGCATCAGCACGTCGATTTTCTTCTTCCTCGGCTTAGTAAAGCATATTATGCCTGGCTAGCCATTTCTCAAGCAGTAGAATTTAAGGTGCAAAGGCAGGTATATTTTGCTTACTTTCACTCCCTGATTTCTTATGGACTGTTATTCTGGGGGAATTCAGCTGAGACAATCAGAGTTTTCAAGATGCAGAAAAGGGTCATCAGACTTCTCTCTGGCTCAGGCCCAAGAGAATCTTGCAGGCAAACATTTAGAGATTTTCACATTCTTCCACTTCCATCCCTGTTTATCCTTCAGTGTCTCTTATTTGTTAAATCAAACTTCCAGAGGTTTTTTGATAATAATCATCAACATCAATATTCCACTAGAAATGGTGCAGTTTTACAATATCCAATTCACAAGACAACATTTTTTGAAAATTCACCATCATATTTCTGTTTAAAAATTTATAATCACTGCCCCACTCACATTAAAAACGAGCCCATTTTAAAAAAGTTCAAAAAGATGGCTACTGAATTCCTTCTTCAGAAGTGCTGCTACAGTATCTCTGAGTATCTTGGGACAGATTGACTGGCACTCTGATTACAAATGTTTTCATGGTTTTTCCTCAGGCTTGGCAATTGAATTTTAGTTTATATTACATTATTAATATAGTACTGTCTCATGTATTACGCACCTTTGATTTTTAACTTTAAGTATAAGATTGATTACTGACATTGTACTTTTTGACAAGTCTAATGCCCAGGCAATTAGTTGCATGTAAGGGCGAAAATGGATGATTAAATAAATAAATAGATAAATAAATAAATAAATAAATAAAATAAATCTATTATTTGGTTTAAACTTTTAGATTGTACGGTACAGAAACCTCAAATTAAAGAAATTTCCTCCAGAAATCTTAAACAGATGGATTTATTTGTAAGTAGTCTGGCTGATTCAGAGTGGGAAGAGTTGTTTTGCAACGGTGATGTAGATAGGGCTTTTAATTACCTCTGAGATAAACTACTCAAATTGTACAACTTTTACTGTCCCAGGAAGATAAAAAAATGTTCTTCTAGAATTAAGAAAGCTTCAAAGCCTTGGTTTGATAACAACTTAAAAATATAAGGGATAATGTAATTTTACTAAGTGACATGTTAAAGATTCCTAAATATAACAATTGTAGGTTAAAAGAATTACTTCTTAAGTGTAAAAGACAATATAAGGCTGCTATAAAAGAGGCTAAAATAAAATATAATGATAACCTGGTTAGTAATTTCCAAAATAAATGTGCTGCCTGGCGACTCATTAAATCTGAATCAGGTATAAACAATTCTGGGAAGGTGGTGCCTCAGATTTCAGCAACAAAATTCAACAACCATTTCATTGATATTGGTAGACAGGTGGCTTCTAGTTTTAATGCCTCAAATCATAATTTTGAATTTGTTGGGCTACTTAATAAAGGTGAGCATGTGAATAATAACTTTTCTCTACAGCTAATAAATCAACAGTCATTATTATCTATTGCTAGATCATTGAAAACGTCCTCATCTGAGGATATTTTTGGTTTGCCTAACAATGTTGTTAAAGTAATTATTCCTTTAATCTTAGAACCTCTAACTTATAAACTTGTCTATTTCTTACTGCATATTTCCAAATAGCTTGAAAGTTTCCAAAACACATCCAATTTACATAAAAAGGTGATAAGGAAGACATTGGTAACTATAGACCAGTCTCCATTGTGCCAATCTTTTCAAAAATTATTGAAACACATGTCAAATATCAGTAATAAAGTCACTTTAACACCAACAATATTCTGTGCACTAGTCAGTTTGGTTTCAGACCTGGTTTGTCTACAATAAAGGCTGTGGGTAGTTTGGTTTCAGAAATTCTAACATTATTTGAAAATAAGGAATATCTTAGTGTAGGCTTAATGGACCTAAGCAAGGCATTCGATAGTGCTTCACATGAAATTCTTTTGAGAAAGCTAAACTTTTATGGTATAAGAAATTATTCATTAAAGTTTTTTAAAACATATCTATGTGGTAGGTTTCAGCAAGTTGTTATTGGTAGTGACTCTTCTATCTTTCAGGAGGTACTAGCGGGAGTCCCTCAAGGATCAGTTCTGGGCCCTATTTTATTTCTTTTGATGATAAACGATTTACCCAATAGCATACCATGTCAATCTATTTTATATGCTGATGACACCTCTTTTTTGCTTCTAGTAGTTGTTTAAATGAATCTGAATCAATGATTGCTAATGCAATTAAAAGTTCTTCTGATTGGTTCCAAGCTAATTTTCTTGCAGCTAATAATGAAAAGACGGAACGTATTTGTTTTTCATGAAAAAAATTTAGAAAATCAAAACTTCTCTTCATCTGCTAAACTTTTAGGGATTCATCTTGACGTTAAGCTAACATGGGAGCATCATACCAAAAATGTAATCTCTAAATTTTCACGTGTTTGTTTTCTTCTCAAGGCTCAAATTTTATGTCTCAGATAACATGCTCATGACTGCCTATCACAGTTTTTTCCACTCACACCTTCTCTACGGAAACATCTTGTGGGGAAATAGTGTTGGAGCTAATAAGGTTTTCATTTGGCAAAAAAAAACATTAAGAATTATGTTTGATATCCCCAGCAGAAGCACTCGTAAACCTTTTTTTATAAAATTTAAAATTATGACTTTGCCCAGTATTTTTATTTTTCACAATATATTATTTGTTACGGAAAATTTATCTAGTTTTATCCAGCGTAATGAAATCCATAGTTATAGCACTAGGATATGTAAAAGCTTAGAAATTCCGTCATTTTGACCAAATCAATAGCCACAAATTTCTACAAATCAAATTGTATAACAAGTTACCCGCTGAATTTCAGATGTTGAGTCTAAATAAGTTTAAGTCATGGTTGTCTGAATGGCTCCTAGAGAAGGGTTTTTATTCAATAGATGAATATTTAACATTGACCACAGGTATTTAGGTTTTTACATTTTTGTACTGGATCATTTTATTATTGATTATTGTTGACGTTTTCTATTGTGCATTATGTACTTAATGACAATAAAGATATGAAATGAAATGAAATGAAATAATGGTAGAAGGTGGTGTCAACTTTATGATAAAATAACAAACTCCAGTGAGTTCCTGATTCTTTTCTCTTTGCTTCTGCATTGCTGATCAGAAAAGCATGGGCCTGCCTTCTCCTTCATTGGGGAGATGAAGCTTGCAAGCACCAAAAAATAATGCTAACAATAATTTACTTTCTAACTTTGAGGGAGGAAGGGTTTTCTCTCTAAACAGTAATAAAACAATGGTTTAAATACCTTAATTCCAAAGTTATCTGATAAGTAATTCTGTGTTGCGACGAGGAATTACATTACGCACCACTTTGGCAGTAAGGAATTTAAACCAATGTTTAATTTCTACAAGTAATTCAGTGGCTGATGATATGAAACCTGTGGTAAATTAGTAACATATTTGTTGTTGACTCGCCATTTGAATTTTTATTACAGGTATGTTTTAAAAACAAAGCATGCAGGGTTTCGTTATTGGAAGTCAACAAAAGATTTAGATCATTATGACCATATGGGTGTCTTCATCAACCACAGCCCCACAACGCTACGCAACATGCTGATGGCTATTCCTCAACATCGAGATTTGAGATTCCAATTGATTCCACCTTGTGGAAGCGAGTAAGTATTAAGTGTTTCTTTAATTTATTTCAATTCGACAGGACAATAAATTTATTATTCAAATATAATTTTATCCTGAGATAGCCCCAGTTGTTAAAATGTGAAAGCATTAAAAATAATGCCGAAAAATCTGCAGCTTTGGTACAAGAAACAAGTCTCTTTTTTAGAGAGACAGAGATACAAATTAGAACATTAAAGCATAACAGAATTCTCTTATTATTCATACAGTAGAACCTCGGTTATTCAATACTCAACAACATGACAACCTCTAAAATGTCTACTTTTTTAATCCCTTTGAAATTTCCATAACACTCAATGTTAATTTAAATCTCCATACCTTGACAGTTTTCGTCCAAACAATCTCGATAATACACCTTTTTCACTATTCAATTCGTCGCTCTGAACCTCTCTTACACAACATTTTTAGTGTTCAACCTCGATGAGGCGACTCCACTCTTCATGTTACACAATCCTCACACCTTTACGGACAACGAAGAATGAAAAGAAAGTGTATTTATTCCAGTAGAAAGTAAATACAATATTTACAGCATGTAACTTGTATTTAATAATTAAAATGTTGTTCTTAATGCATTCTTGCTGTAGCTATGGAAAATAAAGTAATACTTAAAAACTTACATGCTAGGAAAAAAGTACTGATTAATAATTTAACAAACTTTAATTGTAATCATAAAAGTAATGCATAAAAACCAGCCTGGAAAAAATCATACAATCATTATTAATAAAACGTATGACAGTTAATTTGAAGATTAATTACAAAGTATTCAATTGACAATAAAATGAAAAAGGAAGGTGAAAATGATGAAAGCTGATAACAGGTCCCTCATATCTCATAATGAATTAAACACCAGAACAGATGTTTTCTGTTTGTCCGTTTGAATTAAAGTCCCGAATTGGTAATTCCACTTCCCCATTCCCATTTTCATCAGACAACTTTCCTATTGAAAGGTCAGTCATGCCTTCATTGTGCTGTGTGTTAGAGTTATTATTGAGTTATTTAAACAGAACAACGTCTGAAAAACCTCTGACTGTTAATTTTATACACAAAGTGATTAAAATGGATATATTGCTAAAGAATTTAAAATTCTGTCATCCATGCTCTACTCTACACAATTTTGAAAAGTTCATCAACCATTTCTGTTGATAAAAACTCATAACTTATTTATTGGAAAAGTACTAAAATATTATACTTGAAGCCAAAGTTTTTAGTAAGGCTGATATAAAATACACTTTCATGGGTCTCAAGAGATTGCATTAACCTTGATAATGTGAATGTTAGAGAGTCCGGCAAACTCGGAGTAATGTGGATTTTGTGGACACCAGGTTTGTGTATGTTGGGTAACTGGGAGAAGAGCTTAAGAAATTGTCTCATGTCTCACTCATACTACTAGCTTTTACTATTTGTATTAAACAAAATAAAATAAAAATATCTTAAAATGTACAAGTACATAATGATGTCAGTATTACAACCTTAAACTAATCAGCAACAGCAAAGAGTTCTTTCGTAACTCTTACACTATTTTACAAAATTCATTATTACGGTAGAAGTTATATGATGTTAGATGTGTCATGGTATTAGATTACAATTTAAATTGAATCTTTAAAAAATCAGAATGACAAGCCAATACTGCGACTTAGATTTGCTATTATTTTTATGGACATGGCTATGTTATTTTGTCTATCCTGGTTGTAGAGAGATCTGAACTGCCAACTAATCCGAGTGCAGAGTATGGGGCTCTATACTTTTTATCATAATAGTACCGTAATATCATTACAAATATTTAATAAATTGAAAAAAAAAAACATTGACTGCTACTCTATGAGGAGTTTCCAAAATAAACTTTTCAACTGGCTACTTATAAACCCATTTTACAATTTAAATGAATTTTTTAGTTATAAGAATATTGAATTTTAGTTTATTTTTATTTTTAAGAAAATAAATAGTAGGAATTATTATTATCCTTGTATTAACATTGTTTTCCTTTTATTATCACAAATATTTGTCATTGTAATATTTACAGTAACTTATTTATTTATTATGTAATAGCCTTACTGACATAGCTTAAGTTTTAAGCAATAAGCTTGACTTTGTCAATGATTTGTAAAAATTGAGATGACAATAAAAAAGATTTATTATTATTATTATTATTATTATTTTGTCTATCCTGGTTGTAGAGAGATCTGAACTGCCAACTAATCGAGTGCAGAGTATGGAGCTCTATACTTTTTAAACCTGGCCTATGATAAAAATTTGTCACAATAAACCTACTTTTTACCTTCATGTCCCTACTTATTATTGTTTCAAAAATAAGTCATTCAAAATTATTCAAATTCAAAGTATCTTCAACCTAAAAATTGTAATTTTTTACTTTGACACTTTAATTAAGCAGTTACAAGAGATTTACGTAAGCATCGATAGTATTGTTTCTAAGAATTTTGAATCAATTCAATCGGTATTGGTTCTGAGAATCAATAAATTTTTGAATTGACTCATCCTTTAACTAATCGCTTTAATTTTCACTAAAGTTGTTAGGGATGTGTTGCATGGAGTAGGGCTAAAACTATTTATAACTTTATTGTGCAGCAACGTTTATCTGGACTGGATCGAGCAGTGGAATGAGAAGATCATACCAAATGAGTACTTCAAGCCTTACGAGAGCATAATGGACTCCACCAAGCTCTTGCCCTTACAGACAATTTATACAATGCAGCAAACAATGAAGAAACAGGGAACTAAACCCAGGGTTGACCTCTGCAATGGTAGCAAAGGTAAATATATTTTGTCCAGTCAAGAGAAATTAGTAATTGTGAGCAATAAACAATGTTATAGAATTATATTGAATTTTCAATTGTCTTTACTTCTATTTATTTTCTGGCTAAACCCAAAATTAATTGATACAATGCTACCTCGGACACAACACACTTTGACTCCACCATTTTAGCGAATTTCCCCCTATAGGAAAGAAGCTATTACTGTAGGTCTCATGGTAAGACCTAAGCCCGGGACTATCATAGCTTTTTGTTTTGGGGCCCCCAGATACAAAAAAAAACAAAAAAAAACAATCATTCAAGAAGAACCCGTGGCTTCGCTCACGATAAAAATTAAACATACGCTATCACCCATCAATTATATAGTTTTTCTTTCCCATTTATTTTTCTTGTTGTAAAATCTACTTCTTTAAACTTATCAAATGTACTGCTATAGAATAAAAAAAATGAATTTAGAAATTCGCTCTTAGTACGCAGGTCTGCTACGACAGGGGTATCACTCTTTCCTTCATGAAGAATCACGTGTTAGAGGAACCATAGAACATGGCTTGAAATTTTATTCACTGTAAAAGATAATTTTCTTAAGGTTTTAGGGTCTACCCTGAACAAAAAATTACAATGCCACTCCAGCAGTTATTAAAAAGTGCTGCATTACGTTTTTAGACTCGATATTGAACAAAAAGACTGAATGAGCCGTACCAGCAATTTTTTAAAGTGCTGTAGATAAAATTAATACTTTACAGTAGCACACTCTTCCTCTTTAAATGGCAGTTAGTTGTCATAAAAAAGAAGTCCTTCAAGTATAAGTGATCAGTGATCACTGAAATTCTTCGGTAATCAGTTATTTATTTTATGTTATACTACATACCAGAATTTTATATAGCGTATTGCACTTAAAATATATGCAAAAGTCTAATTCATTAACCATCTGGTACCAAGTACGGTAACAAATCTTCATGTAAACAAATACAATTAAATAGCAGAAAGAAATACCATTAATTTACATCAGCTGTTTTAAATTTTACTTTCATATGTTTTGTTAGTAAACAAATCTAAATAAAATTCTTTCAAAATCCCTGACATGGGTTCCTTTAGGACGGTCCCAGAGCTAAGCCCTGAAAGTTATCAAAAAATTGATGGTGTATAAACCTACTTCATGAAATTCTACATGTATCAACCAAGTTTCGTGGCCATCGGTACAGCGGTGAAGTTTTGTTCACCTTGTAGGGCTACTATTATCAAAATTATTAAAATATAAAAAAAGAGTACCCTGTTTTTGTATAATTTTATATTTCATTACTGACACGTTTTTCGACCTAAGGCCATGGTCACACAGGGTTCCCACTCAACCGTGAAACCTTAAAAACCGTGAATAAGCCGTGAATTTGGCAAACCATGAAAAAACCTGGAAAGAGCCGTGAATTTTGTCATCAGACCTTTATAATCAGCCAATTTTAAAATAGCCAATATTTTTATTAAATTATAGAGAAATATTTGTATCAATTTATTAGAGACATTAAGAATGATTCACAGTCCCAAGACGAAGACAGCAATTGTGTACTTTAAGACGTAGATTGTACGTACAGGGCTAGACGGTAGGGCCTGCTAAACTGAGATTGAGATTCCATACCCACAGTGGCTGGGGAAGGAGGGGTGGAGACTGGGGAGGTAATGGCGGAACGCGATCGTTTGCCTTGGAGGGGGGAGGGAAGGATGGAAAGGTGAAGAGAGAGAAGACTAGATAGCTGAAGACGCACGCTCATTGGTTTACGTTTGCGCGGCAAATAAATACGTGAATTTCTTTCTTCCTTAATTAATTTGTTTTCTTATTCTTTACATTCCTTCTATTGTACGATTCAACGGTTTTCAACTACCAATTAATGCATCGATGTCTCCGCTCGAATTAATTATCGAAAAATAAAATTATTATTCCGTCAAGTATAGTTTGTTTTACCTAAAATATTACACAGTTTAATTCAATTGGTACAGAAATTATTACTTCTCCGTTGTGCTGGCGCCGCCACCCGCCGGCGCTATGCGTCTGCCGAGTTTTCCCTCGCTACCCCCCCCCCCCCCCCCCCCCAACCCTGTTATTCTCTGTGAAACTGTGCAGGCGGCAAAATGTTTTCCTATATTTAGACCGTAAATTTCGTAATTTTCGGACCTTAAAACCGTGAAAGAGCCGTGAATTTTAAAATTCAGTTTGAGTGGGAACCCTGTCATAGTGTACATTTCAGTAACCTTGAATATTCTTGTAATTTGAACGCTAATTCTGGTTAGGAAATATAATTAGGGATGGACGGGATTGGATTTTCAGTTTGGGACGGGACGGGACGGTTTTTTTCTTCCCTCTTAAATCAGGACAGGACGGGACGGGACGGGATTTTTTTCTTCCCTAAATGTTCGGGAAATGCTGGTTCACGAATTAATTTTCTTTCCTGCAACAGTAGGTTTAAAACATTGTCATATATAGAAGTTTGTACCGTCCCAACTATAAAAATTTCAAAAAATAAATTTATGTGGAAAAACTCATATGCAATTGACAAAATAGTAAACATCAACGATCGTTTATCAACGATCGGCAAGTACGCGCGATCGTTTTTCACGACCGATCGCGAGTTTCGTAAAGCAACATCGGCCGCGATCGGCAAAATGCGGCCGTTCGTAAATTTTGCAGAGCTAGATTTGCCGTTGATTCGTGATCGGTAAATACGCGCGATCGTTTGTCACGGCCGATCGCGAGTTTCGTAAAGCTACATCGGCCGTTAATCCGCGATCAACAGACACGCGCTAGCGTATTTCGCGGCTGTTCGCGACCAGCGCTAATCTATTTTGCCGTTCATCCCCAAGTGGAAAATACGCGTGATGGTTTTCACGACCGATCAAGAGATTTGCAAGGCCGCATTTGCCGTTTATTTACGATCGGCAAATACTCACAATAGTTTTTAACAGACGATCGCGAGTTTCGCAAAGCTGGATTTGCCGTTTATTTGCGATCGGAAAATACGCGAGATCGTTTTCCGCGGCCGATAGCGAGTTTTGCGAAGCTGCACGCGCTGTTTAGTTGCGATCGCTAGAACGATCCTGTCCCGAAAAATTTCCCGAAGAAATAAAATCCCGCCCAAAATCGGGAATTTAATTTTCCTGAAAATTTTCCCGAAATTTCGGGATCCGACCATCCCTAAATATAATGTTACAATAAAATGTTGTTCATCACTTTTTATTGAATGAAATGAATTCTGTTAGCCTGCTTTAAAATGTGTTATGATAAGGTATAAATTCACTTAAGAATATCACAGGTCATAGATGTGTGAAATAAATAGAATAGTGATGTCAAGTTTAGCTTTACATTTTTCACAGTATAAAATATATTGTCCATTCAATTTCGGGGGAAGAAATGCTGCTTTGGTTTAAGTTAGGTAAAAAATGAATGAAGGTGATAACAAACACTGTTCAACACTTCAACACTGTTCACTAGGGCTTCTCGGCAAAGCATTCTATGCACAGAAATGGTTTGTCAGGGCAGTCCTTGCAGAAAATGTTTATGGTTGTGTTTTTATGGTTGGCCTGATTGGCTACTACCTCACAGTAGGGGTCTGCGGGCCAGACTTTTTAAGTTCTGGTCGGGCCGTGTCGAGCCTTTAATTTTGGCTTTTGGGTCTCAGGTCCAAATCGGGTTTGGCCAAAAATATTTGAATAGTTACTTTCACATGAATTAACTCCAACCATAGCTAAATCAAGAAATGAAATAAAAAAATAATAGAAAAAATTATAACTATCTATCGAGGCCCAATAATTTTTATTAGGTTAAAATTAAATTAAAAATTCAATTTTAACCTACTACAAGAAATTAAGGTAAAAAATTAGGTGAACAAATTAATTCAAAAAACTATGAGAGTCATAACAATGATTATTATGATTACAAAGCCACACTTTATCACAACGACCATAGTGCCAATAAACAATATAATCTATGAATAATAAATACAAATTTTAAGTTGTAAAGTGCAAGGTCAGAGCTAAATATAGATGGAAGTTTTCATTACGAATTCTTAGAGATGGTATTTCTAGATAACTGTCGAAATCCATTCTTCTATGAGTTAGTGAAATATTGTTGAGGTTGTAAAAACTCGTGGACGGCTGCAAAAAACGAAAGCACGAATCTGTTGGTCACGGATAAATGGCAGATGTAGCTTTACGAAACTCGCAATCTGCTGCGAATTAGGATCGTGCTCATTTGCCGATCGCCGATAATCGGCAATTATAGTTAAAACTAGGTTACAATACCTTTCTGTCGACAGTTCCAAGCAGGTCAAATAAGTTGACCACATGTTTCGGAATTTGAAATTCCATCTTCAGGTCGTGGGTTGGTGTCAAATTAATCATCAAGTAATGTTGATCTTGTCAAAATATTAAAAACAGACAGTTTACACATAGTCCTACACACTGCACACACTACAACACTTAACATAAAACATTTATTGGTAACAAGCTTGGCAATTATAACCTTGCAAAAGTCACGGTTGGCCGCAAAAAACGATCGTGTGTATTTGTCGATTGTAAATAAACGAAATACAACTTTGCGAAACTAGCAATCGACCATCATGCCCAGGGTATTTGCCGACCACAAATGAATAGATAATGCTGCTTATTTGTGAAACAAGCGAGTTGGCCGCGATAAAGAAGCTATTGATTCCGGATAGAAGGCTTAGCGTAACTCGCGATCGGCTGTAAAATTCGATCGCACACACTAGTGATGGTCGATTCCAGAAATTTCGATTCTTGATTCCGATTTCGATTCTGAAAAAAATCGATTCTCGTTTCTCGATTTTCGAATCATTTTTTTATTTACTTTGTATGAAATAAAATATTACTAAACCAATGTCTGCAATTTAAAAAAAAAACAAGTATAAATCATATATTTAATTTTGTAAGGCAATTCTTTGCGTCAAAATTGTGGGCGTCCGGCAAGTCGTAGAAAGATGGGAGAGGGCTCAAATTAAAGGTCTCTATTCCGTGATGGCGGGAAAAATACTAAAGTTGCTTGAAATTCACTGAGAAAATTAGATATAACATAAAATATCTGCCATTTAAAAAGCATTAGAAGCTAAAAACATCTGCTTTGTTTACAATAAAACATGTTTTGCTTATACTTGGTTTAAAACCACGTGATAGAGATTGATATATAATATGGTTTATTTAAAATTCAGCTTTGAATGTAGGTTAAACCTACTATAAGAAAAACCTGTTTTCTACTTTTGAATTTTCTTATTTTATAATTTTGTGGCTATAATATAACTTGCTAACCATTTTAAAAACATTAGGATTTACATACGTCTGTTTTTTTTAGATAATTAGTAGTCGATGCTGATTTAAAGCTAAGTGATTTGTAATATTAACACAATCGATAAGTGCAGAGTATAGGTAGCATTATTAAGGCTTATAGCTCTGCCAATTTTATGTGCGGTCGGAAATGGCCATAATTTTGGCCGAGCAACAAGAGTTTGCTGCAGGAACAGTGATTGAGTGCAACATCAACTTTAAATTTGGCCAATAAAAGTACATTGTAGGGGTGTGCGAGTATTCGACCGGTCGAGCTTTTTAGGTCGAGCTTTTCAGTATTCGGCTCGGCTCGACTTTTTTCAAAAAAGCTCGACACTTGAGCCGAGCTTTTGATAACAGAGTTCTTATCGGAAAGATATTATTGCGATCTATTTTTGGACACTGTAAACCCGGAAGAGCGTTCCCTCACAAGAAAAACATACACAAAAAATATTCTCAGGTGATAAGGAAAGGACATTGACAGGTAACAAGAAATATCATCTCCATTTAGACGGAAATCAGAGCTATATTTAGTTGACCTTAGAGAACCAAAATACAGCAATAAAGTCTATTGTTTTATCATGGCTTATCTCTTTAACGGTAAATCTTAAAAGTTTAATTTTGGTCTCATTTGATTTATAAAAATAAGACCTGTCATTTATAGTTTTATGACAAGTAGTTTGTATTTTTGCATTTTGTAGTAAGGATTCCTTATCTCCTAATTAACTCACGCACGCTCGCACTGAGTCAGACCATGGCAAAAAACCGGAACAGGGGCTTGGAGTAAACAACCTCCACCCCCCCCCCTGGCCACTGATAAGGAGAGTGAGAGAGGTAGCTATTTCTTTCTTTCTCTCTATTCCGTCCTTATTTCTGACATTTCTTCTTTCTAATTTTCTTAAACCGTACATTGTTTTCTTCACAAAAGCTTAGAAATGCAATTAATTTTAGGATGAAAATAAACTATTGTTGTTATTAAATATTAGTTTATTTATATTCTGAAATAATACATTTAACCATCAATATTATGCTACAATTGGGACTGTTATTTGTAATCATCTTTGTGAACATTAAGCAAATCAATCTTGTGTTTGACTAAGTGTAAATATGTTATTTTTTAAAGATATAACCATTTTAAAACCATTAACCCCTTTCAACCCTTGAAATTAATTTTGTAGTACCTATATGTAACTAGAGTGATTATTTAAGTTTAACTATTTATTTTAAAGTGGAAATATTGTGGAATTGGGGAGTCAAATTATAAATGTAGATTTTAAATTTGTTATTTTTCTACATAAATAATTTTTTGAGCCAGTTTGATCAATTTTATGTAATGTAATACAAAATATTGATGAAACTCTCAGATCATTAACTTATTTTGGAGATAAGCTTTCTAGTTTTGAGCTGGTGTTAAGTTAACGTGTGCAAACATGAGTCTATTGTATATTTTAAAATTAAAATCAAGCTTCATCATTTGGTGGTTGTTAAAAAGGTCGGCTCAAAAAAGCTCGAGCTCGAAAACTTTTGAAAAAGCTCGGCTCGGCTCGGCTTGAGTTCAAAAATCACTATTCGCACACCCCTAGTACATTGAATATTGAATCTACAAATACAAAGCAGCATTTTCTCCCGGGCAACCATAAAAACGTGTGGGACATAAGTTAAAATCCTCAATGTTAACTATTCACTAAGCTGGTGGGCAACAAACCTAACTCCCGTAAGGTGGGGAGCCAGAGACTCTAACGTGGAGCGTGGAAGCGTCAATGAGAGAACATTTTCTGATTTCATCCGTACCTATTCACCTATTGGGTAAAAAATGTAGCCTCAATTGGAAGTTTCCATAATAATTACTCTCTAACTGTCCAATATATACTTTTGAACAGCTAGAGGCTACATACGAGCTTGATGATGATGATGATGATGATATTTTGATAACGTCACAATTTGTTTACATTTTTGTGTTAAATCTCATGACTTTCCTGGGGTTATAAATTAAGTGCTACATTCTTTGGTTAACTTTTAGGATTTTTTCAAACCATTTTCTCATGTTTAATTGGAAACAAAGTGAACTGGGCTTGTTTTGAGGTCGACGGATAGTGCCACTGTTCCAGGGATTCAGCCCTTTACTATACTGAAGTTGTGACCTTTCTTAAAAGTCTGAAACATATAGCAAATGTCAAAATACCTTTAACATTACGCATCAAATGTTTAATAAACACTATAGATTATTAAATATTCAGCATTGTTATTTTTTATTGACAAGCCCCTAGTTATATTTAATTATATAATTATATATATATATATATATATATATATATACAGGGTGTCCGGAAATTATGGTAAAATGTTTTAGTTTATGATAGTACAGGTAAAAATAAGAAAAAAAGTTCATATAAACATAGGTCCAAAAGTGCTTCGTTTTCCGTCTGTGTCTGTTTGTGATTTTTACATATTTAATCATATCTCATGAACCTCTTAACGTATAAACTTCAAACTTGGTACATGGATGACCACTATTAAGACCTATTTTTAGTTGTGTAGACTTCCACGGTCCGAAGATACATTCTCGAAGTGGGTTTCCGGGTTTAACCGTGTGGATGATGTCGATCTAGTTTGCCGACGTTTCGGATATATTGCAATTTATCCATCTTCAGAGCGACGAGCGTCTTAGTTCACAGACTTACTCATTCACTGCAGCCCGCGCCTGACCTCCGCTCTTATATAGGTGCCGTGACCGAAGGTTGTAAACAAATCGGTCCTGGGTCCCGGCCATTCTAGAAATTTCAGGAATGCCCGAGTCCACAGGGGTGGCACCGCCTTCGTTGTTGTCGGTGGAGGGATTCCCGGAATCACTGTGAGGGGGCGGAAGGGTGGTGTTTCCACTTGGATTGTTGGTCGGTAAAATTCATGAATGAGTAAGTCTGTGAACTAAGATGCTCGTCGCCCTGAAGATGGATATTGCAATACATCCGAAACGTTGGCAAACTAGATCGACATCATCCACTCGGTTAAACCCGGAAACCCACTTCGAGAAAGACCTACTTTTGTAAGAAGTATCAAATTTCTACTTTGTACCATTTCAAAATGGCGACTGTTTTTTGTTTTTAAAGCTAAATATCGTAAAAACTATAAATTTTAGAAAAATGATACACGAGACAAAAAAGTTGTGAAATTTAATCCAATAAACGCTGATATTAAGATTATGATGATCGGACTACTAATAATGGAGAAATTTTAATTTTTCCAAATAAAAACATGGAAATTTCTGACAGTTTGTTCTAAAGGACCATGTTTTTATTCAGAAACGTTAATATTTCTCCGTTATTAGTAGTCCGATCATCATAATCTTAATATCAGCATTAATTAGATGAAATTTCACAACTTTTTTGTCTCCTGTATAATTTTTCTAAAATTTACGGTTTTTAAGATATTTAGCTTTGAAAACAAAAAACAGTCGCCATTTTGAAATGGTACAAAGTAGAAATTTGATACTTCTTACAAAAGTAGGTCTTAATAGTGGTCATCGGTGTAGCTACCAAGTTGGAAGTTTGTATGTTAAGGAGGTTCATGAGATATGATTAAATATGTAAAAATCACAAACAGACACACAGATGGAAAACGAAGCACTTTTGGACCTAAGTTTATATGAACTTTTTTTCTTATTTTTACCTGTACTATCATATACTAAAATATTTTACCATAATTTCCGGACACCCTGTATATAAATAATATTTAAGTAGTCCCAATGTGGCATAATATTGATGGTTAAACTTATTATTTCAGAATGTGAATTAAATAATGTTTAATTACATAAATAATTTATTGTCCTAAAATTAATTGGATTTCTAAGCTTTTGTGAAGAAAATAATGAACGGTTTAAAAAAATTAGAAAGAAGAAGAGGGGGGGGGGGTGTAGGTTGTTTATTCCAGGCCCCTGTCCCGGTTTTTTGTCTTGTCTGACTCAGTGCAAGCGAGCGTGAGTTAATTAGGAGATAAGGAATCCTTACTACAAAATGCAAAAATACAAACCACTTGTCATACAACTATAAATGACGGCTCATATTTTTCGTATTATTTTTATAAATCAAATGAGACCAAAATGAAACTTGTACGATATACCTAAAGAGAAAGCCATGATAAACAATAGACTTTATTGCTGTATTTTGCAGTTCTCCAAGGTTAACTAAATATAGCTCCGATTTCCGTCTAAATGGAGATAATATTTCTTGTTACCTGTCAATGTCCTTTCCTTATCACTAGGCAATTTTTTTGTTTATGTTTTTCTTGGGAGGGAAACGCTCTTCCGGTTTACCGTCCCCCAAAATAGATGTAATAATTATCTTTCCGATAAGAAACTCTCTTATCAAAAGCTCGGCTCGAGTGTCGAGCTTTTTTGAAAAAAGTCGAGCCGAGCCGAATACTGAAAAGCTCGACCGGTCGAATACTCGCACACCCTCACCGAATCCTGAGAAATAGTTTTTTATTGAAACCTGTCAACATCCTTTCCCTTATCAGTTAAAATATTATTGTTATCAAACGACCAATGTTTATTTTTATCGCTCGTGAAGCTAGACAACTGATAATAGTAGGCTTGTGATCTTTTCGTTGATCGACACACGAGATTTAAAAACTTATTTCTGTTATAACAATAATTATGCGAACAATTTCGGCGGTTTTGAAGGAATCGATTCTCAATTCTTGCCGATAGATTCTCGATTCCGAATTGGTAGAATCGAGAATCGGAATCGACACATCCCTAGCACATACGTAAATCGCACGTAAATTCGATCACCGGGTAAATGGCAGGAGTAACCTATCAGGCGCAGCCTGACCCGATCTTGGCCCAAAACATTGTTTGCCCCGACCCGATGTCTCAGACCAGCTCTTGACCCGACCCGACCTGAAAAATTTGGGGATCGACAGACCCCTACCGCACAGATATCTTATGGCCGGCACGAGACCCAAGATCTCGCAACACAGGAAACTTATTAAAAATAAGTTTATAGGATACTTTTGCTGTCATACCCATATGGGTTAACCTGGAAAATTAATAATATTTCCTACAAAAATCTAATCAAAACTAGGGTTTGAAGGACAGGAACAGGCTTATTTTTGGGATGAGTTCATGGTCTACCTTTGTGTATTATTCCAGTTCAATGGTTTGTGTTTTTGTGGTTGTACAGTTCTTGTGTTTTCTCAGATTAACAAACAGATAGAAACCCCATCTTCTTAATAATATTACAGATGCATGCAGGAGTTCTTATGATATGATTTCTGGACTCTGCTGCAAAAAAAAATTGTAATTTGTGTCTAGGGGGTGTGCAGACAAGGAAACCATCAGGAATTTAAAGAAAAATCAACATTGTTCAATATAATCTAATCTTTAATCATATTGTTAAAATGTTATTTGTAGCTAAGAAGGTTTGTTAAAATTAACAGGCCAACTATATTAAATCATCACATTGGTTAACATTTAACATGGAAAAATGTGTGTTAAATATAACTCTTTCTTGTTCCCTTGAAACAAAAAAATCTCTTGTTTTCCCAAGATGTACTTAAAATTAATTTCATTTTCAGTAAAACTTGTCTTAGAAGACCATTGTGGGAATGAAAGTAATAAGCGCAGTACTGGATTTGTAGAGGAAGAGATTAGAGTAGTTGACAAATATACTCAACACAAGTTAATGAAGTGTCAGATAGTGGGTCATTCAAATAGAACAGTTGGTTTGACGAACAGAGGCAAGACAGATTGGATAAGATCAGCTAGAGAACTGACAGACCTGCCTCAGGCTGATGTAGACAAATACCGTGAAACTCCTCCACAGATGAAAGTGCTATCAAGGTAATCTTTAGTTCTAGGTAATATAAGATATTCGTGATGAAACGTTGTTAATGATCGGCAGGTCAAGTAAAGGCAATAGTCCTTTAAATGTGGCATCTATATTATTGAATTGATTTTTCTCTGCAGCAATATTGACCCCCATAGAAATATATTTGCCATAATTTCCTATACAAATTTGGCTATTAATCTCTAAACGTGCCTTTTACAGGTTTGTAAAATATCTCTGAAAAGAGGTCTACGAGGTTTTTAAAATTTCAGCATTTATGCAACTATCTGTCATAAAACTTACTATTTCAAACTAAAACAACCCAACAGATAGTCATGATTTGAAATATTTTCAAAGTTTTATCGCAGAATGCAGTTATAGCATTTTCATTTCAGCATTTATGCAACTATCTGTCATAAAACTTACTATTTCAAACTAAATCAACCCAACAGATAGTCATGATTTAAAATATTTTCAAAGTTTTATTGCAGAATGCAGTTATAGCATTTTCTAGATCCCAGATTCAAATAGTTTTATCAAAATATTGTTATTTTAAAACTGCAGTTGACTCTTGCTGCAATTGAAATTCCACGAAGCTACAGTTTTTCTTTGAATTACATATTGTTTGACATAGGCTTAGTCAATGATTCTCATGATTCTTCAATAATAGTTCAATAATTCTTGGTCAATCACCGACTTACAGAGGTGATTTGAGCAAAAATTTGAGATCCAATTCTTAAACCAAACAAAAATTCGAGTTACAAAAGTTAAAAATAGTAATGCTAGACCAGATTTGACTCATTTACAAGTTGCGACCTCTATGCCAGGTTTTGGTGTACAGAGTTCAATTGAGTAAACTTTTATATTTAGTTATTAGTAAAAGTACTTCAACTTTTACAGGTAAAGTGCAAATTTAATTTGACTTGTCTACTAAACTTCGAGTTAAAGGGGTAATTTTTGCGTTGTTCTTTTGTTGCTTCTACTTGGTAAAGTAAAACCTTAAAAAACTATTTCGAGCCAAACATAGTTTTTATATCCACTTAGATTGGGTTTTCCAAGGGGATCGGGAAAATTATATATCATTGATTTTGAGATATCGAGGTTCAAGTTATCAAGAGTTGACCAGGTAACTCTTGCCAGGTTTTTTAGTCAACATAGATAGTTTATGTAGTCAGCTCAGAACTGCACTGTTTGCCCTGAGAAGAATCAAACTCATCTGTACCCCAGAACCCACCAAAGTTGCCTACCATGCACTCTTTGGAAGCAGAATTAGGTACGGGATCATACTTTGGGGAGCATCTTCCAACAGCGCCCTTCAGCGTGTTATGGTCCTTCAGAAGCGGGCAATAAGATTAATGGCTGGCATCGTACCGCGGGACAGCTCTAGAGAAGCATACAAAGACCTTAAAATATTCACTGTGACAGCTATTTACATTCTTGAGGTCACCCTGCATGCTATTAGTCCCAACTTGACTTGAAATAACCACCATGGAAGGGAAACTAGGTATGGACACAACTTTAATAATTTACCAGCTCACAGAATTGCACTATTTGCAAAAAAAACATCTTATGCTGGAGCTAAGCTAATCAACGCTCTCCCAACCCAACTCAAGCAACTGGAAGAAAGCAAATTGAAAAGAAGACTGCGTTTTATGGAGGAGTCGATCTACACCATTGGCGAGTTTCTGGAGAGGGCAAATGAACTCTGAAATCCTTTCAATTATTGTTTTTTATTTTTTATTGTATGATGCCAGTTCTAAACATGATGTTTATGAATAAAGTTTTCTGTATTCTCTATTTAGTTTAGCCCAATAACAAAGTCAGTCCACATAATTTCTTCAATTAATATATATAAATTATAGTGACAAATTCAATTAATTCTTGTTCTCTTTCAAATTTATCATATTTTAATCATTTAAATATAAATCATAATGCTTGTTTGTTGAAATAGTATGCTGATATTTCATCACTAAACCAAAAATCATCATGTAAAAATGAATGTGGACGAAGCCTATTACGAAAACTAAAAAGTTAAGAATGTATTCATAGTAAACCTTGATATTGTTTAAGCAGAGAACACAACTAAATATATTTCTGTGAAGTTCTATGCAAAATTGCATGATCTTATTGAAGTTTCATTTATACAGGGATAGGTTTTTATGAAAAGTAGGCGCCAAGGTGTAGCCACTGGTAATTGAATTAAGTGGAACAAGGAAAATAATTCATGAAGAAAAAAATTGTTCTTGATGAAGTATTATCGTTTGTGCTACGAAAGTTCTTAAATCCAACAGGATATTGTAAGCCATAATTTTCCTAATTTTTCAAGTCACAAAGTGATGCGGACTTAGGGAATCCAATTCCAGATGATATTTTCAATCCTGGGATTTTGGGATTGAAAAACTTTGATCCCGGGATCCCGTGATTGACCCAACATAATATTTGCCGAAACAAAAATACATATTTAGTATTGATTCACATTTTTACATGGTATTGTAATATAATGCGATATAGAAAGCAGTTTTCGTTTAGTTTTGTGTTGTTAACGTGATTTTATATATTATATTTATATTGATTTTATATTTTCGTTACTATTTTATCTATCACACTGCTTTTAAATCCATTAGAAACTGCTATTTGTTTTATAATATTTAGTTCTCTGGTGTAGTTACTGGATGAGAGAGGAAAATTGATTAATCTGAAAACTAGGCTATTGTAAGCGGCGAGTTTCTGAGAAATGGGATGGTATGATGTAGGGTGAATGGTTTGATTTGAAGTAGTGGGTTTTCTGTAAATACTGAAGTTAAATTTATTTTTTTTCTTTTCTATGGTCATATCCAAAAAATTTATCATGTTATTATCCTCAGTTTCTATGGTAAATTTGAGCTTTGGAGTGATACTATTTAGGTAGTTGAGTAATAAATTCAATTGATGAGAATTTCCATTGAACAGCATAGTAGTGTCATCCACATATCGGTTGTAAATGGTGATTCTATTTAAATATCTATTGTTATCTGAGAATATGAATTCGTTTTCAATATAGTTTAGATAAATATCATACATCATACCATCCCATTTCTCAGAAACTCGCCGCCTACAATAGCCTAGTTTTCAGATTAATCAATTTTCCTCTCTCATCCAGTAACTACACCAGAGAGCTAAATATTATAAAACAAATAGCAGTTTCTAATCAATTTAAAAGCAGTATGATAGATAAAATAGTAACCAATACCAAGAATAAACAAAGAAACAAACAGAATAACAACATTGACTCATCAGATAAAAAATATGTTTGTATAGAGTATAGTCATTTAGCCCAGAATGGTTTAAATAAAATCCGTAGGAAGCACGGACTCAATCTGACCTTTAGAACCACTAGTAAAACAAAACTCGCTCTTTCATTTAAGAATGATGATGCGAATAAGTTAGACAAATCTGGCGTGTATAAAATCAAATGTAAAGATTGCCCTAATTTTTATGTGGGACAAATGGGCAGAAGTTTTACCCAGCGTTACAAGGAGCACCGCCCCAACCCCAAAACAAATAAACAAAAGTCAACATTAGCTCAACACATATTAGATTACAATCACTCAATAGACGACATAAACAATAGCTTGGAAATCTTACACGTTTGTAATAAAGGCAACAGATTAGACTCCATAGAACAGTTCGAAATCTACAGAAGCTTCAATTACCATGAGGACAAAACAAACATTTTAAACGAAAAATTAAATTTCAAATCTCATTCAATTTTTAATGCCATAATCGCCCAAAGCTCTGGTCAAGGACAACACAACCTCTATATACCTGATAACAGTGGGAGGGGATGAATGATTTTCGCCAGTCTGCGTCCTGTCAGTGCTGCGGTCGGGTATAGTAGGCCTACTGCAATGTTTGTTATTCGTATCGTGTTAAATGTTGTATGTGTATTGTGCGTGTTAACTGTTTCCTGACGACTCCGACCCGGATGAAAGTTTTTGTAAAAACCACTTGAGAATGAAGTTATTACTTCGAAACATGTAGTGGATTTATCTACTATTTGAACTGTTGGATGTTGAGGTATGTTAACCTATTCTAAACCATAATTATTTCAAAATCAAAATCACTTTATTGTTGTAAAACGTTTGAGTCTAGCACAGCTAGAAATAACAGACGACATTGTCAGCAGATTATATCTAACTATATTAAAAATTAATCAAACTAACAGACAAGAGTGTTGCTTAAAGATAATAAAATAAAATTGAACTTGGTACTGTAATAAATTTAATAACATTTTTATGTGTTATAATATTTAAAAACTGAATTTGTCATTTAAAATTTATCATTTAAAAACTCTTGCAAAGAATAATAAGCTTTTAGCAAAAGAAATTCTTCCAGTCTGCTTTTGAAGGTGGAGTCCAAAATTATTTCCTTTAGGTAATTTGGAAGTTTGTTAAAAAGCTTTCGGCCCATATACTGTGGCGTTTTTTCTAGCAGACCTAGACGATGTCTTGGATACTGAAAATCACTTTTATGTCTTGTTTCATATTTATGAATAAATTGTTCTTCAGTAAAATTATCAAAATTATTTTTAACAAATAAAAGGCATTTTTTTATGTAAAGACATGGAATTGTTAAAATATTTAAATCCTGTAATAGTGGTTTACATGAATTTCTCTGACAGGTGAAAGTCATTATTCGTAAGTACTTTTTCTGAATTTTGAAAATTTTAACTGAATCAGAAACCGGTCCCCAGAACTCAATCCCATACTGAACAATTGATGAAAACAATCCATGATAAACCATTAATTTAGATTTTTCATCAATTATATTTCTTAAAATTCTCATTTGAAAACATAAAGAATTGAGTTTCTTAACAATTTTGTCTATACAAATTTTCCAATTCAAATTTGAGTCCACCACTATTCCCAAAAAATTTACTGATTTACTACTTTTTACGGTTTCATTTTTAAAGTCCAAGTTGTAATTAAATTGATTCTTATTTTGAATAGTATTAAAGGTTAAAACTTGAGTTTTTGAGTGATTCAATTTTAAACCATTAGCTGAAAACCAGTCTTCAAACTCAGAAACCGATTGTTTGAAAAAGGCTTGCATTTCCTGAGGTGAAATTTTTTTCAAAATAGCTGTTGTATCATCTGCGTACATGATAACTTTGGATAAAACGTTACATGGTAAATCATTTGAATATATTAGAAAATGTAATGGTCCTAATATAGAGCCTTGAGGGACCCCAAGTTGAATTTTTTCCCAATCAGAAAAGAATTTTAAATTATTTTTAAGTACAACAGTCCGTTGATGACGTTCAGAAATGTATGATTCTATCCAAGACAATGCCAGGACTGAAAAATTGTAATATTTCAGTTTATTAATAAGGATCTCATGTGATACGGAATCAAAAGCTTTGGATAGGTCACAGAACACCCCAATGGTGCTCTGTGACCCATCCAACCCAGAGGCTATCTGATGAATGAATGAGGCTACCGCTGAGATGGTATTCCGACCACGTCTAAAACCAAATTGTTCATTGATAAAAATATTGTTATTTTCAAAAAGTGTATTATTTGTTGATATGTGATAAAAAACAACATGTAACTGGTTTTTCTTAGTTTTAACATTGTTTTAACTGATAAGATCCTAGTAAATATTGATTTTACATGTAATTTTACTATCCCGAAAATTCCGCGATTGAGCCAAAAAATCCCGGGATTGAATAAGCCCTAAAATCATGCGGGATCCCAGGATGCGGGGGGGTCCCGGGATTGGATTCCCTATGCGGGCTGCTAGTCATCTATATAAATTTTCTTTGCTAAAATATCTTAGTTTTTCATTTTGTACAACATTAGGTGTTTCCTAGTAAATGAAAAAAAATTGTCTTGTGTTAATATTACATTTAAATAGTTGGCAACATATAATTGTTTTCTTGGAACATCAAACACCTATTCCTGTATAACTGAAACTTCAACCAGTAGAGTAAAATTTTCGTGAAAAATTTTATTTGTCTTTATAATTTACATTAAATAGAATACATTTTTTCTTTTTGCCTCAAGGATCCTTGGTGATGATTTTACTCTTTACTATGGATTTGGACGAGAAAGTGAAGTTGTCACAAGAAACACAGAGGTTCTGGCAATATCTTTTGAAGCCTTGGGCCATGGTGGAGTCATGATGGAAAATATTGAAGTTATCAAACAAGGACAACCTTCTGCGTATGTTTTTATACATATACTATAGTAATAAGTGGTTTTGGTATTTGTTAGTTACTTTACCTCTGACAACAGGAAAATCTTCTAATTTTATAAATTGATTGTTGTTTTTTATTAAAAAAAGAATTAAAATAATACATATAAATAATAGTATAATATAACGCTCTCAACATCAATCTTTTTACTATTTCCGTTCAACGTTCTTAAGACTTATAAGAAATCAGGGTAATATAGGGGAATCGGCAGGCTTACCTGGTGGTTAAAGCTGCTGAAAAGCATACAAAAAACATAAAACACAAAATCAAAATGAATTTTCAAAGCCACTGCCTCCTTCTTCAGATAGTAGGGAGTTCATTGTATACTAGGAAGGAAGAAGAAGAACAATTTCCTCCTTCTAGAATCCAAAGAGCCCTATCTTGTCTATGATTGTCTATATTACTCTATATACACTCCTTCAGAGCTTGCTGATAGGATAGGGAGGGGAAAGTTATCTGAGGTTGAGGTTTGGGGGTTCCTTGGATTTTGTCACCCACTGATGAGCCAGTTCTTTAGACTTATTTTGTTCAGCAACCAAAATTTTTTGATGTCACAAATTATGAATTTGAATAGAAAATAAAAATAACTGTAATGAAGGACTCAAACCACATCAGGTCATTAATAGGTTAACCTTTATGTCGTAAACACAATGTTGGGACCGATTTTCCACTTGAAAACAACGTTTTCGACTTAAATATTACTGTTTTTATTACAAATCAAGCCTAAAAATTATTTCATTGAAATAGTTAAAAGTAGGGTCGAATAGTGATTTTTGAACTCGAGCCGAGCCGAGCCGAGCTTTTTTGAGCCGAGCTTTTTAACAACCACCAAACTATGAAGCTCGATTTTAATTTTAAAACATACAATAGACTAATTTTTGCATACCTTAAATGAACGCCAGCTCAAAACTAGAAAGCTTATCTCCAAAACAAGTTAATGATCTGATAGGTTCATCAATATTTTGTATTATGTTACATAAAATTGATCAAACTGGCTAAAAAATAATTTATGCAGAAAAAGTAACAAATTTAAAATCTGCATTTATAATTTGACTCCCCAATTCCACAATATTTTCACTTTAAAATAAATAGTTAAACTTACATAATCATTCTAGTTACATATAGGTACTACAAAATTAATTTCAAGAGTTGAATGGAAAGTTTTTAAAATGGTTATATCTTTAAAAAATAACATATATAGACTTAGACAAATGCATGATGGATTTTCTTAATGTTCACAAAGTAAAGATGATTACAAATAGCAGACCCAATTGTGGCATAATATTGATGGTTAAACTTATTATTTCAGAATATGAATGAAATAATATTTATTAACAAAAATAATTAATTGTCATCCTAAAATTAATTGCATTTCTAAGCTTTTGTGAAGAAAATTATGTTTGGTTAAAAAAAATTAGAAATAAGAAAAATCAAAAATTAGGATGTAATAGAGGGAAAGAAAAAACAGCTACCTCTCTCACTCTCCTTATCAGTGGCCAGCGAGGGGGAGGGGTGGAGGTTGTTTACTCCAAGCCCCTGTCCTGGTTTTTTGTCATTGTCTGACTCAGTAGGAGCATGTGTGAGTTTAATTAGGAGATAAGGAATCCTCACTACAAAACGAAATAATACAAACTGCTTGTCATACAACTATAAATGATGGTTCATATTTTTTGTCTTATTTTTATAAATCAATTAAACCAAATTGATAAAGACTTTATTGCTGTATTTTACAGTTCTCCAAGTTCAACTAAATATAGCTCCGATTTCCGTCTAAATGGAGATAATATTTCTTGTTACCTGTCAACGTACTTTCCTTATCACTAGGGAATATTTTTTGTTTATGTTTTTCTTGGGAGGCAAACGCTCTTCCAGTTTACCGTGTCCAAAAATAGATCGCAATAATTGTCTTTCCGATAAGAACTCTCTCATCAAAAGCTCGGCTCGAGTGTCGAGCTTTTTTAAAAAAAGTCGAGCCAAGCCGAATACTGAAAAGCTTGACCGGTCGAATACTCGCACACCCCTAGTTAAAAGATTAAAATCGAGAAGTTTATACTAAACTATAACCATACATGTATAAAGGCATTTTGTAAAAGAAAAGTTAAAAAATAATATAATTTGTCTTTTTAATATTTGTTATTAATTTACTAATGCTGAAGGGGGAGGACTCCTTTTGCAGCAGAGCATGCTCAGTGAGCTTAAAATGCTTGAAAACATATTCCAACCTAACTTAGCAATATATATGATTTTTTTGCTCTTCATGCAAAAATTACTCAGGGAATGAGTTTGTAGGATCGATGCTTGAAATTTTTGAAAATTCGGATTTTTTTCAGCAAAATCCGTAAAATTGGAAGAAGTAGCCATGTATTTATATTTATAATAAGGAGTTTATACAATTAACTTCATCAGGAAACTAAGCTGAATGAACCACTGAAATTAGGGGGTGAACGAGAAGTAATTTTTGAAGTCAAGTCGAGTTTAAAATTATACTTGTGAGTTTCGAGGTTTTTTTGATTTCAGTATTTTTATTAGTAGAAATTAACAGTTGTCATGCTTATTATTGATATCATAAAATTTAATATCTTTTAGATATCAAACTGGGAGTTTTTCTTTCAGTTTAAAGCAAACCTGTGTTTTCAAAGGAGATGAAACAATAATTCAGGTCATCTTTAACACAACTTTATTATTTATCATTACTCTATATTTTATTAAACTTTCGGCCGTAGGAGGTAAAAATCAAGCTACATCTGCACTTGTTTGCTTTAAAAAAAGTTTTTGTAACATATTTTTATAGGTTTAAAAATTTAAGTTGAAACAGTCTCATTGAGCATAAGTAAGAAAATATGCCAAATTATAGCTAGGAAAAAAAGACAAATCTGAATTCATTGACATTAACTCAATATCATGGCTGTTCATGACTGGTGTTGACTGCGTGAAATCCAGCCGTAAAATGTGATCTCTGCCCCAATTGAGGGTGTAACTACTTAACTCGAACTTTTGAGTATTTTTCAAAACTTCGAGTAATTTTCATACTTTTGGGTATTTTTTTCAGGAGTCGAGTAGTGTAAACTTGGCTCGAAAAAAGCTCGACAATTGACTACTCACACACCCCTAAATGAAATAAATCAGTTTGTTATAAACACCAACACCTTCTGACTCTTGTATTTTGTTTAGGCCTCCATCTGTCTCTATTAAACCCTCCCGGGCTAAGGGTGTTTGTATCTGTCCTAAAAAATTAGTTTTGTGGGGCAAAGATCCGTATATCTTTGCCCCTTTCTTCTGTTTCATTATGTGCAATTAGTTGTTGTAATGTTTTTATTTGATCTTGAGCTGTTTTCCGGGTTTTTTTTATTGGCGTTTGTCGCCATTTTTCTATTCTAAATTATAAATTACCTATAAATTAATTCATTTAAACTTTATACTGAAAACCATGTATTTTTATACTTCATTGTTTACATAACAAAAGTTCAGAATGAACATTTACAGCCAGCTGATTTTAATTATAACATATGTAACAGTGGGATCTTTGAATTTCAATTGAAAAGGTTAATTTGGTTAATAAAGGTGAGTTAGAAGCCAAGCCGGGAATTTATTTTAACTGTTGGTGAGTTTCTCACAAAACAGAAATAATATAAAAACGTGCAATTTGCGCTTGGGGCCCCTAGTAGTTTAAATTTAAATAATTTAAACTTAGCCTAATTGTAATACAGGAACTATAGGCTAAATTAGTTTGACACATCCAATACACTATTTGTATAAATTTTTGTACAAATGTGTCAAGGAATTAAGAATATTTGATTTGATCAAATATTCAATTGAAGCCTAATCAATTCTAAATTAAAAACTGCTGAAATAATGATTATTGTAGTAATTGCTTGTTGAACAGTAGAAATCTCTCAAGAAAAATTGTACTTAAGGGCAAGATATTCTGTAATGTTCTGCAATTCTTAATTATTATAGAAACTGTTATTTTGGGTGATTAACTTTTCCTTGTTAAGGTCACTTGTGAAGTTTGAAGTAGACTTTCAACATCGAGTCAACCTTTTTTTAGTTATTGTTATAGTTATTTTTATGTTTCAGCCGTCTTGTCAAGTTCAAGTGGAATGGAATTTGCGTCCACATGGAGGCGGGTTCAGTTTCGGACAGCTTCAAGAACATAAGTGTTAATGGTCAACAGACTTTGGTCAATAGACTGGGGCAGCTCTTTTACGCTGTTCATGTGAGTCTACAGGCCTGCATTGACTTACTTTTCAAACATTTTCTACTTCTTAGTTATTCTTGTTTCATTTCAAATTTTTAATAAACACATGGAATTATAAATGTTTATTATTCTTGTGAACTTTACTAAGGATATACATTTTTACTATCACTATTGATACAATATTTAGTTTGGTAATTTTTACATGCAATAGGTCTGTATCAAGTATATGTTCTTTTTAAGTTTTGATGGCCAACTCACTCTTAAACGTTAAGGATGCACCAAATGATGCAGAATACGAAAATAAAAATCTGACACTTCCATTAATACTACATTCTGCGTCACTCAAACACGCCAGTTGACAAAAATTAACAGATTGTAGATTTTAATTGCAAATTTACCCATAATGAATTAAATTCTTAATAAATTAATCTTCCTCCATTAAATAATCAATTTGATATTCTATTATGCCTTTTAGTTCAGTTATAATATGCCAACAAAGAAAACTTAGGAAAAATTCAGATTATTAATAAACCAAGTTCATTAGTAACTGAATTGAATGAAATAAGAACTGTGAAACTGAATCCACTAAAACGAGAAACTCATTGAAAACAGTTCCACCAGATTCAGTAGATGACGCATTTAAGGCAATGTTGGATAACCGAGTGTGTCGTACTGTTTAGTATCAAATTATCAAGGGTCAGCTGTACTGTTCTCCAGATATTTGTCACATTTACAGTGCAGGTGATTCCCAACAAGTTGTTGAGTTGGTTCATTCTGGACCGGGAAAATACAGAATCATATGTGGTTTAGAGCCAAAAAATTACTATAATTGTACAAATATTAAGGACCATTTTATTCATTTCAGGATATTTTTTGGGCTAATCTAGGAAAGTCATACTTAACCCTTGAAGGGCTATGCGTTGTGATTGCGATCCATTCGCAAAACGAATGCGTCGGCCGCTAACCCACCGTGGTGGCGAGTAATGAAGATGCCGCTACAGACGCTAGGTTCTTAGGCTTTGTCAAACGAGCTTTCGTCTGACGGTGCTAGTGCAGCCTTGTGGTTTAAAGTGTTGACTGACGAGTCAATGTTGAAGACATACGGATCAAGGGCTTGATTCCCGCCCAAGAGCAATCCCTGTTAGGCCTGCAATAGTGTGGTAAAGTTGGTGGGAGGGCCAACCATAAAGAAACAGTGACCGGCTTGGGTCGAAGTTGACGGCTATTCTTTCTTTAACATCTTTCTTTGTTTGACGGCTATTGTAGTTTAATAGGGATTGCATTGGACATCTATTTTGCTTCTTTTTACCCTTGTAAAGGGTTATAGGGGGAGGGGGCAAGTTCTAATTTTGTTTTTAATTCATTGATTTGAAATATTATCAAAAAATTTGGAAAATTAAGAGCCAAATACGGGCAAAATAAAAATATTCAAGTTGAAATTTGGTCAAATTTTTGACATGTAAGCACTGCGAGAGTTAATCTAGAAAAAGCTCATACAGAAATTTAATTCTGCTTTTTTCTGCATGGTCCTTAAAGGAAAGAAATCAGTTTCCTTTTGTAGGCGCTTATATTGGTTGCATGTAGGGGTTAGTGAAAACATTTTGAGTAATTACTCGAGCATCTAAAATATTGTTAACATTAGGATCTGTCTTCGCAGCTGACCCTCAACACTGTGTTTTAGGCCAAAATGTCTTATTTTAATGGAACACTACCCGTGTGTAATGCTGAAGGAAAACTTCCTGAGACATTGAAGTGAGTATCATATCAGCGTTACAGATTTTACAATTAATTTTTTAGGTACCTTCCTTTTAAGTCATAATTTAAGACGAAAAATTAATATGACTAAGTTTCTGTCAAGAATATTTATATATATATATATATATATATATATATAAAAGAATTTCTAGTTAACAAGGTTTATTATGCTTATGCTTACCAGACGTCAGGGATTTCCCCAGACAGTCCGGGTTTCAGGCTTGCGTCCGGGGAAACGTCCGGTTGAATTTTGAATTTTGTCCGGGGTTTTAGTCTGCGTGCATGAAAAAGAGAGGAAAACACCTGAAATAAATTAATTGGTAATTTGGTTTGAACAGTTATTAAGAAAGTTTATACAAAACAAAAGAAATTTTAAATGAAACAATGGGGTATTTTATGGTTTCACTTTGTATCACACTAAAAGGGTCTTGGCCGGCGACAGTAATTTGTTGTGCAATAACTGCTCAACTGCATCTTCTGCTTGGTCATAAGGCCTACATTGTTTTTTAAGCCTATCAGTATTCAAGAAACGATAATGCCTGGCAAAGTAGTGTATTTTATTTCCCTTGTCCCCCTCTTCTCCCCCCTTTTTTTGTGTCCCGGGTTGGCTCTGAAAATCTTTGGTAAGCCTAATTATACTTTTCATGAGTACCTGTGTGATAAAATAACTTAATTCAAAGCTTTGTTTTTATCAATTAAAAATGTTTTATGTAAGCTAAATTGGATGTAGAAAAATAATTTAACAGAAATTCTTATAAAAATAATTCAACAATGTACTTTAAAATTATTTATAACATCTCTTGTTTTACCAGCTGAAATATTGAAATTGCTATAACTGAATTATTGAAAATTTATTTATGAAAATAAAATTCTGAATCTTATTATCATATGGTTTAAACTTAAAAGATCAAATTGATTGATTGATCAATAGTAATGGGTTTTTATAACTACTTCCCGTTTTTACCTAATCACCACTCACAACATCATCGAATAGTGCAAGTCACTTGACTTAAAACCTTGAAATTTTGTGTAGACATTCCTTTTAGTATGCTAGCATCTGCCAAGCTCGGGTTTTTCAAAATTTAAAGTTAAGAGATGTTGGAATTTGAATGCATTCCTGTATTTGGTATACTTTTTCTTCTCAGTCATTTAAAGGAATGATCGAGTCTTCCGTCTGATTAGAAAAAAACTTCAGTGTTGTAATTATGAAATTTTGTACATTTTTTCCATCTCTCATGCTTTTAGAGCAGGGTTTCATCAGACCTAGGAAGTCTAAAAAGGTCAGGAAACTGCTTAAAAAGAGACAAAATCATGGAACTTCTATGGAATTTGTGTCATCAGCGAGAATATTTAAAAAACATATAGGGGGCTGCATCATGGCATACATCACAAAAAAACACACAGTAGGCCTACTTTTACATAGGACCACAGCACATTGATTAATTTTATGAGTGATTTTTAAGGGTTGTTGAGGAAAGTGACATCCCCTCCTTTGATATTAATCAGCCTACTGAAGAAAAAGCAGAAGCCATCAAGAATTACATTACGGAGTTCTTCTCAACCAATGATTCAGACGTGGAACTGTTTTTTGGACCTAAGTTTAGATTCACTGAGCTTTTGGAGCATATTAAAAGGTAAGGAATTTATTCCGTTTGCTGCTTTCACCTACATTTTCACCTAATTTTGTCATAAAATTACAGTTCTATTAGTTATAGAATTACATTACAAAGTTCTTATCAACCAATGATTCATAAGTAGAACTATATTTTGGACTTAATTTTAGAGTCACTGAGCTTTTGGGGCATATTAAAAGATATGAAATTTAATCTGTCTGCTGTTTTATCTACATTTTCACCTAATTTTTTCATCAAATTACAGTTCTATTAGTTAAATCAATATTGGAGACATCTTTATTTCTTAAGCGTTATCTTTGCTGGTGGCAACAAATGTAATCTCACAAAATTGTCAGCTAAACCTCATCTGAAAAAGTAAATTAAATGTTTGTGTTGGACTGTCAAAACTTTTTTTTTATCCTATAAGGCATATGTCTATAAAAACGTTTTGCTGTAATATTGCCCTGAAAGTGTCTTAGGAATTAAAACCATCCATAGGATATTTTGAAATATTACTTCAGCTTTGTCCCATTCTATAACTAATTATTAGCTATTTCCTTATGATCTTTGATTTGTGTAATTCAGCAATTAAGGAAAATAATGTGACAATGCCTATTTCATTTTGTATAATGATCAACGGCAATAAAAACTTTGACTTTGACTTTGAAATTTTATTTCATAGCACTTTTTATATAGATGAACTGATGAAGCTTGGATGAATCGAAAAATTCAACCTTCAACAATTTATCCTTAGAAGTAGTAAAATTGTTTCCATATGAGCTTGGAGCACAAACTTTACCAGTTTAAATGGCTCTTTGATAAACATACAATTATATACAGCAGCGCACTCTTTCACCTGTGTCCCCCCCCCTTTTTAATACTTATTTTGCCCCCTTTGTATCCGTTTTTGACACTTTAATAGTTTTAAGTTCCCTTCAATGATATTAATTTATATAAGTTCAAAGTAGGAGTTAATTATCAATCTGGAGACCGTAAGAACGTTTTAAATAGTTGATACATTTGAGTTACAACATTATACCCAAACAATCATATAAATAGAAAATCTCCAAAATTTCTTTTGGCAAATTTCTTAAATTTCTATTTTTTATAGATTAATTGAAAATTTTATAATTCATCTGGGTTACTTGGCCGATAAAAATTAGCGAAAGGCTGGGCCCCCTGAGGTCCCGGTTAGGTTAAGAAATTTCATTCCAAAGCCAAAGCAAGTTGATTTTACAGCATACTTGCATTTATGTCATGTAACAAAGAAATGAGAATACTACAACTCCTTGCAAAATATTTATTAATGTATTCATTATCCTAGTTATAAAAATTCATTCACACAGATTCATGATGATCGTTTTTCACAGATATATTCTAGACAGCAACTTTGGCTACCACTTGTTGAAGTCCAAATTAATGTATTCATTATCCTAGTTATAAAAATTCATTCACACAGATTCATGATGGTCGTTTTTCACAGATATATTCTAGACAGCAACTTTGGCTACCGCTTGTTGAAGTCCAAATTAATGTATTCATTATCCTAGTTATAAAAATTCATTCACACAGATTCATGATGGTCGTTTTTCACAGATATATTCTAGACAGCAACTTTGGCTACCGCTTGTTGAAGTCCAAAGAGAGTTTTCCCTTCTGGGACTGTATTGCCTTCTTTATAAGGCGTACTCCATTGGAAATACGTGACAAGTTGATGAAGATACTTGACCATCAAGATTCAAAATTCGTCTTGATCCCACCCTGTGAATTTTAGTAAGTTATCATTAATATTTAAGTTTTTTCCGCACTCACTTGTGTTACACAATGTCCCAAACAGATGGCAACTGACTCTGTCAGACTTGACATTAATGCATTATTGCATTAAAGTTGATTTTAATTAAAAAAATACAATAGACTAATTTTTATACACCTAAAGTAAACGCCAACTCAAAATTAGAAAGCTTATCTCCAAATTAAGTTAATGATCTGATAGGTTCATCAATTTTTTGTATTATGTCATATAAAATTAATCACAAAATACCCCCGTTGCAGCAGACCTGCATACTCAGCGAATTTCAAATGTAAAACAACATATTTCAATCCTACATAGCGAGATTTGACATGTTTTTGTAAGCTCCATAAGAATAACATGGGGAATGAGTATGCAGGTGTGCTGCTACAGGTATATTAAAACTGGGTGGTTTTAATTCAATATTTAGTAGATCTGAACTAGAAGAAGCTATTTACCAAGTTTTATTGAGATATGTTGAGAAATAAGCGAGATATAGAATTTTAGTTATTTCCCATAAGGTTAACATTGGGACAACGTACTGTGTTTACCACTTTCAATATCTCGGTAACCAATGGACATAGAGCAGTGTTTCAAAATACTAAATTGTTTGTTTTTTTGAGCTGAATTCAATGGTGCCCACAAAAATTGGATAAATTTTATTTTTCTATGTAAAAAACTCTAAAAACCCATTTTTGGGGGGGTTTATCCCCCTTTACCTCCCCTTCCGGTGGTCCGATCGGGCTGGTTCATGAACTCGTCCAATTGATTACCACTTTACATGTCCGTACCAAATTTCATGAAGATCGGACCATTTTTGCGGCCGCTATCGTGCTAACAGACACATAGATATATATATATATAGATATATATATATATATATATAAATTCGAACGAATAGTGTTTTTTGCTTCTGGGGGCCCCAAAACGAAAAGTTATAGTGGTCCCGAGCTTAGGTCTTACCATGAGACCTACGGTAATAGCTTCTTCCCTATAGGGGAAATTCGCTAAAATAACGTATTAAGAATAATAATTAATTTACAATCTACTTTATTATTTGACTCCCTAAGTCCACAATACTTTCACATTAAAAATAAATAAATAAATAATTTAATTAGACTGGTTACATTCTTTAACATTTCAAGAGTTGAAAGGAGTTAATGGAAAGGTTTTAAATGGATATATCTTGTAAAAAAATAACATATTTACTATGAGTGTTCGAATAGTGATTTTTGTGCTCAAGTCGAGCCTAGCTGAGCTTATTCAAAAGTTTTTGAGCTCAAGCAATCACAAACCACGAGCTTCAAGCTCGAGCTTTTTTAGCAATCAAAAAACACTTGAATAGCTTGAACACATTCTCATTGAGTAACCTAAATTGTTTGAATTAACATGTTCAGCCCGACGGAAGTCACCAGTCAGTTTTTTTACTTTCTATAATCCCGATGTGCGCCACTGGTAGCGCACTGCAAACTTTCCAAAACTCCGACGTGTACCACTGGTGGCGCACTGTTCCCATTAGATTCGATGCTTTTTTACAGCGCTTTTGGAGCTTTCGGAGCTTTTCTGGGTTATATTATTAGTATGTTCGTATTTTAGGGTTGTGTAAACTCACTATGACCACCGGTGGCACATGTGTAAACTTTTTCATAAAAAAAATAAATGTTGTGAAGATCAAGATGACGTAAAAACGCCAAAAATGGCGGAAGGGGCATAAAAAGACCCGGGAAGTGCTTTTCTCGTACGGAGTTTACAATAACTAACAGTGTTTCCTTCGCCACTTCACCGCCTGCCGCACCATTGGCGAATTATGCGTGTGCCACCGGTGGCGTGCATTGGCTGGCATGTCGGCCCGTGGTGATTTCAGTATGCTCACCGGACGACGTGTGCCACCAGTGGTACACAATTAAAAGTTAACCATTTCACTCAAATTAGCTATTTTAGGTATACACAAAGTAAAATTAACGGACATTTTTTATGTGTTTTCGTGGAAAGGAAACACTCTTCCGGTTTAATGTGTCCTAAAATAGATCGCAGTAATTATCTTCCCGATAAGAATTCTTATATCAAAAGCTCGGCTCGAACTTTGAGCTTTTTCAATAAGTCTTGAGCTGAGCCGAATACTGAAAAGCTTGAGTAAAAAAGCTCAAATCACTCGAATACTCGCTCACCCCTACATTATAGAAACAAAAAGCAAACCATTACAAAATTAGTTGTGCATTAGATCTACCTTACCTGGTGGACCGAGCCTATTGAAATGCTTAATCGGTTGTTATGGCTCAAGCACAGTTTGGTCTTGGCTCAAACTGAGGCCAAGAGTGGGGCTTTCAGCATCACACTCGGTCATGGAAGAGGCAACAGTAACTGGAACTGTTGCCTCTTCCATGACCGAGTGTGATGCTGAAAGCCCCACTCTTGGCCTCAGTTTGAGCCAAGACCAAACTGTGCTTGAGCCATAACAACCGATTAAGCATTTCAATAGGCTCGGTCCACCAGGTAAGGTAGACCTAATGCACAACTAATTTTGTAATGGTTAAAAGCTATTAGTCTCTGGACTGCCATCGTATATGCAAGACATTGAGATATCAAGACAGGAGTTTGACTTGAAATACTAAGGGAACCCTCAAATTAGCTAAATTTCAGTGTAGAGCAGGAGATATAACTCAAACAATTACTAATTACACATTAAAAAGCTGTAAAGTACAGTACACATCGGATTATCTGGATTAATATGGCAGAGTCCTGTTCCGGATAACGTAAAATCCAGGTAATCCAAAGTATCATAACAACAGTGCTCATTACTGTACAGTATGAAAATAGTGATAACGGAATAACTGTCCCCGATATTGATGTCATCGTCAGATTGTGGCAGATGACTCTAATTATTAATATCCCATGAAATATATCCTTAATGTCTCAATGTTTCTTAATTTCTGAGAAAAATCACATTGTTATATCATTACACAAGAATACCTAATTTCTACCTTATAATTGTACTGTATAATGCTCAACACAAAGTATCTGCCGGCTGATCTCTTAGCACCATCACGGCAGATAAATCTCTTCTATGTTTGCGCTAAAATAAGTCTTCCCCTCAAATGTCACTTCAAAGCTTGATAGATTTTACATTCGGCTATTAAATTTAGGAAATCAAACTTTTCCTGAGGTTTTGGGTTTGGCGCAAAACTAAAATTTTACAATAGATTTCTGTTACAGATATGGCAATATTTTGTGTGCACATTATGGCATGTTGCTTGAAACTCATGGTTTAAAATGCTATACTCGAGAGGAAACCCACATTTTCAGACTTTCTCGGATAATCAGGGATTTGATTAATTCAGGTCCAGATAATCTGAGTCGTACTCTCAGTGCACAATCTATGCTATCAGTTACTTTAAATGAACAGGAATAAGGCCAAATACATTTTAGGGGGTTAACTTGAGCGAAAATGTGTCATATATTTATCTTTAATAAAGCTTCAAGAAATTTCCAATAGGCTAATATACCTATGGGCAATAAATTATTGATCTATTATGTTATTGTTTTGACCTTTTAGCAAGAAATCTCATTACGAGTGGATTATGAGTTGGGCAGCAGAGAACTATATTGAGGAATACAAGCTTATGTTTGAAAAAGAAAAGGCTGACAAGGCCAAGGCTGAAATAAAACTTCAAAAGAGAATCAAAGCTGAAGGTATGTATCCATATAACACACAACTTGAAAACATTTGAACGTCATAAGTAGGACAGTTGTATGAGTAGTGGTCTTTGAAGTCAAATTGAGTCGAGTTAGGGAAAATACTTGTGAGTTTAAAGTTTTTTGAGGGTTTTTTTTGAAGGAGTTAAATTTTTTTTGTGAGTTCATTTGACTTGCCTGGTATAATCTGTAATCGGGTCGGTTAAAAAAGTGGGGGGGTAATACTAATAACTTAATAACCTACTCAACAGCTGATTTGCCCAGTTTTACTTGCCTGTCAAAGTTGCCCGCCAACTCGAGCGATTTAAATCCGCCTGTTAGGTATCAGAATAGAAAAGAGTAGAATAAAAAAAGTTTATTCATGTAAAAATCAAATACATTCATACATATAGTATAGTTAACTTAATACTCGACGCGACTTGAATTTAAAATCTACTACTCGCTCATTCTAATGTCAAGGCAGTATCATCTGCAAAGGTTGTTTACCCTGCCATGAAGCTTAGCATTGGACAAAACATTAATATAAATTAGGCATAATATTGGTCCCAACATGGACCCTTGTGGAACTCTGTGCTTTAAATATCCTACTCTGCTAACAAACCTATTGATTTTGTACTGTGACCTGTTGGTTGGATTGCTGGAAAACCTTTTAAATGTGACCCGCACTCTACATTATTGGCAGGTTCTTTTTCTGTTTGAGGTCCATGAATCATTAAATAATGCCGAAATGAATTCCCTTTGGTCATCATTAACTGGCTCTAGAAATTAGCAGTGTGTCTACAGTGGACAAACTTTCTCAAACAAAAACTGATTACTGCTGGAAAAGTTATTTCAGTTGAGAAAGTAAAGGAGTAGTTTTTAATAGTTTTTTTCAAGAATATGATGAAAAAAAGAAATTGGTCGGTAATTAGAAGCGTTTGATTTTTCACCCCTTTTCAAATGTGGAATGATCACAGTAGTTTATTCAGTGAAATTCATGGAAGACACCTCTTTAAATTTAACTACTTAATTCTTTTTCTTTTCTTTTTTCAGTTTCTCAAAGAAGTAACTTGTCTAGGACTGATAACCAGAGAGAAGAACCAAACTCAACTGTTATATCAGGTTCAGATATATCTTATTTGTTCTTTTAATCTATGCATTTGAAAGAGTGTTAATTCATTATTCTTTGGAATGAGGGGAGTATTGCTTTTTTAGTTTAGTTGAGTAATTAGGCTCGTTCATAAAAAGTTAACTTTCTTGATGATTCCAAGAATCTCTATCAATTCTCTACAAATATATAGGCCAAAATTTACAGTAATTTCGCTATACTATTATTAATATTGTAAAATTAATTCTTAATTCTTGGGAAAATCAAAATGCTTTCCGTTATCTACTTTAGGGAACTATCGATCTAGATTTGATTTACTGATCACAAGTAAAACAGGGAACTTTGCAAAAGCCATGAACAAATGTGAAATTTGATTAAATGTAAATGACAGAAGTATTATTGCAGAAAAAAAATTTGCGCTGCAATTGAAGTGGTCCCCCATAAAACGTTCTAAGCGACGAAAACCTAGTTTCGATTAATCAAGCGTTGAAAGTTCAATTCTAAAATTTGTGTTTTTTTCAAGGATAGAACTTATAATCATGTATAATTCCTTAATACCCCATTTATGACATCATAATATAGCCTTGTGTTGAATTTTTACTTGAAATTAAGCATTTTAAATCATTTTACGTGAGTTTTTGAGGGTTATAATGTTCTAAATGACTGGCGTTTGAAACATTCTCTGACGGACTGCTCTTCTGCTTTGAAAGAAAACATCAGCAATACATCAGGGAGTGTAGTAATACCAACATAAACGAGAATAAAACTGAATATAAAACAATTTTATTGATATAAAAGTACAAAAATGTAATGTTGTTACATAATGATATACGTCATTTCGCAAAAAAAGTTATCCAAATGTGGTGCTCAAAAGGTTTTTCTACTACTTCGTTTGGGGGTAATTTACAGGCTTTGGCTTCTTAGTTTTTGAAAGATAGGGTAAACCAACATTTCTAAATTCCTTTCTGGAATTACCCTTCCACTTTCCAGTATTTTCTTCACGTGTTTTATTTTTATTTATGCGATTTTGGTCGCTCGGTGACAGCGCAACGCCCGGCAGGGAGTCCATCTTTCAGCGAATAGAACGTTATTCCCCAAAAAGTCTGCGCAGTCCCGCGAAGCATGCCAACTTTGACAGACGAAAACAGGGCTGCCAACTCAAATTTCTTCAAAACAAAATATACCACGGTGTAGCTCGTGTCCTAGAGAACCTTTT
The DNA here is from genome assembly GCA_035578135.1 of Flexamia atlantica. Lineage (NCBI taxonomy): Eukaryota > Metazoa > Arthropoda > Insecta > Hemiptera > Cicadellidae > Flexamia > Flexamia atlantica. The sequence goes on from JAQJVK010000005.1 coordinate 20,055,400, forward strand.
TCACTGAATATCTCCGATATTGAAATTTTGTCGCTTAGAATTGAAGGGGACAATTGAAGGGGTCCCCCGTAAAACATTCTAAGCGACAGGATTTCAAAATCGGACTTATTCAGTGATAAAGGTCCTTTAAGACACAAGCTACAACGTGGTATATTTTATTTTGGAGATATTTGAGTTGGCAGCCCTGATTTCGTCTGTCAAAGTTGGCGTGTTTCGCGGGACTGCACGGACTTTTTGGGGAATAACGTTCTATTCGCTGATAGATGGACTCCCCGCTGGTCATTGCGTTGTCGACCAGCGACCTAAATCGCGTAAATAAAAACAAAACACGTGAAGTAAATATTGGAAAGTGGAAGGATAAGACCGCTGTATTTCCCTATATTTAAAAAACTAAATAGTCAATACCTGAAAAATTGATCCGAGAAGAAGTTGTAGAATAACGTTTTAAGCACCACATTTGGATATTTTTTAGCAAAATGAAATTATCATGTTATGTAACAACATTACGTTTTTATACTTTTATACAAACAAATTGTTTTATATTCAGTTTTATTTTTGTTTATGTTGGTATTCCTACACTCCCAACCAACATAACCAACATATCCAACTTTTTTTGCTTTGGATGTTTTCATCCAAAGCATAAGAGCAGTCCGTCAAAAAACTTTTCAAACGCCAGTCATTTAGAACGTTATAACCCCAAAAATAACATGTAAAATGTTTTAAAGTGCTTAATAGCAAGTAAAATTTTATTATAAGGCTACATTATGATGTTATAAACAAAGTATTACAAAATTATATATGATAATAAGTTCTAACCTTGAAAAAAACCGCAAATTTTAGAATTCAACTTTCAATGCTTACGATTACTCGAAACTAAGTTTTTGTCGCTGAGAACGTTTTATGGGGGACCCATTCAATTATCACACTAACCAATCTGGGTTAACGACCAGAGCAGCAATGCAAAAGATCGGAAATGCCATGAAAGTGTATTATGCGTATTTTATGTTTATGGTTTGCGGAAAAACACCGTTTACCCGTGTAACAAACACTGCATACCTGCAATGTTTGTTTTCTGTTGGTATGCGGAAAAAGGTTGGTTTTATTGTTTTTTGGTCAATTCAGGTATCGAGCAGCTTCTAAATATTTGGCTCGACTCAAAATTTAAAAGAACACTTAAAGTAAGAGCTGCAAAATGTTTTGCATTGTGCCTGCCAATCATTGGGGTAATCACATGCAATAGTTTTTTATAACAAAATTACTGCCCCCTTTTAGTGAATTCCCCCTTTAGGGAGGAAGAAGCTGTTACTGTAGGTCTCATGGTAAGACCTACGCCCGAGACCATTATAACTTTTGTTTTGAGGTCCCCAGGATGCCAAAAACACCATTCATTTATTTTCATAAACAAATAAACTAAAATATACATATAATATATATGTGTGTCTCTTTACTTGTGTAAAAATGGTCCGATCTGAATGAAATTTGGCACAGACATGTAGTAATTATTCGGACAAGCCTGAAAAAAAAACCAGCGTGATCGGACTATTGGAAGGAGGGGTTAGGGGGGGTAAACCCCTCCAAAATTGGGTGTTGATTTTAACTTTTTCTTAATTTGAATATAAGTTATGGTTAAAAATTCAACTTAGAAAAGAAAGTTCTCTTTTCTGTCTACTTGTAGATAGAATATTTTAATAGAATATTTTTAAATAATCTCCCTATAAATATATCATTAGGCAAGCTTGATTCTTGTAATCCTTTTTTCTTAGTCCGTGGGCATTGTTGGAAAAGTCCAAGCCCCAAGAAAGAATTGTATTATCCTGTAGGTGTGCACAATACCATTTTAATTTACCATAGATTTTGAAACTTTGATCAAAATGAGTTTGAAATTGTAAAATAATGTGGGATTTATGAGTTGCTGAGACGGTTAACACATTCGCTGCGGGTGGGTCAGTACTGACCCAAGACGGACTTTGCTGAGATGCGGGTGGGTCAGTACTGACCCACGGTGTCCCGGCCTATTCAATGGCTCCGTGTACACCGAGCGCGTGGCGGAGACGAACCTGTACTGCTTTGCCGCATTCTATAGGAAACAGTAGTTACTCGGGTAGTTCAGTTTCCACGTCGCCCGTTCGCTCACGTGGCAGGGTCAGTACTGACCCACGGCTACTTATGCCGTGTTACTTTTGTCGTGACAAAAGTATGTTAGTGCTTAAAAAATTGATAAATAAAATCTTTAATAAATAGACCAATAAAATAAAATAAATATTTTCTGTGTTATTAGTGGACATTTCAATTTTTCCCATTCTGATATTCCTTATGGGTCATTACTGACCCATGACTTTGACAACACTAAATGACGTCATACATACTTCCGGGGAATTTTTTCACCCGTGTAAACTTTTTTTGTCTTTATGTACACTTGCATGAAGTTGAGTTCATCGCGTAATACAAACATTTTTGTATCATATGAGAATTTTTTTTAAATTTGTCCGCAACATAATGCGGGTGGGTCAGTACTGACCCATAACTTTGACGTCACCATTTGACGTCATAAATACTTCAGGGGATTTTTTGCACCACGGTTTTGAACTCACCTTATATAAAGGTAAGTTTTTATGGAAACAAAATTTTCAGCACCTTGGGAGGTTCACCATTTTTTTTTCGCAGTGAATGTTTTAAGAAATAACAACAAAATATCAAGAAATGTGACACATGTTTTATAGAAGCTCTGAGTAAAAACTAAACCCCAAATATTTTCTAATCAAATTTTGACCATAAGGTCTAATCTTAAAACCTTTACTAACTATTTAAGTAATGATTATTAATGATGATAAATAACATACAGTTTTTGAAATTTTTTAGAGGAGCTAAAATAAATTAATTGTATTGTTTGTAATACAACTGTACATTTGTTTGTTAAGTATTATTGTTTTTAACTTGATCATGAACTAATTTGTTGGTCATATTGGCTCAAAATTTCTCAACAATTTTTCTTTGTAGGGCGGAAACGTGACAGGCAGCATTTGGAGCATGTGGATAAATTCTATGGAGGGGCACACAAAGATACGTCACGTTCACAGCCTTCCAATTCAGGTATGGAGTTTGATGAGAGATTTTTTAATTTTTGAAATTAATATTCATACCATAACAGTCAGTTTAATAAATATCAGTCTTTTTAGTCTTTTGAAAGAATAAGTTGATTAATGTAAAAAGGTCTGTCATCTGTTGATGCGTCAGAGGACAGTGGAGTCCCTTTTTGGGTCTACAATTCTATCGGTGTGCCTAAATTTTCTCTACGTTGCAAAGAAGTTGAGAAAAAGGGATCACAACAAACAAATTACGAAAATGCTATAGGCAATAAGATTTCAAGGCAAATATGAGTGTTGACTGGATAAGATTATTCTAATTTTGAATTTTTTTAGCTGATTCTGGTTTTCAACCTTCTCCAAATTTCATGCAGGGTATTTACTGTAATGAACTCACATCTTTGGGATCGAAGGTGATGCAATCTGCAGAGCACCCTCCCCCTTTCATTCATTATTATGTATTTCTGAAAACATCTGTTCTTATCTAATACTGGGAGTCCAGCATAAAAATTTCCATTAGCTGACTTATTTTATTTTATGTTTTTTATTTACGGTTTTTACTATGGAACACTCTGTATTTTATCTTGTTTTTGGATTTTGCAGATGATGTCATGACACTTTTGTACTTTGGTATTTTTTCCTAAAACGAATGGTTAAGGAGATATGAACAATCAAAGTTTGTTTTTTCCCCCATTTGAAATGCATAGTGTCCCTGTCAACTGTGCCATCCCATGTACTCCTTCAACATAGATTTAATTACATTTAACAGGAAACATGAAAAAGTCTATTTTAAATCCAATGTCTTCTTACACTTAATATCACTAGTACTCTGTGCACTGACGAAAACATGTTCAAGACACAATCATATTATAAAGAATTAAAAAATTGCAATCAGCTGAGAAAAAGAAATTTACTCAATTGATACAAACGCATAGATGGACATGTAGTCCATCTATTTTGATACAAAGTAAATTACATGCATGCCATTTATTATAGCCCACTTTCAAAATAAGTACGTTTAAAATTCATTTACTCACAACAGACCTTTTGTATGAGGCTAAGGTCGACTTAAACATATCAACATTTTGAGGAAAAATGTGATAGCATCATGTTACAATAGTCTCATCATTTCATTGATTGGAGTCTGAGCCCCCAAACAAGTACATGAGTATTGTGGAGTAAACAATGCATGGACCCTGGACGAGGGACGGGGTAGAAGCAAAGCTGCCCGCAATAATTCACAATTTTCAACATTTTCATTGTAGATGCTCTTAGTGACAGTTTTATAGAATTCTCTTGTGCTTAGAGCATTCTACTCATTTATTGAATTGCTGGAAGGTTCTTTTCAAAATCTTAATCCATTACTGTGAAAAAGAATTGAGGATAGCTATAATCAAAGACTGCTTTTACCAGTGGTCTTAACTTATCTTATTGTGTAACCTTCTTCCATCTACTTGGTAATCATATGAAATCATAACATTTGTCTGAACTAAGCAATGTTAGTGATATCTTTGAACAAGATCCAATGGGAACTTGTCATAGCATTTCTTTTTTCAGATGTCAGTTTTAAATACTATCATTAATCGTGTTTCCTTTTTTCAGATTATAGATATGACTGGTCACATACAGGAAATGAAAATCGGAATCATTATCCAGGTAATTTCAGTTTGATAATTTATTTTAATAGCAATCGACAAACAAGTAACTCAATAATAATACCAATTAACACCATCCACAATAACACAGATAAGATTTTTGTTATTTCATTAGTACACTAGAAAGTCTTCAATTGAATAATTACTATGCTTCCAGTATTACATTTACAAATGATGCTTTAAACAAAAACAACTGCAACTATAATAAAATCATCATGTTTTCTGCATTAAGTATACGTTTAATTGTTACGATATGTACTACCACTACCCAGACATTAGGTCGTGAAATAATTCTTCAACTTTGTAGCCTTTTGACCAGCAGAGTTCTTATCTGCACTAAACTTTCTCAATTATAAGCCTTATACAACAAAAATCTAACTAAATTACAAGTTTTTTGCCTTGCGACAAAAAAAACTATCTAATTTAAATTACGAATAACTCAAAGATTAACATTGTTACAATATGTTTTATTGGTTATTAATGGCTGTTATTGTTTGCCATTAAATAAAACTTATATATAAGCAACAAAATCCATCATTTTAAGTTTTGAAGATCACGTCCTTCAAATGGTGTCCCTCTTTTATTAGGTACACTTCAGGTCTCGCACCAAAACTGCAAAAACACCGCACTCGATATTTCAAGAGTCAGTTGGCGATCTCTTGAGTTATGGCCTCTTTTAGTTCGTCCAATGTGCGGGGATTGTTTGTATACACTCGTGAGTTTACGAAGCCCCACAAAACAAAATTGCAGACGTTTAGATCAGGTGAGCGTGCTGGCCACACAATATCCCTGAAACATGAGATTACTCGCCCACGAAACTTACGTTGGAAAAATCCCATAACAGCATTGGTCTGTTCAAACCCTATTCTTCTCAGGTCTATACATTTTCCCCTAAGTTCGGGTATGAGGAAGTTTTGTAACATAAACAGATGGCGTTCAAAATCCACTGTAACAGTTCGACCACACTCTTGAAAGAAATATGGCCCGATCACACAATTTTTTATGACGCCACACCACACAGTGACTTTGGGGCCATGTAAATGATGTTCATGAATCCGTTCGGGATTTTTATATAACCAGTAGTGAAAGTTCTGTTTGTTGAAGACTCCGCGCATATGAAAATGCACCTCATCACTAAACGTTAAAATGTCGTCATCGATATTTAAATCAATAATTTGTTCAGCAAATCTTTGTCGCTTTGCAAGATCAGTGGGCTTTAATTTCTGAACAGTAGCCAATTTATAGGGATGAAAATTCAGATCAAACTGCAAAATTCATCTAACCGAGCAGTCAGTCATGTTCAAAGCAGCAGCTTGTTTGCGGGTGGGCCTACAAGCACGGTTTCCTGCTGCACCACAAACTCTTTCGATGTTCTCTGGCGTTCGAGCTGACCTTGGACGGCCTGTCGGCTTCTTTTTCATTGCAGAACCCATTGATCTAAAGTTAGTAACCCACCACATAATTGTTTTATGTGACGGAACTTCTCCATGTCGACCCAATTCAAAGAATGCACGGAACTGCCGCTAATTAGCAGTGACTGAATTACCACTTTTAAAATATGCCTCGATAACAAACGCATGTTGCTCAGGCGACCACTGCTCCATGGCTACTGACAATCGTGTCGTGTATGCGTTCCTACAAACCTACCCCCACCACCCTCAGAAATCCTGTTGCGAATGGTGTCTCAAGAAAGTAGATAGTTTTTTGCCTCACCCTGTACTTGATACTCTTAACATGATAAGAGCGGCTTAGTTATAGTGAAGATTTTTATTGTGAAAAAATGTAATGCTTCATCTACGCAGTCTAAACAATTGTCACATTATTTCTTGTAGGTTTTTGTTAATAACTGATTGTTGGATTTGGATTGTGATAGTTTTCAGATTATCAAATTCTTTACATGTTCTCATACATTAATAATCTATAGTTAAAATTTTTTATTTTTTCATTAAATTCCAACTGAAATCCAGTTTGATTTAATATGTTTTCTAGATGCCTATGATCGGTCAGAATACCATCAGGACAGCCAACCGCAAGGTAATTTCAGTAATTTAGTATTTTATAAATTCTTTAAGCATTTGAGCAGCTCAACATCTTGTATTTTACTCACACTCGTGTACTCTCACAAAATGGACAGTTAGAATTGGAAGTGATGTGTACTTCATTTCAATAATCTTCTAGTTGAATTTATTTTTACATACCATTTTTCTCTTACTCTATCCAGCATTTTTGTACGGAACGATTTGTACATTATATCGTAAGATATGTTTGTCTTGATGTTAGAAACAAATGTCTGCAATATGCTAGTATGCAGATATATTTTAAATGTATTAGGCCCTATTACACTTAGTGGCTAGCGGCATTGCTAGTGGTGGGGGCCAGTAGGTTTGCTGAATCAGTACATTAATTAACTGAGTTGGCTGTTTCTCCTACCAATACTAAACCAATTAAATAAACAAAATTAAATAAAATGATATAAATTTTATTAAAGGTTTTGTGAAATTTTGGGCTTAGCGCCCTCTATTAAGAACCCAACCCAAGGCTGTTTTCCCCAAAAAGTAATTAAATAGTATTTGTAAAAGTAATAGTCATTTGGCACAATTATGTCCTATACTAAGATATGTAATCGTTCAAATTTGATTTTTCTATCATGAGTGGAACTAAACTTATTTAACTATTAGTAAAGAACACATACAAACAGACAGCAAGACAGAAAACTAGGCTCCGGAGACCCATGGTTACAAGTTATATCGCAAGATATGTTTGTCTTCATGTTAGAAACAAATGTATGCGGTATGCTAGTATGCAGATATATTTTAAATGGATTAGGCCCTATTACACTTAGTGGCTGGCGGCATCGCTAGTGGTGGGGGCCAGCAGGTTTACAAAATCAGAACATTAATTAACTGAGTTGGCTGTTTCTCCTACCAGTACTAAACCAATCAAATTAAATACACTGTTAATAAATGAATAAAATGAATTTCATAAAAGGTTTTGTGAAATTTTGGGCGTAGCGGTTTTGTATGTGGTATGGTATTACCACATAGCAAAGTGCCGCCGATGATTGGCGGGATCTAATCCTGGGACCCAGGGGACTAAAGTCCCGCGCTCTACTACGACCTCAGGCTGCTCTCAATAGAAGTCTCCCTCCATCCCTTAAAAAATACTTTTTTTTACTCCCAAGTGCATTAGTTTGTTTGATTCTCAACATGTCACTTATTGCAGAGAGGTATGAGCTGGAGCGCAAGCGACCTCGGCAGCAGCTGCCGCCGCGATCGGCCAAGGTGGAGAAGCCGCGGTGGGACGACCTTGCGCCGCTCGTGATTGTATGGCCCATTAACATCCGCAGCGAGCACGAGCGGAACCCCCGCGCAGTCCTCGAGGCCAACTTCCCCACCGAGGTTTCACTGTAAGATATAGGACTCGGACAATTTCCTTTCTGTTGCTACATTGGGTAGTTCATTGCACTGCAAATTTATGTTGCTGGTACCTTTGTGTTTGAAAATGTTGTAACATAATGCTAAAATACCTATTTCAATCTTGTTACTTTAGTATTCTTAAACACCTCAACTTAATATTGTTTATTCATTTTTATTAGTTAATTAGTTGGATTTTGTTCTGGGTTATAAAATATATGTTTATGTGTTAAATGTGTGTTAGGAATAAATGCTTTTTCAATTGGCTTTAAAGATGTCAATTTACAATTTTCAAGATAAATTCAATCATCCCCAACAAAAAATAAGCATGCTTGATATTATGATCATAAAAGCTAATTACAGCTTAGGGATTACATTGTTTTATGATTTTATGAGAAGTTTATGCAAACTATGGTTTAACTGTCGATTTATAACTTTGACTAGGAGAGCGTCATCTATATAATAACTGGCCGTCACTAATACTGTAGATGTGGAGTTGCTTTGTGCAGGGCCGTTGCTTCAGTGGGGCGACCGGGGCGATCGCCACAGGCCACAGGCCCATGCCGCGGTGTCCCACGGGGTTACCACAACAAAAGTAATACAACAAAATTAAAAAAAAATAAGTTGGATGTACATAAAATATTTTGGAAAGTCTTATTTGTCTGCATTTTGAATATTAAGTTGTATGCATTTATGGAACAAAAACATTTTCACATAACGTCACAGCTGGAATTGAATGCTCTGAGGAGCATACACGGCCGAATCAGCGGAGCGTTGACGTGACAAATATGTGTTTAGCCTCTCCCAACATCCATTCTTCTGTTGAATAGCACGCTTTGTTCCATGACCTTGCGGTGCCTGTGCGAATGCAAATGAGGATGTTGTGCCCTGTGCCAAAATGTAAAGCATCCTCCCCGAAATCGTTGAATATGGATATAACGTGACATATATTTCTGTATAACAGCACCTTAAAACGCATTCAGCGACGGGTTGCTACTCAACTTTGTATAACGAGTGTCTCTCATTTGTGTGTGTTTGTAGGGGGTGCCTGGCAAAATTTCGCCCCGGGCGCCAATAAACCACGCGACGGCCCTGCTTTGTGTGACGTAACGTCAAACAAAGTACACACCAATGTCTGATGGGTCTCAAAAACACTTTTGACACTCTGACTGACAAACTCAATATCATAAATTTTTAACATTTAGGATGTCAACATAGGTGGGATCAACACCAGCCCTCAACTGATCGAGATCACATCCCTTATTTTGAATATTCTCTGTTTTTTAGGAAAGTGCTGATGTCTGATGTGAGGCTTGAGCAGTAAGTGCTTCAAGCCTCTTATGTTGGCAAATTATTGTTAGTTCCACATTGTATCAGGAAGTTTGAGGCTAAGTAGCTTTTTATAAGCTACCCTCCATTGAAGCACACCTCCGTTGAAGGGTTCTGTCTGACTCTTTAGTGTGACCTGAATGACATTTAAATGCTGGGGTATGAGCTCCAATGTAATGTTTATTGTAATAATCTAATATTTTATTCCAGGGATTCGAACAATAGAGTTGCTGTATTCGTAACTCTACCACTCCGCAACCGAAGAGAGAAGGAGTACTGTTTGTGCAAAGGGGATGATGCTTTCAACGCAACAAAAACTGCTCTTGACTTGCTTGTCAAGCACAGTTCTGTTATTAAGGTACAACAGCTCTCTCCTACTCTTGGGACTTGTCTCGGTACCCTATCAGTTAGATGAGGGTTACTGGGACGACCCGTTGCCTGATGGAGGTTAACACTCACATTTATGTGTGTGTCAACCTTGCACTAGATTTGCATCTAGTGATACCAGTTTTAGAGGCAAAATCATTAACTGTATTCAGTAACTTTTCTAAGATGGTGGTACATTTTCTAAGATGGTATCGCCGTATAGAAAATGTTGATACATTTGTAATTCATGTTTAGTGAAGATAATAATATACATATATTTTTAATTGCTTATGGTTAGGTATTTTATGCTATGACCATAAGGCCTCTTTCACACGGCCACTGTTGCCCGCCACACTTACCGGCCACTGTGCCAGATTTGATTGTCAGCTCAGGCAACTGCAGCCGATAATGTGCCCGGCCAACTAACATCTGCAACTCATTTCTGTGCCATTCGAGTAAATGTTGATAAGGGATGAAGAGTTTCTTCTTCTCACTATTCTAATTAAGAAAGTAAGGCAAAGAAGGAAGCGAAACTACCATATTCATCCTCTTTTATATACATGCGGAGAAAGGTCTTTTACTATACATTGTTTGACGATTTAAAAATCTTCTGTCAAAAGTTTAAATGGATGAGCTCTCATCACTCATTTTGACAACACTCAATGACCAACCAGTGTCATGACCAAATGGCTTTGTTTCCTCAAATCAAGTGAAATACCTTTGTACTAGCTACGAAATGTGATATGTTTTCATGTGACATCATTGGCGGGTAACAGTGGTTTAGTGTAACCGGTCCCTTTTGATTCAATGGGCCACTTTGAGTGTCCGCCACTAATGGTTGCTCCTGGTGGCTGACATTGGCGCGAAGAGACACCGTGTGGCCACCGTGTCTCTTTGGGTTACTGTGCCTGCCTGGAGTAAAAGGCTCCATAAGTGACAATGATTCACTTATAGTGTAAAAGGGGCTAAATCAGCAATTGAAAATTAATCTGAAATGACAGCCACACTACATGAAATCAGGTATAAGTAATGACTTTCAAGTAAGTTCTCCAAAAATACAACTGGTAATAATATAGTGACGGCTAATGAAATGTGACAGAACTAGTTAATTTTACAATTAACAGTTACACTTTCGCTATGAATGATCAAAACATCTTGGATTTGATATTCCTTGTAAATATTGGCCACTTGGTTCCAAAAAAGTTGCTTTAATCCCTTAACTGCGGAGTAAGTTGACGTGCCGCGGCGCCGACGTGATCAGTGGTGCGGGGTTTAATTACACGATCAACACCAATTTGCGGGATTATCGTGTCAATGCGACGAACCCATGACTGCAGAACTCGTGGCGTGTACGTAGGTCCAGAAAAATCCACTAATACTTTATTCACTCAGATAATCTGGGGAAATAAAGAAATAACTCTGTATAGATTTTTTTGGTATTTTTTTCTTATGGGCCTCTGTGCTTTCAAGACCTCTGAGGAAATTCTTTTCCTCCATAGTGTGGTCAAAGATTTCCCTTATGAACATCATTGCAACTTCTTGGGTCATATGAGTCCTATGGCAACTTTGCTCTCGGATATCATGATCAGCCTTTCCAATTATGAAAGTGCCATCTCCATGGCCTGGTTTATAGGAACTAGGACTGGTACTCCCCCCGCCAGCTCATTAAATATCAATGTAATTTTTGTACTGACGTCATTTTACACTTATGAGACCTTCAGTCAGAACCTCCATGCACATCAGGTGCTTCCTGTGGTGTTTAATTATGGGAGAAATGTCAATCCTTATACTTTGACCCTCTACTCAAGTGGAGGTTATTCTACAGCATAAAGCTACAGCTCATCTCTACACTGTGCCCTCCTCCGGAGAGAGTCAAATGAAAGCACAATTTATATTCATATGTATCAGCAAAAGGTTGAATCAGATTCTGAAACTCTCATCCATTATTTTATTATCATTACAGATATGGATCGGTGATTTGATTGAAGTGACTTGCCAATAAAATTACACCTAAATCCTACGTTTTTGACATGACAAGAGTTATCTGTTATGATAATGGAAGAGAGATTTTCTTCATGGGTAAAGACCTTACCCCTGCAGTTCTATCTGATGAGGTGCTATGGCAAAACTTGTCTACCACGATGCAAGGCAAAATTCATCTATAAAACACCACCCACATATACATTTTGCCCTTGTATTATATTGCTATGATGGGCTCATTTGCTTTGGATTTTGGCAATGCAAAGACCCTTACAGATTAATTAGACATTAAAATTGGATGGACCTTATCACGTCCTAAGTCAATATTTGTCTGTTGCCTAGTAGAAGAAAAGTGTAGAGAGGTGAATGGAATTGCAATGTCAGCTTTTCTTACATGACAGTGTACCCCAAAATCCCGACGTCAGTCTGAAAGTTACTGTCAATCACTTAAGGAGTTTACCAATGGAAAGTATCTAATGCAGGGACGTTATATACTTTCCATATATTTTTTCACGAGGGAAAATCCTGATTTTTTTGCTGGGAAAGCCTGGTTTTATAGATGCCCATAACAAGTCTCGTCTGCTAAAAGATGGACGGAAAATTTGACTGCTGCAACACTAGAAAATGCAACAATAAACCATGAAACGTGGTGAAATTGGTGGTCTATTACAGTAGTAGTTGAAGACTACTTACTTGCCAAAATAGGATAGACCAGTTTTGCCTCTCACAAAATACGTTCTGCAAGAATGACCACGTTGTCCATGGTAGTCCACGAGGGCAACAGTGTTGTCCATGATGGCAACAGTGTTGTCTATGATAGTATCAGAATTGTCTTCAACAAGTTGACTGCCATGTCAGATCAGTTGTCAAATTAGGGGTCTGCAAAATTAGGGGTCTGCAGTGCACTGAAAAATCGGCACCATTACAGTACTAAACACAGTACTGAAATCCGTTTGGTACAGCCAATATGGATGGTACTGGGTCAGTTCAGAATTAAGAACTACAGGAGAAATTAAGTAGAATCATTCTGTTGAATAATTCATATTTAAATGTTTTTCTTTGATACCGTAAGTTCCATTTTTTTTGGTTTTCAGTATTGATCAGAATCTAAAAAATGAAACATAACATTAACATCAATGGAACTACTTCTTTTTTTTAATTGAAAGACAGCTGGTTGAACTGATCATTGTTCCCATATTTCGAAAACCTCGCTTAGAAAATATCGTAATTTCATGGAAAAATTACCTAACAAAAAAAGCAACTCAATATGCCTGTTTAGTTTTCCTAAATAAATAACTTACATAAAAATTTTTCACCAACTGTGTCTTTCATAAGTCTAATGCTATATCAAAATAGTGTGTATTATTCTGTAAAAATCAAAATATGTGAGATTTGAGCAAAGTATTTTAATGTAATGTTTAACACCGTCTGGTGACAGTGGGAACACTGCTTCAGCAGACGAGTTAATCAGCATTTGTTTTCATTACGTCATGGCGCAAGTACACACTCGCCGTGACAGGACGAGTGTGAGTCTCTGCCTTATTCGAGTTAGAACGATGCATGCTGACCTCACAATGTACACTCTCGAGATTGTTTGGTCATGCTCTGTCCCAGCGAATGTATTTGTGTTATCTGCCTTGTAACTGTGTATGCCTACTTCATGTAGTTTTTAGTTGCAACATTATGACTACGACCGACCGTATGACCTCAAAATGCCATAGGCTTACTGAGTTGAAAATTGATTGTAAACAATTGACGTGACAAATATTTCAGAAATAAACTACTGTTGCTGCAAATAGTACAAAAATTAACTACTTTCTCATCCCAATTTATTTTTATCCAGGTATTGGGGTAATAAACATAAATAGAGTTTTGCTTTGGGGAAGAGAAGTATAAACCCCCAGACAGTTATAAGAATAACACTCAAAATAGGTCTATCTCTATTGATTTCTTACCTAATGATAACATCCAAGACAGAGGGTATTTTTTAATAGTAGAAACAAGTAGTATAGTTTTACTTTGGATTTTTTACTGAGGTTTATAACTTAATAAGCTTTATTTCATTTTTAGTGTTGTCAGTAGCTATTAACCCTTGAGGGGGCGCTTCACCGGCAAAAAGCGAGCGGGCGCACGGGGAGTTTTACTCCGCAACACTAGATTGCACAAATTTAACCCTTTTTACTTTTATAACGAAATATTGTATTTAAATGTTGACAAACTTCATTAGGAATAACATTTCATCGTCGATTCAATTAATTGTTCAACTTAATAGGTGTAATATTTCAATTAAACATAGTAGGTAATTTTCTAGTATAAAATATGTATTAATTATTATTTAAATTTTTGGACTTTTCCTTTCGCTTCTTTTTTTCGAAAGCAAAAGGAAAAGTCCAAAAAATTAATAATAATTACAAATCCATCGCTATTATGAATTTTTTTAAATAGGTATCAGTGTCTGTGTAACGGGAGAAGGGGCTCCGCAAACTGAGACGGCATCTCTGAATTGCATATAACGAAGTACCAAGGGGGGGGTGGGGGGTATAAATAGCTTTAGAAATTCTTGGAATGAGGGGCATAAAGTACGGAGCCAGACACCTCCGCGGACACCCATTATGTCAGTTTATTTTAACATAAAAAACACGTGCGGAGGAAAACTCCGCGTGCGCCCGCTCGAGGGTTAACAATGTAGGTAGTCTATGAGTGTCCTACATTATTTATTTTAATCATCAGTTATTGTTAAATACAATTGCAATATTCACTTTTGTTTTTTCTTACTGTTAATCTAGGCCTATTTACATTATCAATTATCATAGAGTTTCCCCTTTAAGTTAGATAGCATTCCTCACTTAGCGCTAAATGTCTTAACTAATAGTTTTTGAGTGGCCTTTTAAACTACAGTAGGACTAGAAAATCCAGTACCGTACTGGTATGGAATTTGTACCGAGAGCAAAGAACCAAGGTACAAAAAATTTACTGTACCGAACCATAAAGTAAACGCAACAGTGCCTGACAGTTTAAGAATCCATGTGCACTTAATAACCTTTGGTACCGCAGGCCCCTAGTCGTCAGTCTAAATGTCAGTGTCGAATGAGATGTATTTTTTTTGGGGGAACACATACATTCAGTTTCTGTCTATAAAACACTTGCTGAGACTGATAAATTATACAGTAATTTGGTCATTCATACTAATGATCTATCACCAACATACTAATGATCTATCACCAGCAAACGTAGCTGATACGATTCTAATAAAAATTGATTAAATAATTAAGAATTTAATAATTTCTAAAACATTTATTTTATTTTAATTTTTATTTCAGAATAATAAGTTTGAAACATAGTGGAAGGATAAAGAATAAATTACTACAACAATTTACGTGGGCCCTCAAAAAATTGAGTACGTGTTTATTTTAAGCATGGTTATTTACTAATATATATTTTTTCAGTACAATCTCAACTATTTGCCACTTGATGGACAGGCACCCAACTTTATTAGATACAAGATTCCATGCCAGACTAATCCTCGAACCTACATGTAAGTAGACTAATTCTTAAATTAGCAATACACCATTTTGTTTTTATCAAAGTACCAAACTTTTTAATTCCTGAATGAAAAATAGTTTTTCAATGATAAAAACTCAATGATGCTATGCAAAAAAACATTAGCGTTCTCTTTCAACAGATTTTACTGATCAAAATACATATACACTACATACATAATATTAAATTATTTACATAGTATCAATCCTTATAATTGCCATCTTTTAACAGCTACAGTAAAGTGTCAGTTATTCAAAAAACAACATTATATTGTACTTAAGACAACTAAATAAACTAAAAATAATTAATGTCTTATAAACTGCTTCATGTCATTTCCTAAGGTTGTATTTTTTACAGAACTCTAAGCTGGGCGGAGACAGGCGCATTGACTGAGGAAAAAATTGCTGAGCTCTTTGAATCTTTCAAGGACAGTCTCAATGAAGATTTGTATTTTGACAAGGACTATTACAGCCACGATATGAAGAAAATGATATTGGAGTGAGTATATGTAAAAGGTTATCTAAGTTTTAGGAATGGTTAATCATGCAAGTCTTAGCAACTGATTGAAGGGGAAAAAGGAAAATTAGATACAAAGTCAAAACTCAACACTGTTAAGAAAATTTACACCTTAAAACTTATTTAAGTTTTATTCAATGTTCAATGTTATTCAATGTTGTCATTATTATAACAATATTCTTTTATCGACTCATCTAGCTGATGATTCCAGCTTTGCTGGGGAAAATGAATTCTGCATTCTGTGGTTATTGTCCTGTGGCGAATCCTTGGAAGTTATCTGAACTCTGAACATAACCATCAAAGTTCAGTCTATGAGATTGCAAGCTACGGTCACAAACCAAATACAGTGTTGTTATAAATAACACAAGTCTTCTCTTTTTATATGTAGCACTGACTAATTTAAGGAGTAAATAATAATGGCATTGGTATTGTCATATTGTAGTTTAACCCATTGGCCTTGCATCACAGAACTGTTCCGTGACAGCTGACGTGAGCCCAAATTTCGCATCACGGAACTGTTCCGTGATGACGTCATCCCAGTTTAAAATTTTTTCAGGTGATTTTTTTATGTTTTTGGCGTCAGATTTCGCTGAAACCCCTTAAGTGCCGATGTTTTATCCCAAAATTAGCCCCCGCGGTTTTTAGTAGCGCGCAGTTTTAATTACATGATCAACACGAAAACGCCAGGTTTCGTCTCAACGCGACGAGCGCGATACTGCAGAACTCGTGGTGTGGACGCAGTTCCAGAAAAATCCACTAGAGTGCAGCTCCAAACGTTCTGCAACTCGTCAAGATCAACTGTACAGTCTTAGCAGGAAAAAAACTTAGCAGAACAGTTGTACCAGCATAAATCAGCTGAGACTGTCAAATCCGAGTAAACTCGGGCGTGGCGGTCAACGAAGTGAGGGTGCCTGCAAAGAACTGATAAATGATGGTTCGACCAACAACTGAAAACTCGGTTTCAAGACTGTCCATTCTACACAGAAGCAGAATTCTCCCACTGGAGAAAACAACATGCCTGAAAAAACAAAAATAAAACTGATTTGTATTTATATTAAGTTTATATGACACTGTATATAATCTTGAAAATGTTTCTGATCCTGGTTCTGATTTGTGAAGGTGAATAGTTGATTTTTAATCGCAAGTAGCCTATTTCTTACATATGTTAAAGAAAAATTTATTATTATTATTATTAATAATATTCCTTACCCAGTATTTAAACGAAATGCAACATTGCGAAGCTAGCGATTGGCCATAAAAAACAGTCGCGCGTATTTGCTGAGCACAAATTAACAGATAATGCTGCTTATTTGTGAATCTAACGAGCAGCCGCGATAAAGAATCAGTCGTTTGTGGATAGACAGCAGATGTAACTTAGCACAACTCGCGATCAGCTGTAAAATTTGACCGCACACATGTAAATCGCACGTAAATTCGATCGCCGGGTAAACGGCAGGAACTTATCAGGCGCGGCCCGACTTGATATTGGCCCGAAATATTTTTTGCCCCGACTCGATGTCTTGGGTCAGCTCTTGACCCGACCCGACCCGAACAATTCGGGGACCTGCAGACCCCCAGTTTTTACAGCCACTGCAGCTTTTGACTTTTATTTCTCATCTTATTAATATTCCCAGTAATACCAATAAAGTTGGTACTGTATTAAAATATCTCCACTCAACAATATAATATTTAAACAATAAAATTGCTTTAAATATACAAATATTACAAATCGTTTGTGTTGTGTTGCAGTTTGGCGCCGAAGTTCGGGTTGAAAGTGCGCCACTGCGGGTCGGAGCAGCGGCTGGTGGATCGTTACGTCTGTGTGTACAAGACGAAGCCCAAGGATGAGGTGCTGGAGGAGGTGTTGAAGATGAGAGACTTCCACCCCAAGTATCGGCTGGCCACCAACAAGCTGCCCCCGCGCCTCGGGCTCAACATCTTCTAGGTTTGGGATTATTTAATTCAAATAAAAAAATTAAGGATTTGTTTTATTTTTATATTTTAAAACTGTTTCTGGCAACTTTGATTTACATTAAACAAGTGGCTTGTAGGGGCTAAAGCCCTTAATTAAAATTTATCCTTATTCTATTCACTTTTAAATGAATAAAGACAGACTGCCTCAGTGCACATATTCAATCCCAATGCTATAATAGTTTAATCCATTCACCTGATTTACCGTACTTTTGATTTCTACGATTGCTTATGATTGCATAATTAATTACAATTTCACCTTTAGCATTGATAAAGCTTGTAGAAAAATATCAAGCCTCAAGGGTGTCTTGTTTAGGGGTTTTCATATATTACATTTTGTGCAAAACATGACACAAAACATTTTGTTCTTAAATGTCACCTAAATTAATAACTAAACTGAACCTGGTTCTAAACTGAAATAGTATTGATGTAAAATTGTTTGTGTATTCAATATAGATAAAACTCGACATTGCCTGGTTACTACTGCTTGAAATAAATAATAATTACCTTTTTGTTTATACTCCTTGCTGCAATAAAACAGTTATTGGAAATGTAAGAGTTCTAGTTGAACTTTTGTCAACATTTTGTTTTGATTCCTTGGCAATATAGTCCCAAATTTATTTATATTTATCTACTTACGTTTTATCTTGTAAGCATTAATGACTTTATAGATTGAATTTGTTTTATTTTTTCGTTAAAAATTTCTCTCTGCCCACTGAAGATAATTATCTCTCTTACCGTGTGCTTAGATTTGTTCTCCAATGCTTAAAAGGAGGGAAAAAGTTTTAACATTTTAATTTTTTCTACTTATTACACTGGTTTGTATTGTGCTTTCTAACCATTTTCTTACCAGAAAGTAATGCAGACAGTAATTTTAAAATTGTGATTTTTGTTAAGTTTTATATTATCTAGACAAAAAACTATCTCAACTGCTTAACAACACAAATCGTGTTCAAGTAAACCGATGATTCATTCTGATCAACCTACAGATGACTTTTGAATGATTTATAAATTATATGATCTTGAAATATCTAATCTTAAAAAAATTACCTTTAACTTATATAAAAAATTGTTTTATTTGATATTTTTCAGGTTTACGAGAATGTTACTTCTGAGCTAGAATTGAACTGTCACCATTTAGTTTTGTAGTGATACATGTTTTATTTCATCTCTGTTTTATATATTGATGACAAATAAATAAATGTCTGAAGTAAATTACATTCTCTAACTCATTCTCACCTTTCTCCTCATTCAAAAGTAAAATTAGGTAATCAGTAATCAGTTTAATTTTGCGAGGTAATAAATCTGAATGTGTATTGAATAACGTTTCTGTCCTTGTTTTGCAACACTTTTCATTCATGAAAGTAGACTAGCTATTTATTTAAAAACTGCCAAATCAAGCCGAAAGCATAACCAATACTGGAGATACCAACACAGTTGTCAAAGCTGAAAGTTCTAATCCTCACAAAAAAAAATCAGTTCAATGTTTAGTTTACACTTACAGGGTGTGTACTGATATTGAAAATACTTGAAATACTGGAATTATACTTGCATTTCAAATTATTTACTTGCATGTTATGAAATTAGTTAGTCCTTAAAATACAGTTTGTCAGTGATTCAATACATATGGATATAATAAGTTTGATAAGTTTTTTAATGTTTTAACACCAAAAAGATAGGATATTGTAGTTCTGTTTAGCTATAAAAATGTGAGGAGAAAACAAATATTAATGATAAGGTCAATTTAGGCAGAACGTTAGGGAACAAATTAATATTTTGCGGAGAAGAAAAAAGATCAAAATTAGATTAAAAATAGACTTTGGCTAAAAACCATCCAACCTTTTTTCATAACACAAAATGTGTTTGTTAGCATTGATCTTATTTATTAATGTTGATTTTTTTGTCATTAAATCTGTTATTAATAAATTGAGTTTACAAAAATAAATTAAAGGAAAAGGCCCTCTTATTAAAAGGTCCTCTATTAGGCGAGTTAGCAGCAGTGTAGGGACCTAGTATATCAATAAAAATAATATATATCAGAAATGTTGTTATTGTTGGAAAGTATTTAACAATCATATTTTAGTGTGTTGTAAAAGAATAGCTTCATCTTGATGATCAAAGTTATTATATGGTTGAAATGAACAAGGATCATCAACAGCACTCCCTTTTTCCGTTGGTAGTGCACATGCGATTGGGATACTGGAATTTTGTAAAAGATTTTACTGGAAGTACTGGAAATTTACTGGAATTCTAAAATCAGAAGTCAGTAGACACCCTGGTTTACCATGTTGAGTTCTCTTGTTCTTTTTTGCATAATGTCTTTCGAATGATAAACAAGTTAATGCCTATGACTCCATTTTTATCTCGGACACAATTCGTCTTCCAGTCACAGCTGAATCCTGGCTGAAAGAGGAAAGATAACCTTATGTAGATTACTTGTCGCCCATGCTGTGATAGTGTCACACCCTTCTCTCCACACTCATTAAACTTTGTGAAATATGCTGGAAACAATAGTTTTCTAACCTAGCAAGTTGTTTTTTTAATAAACTTACAAAAAAAGTGTTTTCAAATGTTTATATTTGAACCTTTCACCATTGTCCATTGCTAGATAAGTCTAGTATATAACAAGGCAAAAGGCTTAAGGCAATGGTGTCTAATCTCCTAGAGATTTATATTAAGAGGACTTAAACCCTCTAATATCTTTATTTTATAATATAAACCCTCTAATATCTTACATTTTAGGCATATTTGTGAATTTTAGTTTTGATATCATAACTAGAGTTTTTCTTTGCAATGCCTCTATCCGTCCTATGTAACATTTAGATGCTGTGCCCCAGACTTCAACACCATACCTTATAACCGATTCGAACATTGATTTATAAATTACAACTAGAGCTTGATAAGGTAAAGTTTTCCTTAAATAAAATAGTTTGGCAGTGATAGGTTTTAACTTATTTACAATGTAATTTATGTGATGTTCCCATTTCAATTTGGAATCTATTATCACCCCTAAATATTTAGTTTGGTTTACTGAATCTAACACTGGACATTGACATAATACATTAGGGTCATAATTCAAAAGACATTTACAACAGTGACTTAGGATAGCTGGAGTACGTGGTGGAATATTGTGAGCTGAATGAAAGCAAAGGACAACCGTTTTTTTCGCGTTTATCACTAGTTTTTTGTCATGTGCCCATCTATTTAAAATGTTAAAATCTTGTTGGAGAAGGTTTTCTGCCATTTGGAAGTCTTTGTGAGAGGCTACAAGGACGGTATCATCAGCGTACATAAAAAGTTTCCCTTTAAACCCACACGATGCTAGGCTGTTGACATATATATTAAACAAAATAGGTCCTAATACACTGCCCTGTGGTACACCTTGGTTGATTAATCTGCTAGTACTATAGATATTATCTATTTGAACAAATATGGGTCTGTTTTCTAAGTAACTTGCAAACCATTTCAACAAATTATTTTTTATTCCAATATTTTCAAGTTCATTTAAAAGAATATCATGGTTCAAAGTGTCAAAAGCTTTAGAATAGTCAATAAATACTGCAATTACATGTTTTCTTTGATTGAGGCAGGTATTCACATAGTCATAAAAGTTAAGTAATAACATTTCCGTGCCTTTTCCCTTTTGAAACCCATATTGACTATTTTTAATAACTTTAGCACAATGTATCCAAACGATCTCTACAAATACAAAATTCTCAAAACATTCTTTGATAAACACGATTTTAAAATTCAAAATTTGAAAGAAAATTACACATTTAGAAGATTAGAAAAATATAAATTACCAAGATTTTGTAATACATATGGTAAAAACTCTCTCAGCCATGTTGTTCCGAAACTATTTAACGAGCTGCCATCTAATTTAGAAAACGCCAAAAACTTTTACGTAATAAAATTAGAATTAATATCTTGGTTAATAAACAATAATTTGAATTCATATTCCACTTTTCATTAAGCAAGATAAAACTATGTGTGTGTGCGTGAGTGAGTGTTTGTGAGGGATTATTTTTTTCTTTAATAATTTTTCTAAGTCTACTAATATCAGTTTTCAAGTATGTTCGATAGAAACGTATTAATTGTCAAGTATTAAATTGCTGTTTTCTTATTGCATTGAGTAAATTTAATCACATTTTTGCACGTTTGATTTCATCCGGAGTTAAAATGAATCAAAATTGAAACTTTGATTCATTTAACCAAAATGCTAAAAGATTTATACTACTGCTGCTGTTTTATGTATTTTAAGTATTGAATTTCGCTCTTGTATATTAAAATAACATGTGAAATTTTTAGGTAGTTATAATAAGTGACTTTTACTTGTGCACCGTTACCTAGAGCGCTATACCTATCTGTGTATTTAGTTTATCATGTAATTATGTAATATACTGTAATAAGGAGCACCCAACGACAAATCGTAAGATTTGTTGGGACTCACTGATGTAAATATTATGGAAATAAAGATTCTGATTTCTGATTTCTGAATATCTAGGCTTGCCACAAAAGATAAACATCAGATAGAATTATTATTAACATGCAAATTAAAATTGTGCCTAAAACATGCAACATGCAAATGTTTGCTAAAAATACTAAACCCAGCTTCAGTGGTGTGGCTTGTAAGTTTACATAGGTACTGGAGGTTAACTTTAAAAAAATATTCATAATACCAATGTATTATGTTAAGAGTTACTGCCTTAAAACCACCTGTGTGTTACCTTAACATGCCTGAATGTCCCTAGTGGCTATAGTTCTGGAGACACCGGATGTTATACAATGTTGTGCTTGCAGCTCTCACATAGTTAGGCACTACCAAACAAGGGCGGCTTATGAAAATTTATAGAAGGTTTCCAATTGTAAAAAAATTAATAATTTTTTACCATCTACAAATCTATTTTTAAAACAATGCCAGGCACATATCAAAGCTAGCATTTTACGGTTTCACGTCTACTACAAGTTAAAATAATTATGTCTCCTTAAAATATAAGTAGGCTACTTAAAAACAGAAAGATACTGGAACTTAAGGATAGAAGGTGAACTATAATCTGAATTTCAAGATTATAACTTGAAGTTTTTAGAATCAAAACTTTAATCATTCACTTGAATTCCAAAAATCTGTAGCCTATATCAAGGAAAATTGTATTTTTATTAATTTAATTTAGTTCATGACTTTCTTTTGTAGTTTTATGACGCTATTCATGACATGTAATGTGCCATATTATTGAATAAAGATTTGACTTGACTTGACTTGAACTTCCACAGTCCAGCTAACTTAAAGCACAGCGCAGCTAACCTAAAGGTATACAATAATTATTATTAATTATCAACATAGCTCTCGTGAGAGTTGTGGTTTGTATTCCATATGGTGCTGCTGGAAAATATAGCGACTACGAGAGAAACTACTCGCTCCTTCGGGAGAGCTTGGCAGACGTCGCCAGTGCTTGGCTGGTCATTAACGCCCAAGGCTAGCGTCTGTTCCAGTTTTTCAAACAAAATGAGCTCTGGCCTGAACTTGGAAACATTTTTTTATGATATTTTGTTCAAAAGTATGTTTAGTAATAGAATTTTCTACTATTTATATTTAAAAAAATGTTATTTGATTGTTAAAGGGGGTGAACCAGTGAACCTAGACATGAGCCGCCACTGCTCTTCACCTAAAACGCAAGAGTTAAAATAATAGGACTAATAGAATTGGACAACTAAACGTAAATGCCATAAATTGCATTGGAAAACCAATGAAATCGTACTCGCTAATAAAATAACTTAACATATTTTCTGATAATCATTTTAAATATTTTTGAAGCAGAGTTGATATGTGCAAAGTAGTTAATTCTTCATGAAAATGGATAAATAAATAATCCTATATTCCATAATTTACACAGTCCTTGCAGGCCTCTCTTAGTCTTTCCCTTTCCCCTCTGCTGAATGTATTGAGAACAATACAAAATGAAGTAAAATTTTGATAATTATTACAATTAGCAACCATTGTATCCATAATACTGATCGAAAAACGGATTTTCTAATGGTCATGTTATGGTTGATATAGATATTGACAAATTTAGTAACCTATAAATATCTATAAATGTTATGTACAACTGTGCTGTACTACATAGCATAGTACAGTGTTGACAGAAATGCTGTAATTTGGAAACAAACTTTTTTACTACTTCTAGGTTTTTTGCTTACTATCTAAAAAGCCTTTGTGTACTGCTGGATGGAAAACACTGCAATAGATAATTACTTTTGACAATCAGGAATTGTTGAAATTTTTTTTGTTGTGCGGCCCTTTTAGGCATAGGTGTTTTAAGGTTCCATTTCCAACACGGCGTCAGTGTGCTCAGCAGCGACGTAGACATCATTGCGCTAGAGTTAAATGTGAAGTGGGCAGTGGTGACTGTTTCGTAGACTCTGTATGCGCTGACTATTGACACGTCAACAACTATCATCGCCCACTTCACATTTGACGGGCGCAATGACATCGACGTCGATGTTGAGTGCGCTGACGCCGTGTTAGAAATGGAGTCTTTACTGTCATAAACCTTAATAAGTAAACTATTCCATACCCTCCCCTTATCACTTCCTAGGTACATTAATTCTACTATACAATCAAACTATATCCATTTTAATCTGTTAAAAAGTACCAATCATTTAAAAATAAAATAACAGAGAAAATTTAACTGTGCTTGTATTAATTTAATTAATAATTTAAACATTATTTACAACACTGTAAAAATCAGATTGTGAGTAAATGGATATCAGGGTTGGATAGCTAACGTTGCAAATGGTTCTGATAACACTGCTGATTTCAGATGATGTTGATCAATTAGTAACATTTGATTGGATTCAATGAGGCCTGCATAAGTATGCAGAATCATAATGATGGGCTTTTACTTTCAACTAACCAAATGATTTTTTGTACAACTTTTTCTTTGTTAGCTTTGTGTATGTTCAAATTAGGTTTAGCCCATATCAAAATGAGCAAAAGAGTGTGTAGTAGAATTGTTTTAATTTAGACTTTTCTCAACAAGTGAATTAATTTTTGAAAAAAGTGATGAAAGTGTAAATTTTTTATTAGACTTAATCTTTTATATAGGCAACATACTAAAATGGCTACAAATTCTAGCATATATCAATTATCAAGCTGAACACTTCCAAGTTTCCCGCAGAAGGTATAAAAAAGATAATGGTAATTTTCATATACTTTATGATTTAAGATAAGAAATTTAATGTGATATGGTTTTGTTCATTTATAATACAGTATCGTACAAATCCAACTGTTTTATTATAGAGTTAAAGTTTACATCAAAAGACAAAATAGATTTCTAAATATCAGGTTCCTTCAAAATTTCTTCTTTGTTGTTCATAAGTAACATGACGATATTGCGTTTCTTGTTTATTTGATACCATCTTTGAAAGGAACATTTTACCAATAACTTCAGAAGAAATTTGAAATATTGAACTTTTTCACTTTTATAAAATAGATGAACTATCATACTAACATTTATAAAGTTTTTTATTTCACATTTTAATATTCTTATAATGGGCTATAATTGGTTGATAGTATTATAGGGGGTTCTATTTCATAATGGGCTCTCTTTATCTTTGTTTTTAGATAATTAAACATTTATGGAAGGTTGAGTAGTTTATAGTATTAGGTTTTGGTCACTTCCCACCTCTATAAAAATATATTATTGTATCTTGTCATAATCAATCATATTGGTTTTATTTCATTGCAGCTCTTAATGCGTTGATGAGTGTTTACTAGGGGTGGGCGAGTAGTGGATTTTGAAGTCGAGTCGAGTATTAAGCCAAATACTCGAGTATCGAGTCGAGTCGAGTCGAGTAGTTGTGAAAAGTAATAAAATCTTCATTTTTTTAAGTATTTATGTCTTTGAATTACAGTTCATTAAAATCTTTCTTCAATTTTACCTATAAAATTGGTCTACTTTATTTATTTAAGCTTATGTTTTAACATTTTTCTTGGAAAACTAAAACTCTGCTATTCTAATACCCTACATTGCATAAATCCTACTTTTAAATGAATAAGTTGACTATGCTAAATCATTCAAAATAACAAATCACTTAATGTAACAAGATCTAAAATAAATTTATGAAGAATATGCAAAGTTGTAAAATTTAAGGATTAATAAGATTTAATTATTAGCCTATTATTTTAACAATCATAAACAGGTTTATATTTTCCCTAAAAATATATGTTGGCCCTCATATTAAAACCTTAGGCAAGAAATTGTGCAAGAAAGAATTAAAAACATCAGGGAGGAGAGCTATGCCCAGTTATTTGTTTACTTCTCTAAACCCAACCCCACCCCCTTGCCTGACTGCTAATCTATTGTTTTTTAACATCCAATCACTTGACATGAGAGCATGAGTGTCATAGCTGCAACCAGATAATAATAAGATATCCCCCCAATACAAAAATTACAAAACCTTAACTAACTGTTTTATGAAGTCCACTTTACCAATGAATTCCACAATTTTCTTCTCATTTTTACAAATCAAATGAGACAGAAAAATGAAGGCTGTGTATCATTCAAAAGATAAATATGATTACAAATTTGAAGTTGTTAAGTGTAAGGTTAAAGCTAAATATAGCTATAAGTTTTCAATTTCCGAATTCTGAGACATCTCTCAGAATCTGGCATTTCTAGATAACTGTCAAAATCCATTCTCCTATGAGGTAATGAAATGTTGTCGAGGTTATTTGTTATGAAAAACTTGTGGACGGCTGCGAAAAATGATAGCGCATATCTGTCGGTCGCGGATAAACGGCAAATGTAGCTTTTCAAAACTCGCGATCGCCGAAAATCGGCAAATGTAGCGTTGCTATAGTCGCGGTCGGCCGCGAAATACGAGCGCGCGTATTGCCGATCGCCGAAAATCGACAAATATAGCGTTGCTATAGTCGCGGTCGGCCGCGAAATACGAGCGCGCGTATTGCGGATCGCCGAAAATCGGCAAATGTAGCCTTGAAATGTAGCGGTCAGCCGCGAAAAACGATCGCGTGTATTTGCCGATCGTAAATAGACGAAATGCAACTTTGCGAAACTAGCCATCGGCCGTAAAAACCGGTCGCGCGTATTTGCCGGCCATAAATGAACAGAAAATACTGCTTATTGTGAAACCAGCGAGTGGCCGCGATGAACAATCTGCCGATTGCGGATAAACGGCAGACGTAGCTTTGCGTATCTCGCGATCTGCTGTAAAATTTTATCGCCCAAACGTAAATCGCACGTAAATTCGGCCGCCGCGTAAACGGCGGGAGTAACTAACTACTCGACTTGATTGAGTCGAGTAGTTGGAACTACTCGACTCGACTTCGAGTAGTAGCAACTACTCAAGTAATTACTCGACTGTCGAGTATCGCCCACACCCAGTGTTTACCCAAGTAAACAGACTGCTCAGCCGAGCGGCCATGGTGTCCTGACGGCGTACTCATTCCCCATGTTATCCTTATGGGAAATAAAAAATTCGATATCTTCCTAGTTTCATAACATGACTTGATAAAACTTGGTGTATCGCTTCTATTAGTTCAGATCTACTAAAAATTCAATTAAAACCACCCAGTTTTAACATACCTGGTGCAGCAAATTTGCCTACTCATTCCCCATGTTATTCTTATGGAGATTACAAAAACATGTCATGTCATATCTTCCCTATGTTGGATTGAAATGTGTCTTTTCATTTGAAATTCGCTGAGTATGCGGGTTTGCTGCCACAAAAATATAATTATAAGGAATTTTAGAATAATATACATTAGATTTCATCATAATGAAGCCAAAAACCAAGTTTTATTAAAATATGTAGAAAAATAAACGAAATATAGAATTTTAATTATTTCCCATAAGGTTTACATTGGGTCAACGTATTGTTTTTACCACTTACAGTATCTCGGTAACCAATAGACATAAAGCGATGATTAAAATACTAAATTGTTTGTTTATTCGAGCTAAATTCAATAGTGTTAACAAAAAAATTGGATTATTTTTATTTTTTATGAAAAAATCTAAAATAAACTCATTTTTGGGGGGCTCTTCCCTTTTACCCCCCCCTCCCGGTAATCCGCTCAGGCTGGATGCATCTTTAAATTTAGTCAAACTGTGTTTTTTGCTTCTGGGGGTCCCAAAACAAAACGTTATGGTGGTTCCAGCTTACCTTGAGACCCTCCGGTAATCGCTTATTCCCTGTAAGAGAAATTCGCTAAAATTAAGATTAACTTATTAAACAATTTACTAATATCTTACGAACAGAATGAGATTTTGAAAAATGGTTTGCAGCAATGTGTTTGTCGTCAAAAAGCAGTTTGAAATGATATGTCACAACCCTATATCTACATTTAAAAAAAATAACTTATATCCAATATGGCGGATCCAATATGGCGAACGGATGTGTGTATTTAACCAATATTAAGTGTTTCCCATCTTACAACTATATATATGTTAAAATTGACGAATTTTCATCAAATGTAGTGAGGAATAGGCAAAAAATACTAAGCTTTTAATATTAAGCCATATTGTCCACCATCTTGGATTTCTGGTATCTCCAAAATCTTTGAAGGTGGCAAACACGATTTTTGCATTCGTAAATGCACAAGTAGCTGACAGTGCTCCAGAAGCTGACAGTTTGAGTTTCTTTACATTATAATGTGGTCTCTTAAAAATATTTACACATGATTGCATTGTTAGAAGAACATATGTTTATTCTTGATTTGTTTACAAACAAATCAGTGAAATTTAGCCCATACTCGCTGAATGGTGGTGGTTTGAAAGCGACCCTGTCTGTACACATCACATTTAGTCGATTCCCTTAATGAAATTGTTAAGAAGGTAAGTTTGGTTTTTTGTCATTTCGCTAAATTTCTTAAATAGTATTAATGATTAGGCTCATTATTTTTATCAATTAGACCTTTGTTGACAATTTCATGATAAAATTAGGGTGTTAGGGGTTTTGGATTTAAAATTATATCAATGTCAGGCTTTGGTACACAAAAGCCATACAAGTTCCACTAGCTGACAGGGGATATTTGCTACTTGCACAATATTAAATTGGTTTTACCCATCGAAATTTGCATGCTATTTATAATTTATGTGATCTCAACCACACCTTAAAATGTCATTTTAATAAAGAAATAAGGCCCCACAACTACTTTTAGCGAATTTCCCTATTGGAAATAGAGCTATTACCGTAGATCTCATGGTAAGACCTAAGCCCGGGACCATCATAACTTTTCGTTTTGAGGTCCCCAGATGCCAAAAACACCGTTCGTTCATATATATATATATATCTATATACATATTTATATATTTATTTATGATATCTATATTTATGTCTGTGAGCACGATAGCGGACGCAAAAATGGTCCGATTTTATGAAATTTGGTACAGACGTGTAAAGTGGCAATCACTCGGACGACTTCGAAAACCAGCCCGATCGGACCATCGGAAGGGGGGGGGAGGTAATGAGGGATTTTACCACTCAAAAATGTTTTTTTTGGATTTTTTACATAGTAAAATTAAAGTTATCAAAATTTAATTTACACCATTGAATTCGGCTTGAAAAACAAACAATTTTATATATAGGACCATTGCTCTACGGCCGATGGTTACCGAGATATTGATATTGGTAAACACAGTCCATTGTCCCAATGTTAACCTTATGGGGAATAAAAAGAATCTATATCTCGCTGATTTCTCAACATATCTTAATAAAACTTGGTAAATGATTTCATGTAGTTGAGATCTACTTGATTATGGCCTAAAATTCCCCATTTTTACATTTTTGTGGCAGCAAACCTGCATACTCATTTCCCATGTTATTCTTATGGAGAATATTTTTGCAAGCTTATTTATGAACATACGTTGACAAAACTTGATGTGAGGCTTCCTTTTAATTATTTATTGAAGCATTTGGAAATTCGCTGAGTATGCAGGTCTGCTGCAACGGGGGTATTTATTTATAATCTATAAATATACTCTTATAAAGAAGAAGTGGTTTTTGTTTGTATGTATGTCCAAACCAATGAATGCGAAAAATACTGAACCGGCTGGGTTACTGGGTTGAAATGTCACACAAAGGTAGATATTGAACCCGAAAAAACACATAGGCCTATCCTACACACGGGGCATCCCCGTGGGCTTCTTACGTTCATATTTCAAGCTAATTCATTGATTTTTGATAGTTTTTATTTGCTTGCCATAGAAACGATTGTTTCTTTCTTATTTAAATCCATAAACCCATTCGTAGACCGGGTAAAACAGCTAGTGTTTAATATTTAGAGCGATATTTAAGTCTGCCAACAAATATTTTTTTAAAACCAAAACGGGAAACAATACTTAAGTTCACAAAGCATTACTACTGGGGATAGGAATCCACATATCTGCGCCATTACCGACAGGACCAGGGTGAGATGACCCCTCTGGGGGACGACCCACAAGGAGATGCAATATAATATTATTGCGTTTATCCTTATAATACCCACACAACAATTGTATAAAATGTACCACAGGACGAATTGATAATTGCTTAAAAGTTAATATCAATCAAACCACAAAGCCGCAAACTGCATTCTTTTTAAACGACTAACTTCAAAATTTACAATTTAAAACTTGTCAAACGTGACATTTTTGGTAAAAATAGATTGGCTGCCATTTTTGACTCGGTCACCCATTTGAGTCCGGGTTTGCGGCATTGAACTCACTCTAAAAATCTTTGAACTAATGCACATATCAACCTTTATTTACATTTCAGATTTTCTTCTGACTCCTTTTGGGCGTCTCCAAGAAGAGTCATACGGTCGTTACCCTAATTGCAAAGATATGTAGATTCCTGCCACCAATAATAAATTGTGAACTTTGGTATTTTTACTGTCGTGGTTAAGGAATAAAAAGGGATTGCAGTACTTCAATGCCACCCTATAGGCTATGTGTTAAATATTACAGTTTTCTTTTAAAGTTACTTCATTTCAGGAGGCGCTATGGCTACAAAAAAGAGCAAAATATTGAAATATTCAGAACTACAAATGGAAAAAGCGATTGAAGACGTGAAACGGGGTGTTTCACACTCAGTAGCTGCCAAGAACAATAATGTCCCGAGGTCAACGCTTGTAAGCAAAATAAAGGGATATGCACCTGTAGAGTGACGGATGGGGCGGATGGGACCCCTATCAATACTGACTAAAGAAGAGGAAACTGTATTGGTGCAATGGATATTCACTATGGCTAATGCTGGATTTCCAGTAAATATACTGATCAGTTGTTTGACTGTGTGAAGCGCCTTCTATCTGATCTCAAAAGAGACAGTCCCTTTACCGATGGAAGACCAGGGCGAAAGTGGTACATCGGTTTCATGAAAAGGAACCCTCAAGTGGCCAATAGAATGGCACAGAATTTAACAATGTCACGGGCTTCGGTAACTGAGAATAATGTCAGGGACTGGTTTAAAGAAGTCCATGAGTACCTGAAGAGCAAATCCATTGAGAGTTTCAATGAAAACATAAGTGATGGTTTTCAAACTGCCAAAGAGATCTCAAAAGAAACACTAGACAGTATTTTAAGGTATCCGTCACGCATATTTAATGCTGACGAATCAGCCTTTTTCCTCAATCCCTCTGGAAATAAAGTTCTAGTGAAAAAAGGCCAGAAAAATGTTTACCAGCATATTAACAATGATGAAAAGGAATGTATCACTGCTCTTCTAATGGGAAATGCAGCTGGTACTGTAGGTCCCACGATGATTGTTTTTAGATATGCGCGCCTTCCTGCCGACATAGCAGAAAACGCACCTTCTGACTGGGCTCTCGGAAAGTCGGACAATGGTTGGATGACTTGTGAACTTTTTTTATGAATATGTTAGTAATGTCTTCCACAAGTGGCTTAACGACAACGACATTGAACGTCCAGTTATACTTTTTATTGATGGACACACATCCCACTTGTCTCTTCACACAAGTGAGTTCTGCTCTAAAAATGGAATCATTTCAGTAGCTCTATTGCCGAATGCAACTAATCTTCTGCAGCTGATGGACGTTGCGGTTTTCCGCACTCTAAAAGCAGCATGGAAGGAGAGTGTAAGGAACTGGAGAGTAAACAATATGAGCACACCGATCCTGAAAAAGAGAAATGTTGCACCATTGTTGAAGGAGTGTGTTGAAAACAGAATTAAGGGGGATGTTCTGAAAAATGGCTTCAGAAAATGTGGACTGTACCCTTGGGATGCAAATGCAGTTGATTACTCAAAACTAATCAACACATCATCACTATAATCACTGAACTCTTCAACCACAAGCGATTCTTCAGTTGCAGAAGCTCACGAACAGATCGAGACTGTCAAAAGTACAATGGATTTGGAAGTTGGAGTTACTTGTCTGGAAAGTTATATAGGCACTGAAAAACTCGAACAATTCAAACTGAGTGAAGATTGGCAGAGCACTACAGAAGATGCTTCTCTGTTTAAAGTCTGGAAACGTATGAAGAATGACCTGAAAGAACATGTACCATCAATACCTGGACATCAAGACAAAAAAGAAGCTTGCAGTTCCCAACATATATTACTAGAGACTGAATTACCAGTGATAGAGGAGGGCTTGTACATAATTGACAGTAATGATTTGGTTGTAGATCTCGGACTTACAGATTCTGATCAAACAATGCAAGATATACAATGTGTTGAAAGAGTTGGTTTGAAAAACAATTGTTCATCGGATGATCTTTCTGCAATACCTGTGATTGAAGATGAGGATGCTGTGAGAGCAATCTTAATAGAATCAGGAATACCAGATCTAGATCATAACGATTCAACTACGACAGTGGATGATATAAATAACCAAAAAAGACTTAATCAGCAGTCTCAGCATGAAATGAATGAAGAGTTGCCAAATATGACTGATTCTGAAAAAACTCCTCTAAAACAAATGCAGGGTGCTTCCTCTACAAACAACCAGAAGTCAATACCTTCTCCATTTAAAAGAGCACTGTTTTGGCCGGAACCCATGAAAACCAATAAAAGGAGACAAAAACACAAACTTCCAAGTGTTGCTACCTCCGCAGATTGGATCTCTTATCATAAGAAGAAACAGGAAGAAAAGCTGGAAGAAGAACAGATGAAAGCCGAAAGAGCTTTGAAAAGAAAAATGAAACAAGAAGCGGGTGAGAAGGTCTGTGAAAAAAAGCACATAAACATAAGTTTAAAAAAAAGATTATATTTGTATGTACTGCAGTGCCTCATGGAATGAAGAGAAAAACGGCAACAAGGCAGCATGGATCGATTGTGATAAATGTAAAAATAGTGCTCACTTGGAATGCTTGCCCGAAACATACCCAACCAAGTTTAATTTGAATGATGCTAGCCGTATTAGTTTGTCCACTGTAACAAGTGTACAGCTCCACTTCCTTTGTGCATTTTGTGAAAGATGAGAGTACATAAAAGAACATGTTTTTAGCAGTCTAAACCCATTCTGCATTAACCTAATGAATAGTTAATGTTTAATTTTATGTGTTTGATTTCACACATTTTAATTTTTTAATTAATAAGCCAAATTATCTTTAAAAAAATGTATATTTTTTTAATGTAAATATTTTTTATTTTAAAATATGTAAAATAAATTTTCTTAATAACGTTTTACATTGTTTTATAATTTAATTATTAAGTTAGATTTTATTCGTCTTATAAATTATAAAATCCTTAGGTTTAGCAGCTAGTACATTTATAGTTCCAGTGTCAGCTACTGGGACAACTGACAGTCAGCTACTGGTACAATCACTTTTTCACTGTCAGCCACTGGAACACGTACAAAGGTTGAATTAATTTTAAAAATGTTATAAAATATATTTAAAAAACCCTTTTTGTGTGACAAATTAGAAAACTACACTAAATTTAGAATCACATAAAATCCGTAATAATCTCTTTAGTTCCTATTTATTTAAAACCACGGATTATTAAGTGCGAATAGTTTCTTATACTGTCAGCTACTGGGATCCAAAAAAACACACGTCACCTGTCGCAAAACATAGCCTACATAATCACTAAGAAGACATCTTATAACCTGCTTTTTACCCTACTATTATTTGGCAAAGTTAAAATCAAGTGAATGGATTTGAGGCAGATCAGCTGATCCAAGACTCTTAGTTTATTTTATACAGGTTTAAATTCCAGCTGACTTGCTTCAGAGTTTGACCTTGACTCTGGACTGATCCATATATTGGCGCTTATTAAAATATGGTCATCCCAGCCTGAAAATATTGTGCTGATTTTACTTTCCAGTTTGAATGAGTCACGAACGCACGCTGATTTTACATGATTTATTCCTATTTCGGTGTGTTTTAAACACAACAAAATAACGAGAAGGCAAAAACACAGTGTGCATTAAAATACGCATTTTGCAATGTAAACATTTCAATGTTTATTTTGACATTTTGATTGCATTTTGCTTTTATAGATTTAAAATTTATTGAGATTGTCCTTAAGTACTCTAATTATCACCGTTGCTAAGGCATATTGATTTAGCCCAAACAGTATTATAATTGATTAATCAAGCACCGCCAGATGCTGAGGCTGACATGCACAATCAAGCCAGCCCCGTTGAAACAGGCCGCAGATTGTGTAAAGTTCCTGGGGCATGGAGATATTGCCACCCTGACATTTCCAATATAGCAGTTAGTTATTTACAAAATAATGCTGATAAAGATAACAAACTATTTAATTCAATCATACATCAATAGAAAGTAGTTTTACTATATTTCATCTTTCATTTATTTCTTTTTTGATCGGAATAACAATACTGGAATTAAGGTAAACATTCCGTTGCTTGACAATTCAAGAAAACATGTGCGCTCAATGGCTTGTCTGGAAATAGCGATTTAATACATAATATTCCTTGAACGACATTCTAAATCTGGTTTGATTTCCAAAATCATCGTAATAAAGGGGTTTTAAACAATTTTTTTAGTTACAATTTAAAAATAACTCAATCTTTGACCATGTTCAGTGCCTGACACTAGTATAATTTTAAACACACTATGATTAAATCATATTTTTTAGTTTATAAAGGTGTATTTTATGAAATATTGAGCTTCATCATTTATACTAATTATGAATATCGCTAAAATTAAACGGTGCACCGAAAGTGGGCTCAAAAATTAAATCCGCAAAAGGGGCACCTAATCCCCACACCGAAACTGGGCTTCAAGCCTTGCAGTTACTTGAACGTAGTAAAGACTCTGGAATGTTACCCAAATTCCAGGGGACACCGTCCCTGCCACCCCTGCAGTCACTAGTTGAAAACAGTAACATTGCACCAATATTGTCTTAATGCATGGAGTAGTTATCTCCAATTGCGTATAGTTTCTAAGTATGTAGTGTTATTGTAGAGTATTGTTTTGTTAGTGTTGTTTCATATGTTTAAAGTAATAAGTCAAAGAGGGAAGGGAAACATTGTTAAGGACAATGTTTATAGTCCTTAAAATTTGTTAATTGTCACAGAAAAATGTGTTTCTTGTTCTGTGGATACATTGAAAAGTGGTGAAGAGCGGTTTTAATGAACTCTGCTCGACACCACTTACATATTTTTTAAAACGTTGAAATCAATGCAAGTTGACTCGTGCGTTAGACTTAACAGTGCGCCTAATTACTTGTGAAATGCCAAAATGTCGGAAGAAAACGTGTTTGCGGCTGGACTTTCTGGAGACTAAAATTATTCAAGTGAAGAATGGCCACATTAACCTTATATAATTCACAGAATTTATTGGATACAGATCGTCACCAAATGTTGTGATGTAAGTAAATGCATGCTGTTTCAGTTATGTTAATGTTTTCTTTTTCCTTTGGTGAACCACCCGCAGGAGTTCTAGAAAGTGCCGGGGCCCTGTTTCAGCGCATCTCTGAGGGGCCTAGAGGGCTCGGAGCCCAGTTTCGGTGCCTACCTGATTTTTGGAGCCCAGTTTCGGTGTGCTCAAATAAAAAACCCTCCTCCCTAGCGATTCTGATAAGGAGAACTCCAAAAGCGATGCTATAAGTTATAGAAGACTTCAAACAACTACCAAATGATACTGGTTTGTTAGTTAAAATAATAAGAACAATCATGTTATCTCAAAAAATTCAATTTGTGTAAAATATTATAAGGTAACCACAGCATAGTCAGGCAAATAAATAAAGACCGTCAGGCATTGAAGCAGTCGGCTACTTGTGTGTTTACCTTAAATCTTACTGATTAAGGTAATTACCATAAATAGGTCTGGATTGGGTTTCTTGTGTGAGGTGATACTCGGGACAAACTGAGACAAACAATCCCAGATGTCTTCATCCTCCACAATGTTTGTCACAGACCATGTCTTCCAGGAAAAAAATAGTTGCCTCCATGACAGTAGGTGCAATCCGGAAAACTGTCCTTACCCTTTTGGTGCAGGTACGACGTACAATAGTCCCGACCCGGCAGAAATTGTGTTGTGGAGTAGTCCACCTCGCCATTAGTCGCCATGCCATCGCTGAGCCTACAGTTGGACTCGCTTGAGAATCACAGTCCGTGTTACCACTGCTGGAGGGAAGGGATCGTTTTTCTGACATCTTCGCATTATTCGTGCCGATCTCGCCTTGTTCCCCTACTCGGCCAAGAGCCTTACAGGGATGACTCCCTCAACCACCAGTACATGTTTACTCTGTTACAGATTACAAATTTGCAAAAAAAAAACATTACAAGCCAACATTGCAATTTAATACATTACCGAATATAAATTAATTACACTTTTCATATTGAGGTCCAGGCTTTGTTGTTTTTATGGAAATGCACCGCAACTATCACCATGAGGATATAGTGAAGAACTTAGCTAACTAAAACCAAATGTGAATTAAAATTTAAAACAAATTGAACTATTCCTTGACAATCAACCATTATATACCAACCTTTCAACTTTTACGGTTTCGTATCTGCGGTAAAAAATAAATACTATTATAAATAAAAACACTTTTAACTCTAGGCCTTGTTGGATTTTAGGTATAGTCAGCCCATTTTTTTAGCTAAACCATTTTGTTATCATTAATAACTTTTTTTATAAATTACTCCAACCACTGATCATTTATAATATTGTAAAATGTAATAGAAATCAATTTCTTTGAAAAAATTTCACAACAGTGTTTGAATAAGAGATGTAACGTTTTCAGCGTGGCCGAGTCGGAGGATATACTGTAATCCGTGGCTGACGTGGTTTTGTAGGGTCAAGATAACCTTTCTGTTACCTTTGATGTTGCATTGGAACGGCTAGAAAATATCTGTATGAAAAATATGGCTAGCCATTCTGTTTTTAAATTATGAGTTCTGTTTTTTAAGTTTATAATATTTAATAATTTTACTATATTATTTTTTTGAGATTATAAATAAACAAATGGCAATATCTCAAAAACGTAATATGATAATTCAAAATGGAGTACGACATTCGATTTAGCATTAAAAAATATTTGAAAATTATGGGTCACAACACTATCTTAACATTTAAAATAACTTAGCCCATTTCAAATGGCGGATCGAAAATGCCGTAGAACAATCCTTCAAAATCACGCGAAACGGTTTAACAATGACTAACGGTGGTTACTCGTCATTAACTGGCTTAATTTTGGGATACTGGGCTTATTTGTACAGTAGTAGTGGAAGGCCGATTCAAGAACGATGAGGGGTACGAGGGGTACGATCCGTGACGTCATCAGTTGTGACGTAGCTGTGGAGTGCAAAGTCCAAGGTCATCGCTGACGTATGAGTGCAAAGTCCAAGGTCATCGCTGACGTATGAGTGCAAAGTCCAAGGTCATCGCTGACGTATGAGTGCAAAGTCCAAGGTCATCGCTACGTCATTATTTCTCGCGCGCGCCACGAGTGCAAAGTCCAAGGTCATCGCTACGTCATTATTTCTCGCGCGCGCCACGAGCGCAAAGTCCAAGGTCATCGCTACGTCATTATTTCTCGCGCGCGCCACCACCGTTGCGCCGTTCGCTCGGCTCGAGCGCGCCGGTTCCTACTAGATTCTGCCGCCCTGATACTTCGGAAGAATAAAAAACGGAATAATTCGACCAAATCTGAGCGATTTTGGTGGGACCAAACCTTAAAGCGCCCTATTTAAACCCAACAACCCTAACTTTAAGCACCCTATTTAACCTCACATAGGGCCCTTTAGCAAGCATTTTTATCCTAACAGACCTTGACAAAAAAAAATAAAATCAATTTATAACGCTTTAAAACATAATTAACATTTCTTACGGGTAATTTTATCTCCCTCAAACGTCCAACAATCCTCTAGATTAACTTTAATTCCTATAGTATCACCGATATTATCCAAAACATCCAACTCACCAATGTCCATTAAAGCATCAAACACAAACTCGTCACTCCCTAAAATTCTAACTGACTTCGGATCATTAGGGTCAAATTTAGTTCCATCAGCTGTAATAACCTCCCCGATCGACTTGGAAATAGCAGCCTCGTGAATCGCATGCAATTCTTTTAAATACTCTTCATCCACAAGGTTCTTTTTACCCACTTCTTCCGGACGCCTTCTTATTAACTTACGTTCAAAACATGTTGTTGGATTCGTCCGCAAGTACAAGGTAATATCTTTAACACCGCCCTCATCAAATGCAGTCTTACGTGGATCGACATACTTATTACTTAGATCCGTTAAAATTTGAACCTCAGCGGGCGTCATAAACTTTTTGTAATGTTCATTAAAAACATGTCTTACAGTGAACGCAGAGCGCTCTTTAATCACGATATAACCCTTCTTCGCATATTCAACGGCTCTCTTATCGCACTCCGTCATATAAATTAACGCGTTGGCTTGAAACGTGAATGCCCATCTCTCGATATCTTTATACAAGAGGTCTAATAAATTCGTACCATGAAAATCCCGCCATGCGCCGACTGGCTCTTGTATGTGTACGGTTTTAAACCCTAGGTTTTTAAACCGATCAAACAAGCCTGTGGCAAAAGTAGTTTTACCCGCACCGATATTTCCTTCCAGAGTAATAATCATGTTATGAGACTCCATTTTATTCATCTATATAGTATATCATTTAAATTCCAACCGAGTTTTTTTATTAAACCGATTTGCAGAAATATATTTCAGACGTAAAAAAATAAAAAAATAAAAAATAAATTAAATAATTAAAATCATCGTATGTAATTAAAAATTCATTACACACCGGTCGAACCGAATCCATTACTTCCGCGTTCCGTATTCCGCATATCAATTCCACCGTCTATTGGTACATCGCTTCTACAAACCTCTAATATTAATTGAGCGATACGGTCGCCTCTTTTAACAACGAAATCATTATCCGAATGGTTGAACAGTAACACACCGACATTGCCTGTATAATCATAGTCGATTACGCCTGCGCCCACGTCGATGAAATGCTTAGCAGCTAAGCCACTTCGAGGTGCTACTCTACCGTAACATCCGCGGGGAAATTGAAAAGACAAGTCCGTCTTTATCAACTGTTTACCGCGACCGGGTACTACATAGTCATAAGCGCTTTTCAAATCGCAACCGGCCGCGTCCGGTGAACCTCTGACGGGTGGTGAGGCGAACTCTGACAATTTGAAATATTTAAAAGTGACAGACTCCATTTTTGTTACCTATATATTACATTCGCTTGTATTCGCACTACATAAATTATTAAGCTGTTGTGCAAAAATACATTTCAGGAACGAGAAAAAAATTAAATCATAAATAAAATAACAAGTATAATCAAATAATAATAACGAATATTCAATCTCTCACAAACTTGATATCGTGTTTAAACTTATCATTCAACAATGGGATCTTTCCATGGTACACCACATACAACGGTTGGTCCGATTTCAATAGCGCGTTTATATTTTTCGTAGTCATTCTCTCGTTCCAACTCTCGGGTAGTTGAAACCGCACATCATCACATGTAACCAAAACTCTAAGACCATAAGCATAATGAATTCTTTCTATGCTATTGACCAAATATTTTTTATCGATTTCTAAATCACTTATCTTCGCGAAAGAATTACCATTCACTTCGTCGAGGATATCTTTATAATAATCCTTTTCCATTTTCATCTTTCTTCCGTCTATATATAAAAATATATTTTCATAGTCGAATAAAAAATTGAGAGCGTTTCAAAAGATGTAATAAATCATCGCTTTTGACGAAAATTAATTCATATTTAATTCCGACTCATCGACTAGTTTTAAATAAATGATATAATCGGGCAGAGCGTTTTGCAGGGGAACGTAGTTTTCATCCGTCAGATAAATGTTGATTTCTCTTATCGTCTGCGTGTTAGGTTTGAGCGGTATGTAATTTAAAACGGACGGTTTCTCGTAAATTTTATCTCTGTGTTCTCGCGGACTCGAGTGATACAACAACGAGGAGAAATCGTGTCTGTGCCAATGCTCCGCGTGATTGACATACGAATGTTCGACTAAATCGCAATGCACTTCGATCATGTGGAACGGTCTGATTTGTAATTTACTTTCCTCCTCATATATTGATAAAATCTTGTTCGCTGTAAACTGTAATTCGAATAAGGTTTCATCTTTTTTCAATTCATCGAATCCGAGAAACCGTCGCAGCTCGTTGTTTATATGGAACTTGACTGGCGATTTGATACATATCTTAGACTGTGGGTCTCGAAAAATCTTAAACTTTTCCACATCTATCGCCGGTGTAAACTTATTAATCCTCATGAATTCCCTGATTTCTCTCTGCATGGTTTTCAAATCCCAAAATTCCGCTTTAAAAGTTAGTGTAGGACGACTTATCTCCCCCATATAAAAAGTAATTGAAGCCGGCTCTTTCAAGTTATAAAAATAGTTGTGATAAGAAAACCCCGTGAGCGCTAGATAATAACGCACGTCATCTTTCAAGTGTATGGGGTTTTCGAGCTTCAATTGCAAATGCGGACTCTGACCCGTCAATCTGAAATACACCATTTCTCTATATATACTTTTTTAAATTGCGGTTAAGATTATTTATTAAGAGCGAGGGAGAAAAAAAATAAAATTATTCGAACCATCTCAAAAATGTGTATTTATCGTTTTGTAAAGCACGTTCTATCGTATTGAAATCCTGTCCTCTGGAAAAAC
This sequence comes from Flexamia atlantica, assembly GCA_035578135.1. Classification (NCBI taxonomy): domain Eukaryota; kingdom Metazoa; phylum Arthropoda; class Insecta; order Hemiptera; family Cicadellidae; genus Flexamia; species Flexamia atlantica. Next base: position 20,096,375 of record JAQJVK010000005.1, read on the forward strand.
GTCGCAATACCTCCAAACATAAATGACCGCATATCGGGGGATCGTCATAATTTTGATATCTCATATGATTATAAAAAATACCTTTAGTAATGTTTAGATATTTCTCCAATTCTAAAGGTGGAGGCGCCTCACCGAACGAATCGAAATATATGACATAATTACCTTTTTTCGTATAACAAGTCCAATGCGTGCCGCCCGACTCCAGATCACCTAGATTAATAATAGCACACTCGTTTTTGCGCGGCTTGTCGGGTAAACACTCTCGCATAAAAACACCACGGAAATTGTTGATTTTCAACTTGTTGGCCCATGTCTCCAGTTCGGACATGGTCAGCGGAACTAGTTTTTTTTATCCTCTCTAATATCTTTAAGAGTCTTATGCAATTTTCTGCTTACACGTTTCTCCAGACCGGCTCCGGTTTTATCTTTATTAATCAATTCGTCCAGTTCATTGTCTATTAAATTTTTCAACCACGGCACGAAATCATTCTTCAACACAGGTGCCACTTTATTCTTTATCAGAGGTGAGGCGAATTTCTTAAAATACGGAATATTGTTTTCAGCCAGTTCTAAAACTTCCTTCAGAAGACCTCCATCGATCATTTCCTTCAACTGCGAATAATCAAAAATCAACCGTGTCCCTCTATTGTTTTTCAACGCTTTTTCCACTTGTTTGTTTTGATCACCATCGAGTGACACTTCGGTATTACCATTTTTTAATTGATCTTTTGTTAAAGTAAGCACTGCGCGTTTAAGCTTCTTATGAGCTATCCGCAGCTTATTCAGTTGACCTTTGGTCAAATTTATTTTCCTCTTGTGATTCCCCATTATCTATGTATACAACTAACATGATCGAATTTATATAAAAAATTTAAACTCGTCGAAAGTTCGTAACGTTTTCCTTCGAACGAAATTTTAAATTCGCTAATGTAAGAGATGAATTCTTACTGTCGCACGTGTAAAACGCAAACGGCTTCGGAGAACGTGAAGACTGTGAAAACTAAAAATAAAAGATGGTTGGCGAGTTCTAATTGACGGAGTTTTGATTATTTAAAAAACACTTAAAAATATAGACCCCTTAAAACTACAGGTCCTCGTAATTGTTTATTTTTAGACCCGTGGTTTTGTAATATAAGCCTTACTAAGCTTTTATCGCTCGAAAAAGGTTGGGACACAAATCGTGTCCCACCCTGTTTTAGGAGGTCCCACCCCCTAAAACGGGGTGGGACCCAAATCGGGTCCCACCTAAATCAGTCCAAAAATGTTGATTTTTCATTAGCTTTCAAACCCGTCTGCTGTAGATGGTTTAATTTTTCATTACCACCTAACCCCACCTGCACGTCCTAATTTGGGGCTGTTATTCAAAATATCAACTTATCCTAGTTTAGGACTTAACACATCCTAATTTAGGACCGTTATTTATAATATCAACTTATCCTAATTTAGGACTTAACCGTAAAAGCAAATGTATAAAAATTCACGATGACGATTTCGACCTGATTAACCTCGTTAAAAAAACATTGTCGGAAGTGATGTTGTGGTGAAATAAATACGTTTCCGATCGTACGAACTATATAATTTATTTTTTTTATTTTTTCGATCGTAATAAAACATTAACGTTCGATCGGTTGTTTTTTCTATAGTAGGTACGAAATGAATAACAATAATAATATGGATATTGCGACTGATGAGATTTCCGACGAAAGTTCTTCATCGTCTTATAATTCTGATGTGTCCAACACAGATGAGGATTACATGGACGATATCGCGAGTAAATTCATTTTTAAAAATCAAAAGGTTACAGTGATTTTCGATGATGACGATAACTCGTGGTTTAAGGGTAAAGATGTGGCTGAAATATTAGGATATTCCAATCTGAAGAAGGTCTTACAAACGCACGTTAACGATCGTTATAAGAGAAATCTGGCCGATTTAGGTGGGCCCCAATTTGGGTCCCAACCTATTTCGCATCATAAAGGCTTAGAAGTATACATATCCGAGCCCGGATTATACGAATTAATATTTTCATCGAGGTTACCGTCGGCGAACGACTTTAAACGTTGGGTCTTCGAAGACGTTTTGCCTTCCATCCGTAAATACGGTGAGTACAAACTCAAAAATAAAATTGTAACGCTCATGGAATCGATCGATCATATGGAAAATGAAAATCGTCGTTTAAACAATACGATACAAAACATGAAACCTAAAGTAGCTTGTATGCCTCAAAAATCGAACCTAAGACACATCTTTGCCGTCTTTAAACGATATTCTTATGCAGACGGTATTTATACATACTACTGTGTAAGAACTGAAGATCGGTATTTTTCTACGGTTTATAAAAAGAAAATCGATGAAGGTTATTTACTTTTGTTTTACAAAGATGAAGTGCCGAACAGTATAAACGTTTTGAACTGTGTAAAAGATATCATGAGATACCGCAATATATCCTATAAATCACGCAATAATGTTGTAATCACGCCGTATAATTTCATAGAATTAGTAGAAGAATTCTTCAAAGATTTGAGAAAATAAATAGTAAACATTTTCCCATCCTAATAAATTCTTATTTCTCGTAATTTATTTTATTTCTTTTCTTAACCGGTGCATTATTTTTTTCCTCATAGAGAGTGATGGATATCGTCCCGTATTACGAAGAGAAGATCGAAGATAACCTTCTACCCCGACCATTACGTTGTCTGATAGTAGGCTCCTCGGGCTGTGGAAAAACAAACTTGTTGTTGAATTTTATTTATAATCCGCGCGGTCTCGTGTTTAGAAATTTATATGTGTTCAGTAAGTCTATAGAACAGCCGGCTTATGTAGAATTACGCGAAAAGTACATCGATGCTGAAAACAAGTTGAATAAGAAGATAGCATACTTTTTTAGCAATTGTGAAGATTTACCCCCACTGGACGAGTGCGAGAAAAACTCCCTCGTGGTGTTCGACGACTGTCTGATGGAAAAACAAGAAGCGATAAAAGACTACTTCATCAGAGGTAGACATAAAAAACTGTCCTGCGTCTACCTCAGTCAGAGCTACGGTAAAGTCGACATGCAAGTGATACGGAACAACGTCAACCTGCTATGCGTCTTCAAACAAAACAAACACTACACGAAACGTATTTATGACGATTTCGTAGGATCGGACATGACGATTGATGAATTCGAAAAGATGTGTCAAAAGTGTTGGAGCGAACCGTTCGGATTTTTGACAATAAACACCGCTAAGAAAGCGCACAACGGAAAATACATGTTCAAGTTAAAAGACGAGTTAAACGATGTTATCGAACGATAATCGATGTGTATGCATCGTTTTTAATAAACGATTCATATACGTTATTTTCTAAGATCAATGTATATGAATCGTTTTATTTTTAAAAACAAAGTATATGCATCGTTTTTAATAAACGATTCATATACGTTATTTTCTAAGATCAATGTATATGAATCGTTTTATTTTTAAAAACAAAGTATATGCATCGTTTTTAATAAACGATTCATATACGTTATTTTCTAAGATCAATGTATATGAATCGTTTTATTTTTAAAAACAAAGTATATGCATCGTTTTTAATAAACGATTCATATACGTTATTTTCTAAGATCAATGTATATGAATCGTTTTATTTTTAAAAACAAAGTATATGCATCGTTTTTAATAAACGATTCATATACGTTATTTTATAAAAACCAGATGAATATTTTATTTATCCGACAATTTTAAAAGTATATTTTTTATTAAGTTTAAATCGTGTTTTTATTTTTTTTATTCGAAACTGAAAACTTAAAATCTAAATATAGATATGGAAAAGTATTACGAGGAAGCGTCTGATAAGATAGAGCGGTGCGAATTCAATACCGTCCAACCGGTGACCGATTTAAATTTCAATTCACCGAATAAGTTTACGACATTCTATTTTGACCATGGAGACGCGTTTTATGACAGGAGGATATTTTATCACATACAGGGGGAAGTAGTGAAAAAAGCGGATGATACGAAGTACGACGCGGCGGATCCTATCAAGTTGATCGATAATTTCCCGGCATTTTTGTTTAAGAGCACACAAAATTAAAAAAAAAAAATAAAAAAACACAATCAATTGATAGACTGTGTTGATGAAGTCGGTATCACAAGTACAATTAAAGCTCTAACAACTTATAGTAAATCGGGTGAGAGCACTCATTATACGATGGGATTCAAATCTAAATTCGAAAAAGGGGTGGGTGGGTTCGAAGCTTATGGCCCGTTGTCACATCTGGGTCTTGGGTTTTTCGACGCTCTGAGATATCCGATATTCAATGGAGGTTTTGAAATAATTTTTACAAGAAACGAAGATGATGACGCGATATACCGTTGGAAGGAGGGTACTGGCGCTAACGAAAAAACGGCGGCCGAGGCGAAGATAAAAATCACGAGTTTCGTGTTAAAAGTACCCTTAGTCGATTATGAAGAAATAAAAAAATTACCACTCATACAAGGACTAAAACGATTGAGTGATAAGGGCGATTTAACATACAGGTATTACCAGTGGCAGTGCATAGAAAAAAACTTTGTGTCGGGGTCTTCATATAGTTTCGACATATCCAACTTGTACCGGAATATATCCAACCCGCTGTTTATAATCATAGGTTTACAGACCAGCCGTAAAAACAATCAAGAGAAGGATCCGAGCCGATTCAACGCTGTAAACATAAAAAACTACCACGTTATAATCAACGGACAACGGTATCCGAAGGAGGAGCAAAATTTGGCGATAAATAATAAACATTATAGTATTTTATACGGGAGTTATTGCTCAATCAGGCAGGTGTTATTCTGAGATGAAGATGTTTATTTAAACGATGTCGATCTTGTAGACAAGTATCCGTTGTTGGTAGTCGACACGCATCACTACCCGTTCTCCACTGATAATAAAAGAAAAGATATTCAAATAAAATTGGACTTTACTAACGCCGTCGCCAGTCCGGCGGCGGATCAGGGGACCACAGCGTACGTGGTAGTTGTATCGGAGATCGGCTTCACTTACGATTTGGAAAGGAATTTAATTAGAATGTTTTGAGATGTATATATATTTTTGAAAAATAAACTCTACGATATAAAGGGTTAGAAAATCATTAAATATTTTTTTAATTAACATATATCTTACCTTAGAATTTTTTTTTCTTTTTTAAGTGTCGGTGGGTATTAGTGGAAAGCCCTATCACTACGGCAAAGTTCCCACCTTCGATAGGGAACTTCTTTTTTACTGGAGAAGTCTCCTTTAGAAATAGACACTAATAGTCCTAAAGGAGCGAACAACCAGAGCTGAAACATGTGAAATATTAAATGTATTAACAAAATATTGTGTTAGTAAATAAAAAAAATTAGTTGATATTGAATGAAATTTAAGTTTCAGAAAAGACTCGAATCTTAGTTTTATTTAAAAAAAAAATTGAACTTGTGTAAAAAACATTTATGTTAGTAAGTATATCAAATTAAAAAATAAATTAGATTTAATATTTAATATTTTGAAATTCAAAAAGGTCATTTGATTGGGAAAACAGAAATTATACCTCATCAATTCATTTACAATAACGAGCCGATTTCATATCACCGCCGACACCATGGAAATATTCAATCATCGACATCTTCGATATTTAAATTTCAACATCTTCATGCGGTAATCTGTTGGGGAGTAACATCTTCATGTGACGGTCTGTCGGAGAGTTCTTTCTGCATCGATAGCAAAATGTTATCTTACAAACATAATTATCGTCATACGTTATGAGAGAAACATGGAAATCCTAAAATAGGACCCCTTCTGTTGGATAGGGGTCCTAAAATGGGGTGGGACCCATATTGGGTCCCAACTAAAAACTATTCAAAAATGAGTCATTTTAAAGGTTTTTAGAGAAAAAACTCATATTTTCTAGTCAAAGTCTAGTACTGAATTTATATCTTTGTTTTTAATAAATATTTTTTTTATCAATTATAAAATTTGCAATTCGAAGAGGAAAAAATAGTTTATCCATGATAAAATCGATAATTCAAAACAAATAGGACCCTTTCTGTTGGATAGGGGTCCTAAAATGGGGTGGGACCCATATTGGGTCTCACCTAAAAACTGTTCAAAAATGAGTCATTTTAAAGGTTTTTAGTGAAAAAAACTCATATTTTCTAGTCAAAGTCTAGTACTGAATTTATATCTTTGTTTTTAATAAATATTTTTTTATCAATTATAAAATTTACAATTCGAAGAGGAAAAAAATAGTTTATCCATGATAAAATCGATAATTCAAAGGGGGTAACGATTCGTTACCCCTTTATAAGGAGGAAAAAAATAAAATAATATTTTTAGTAATGATCGAAATATGTCATGTATAAGTATTTAAAATATAAACAAACTCGTACCTTCTAATCCATGTCCAGTGCGGCATTCGCTTCGATATTAATCAGATGCTCGATAGGGATATTGTAGTGGCCCCAGGGAAGAGTCTCCACGCCGTCTTCACAGATATATCTCTTATCATCAGAGGGGGAGAGGGCTATCTTGCGCTGTTTGATCGAATATAAATCATGGTGTTTGCTTCTAATGGTGTTCATTGTCTCATAACTCACTTCTTTATCAAACAAACAGTTTTTATAGTCTTTTATCGACAGAAAGTCAACGACATTCTTTTTTATCCCCTTAGCTTTTTTAATCCCCTCACCTTTTTCTTTTTTATCCCCCTTCTTCTTATTCTTCTTCTTCTCCTCCTCCCTCTTCTTCCTCTCCCCCTCAGAGTCGTAGGCGTACATTTTCGAACGTAACCCGACGAACTCATTCATAACATCACCGGCCAGTTCGTCTTTCCATTTGCCAATTACTTTTTTATTCACACGCGGCATGTTATAGGGGTTATCCGCTTTGTAATCGCTGGTATCGAAGTGGTCGATCATACTTTTTATATCCTCATAAATATCTTTTGTTTTGACGCTATAAGTCAGGCTGTCCGTGTCAGTGTACTGAACTCTGGCTTTATCACCGTATTTCGCTCTCATGACATTGTAATGAAAGTCATAAACGGCTATCTTCGAAATTTCTAATATTGACATGCCTACGTAGATCGGTTTATTAAAGTATAATCTGGTTTTGCCCATATGCACGGCCGCAAATGTCTCTGTGAAGACGGTGACTGATTTAAAGTTCGGTCTGGCCACTAGTTTGTCGATTTGCCTGTCGTGCGTGGCCAGACGTACGTCTACGTGCTTACGTATGTTCTCCATCGTTTTACCAAACACCGCGTTATTCATCAGTTTATAAAAATCTTTCTCAAACTCGTTGGTCGCTTTTGTCCTCATATCGGTGTTCATATCGATATATTCTTTCAACCATGCCGATTGGCGGAATTTAATGCCCCTGTGGATCTTTTTTAACTCCATGCCCAATGACAGGTAGAGCTGTAGGTTTTGGTAGTGCACCACGTATTTATCCTTATCGTATAAAGTCGTTAAAAGCTTTCTCTGATTAAAACCGGGAGGGCATCTGTTTTCTGGTGCTAACGGGAGGTCTTTGTGGGAGTCGTGTAATTTCCTGGGGTATTTCAAATCTACTTCCAATATAAAACCATATGCGGATTCGTTGTCGATCCAATTTCCATCTTGCAGATCACTTTCGATATCTCGTAATTCATCTTCACCCACCCAATTAAAATCGCTCTGAGGTAAATACTTCGACATGGCCCATCCGTACAAATTATTTACATCCAAATAAATGAGATACTCTTCGGGCTTTTCAGGATCGTAATCTGGTAAATATCTGTTATTGGCTCTAGTATATCTGTGGGAGCACTGAGAAATTCCGCCGCGAATGCCCTTGGTGATCATAAGTTCCATGTCGGGATCAGTCAATAACTCGAGAGCAACACCGGTCTTTTTTAACATGGCGTCCCAAGCCAGACCGGGACTCGTAAAATACCAAGCGGGATCGAGTTTGTAAGTGTCCATGCACACTTCACGGAAGTTTTCAACTATGTCGGCCAATAGCAGTGTGTCGGTTTTGTTGTACAAAAGCGTGTATTCCTTCATATTTTTAATCTCAAATTCATTCCACACTTTACGCGCGTGCTCGTAATCTTCATCTTTAACAGTTGTCTTATTCAATTCGTTATTAAAATTTTCTTCGGAAGGCAGAGACGGGTAGTCGAATTTTTCCATACTATCCATAAAATCGTAGGGAAAGATGCCTTTTCTCAAAACTAAATCTAACTTGTCGTTTTCGAAAAACTTTGCTACGTGTTTGAATTTATCTCTGGTCAGGTTCTTCGCGAGATTTTCTAAGCTGTAGTTCATAAATCTAAATGAGTCTAAAAATCTCAAGTTTACTCCACCCTCTACTTTGAGTTCAAAAGATATATATCGTTCTTCAGTCGTGGCTAAGACCGCTATCTTGTTCTGTTCGAATCCCAATAACTTGACGAACAGATGAGCATCGTAATTACTCAAGTTGTGGACAAAGATGGGTAAAAAGTGCGAGATTTGGTTGGGACCCAAATCGGGGCCCAACTATATAGGCCAGATTTTTCTTGTAACGATCATTACCATGCATCTGTAAATTAAAAACATCAAACTGTTCAAATTAATTGTATTTATTTTTTAAGTTTGAAAATCGAGAAATGACGGGAAATTGGGTTATATTAGGTTGAATATGCCCGCTAAAGGACGCTATGTGAGGTTAAATAGGGCGCTTAAAGTTGGGTTTGAATAGGGCGCTTAAAGTTAGGTTTAAATAGGGAAACTGTTCAAATTAATTGTATTTATTTTTTAAGTTTGAAAATCGAGAAATGACGGGAAATTGGGTTGAATATGCCCGCTAAAGGACGCTATGTGAGGTTAAATAGGGCGCTTAAAGTTGGGTTAGGGCGCTTAAAGTTGGGTTTAAATAGGAGACCTTAGGTTAGGTTTGAAAATTGAGAAATGACGGGAAATTGGGTTATATTGGGTTGAATATGCCCGCTAAAGGACGCTATGTGAGGTTAAATAGGGCGCTTAAAGTTGGGTTAGGGCGCTTAAAGTTGGGTTTAAATAGGGGGCCTTAGGTTAGGTTTGAAAATTGAGAAATGACGGGAAATTGGGTTATATTAGGTTGAATATGCCCGCTAAAGGACGCTATGTGAGGTTAAATAGGGCGCTTAAAGTTGGGTTAGGGCGCTTAAAGTTGGGTTTAAATAGGGGGCCTTAGGTTAGGTTTGAAAATTGAGAAATGACGGGAAATTGGGTTGAATATGCCCGCTAAAGATGACTCATTTTTGAACAGTTTTTAGGTGGGCCCCAATATGGGTCCCACCCCATTTTAGGACCCCAGTTGGGTTTAAATAGGGGGCCTTAGGTTAGGTTTGAAAATTGAGAAATGACGGGAAATTGGGTTATATTAGGTTGAATATGCCCGCTAAAGGACGCTATGTGAGGTTAAATAGGGTGCTTAAAGTTAGGGTTTGGATTTAAATAGGGCGCTTTAAGGTTTGGTCCCACCAAAATCGCTCAGATTTGGTTGGGACACAAATCGTGTCCCAACTATATAGGCCAGATTTTTCTTGTAACGATCATTAACATGCATCTGTAAATTAAAAACATCAAACTGTTCAAATTAATTGTATTTATTTTTTAAGTTTGAAAATCGAGAGATGACGGGAAATTGGGTTGAATATGCCCGCTAAAGGACGCTATGTGAGGTTAAATAGGGCGCTTAAATAGGTAAAATGAACCTTGTGGATGGAGAGTATTTAAAAGAATTGCATGCGATTCACGAGGCTGCTATTTCCAAGTCGATCGGGGAGGTTATTACAGCTGATGGAACTAAATTTGACCCCAATGATCCGAAGTCAGTTAGAATTTTAGGGAGTGACGAGTTTGTGTTTGATGCTTTAATGGACATTGGTGAGTTGGATGTTTTGGATAATATCGGTGATACTATAGGAATTAAAGTTAATCTAGAGGATTGTTGGACGTTTGAGGGAGATAAAATTACCCGTAAGAAATGTTAATTATGTTTTAAAGCGTTATAAATTGATTTTTTTTGTCAAGGTCTGTCAGGATATATATGTTAAAGAGGCTAAGAGGCTTGGGGTATAAAAAATGCAATTTATTTAATTATTTTATTTTTTTTATAAGTGTGGACTTGTTATGGTGTTGGGTCAAATGTTCTGATTTGGGACGGAACTGGTCATCGAAATCGACAATCGAATATCGAATTATTCCGTTTTTTATTCTTCCGAAGTATCGGGGCGGCAGAATCTAGTAGGAACCGGCGCGCTCGAGCCGAGCGAACGGCGCAACGGTGGTGGCGCGTGCGAGAAATAATGACGTAGCGATGACCTTGGACTTTGCGCTCGTGGCGCGCGCGAGAAATAATGACGTAGCGATGACCTTGGACTTTGCACTCGTGGCGCGCGCGAGAAATAATGACGTAGCGATGACCTTGGACTTTGCACTCATACGTCAGCGATGACCTTGGACTTTGCACTCATACGTCAGCGATGACCTTGGACTTTGCACTCATACGTCAGCGATGACCTTGGACTTTGCACTCATACGTCAGCGATGACCTTGGACTTTGCACTCCACAGCTACGTCACAACTGATGACGTCACGATCGTACCCCTCGTACCCCTCATCGTTCTTGAATCGGCCTTCCACTACTACTTTGTACAATACATATTATTAAAATTAGCTGAAATTAAAATTTTTAAAATTCGTAATATCTTGAGAGTAGTCAATATTTTTTAAACGGATTGCGGCATTGAAAACAGAGTAAAAATCTAGTTTAAATGATGGGTCGCAACACCACATTTACATTTGAAAAAAGTGTTACAATCCAATATGGATCCAAGATGGCAGCCGAAAATAACCACCCAATAAAAATTAAGTATTTACTACAAAACGATGTTTGGGGGATTAATATTTTCAAAAAAGTGAAAAAAACTAGGGGGGGACATTTAAAACTCACCTTGCACGTATATTCCTTATTCCTTTCTCATTCCCGAGGGCACTCAGGACTTCTTTCCAGGTTTACTCATTTCAGGCCGTATACATTTACTTGCCTTAAATTCTTCATGGTTTTGTAATATCTTCATAGTTTATTTTCATTTATTTTCCTTTATAAAAAGAGTAGACGATGAAGAAGTTTAATCAAAAATATTGTGAAAATTTGTTTAAATACCTATTTTTATCCTAATAATTTTACACCCAAACCAGCCCGAGACCGACCTTATTAGAATTTTTGTGAAAAAATCATTACAACACTCCTGAATCCGGCCAGATTTATTAAATCTTTGTTAGATTGTTTAATTCTTCCTTCTAAAATTGTATTAACACTTTTTCAAAAATAGCAAAAAGTTATTTTTGAAAAAGTTAAAGAAGAATGTGACTCAAAGCTATGAGTTAACGTTAAAAAAGCAGGTGACGATAGCGCTTCTCTAGAACTGTCTTACCTGCAAGCAGCCCTGAGTGGCCTACAGTTGCAACATCACCACAGAGATCTTCTTATTTAGGAGAAAATTACGAGAAGACTTATTCTCAAGTGGCACTCAGGACTTCTTTCCACTTTCACTCATTTCAGACCGTAACTAGTGAGGTTTTGAATACACATTTGAATGTCAGAGACTTAGTTGAAGCTCCATATTCATTGTATTGTAAGATTTAATTTAATGTTATCTCTGATTGTGTACTAAAATTTTTATTTTGATTCATCTATTTTACAAATTCACGAAAATTTAAGATTAACATAGCAAAAGTTATCAGAGTTCAATTTTAAATTATGTACTAGTAACTGCAACCAATCAAGGAGGTACAATAATAATGACAGAACTTCATAATTGGTAAACTCATCTTAGTTAATATTGCATAAACATAAACTCATAAACTTATACGATGGCTTAGGTATGTTTGAACGCGTAATCTAGAACAATTTATTTTTAGATAACCTTTTTAAAGGAAATATTGCACGTGGATGTGTCTCACATTGACAATAAAACATTAATATAATGTCGCGGTAATAACATAAAGACGAACGCAATAAAATTATGAACATTAACAACCATCCTTGCTCTGCATTTACGTCTCGCACCTCGAGATAAAACAGGGAATCTCGTTATGAAAGCGGGAATGTCGTAAAATCTGTCGTAAACGGTTGAGATATATATCTTATAAAGGTAAGTAGCACTTGGCTGTATTGATGTGTGGCTGACTTGAACTGTAAAATCATTTTAAAATTTCATATTGCTCTTAAATGCTTTTGTGTTTAACATAGATTGATTTTGAGTTTTTTTGCGATTACTCTAACCATGGAAAATATGTTTTCTTCTTTAATATAATTTGTTCCATGGAAATACAGTATATTACGTTATTAGGCCGGGAAGTACGGCAAAACTTCCCGGCCTTGTAACGTACGTTATTTTTCATAATACTACGCAGAAAAAAAACATACTTTCAATCATAACGTAGTCCTTGCATAAACATACTTCTCAAACCTTCAAACCTAACCTATTACAAACAGAACAAAAATTTGCTTCGGATGCAGGGCTGTCACTACATACCTCTAAAAAGAAACCGATAAACCACCAATAAACAACCATTAAACATCGGTTTGCTGCAAATCAGCTGCTTGTTTACTTCCGTTTTTTCCGGCCAAGGCCGGCAATGGGTAACTTTCGAGCCAACAAAAAGGAACTGAAACATATGTTTCTGTGTTAGTATGATGAAAAAGCTTTGACGTGTTTGTTAAAGGGCAAACACATTATTACGGGGAGCCCGATAATAGTCCACTCTTCTCAATTCAATATCCTAATATTTTTCACATCAAAGCATTTTCTTATTTTTACGTATGAATCCCAAACCACCACAAAATATAGCCTAATGATAAGGATGTTGGGTAGTTACAGAAATTAGTACTTTATTTTGACTGCATTGTCATTTTCAGTTGCCAGTTAGTTTAATCCATAATATTAGATTCAAAATATGTGTTTTTACTCTTTTTTCATTTGCAATTTTGACGGATGTAAAACATTCACTAACGTATGATATACGTATGACGTTTTTGACCGTATGTCAACCACTGAAATAAAAAAACTACGTTATTTCAAATACGCAAAAAAATTGGAAAAATATGATGATGACTCATTATTTGAATAATATAAACATTTTAAATATTAATATAATTTTAATGTTTTAATACTATATTTTGTTTTTGAGACATCGATATGTTTCTACTTTCAATATTCCAAAATAACTATCTTAAACAGTTTGTATTTCGAAGTCAATTTTCTTGTATAAAACCGCACAGCGATCAATACAAAACTCTTATACCCTATCAGATTTTAAAATTTGCTTATGTATTGGTTTTGTGATATAGAAAGAATTCGTTTCAAAAGATCCAATAAGCAATAACTCTAAGAATCCTCGTTTCAATAAATATGTCGCCCCTGATTTGCTCTTCTGCTTAGGAATTTGTTGTTTTGTTTCACTATTTAAATTTGTAAGATTCTAAAATTTATTACAAGACCTTATTTTACATTTTTCTATACGACGATAAAACTTCATATTTAAGAATAAGAACAAATAATAGTCTAATATTACACAGTATAAATTTTTCTTATTTATAAAACACTTGCTGTTTACCTATTTATAAAACTTCAATTATCTTTCGCAGCATTTAAAATACTCTGACCTATTAAGACTGGAGAATTGATTTATAAGTATATAATCATTGACTTTTAAATACGATTGACTGGGTAGCCGAGTGGATAAAGCGCTCACCTCATAATCTGAGGGTCGCCGCGCCGTCGGTTCAAACCTTACCAGGATCGAAACTGGGTCCAGTTGCCATAATTTGTCATTGGGCTATGAATTAATAATGCTATCTAACAAAAAGTCGCTGATAGATGGTATCGAGACCCGGGTTTGGACCGTTCTAGATCAAAGCGTTAAAAAGTGCCGTGAAAAGACACACAACAAAAAGTTAGATTTGGTGAAACATTGACCTAATGTGGTTAGGGTTTACCAAAATTCCTATATACGATAAACTTGGTTAGGTATATACTATACATATATAAATATTACATTTGTTTTTATCGCCTTTGAATAAATGTATTTCAACACAGGTATGTTAAACCTGATCAACTGAATAGAAATTTATAACAAATAATGCATATGACATAGACAAGTAAATTCAAGTTTGTTAAGTCCTGTATTCTGTCGAATCTTCATTGAAAGGAATCCTTAGGTGCGTTCGATAATTTACGAGTTTAATATTCGTTCCATATTTCAATTGTAGCGATAACGTAAAACAAACACTTAACCTAAATTGCACTTCACGTTTAAGATGCAGCAAGGTTTTAATGTTTGTTTTAGTATCCAAGACAGAATGCTTGGCCATCATATGATGTTCTGGGAAGAGAATTATTTCGAACCGTTCCCTACATATAATATATCAGTAATACCATTGATTATATGTCAACGATAATACACATCAAAGAGCTTTTATATTTAAAACAATTAAAACAAAATTAAACTACAATGTTTTTAAATAATTTTGATAAATCATAATATTTTGTTATGAACGTATTAAACCAGTATGTAGTACAGTAATTCAGTAATATAAAAATATTTAAAATTCTTTTTTTATCCTATTAGTTAACATATTAATTTTTGACAGCATAAAATAGTTTTGCATGATATGGGGAATTGTTAAGATTTTTGTTGGATGAGGGGAGGGTTAACCTAGAGAAATAATCCCTAGAAACGTCCGAATTCCATTGAGATAAACAGGATAGTCAGGGAGAGGACAATCTTGGATTTAACAAAGAGCTCAACTGTTGGATTACGAACTTTTAATATTTCGTCGAGCTGTGAATAGGACAGTGGATTATAAACACACCAATTTTTCAAAAGACACCATACTGAAGATCGTTTATATAGTAAAGAGGCGTAGACCAAATATTTTATCACTGGCTGAAAATGCCTGAACATCCATGACATATCCATGGAATGCGCTATTTTTAAACAGAATATTCCTCATTCCATGAGACTGGCACAGATGGTATGGTAAAGGACATCAGGTTACGGACCATTACACAACATTACGTTATGTCCTCCGAGGATCAGAGGTCTATCGCTGTTCGGCCTAAACTCACGGGCGTGTTTGTGGGTTATTGGGTTCTGTTTACAGTACTGTTTTTTGGCCATTTTATTTTATTTTAATTAGCTGCTTATATGTATGTGCATATATATTTAAGTATAAAGTGTATGAAAAAGTCCCGGAACGGCTTTATATTTTTAACCAAGACAGATAAAGGGAAAACAGATTTGTATCCAAATATTTATCATAAAAACCTATCTTTTTAAGCAATTATCAATTTCTTGCTCCTCCAGGGGAACGGACCACAAGGAGTAAGAAGGAAATCTTTAGTGTAAGCATAAGTTGAGATATACATAAAATTAAAGGCCTTAACTAGAAGAATACAACGCCGCAAATCGGACCTCAAAAGGTTCGTCTTGCGGACATGGCATCCAGTTAAATTTTCCATCTCTATACTAATTCCATGGTTTAGTAAATCTTCCTCCAACATAGGCAGGGTGATGATTCTTTCCACGTAGGTACTTGTCATAAAAATCTACCTTTCAAACCAATTATTTGTTTCCTACCATCCCAGGGGGAGGGTCTGTAAGGGGTAAAAAGAAAATCTTAAACGTAAGCATAGGTGGTTATGTAAATCAAATTAAAGGCCTTAAAAATTGAATACAACACCACAAAGCAGACCTCAAAAGGTTAATCCCAAACAAAATGGCAGCGATTCAAATTCTTTTAAGCGTAATCAAATTTCCTGTTGCATTTCAAAACATGCGACCATATGATCGCATGGTTTCCCTTAAGTTATGGGACTTTCGTTACACACTGTATTCCTTACCAAGTTAATCGTTTGTAAGAAGTTTGATAAACACTAGCCTCATGAGGTAAACTACCTCGCCAAATTATTGAGTTATGAGTTATTTAAAAAACTCGAGTCTTAATACGTCAGAGTATTTTAAGCGCTGGGAAAGATAATTAAAATGCTAAAAACAGCAAGTTTTCTATATAGGTATAAGCCTGTTATAAATAAATGTTTACGAATAGTCAGTAAAATTCTTACTGTTTTTTGCAATTTCAATTCTTATTATAATTTGCAAATAATCCTAAATTTAAAATAAAATTATTAAAAATACCGTTCTTAACATATTAGGGATTACATATATTTTTATTTCGGTTTTTGCAATTAACATGAATTAATGGTACGCTTAAGTTAGATCGAAATAGTGCTCTTAGAATTCTAGCTATAGAAATAACCTGGTAGCAGTGTATGATATAAAGCGATTTCACATATTACAATAATTAATTTTTTAATCGATAAAGTTTTTTTGGATATAATTATGTCTTTGATAGAACATACTCAACCCAATAGTAAATAGAATTGTTTATTTGTTTTGAGAATATGAGGTTACTTTTATCACAAAATATTATGATAAAACACGTATACAACTTTTAATAAAAATAAGAAGTCTAAGCTGTATTTTCGGAGGGCCTAAATTAACTAGAAGGAATCCCAAGACAGAACTTGATGTTGACTGTGCCTGTTAACAAATAGTACAATCCACGGATTTTCTTGTTTTCTCCTGTACATTTGTTTAGCTTGATTTACCAAAAAGTAGAATTTCCGACATCAAAATCCCGAAAATTTTGTATTCAATGTAATTTATTAAATTGTATATTCAGGCCTTATATTTATTATTATATTTTTATTTATTTACATGATACATATTAGAACAAAACTACTGTGATGTGATCAAAACTATAGGTAATTCGTATCACTACGTTTAAATATTCGTTGGAAACTATGTTTTACCAGCACTTATAAGTAATTTTTAATTACTTAGTGTGTAAACATTTATAAGTTTAGTTTAATATCCTTACTGCGTTTGGGATTTGTTTAGCAAAGAAACCATTAGAAACTTGTTTGAAGAATTTTCCAAAGTATCAACAAATGCTATATAAGAATTAAAAAACCCCGTTACAGCAGACCTGTATACTCAGCGAATTTCAAATGCTTAAATTAATCACTTAGACGGAGCCTCAAATCAACAAGGAAAATTCGCTAAAACCTCTTCAGTTTGGCTTGGTTTAACTGAACACGTTTAATTGAAGTATTTACACATTGACAAATGTAACTGTGATGCGAGGTGTGTGGGTGGGGAATGCCATTAGCAAGGGTTGTACCCTACGTTACTCAAAGATTCAATATTAAACTATAGGGAAACTTATGAAGTTGCCATGGCATCCTGGAGAAAAATGAAAACTTAAATTGTAAATCCAAGGAATTTTCTCTGTTTTTTACGTGTGAAACCGAGTTGATCAGCTACTTCAATTACTGTATATATTAATGTCTTCATAAGTAGTGTGTTATTATCTTGTAAAAATAACATATCGACTATGTATTTAAGTTCTTACTAAAGAAGTGAAAGTCGAGAATTTTTATTTAATGCATGTAAATAAAAATTGAGTGAAAGAACTCATGTTGAATAGCGAATAAGTTCGTTCAAAACATAACTTTGGTTGCATTTACTCACATCTAAACTATGGTATCGCCATTTGGAGTGCTGAATCAACAAGAACCCTCCAGCTTTTCAGACTACAAAAAGAGTCAGCGAGGTTGATGTTTGGTTTAGGGAGGACAGATACTTGTAGGGGAGCATTTTCCACTCATAATCTTTTGACACTTCCTTGTTTATATATTTATGATTGCCTTTCTTTCTTGGCATTTTTTTCAAATCTGGTACACCACCCTCTTTATCTTTAGACACAACTCTAAATTAGTTGTACCTAAACATAATACAATCTTTTTTGAAAAGCGCACCTTTCTTCCTGCTATAAATATTTTTAACAGATTACCCATTCAGATCCAGTCAGAGCTAGAAGTAACCATTTTCAGAAAAAAGTTAAAAGACTTTTTAATTTAAAAATAATATTAAAGTGTCAGAGAGTACATGACTGGTATTACTCCTTGGTACAAGTATTTTATTTTTGATCATGTATCATTTTATATTTTGTTTTATGCGTTTTGCAGTTTATTGACGATTTGTCCATGCTATTGTCGTAGTCCATGGCAATAAAGGAGTTTTCTTCTTCAAAATATATTCTTTTCCTTTTCTTGGTCCTTCGTTTGTCACGTCATCAGGGATCCTATTTTTGAAATGGGTAGAAGTGAATGGTGAAAAGTGACTCCAAATTCACTCATCCTTCAAGTAAATTTGTTTTAATTGTAATATGAAGATACAGATAAAAATCAAAAGTATTTCTAACTGATTTAATGAATCAAGCCCCACAACTTATGTATAGAATTTCTAAATATGCATTTAAAAAAAGAAATTAAAATTTTAATTTATACGTTTTTTTTTAAATAACATTGAGTAAATCACCAATTCAACTTTTCTCCTCACCATGCCGTATATATTTAGGTGTGGGTTGAAGGAAACTGACTTCTTCTTCTTCTTCTTCTTCTCCTTTGGAGGAAATAACATTAGCAATCGTGGAAAGCCCAATTACACAGAATTAATAAAGGTAGTTGGGAAAGCCTTTCCAATTAGGCATGTTTACTTTTCGATACTAAATATTTAAATATCCCGGACAGCCCTTGAACAATTAATAAAATGTCCAAAATTAAATTGACTATAAATATACCGAAATAGTTTAGGTAAGGCTGTGAAAAATATATAATTTCTTAAATTTATCAGCGTTTACATTTGGATGTTTAGTTTGGCAGAAGAATCGTCCGAAACGTTGACATCCCACGGTGGATTAAACGATGCTAATATCAGCTGGCAGGTTGCTTGAAAAGTGACTCACTAATCACTTCTCACGCGCTTCAAAAACAGGGCCCCAGGGGACATGAGTAATCATGCTTATTAAACTTGTAGAACATGTATATTTTCTTTGAAAACGTGTTTAGCCTTTAAATAAGACATTTGAACTTTACATTATAGCAGATATACTAGAAAACAATCTTGATATAAGAAAATTGCAATGCATAACAAAAGTTTTAGAGGTATAACCGACAACAAGGAAAAACGATTCAGCGTCAAAGTATTTATTGAATGTGACGTTTCGTTGAAGTTGTTGCTTATTGGATCTTTCTGCACGAATTCTTTTCAAGATATAAATCCAAATTCAAAGCAAACTGCGATAAATTACCATAAAACTGTACGATTTACCTATGATTATGGTCTTTTTATACTAATACATCTAATACTAGTGTGTACAAAACCTGACAACGATGATATTTATTATCATGTACAAAATCGACAGTTATATAAATAAATAAAATAAACTAAATCTGACAAAACAAAATTTAGGAACACAAAGTCATGACTTGCATCCAAACACAATAAATAATCGCCATAAACAGTGATGGAGTTGAAATGGAGGAATCAGTTTTAATGTAACTGAGCAATTATGCATATTTCTAAACCATAACATGTTTATCTTTGATAGTTACCCCGAGACTAGTGATGTATGCTGTCTTACTCAGAACCTAATATATAAGCTGCAATATATATTGGTCATGACGCGTGTCTGTGTGTGGAGTGCTTGATACGCCATGATCATAGTAGCTAGTGTAGTTCAATCTGCTTTTACCGAGAGGGTGAAAGGGAGCTGTTACAATTCGTTATTGCTTAGTAAAAAATATTATGCGTAAATTAATGCCATTGCAGTATGCCTTTTAATTGAAAATGTTGCCAATGTAAATATTGTTTCATCGGTATTATTATAATTTTGTAATAGGCCTTCTGAAAAACGAGAGAAAATGGCAAGAGATCAGCAATGGCACAAGTACTTTGTTATTTGTTAACAAAATCAATAAATGTTTTTTTCATTTAAATAAAAATTCATTACGTTTTAATGATTTTCATAGGCTTGCGATTTTACAATTGATACAGTAAAATAACAAACAATATTCGTGTAACAAAAAATGATGAAAAAGTCATATTTTCATAACAGATAAAGAGAATTTTCAACATAAAACATGGTTTTCCTTTAAGTAATATGCATAGTCATTGTTATTACTATGTTATTTATAATTTTATATATTTTAAAGTTTACATCTCTTTGCTATATGAAAAGGTTAATTTAAAAATAAACATCTAAATGTCCTCCTAATTCTAAGTACAAAATTAAGGTTTCAATTTATAAAGGCGTTTTAAACATTGATTTTTATATTAGATAAATCTTCAACTAATACTGATATTTTTTTAATTCTCACCATTGAAATATTCATCAATAGTTTGTTAGGGAATCCACCATCCAGAGATCCTACTGCGTTACATACGTTCTCCTTTTTTACGTTTATTTTTTTAAAGGTACAGGAAATTAAGATGATCACAGAAAATATATCATATGATCTTTCTATAGAAAAGATAATTTTCCTTACGGTGAAAATAGATAATTTTCTGCAGTCTTAAAAAAATGTATATATTTATTTGAAGAAATAAAAAAAGTAATGAGGATGAATTATAACTGACTTTACTATAGCATAACTACGTCACTATTTCAAATCTTGACGATCTGTTTTGCTGTGAACAAATGTCAGTGGGAAAACGTTCACAGGTTTTACAACGGATAGTAGGACTTTCACTGGAATTTCAAAAGCCTCCTGTGCGAAGGCTTTTTATACCCAAATACCAAAAGGGCCCAAATATACTTAAGTATTAGGAAGGCTTTTCCAAGTACCCAAAAGGCACATGAGTAGTAGCTGTAATTTCATAACAAACATGTATAGAAACATTTCTAGAGGTCGATGTGCCCTTGACAAAACGCCAGAAGTTATTATTAATAATTTAGAAGATAATATTTGATTTTTTTCAGTTAGTAATGGGAAGGAGGGCAAAATGTAACGGCCTCATAAAAAATAACATTCTTACGGTCTTGATAAAAATAGACCGCACTTTGGAAATGTTACTGCGAGCGATGTTTTTTGCAAAATATCCTCGCGTTCTAAAACAAGATCCCATAAAAGAAGTTACAAGATTCGGTGATTCAGATTTAGTTTCTCTCACTAAATGTTATAGGAGCCACTCGTTAGAGGTGAACAATTGTTCAACCCTGGCCTTTCAAGACTTAATTTTACCTAAACAAATTTCAATAAATGTCTTCTTTGAAAATTTAAATTTAATAATATACTCAGAATTATATCCTATTCGCTAGTAAAACTTTCACATGATCACAATTAAATATGTATATATGTGCTAAAGTTTTTGGTAAAATAAACTTTTCTTCTTTTAGCGAATTTCCCCTATAGGGAAGAAGCTATTACCGTAGGTCTCATGGTAAGACCTAAGCCCAAGACCATGATAACTTTTCGTTTTGGGGCCCCCAGAAGCAAAAAAACACCATTCGTTTGAATGTTTAGATATATATCTATATATCTTTGTGTCTGTAAGCACGGTAGCGGCCGTAAAAATGGTCCGATCTTTATGAAATTTGGTACAGACGTGTAAAGTGGTAATCAATTGGACGAGTTCGTAAAACAGCCTGATCAGATCACCAGAAGGGGGGGGTAAAGGGGGATAAACCCCACCAAAAATGGGGTTTTGGCGTTTTTTACACGGAAAAATTTAAGTGGTCCAATTTTGGATTTCACCATTGAATTCAGCTTGAAAAAACAAACAATTTAGTATTTTGAATCATAGCTCTATGTCCATTGGTTACCTAGATATTGAAAGTGGTAAACACAGTACATTGTCCCAATGTTAACCTTATGGGAAATAAATAAAATTCTATATCTCGCTTATTTCTCAACATATCTTGATAAAACTTGGTAAATGGCTTCTTCTAGTTCAGATCTACTAAATATTGAATTAAAACCACCCAATTTTAATATACCTGTAGCAGCAAACCTGCATACTCATTCCCTATGTTATTCTTATGGAGCTTACAAAAACATGTCAAATCTCGCTATGTTGGATTGAAATATGTTGTTTTGCATTTGAAATTCGCTGAGTATGCAGGTCTGTTGCAACGGGAGTATTTTAAATTTTTATCGTATCTTACGACAAAAATACAACATATTTTGGGAGTCCATTTGTTATGAATCTTGTTGGATTCAGATATGCAACCTCATTTTAGTAGAGTATATAATATTTCTAGAAACTACTAACTGTTAATTTACCATGGTTTTATAGGATTGAATAAATAATATTTATTACAGAATGTACTATTTTGCGTAGTTTTCTGTCTATTCGGCAATATATGTTTTTCACAAATCCCTTAATAACCTAACTAGAGCTTTGATTGCGGGAAACCCTTCAAATTTGGTGCGAATGTGTTACCTTTTTAGTACTAGTAACAGTTTGAAAGGTTTTATTTGGCTCCCTTTACATATATTATTCTAGTGTTAATTAAAAAATATAAGGTAAAGAAAACAGTTATAGTTAAAGTAAAGAGAACTAGGTAAACTAAGGTAAAGGAAAACTAGGTAAAGGTAACTAAAGCAAAGAAAGAAAATATAAGGTAAAGAAAACATTTAAAGAAACAGTTATAGTTAAATGAAAAAAATTTAAAGATAACTAAACAACACCATGATCGATGGAATTAGATATTCGATAGCCTTTTAATTCTCTGCCAATCTGAGGTTGCTTATTATTATTTTTTTGTTTCAATGCATGATTCAAAAATAATTTTATTTCCAAAATATGAATTAAGGAAATATAAGGTTGAAGCAAGCCAAAGAGTTAGAAAATGCAAAACATGTAAGTAACAGTTTCTTTTAACGATACACTTTATGGCACTCGTCTCGGTATAACGGAACTGTCAGTTTTATTGCTCCCGTATCTCTGCCCTTTATTGCATGGTAAGTAACTACTTCTTAAGTTTATCTTATCCGAATCATAAATATGATTTATTTATATTTGAAAATTATAGCAACCGTTAGATAAAACCTTAAATAATTCGCATGATGAACTGCTTTCTAAAAGCTTTCTTGTAATACATATTGCCATGTTTAGCGTAGGAAATAAAATTTTGCAGGGATAATTTAAAATCACATTATAAAATTTAATCTCTATCTATCTATCTATCTATACTATTATAAAGAAGAAGTGGTTTCTGTATGTATGTATGTATGTATGTATGGGACAAGTGAACTCGAAAAATACTGAACCGACTGGGTTGAAATTTCACACAGAGGTAAATCTTGAACTTGGGAAACATATAGGCCTATTCACTTCCTTAAATTCCCCTCGGGCTACGCCCCGTGAACGTCCTTACCTTCAATGTTTACATTTGATAAGGATGTAAACATTCAAATCCGAAATGTAAACAGCTGTGAGTACTAGAATTTGACAGTTCAAAGAGCAGAAGTAAGATCAGCTATATTTTTTATCGTGAGCGAAGCCACGGGCAACTGCTAGTACTATTATTAGGAAGAGGTGGTTTCTCTATGTATGTATGGGACAAGTGAACTCGAAAAATACTGAACCGACTGGGTTGAAATTCCACACAGAGGTAGATCTTGAACCTGGGAAACATATAGGCCTATTCACTTCCTTAAAATCCCCTCGGGCTACGCCCCGTGAACGTCCTTACCTTCAATGTTTACATTTGATAAGGATGTAAACATTCAAATACCGAAATGTAAACAGCTGTGAGTACTAGAATTTGACAGTTCAAAGAGCAGAAGTAAGATCAGCTATATTCTAACACACATATTGATGTGTATTTATTCGTATTGATAGAAAACAGTAAATTAATATAAAATGTTTAAATAAAAGTATAAGGTTTATCACTAAAACGAAGTTACATTACACGTGAAATACCGTGCATGGCCCAGGCCGTAAATCCAATGCTAAATTCAACAACATCGTTGTGGGACTGGCCACGTCGCGTGACACGGACTGTACACAAATGTTAAATCTATTTTCAATTTTTCCTTAATCTTACGGGAGACAGCGGCGTGGCTTAGATGGTAGCGTTCTGAGTTCTCACTCACTCAGCTGGCCCGGGTTCATCTCCCGGCCGCGGTTCTAAGCAATTTTATCATACGGAAGCGCTGTGACAAGAGGTACCTTCGTCAAAGAAGATCTCAAGGTTCGCTATGAACCTTGGGATTTGACGGAGAGTGAAGGCCTGGAAGCCTGAAAGGGCGGAGAGTGCACAATAAGCTAATTCTGCTGCGTTGCAACACCATGGTCAAGTGAAGCCACGGCCCTCTTAAAAAACCTTACAGGAGAGGTCGAAGAACCTAAATTTTGGTTGCAGAATGTAAGATTTGCCATCTTTTTATAACATTATAAAATACAAAAAAAGCTGCCTATAGCTTAGTGTGTCCTTCAGGCAGTAAAAATAATTACAATATTGATTGGATGTGCCAATCTCCAGAGTAATATTCAACATTTAATACCCAAATCTCTCTGTCATTTTATTAAAATAAACTTAAACGTCAAAAAAGAGGTTTATTATAATTTTTTATTAGTAGTTGTAGTGTAGTAGTTAGTTGTAGTGTTTATTACAATAGTAGGAGGGTAATAATAAGTTTTTTGCATATTCGTTAAAAAAGATAAGTGCAGTTCTTCCCTTAATACTAAAAAATCTTTCAGCCACGTTTTATTGTTGTAAGGAGCCGATTTTCTCAGAGAATAGACTTGGAGAAAGTTTTAATTTTGGTTTTCTCGAAAGTTTTTCCTGAAAGTGTTGTAATGTGAGTCACCCACGTGGGAAGGGCCAGGATTGAACGTTTGTTTGTTTCTAACGAGTGGCTCGGTATTTGGCGAGAGGAACTAATTCTCAACGGCCGAAACTTGTTACTTCTTTTATGTGATCCTGTTTTGGAACTCAGAGATTCTTTCTCTAAAAACATTTCGTTGAGAGAGTAAAGGAGTAAAGGTGATAGACGTTTACTTTTTATCTCATAGTAAACAAACTTTTAGTACTTCCATTGGTTTCTTGTCTATTCTCGTGTGATGTAAATGTATTTATTACTAAAGTGTTCCAATACAATTTTCGTTAAAACTTATCATCATATTTAAAATGAAATATGTATCATTAAATACTAGGATTTCGAGGTGTATCTTACGCAACGTAAATTTATTTCGTATTATGATACTAAGTAACTTGTTTTTCAATAACAGTGATGACACAAACGTTTGTTTAGAAAAGTCTTTAGTATACAGAAAACGAAATATACAGTAAATAAATTATAAACAGTTTATCAAGAATGTTATGCTTGTAAATAGCTGTAATTATTATTTCACTTCTGATTGGTTTAGTTTACCAAGTTCGCATCGGGTGTATGCATCATAATGGTGTTGGTGAGTAGTTTGTTGTTTTCTTAGCCAGAAGTATAAAGCAATTTAAATACGTTCATTCACGTTATTATAGTTCATACAATTTCCTAAATTAATGAACTACATACATGGATAAAAGAAAGTCACTTCCCTCTAACCCCAAGGAATAAAGGAATAACAAATCTTTAACCTATGTAAATACAAGATGTAAAAGAACACGAAGTCGAGGGTTTGAGTCTCACAATTTTCAAATGCAAACATATTATACATGTAATTTTAGCTCTCTTCTAAATAAATGTTTCAGTGAAAACATAACCAATCAATCAGGGCAATTTTTGTGAAAATAAATATTTCAATGGAATATCCTCCCTATCCCTTCCAATCCAATCACCCAATAAAAGTTTGAGTTTTATAACGTACCCCTCCTGAAAAATAAGAAAACAAAAATTAATGATGTGGTATAGTTTTGTTTGAATAGCCTCATTAAAAACTTTAATATACAAATGTTATTAATAATAACGACCCGATTTCATTGAATTTAGTTAAGAGGAAATTTTAAGTTGTTTTATTTTGTTTTTCCTCTACTTAATTGAATAGTGATTGATTTTCTAATTGGGGCGGTTAACGTATTCTTGAGGTCACAAATTAGGATTAAATGGCAATGTTTGATATATGCGTTAATATACCGTTCATTTCCTGGCTTTTACTAAAATAACTTTTGAGGTTTAGGTAGACCTTGAAACAATAAGAAAGGTAAACAAATTTATAACTTATATAATTATTAAAAATTGGTATTACATTGAACACACTGGTTAACGTATTTTGTTAATGTACGATTACTTTTTATAATATACCCCATATTTACAAGGTGTTTTTTTCAAACGCAACCCATTTTTAAAATTGAAAAATGCACATGTAAATATGAAATCAGAATTGGTTTATGGCTCTTTACTTTTTATATAATCTACTAGCTGTTGTTAACCAGCTTCGCTGGGTTGAAAAATCTTATGAAGGCCTAAATAGTAGCCCAAAAGATGTCATTTGGAAGCAAGAATTATAACGTCTAAAGTAATCTAAAATTCAATATATTATGATGTTTCTCCATACATATTATATTTGATAAAGCCGGGGGTGGCATATTTGGTGGTAGCAGTCTTATTTTTCCTTTCAAACAGTACATAATATGCGTTTTCTTTTTGAATTAATCTTTATGCTATGCAATAACTACAAATTTTGTCCATCTTGCAAATTACTACATTCGGGTGTTCAATACAATCTACATTTTATTGGAATAATGTGTACTTTACAGCCAAAATCATAGTTCATTGTCCTTTTCTTAAGAGCTTTTAAACTGTTTAATTTTATTCAGCTTCTTCTGTTTAATCCCTTTTTCAAAGGTTCTCCGTTATATCTCTGTTGTATCTTTCATCACCTTGTGCGTCTGTCTCCCTTTCTGTTCCAAATCTGCTACGACAGAGTTTCTCGATGTCGCTGTGAATTTTCCCGAGATACTCTTAGATGTGTTTCTTTCTCTTCGTTGTTTCATTTTTTCTTGCAATCGTTCATTTACGTTATAAGATACGGAATTGCAAACATTTTCTCCTACGTTTTGACATTTTTTCGTCTTATTTATACTATCTTTGAATTTATAAAAACAAAAAAATTCTGTAACTCTACATTTTAGTGCACTTCATGTTTTTTTTACTATCATAACCTAACTGTAAAAATTTACTAAATAATTGAAAACGTAAATAAAAACACATTTGCTAAATAAGACTGTACTCACCTGTTGTACAAAAACAATTGTAGGTGCTGCATTCTGTTGGCAACTACTTTCACCACAGTTACCTTTTAAAATTAAACCATGTGTTTTGATATAAACAAATAAAACCTCAAGTACACAAACATTTCTTGACATAGGTCCCTTTTGGACGACCCTGTGCCTACACCCAATAAGATATCGAAAGCCAACCATCATAGTGCAGATCATGAGATTCCAAGCTTTAATTTGATACCAAGATCATGGGTCTACGACGTGTAGTTTTGGCTGTAGCACTAAATATACCAACACACAACTCTTCTTTTATATATATAATATATTGATTATTTAAGTTTGATCACATTTAGTTTACCTTATGTGCTCAAAAATCCGCCAGTGGCATTTGTATGAAGTTATGCTCTCTCCATAACATTCCCGAACACTTGTTGCTAGATACCTCTTTAAATTTCTTGCATTACATTTGTTTTGAGGTACTGAATTTGCTGTGAATTGTTTTTGTAGGCCTTACTTTTTACGTATCCCCAAAGAAAATAATATATTGGGGTCAAATCCGGGGATCTTGAAGGGAAATAATCCTTCACTGATAAAATAAAGTTTTGGGTTGCATTAAAAAAAACAAAAAAAAAACACCCTCTTCAAACAAAACTAAACAGCTAAACATAACAGTCGAACTTGGAATTTCCGGTAGCAGCGCCGCGGATTCGAGTCCGTCCGCCACCAATATCATTTTAACATATTGTTCATTCTTGTATTGTTGTACCGGCTCACTCTTTGCTTTTCTTGATAACGTCCACACACAGAACAATAGACTATGTGGATGGGGCAAAGGTAAAGTGAAAAAGAGCCCGCCAGCCGCCAACCAAGAAACAATTGCAGGAAGTTTACGAATCAGGAAAAAGTTAAAACAGGATCAATTAAAACACGTTTACACATACAACCATCCAATATCAATTAGCTTCATCAAGTATTTATCAAGAAATTAGGACGGATGTAATAACAGTGTTGAGATAGTAGCACCGTCCTCATAAATTTATGGTGATAAATTTCTTCCTCATTTTATCCAAGCGATCCTGAGAGTCCTATCAAGGTTTAATTATTCTAGGACTTCTCCTTAGAGAAGAATAGAACCTTTGACACTGAACCGTCTTATGTAAGCTCAATAGCAATTTTGGATATTATTATTTCACAAATGTCCTACCCAAAAAGAACTATTTGCGTACAGCAAACAAAGGAGACATTTAAAAGTAATTTACAAAATAACTGATATTGTAGCTATATTGGTATACAAATGGTATAGCTTACCTTCATAGTGTTTTACTGTAATGGATATCGACAGCACTTTCCTATTTTTGAGAAATTGTAAGTCAATAGGAGGTATTTGCAGTAATATATCTGATAAACACAACATTTTAAAGTATTTACAACCATTTATTTAGTTTGGTCATTAATATTTAATTTTTTTTCTTCAAAACATTTGTTGTTACACAAGGATTATTTATATATAAAACAAATATTGAGAATATTTTTCTTTTTTCGAGAATATACAATTCAATCAGAAAATCGCTGTTGGAAAACTTTTCAGATTTTTTCTGAAGTTGCCTTGTTTAAATAAATATTGTCGGATTATGGGTTACTAAATCAACTATCAGACTTCATAATAATATCAGACATGAATGACCAATTCGAAAATATAACCAAGCGTCAACTCAAGAGTGTCTTAGGCGCGAGAGGGATTTATTGTAACTGGCAGTTTCACAATTTATGTCTTAAGTTCTCAAGTATATTTGATTTCAAACATGTGCTCTAGACGTTGTGGTATAATTAACCCACATAGCTGAATAGAAATTTGTTCCAATCTCATTCGTGTTCAACTAAGCTCTTGAAAAAGCAATAATATATTTGATTATTTTGAGCAAGATTTTTAAATGATTGAATTGGAAAATAATAATTTTAATGTATTCATAATACAGGGTGTTTTTTTAACGCAACCCAAAACTTTATTTTTAAATAACTAAATAAAACTTTAAATAAACTTTTAAGTAACTATGCATAAGAGTTCCAAGTTTCAGAGATTATTAAACTACTGTATAACAAGTAATGAGATTTTAAACTTAATTGTAATGAAGTCGAAGAAAAAAATTACATGATAAACGAAAAATCCCTCATTGAAAGCTTCGCCCAACTAATGTTTTTCACTTTGCATCTTAGCCCATTGAAGAATATTGCGTTTTTACTGATTGAATGTAAAAAAAAGACAGTATGGAAAGTTTAAATGCTGAACTAAAACTTACACTTAAATAAAACTCACTATTAAATCAAAAGTTGATTTTAGAATAACTAAACTTTGACAATCACTGTATGTATTAAAACACTTTTTTAAAAACATTTCACATTTATAACTAAGTACAAACTACACGATATAGAATGATGTAATTCTGTATCCAATTTCAGACCAAAATCAATTATATGAAATTATTTCCTTTTTTCGATTTATTTTTCTGCGTAAATGTAGAGTTGGGATGGATGAGTTCCCAAAAGTCCAAAGTACCGTACAACTTTAGAACTAATGACACATCAACAGTAGGATGTTCTTTGTAAGAACCGAAACAAAACATTTATCTTCTAAACAAAGTTTTCCACAACTGTCAACATGTTTACGATATAATAGTAGAATACGATGCTCTGGAGCATATATGTACTAGCCTATGCATTATGTAACATAATCAGCAAAATAAAGAAAATGGTAAAATATCCCGAGCACGTGAGAATAATATGAAAAATGAGAATTTAATACTAAAACTAATAATAAACTTATTGAATTTTAATTAATTTTATATTTCTAGATATTTTATTATAAAGTATAAAAGTTGTATTTCAGAAACATAAATTATAAATCAGTGATCAGAAATTTTAGAAAAAGTACACTGAAATCAAATTAATTTGTTAACAGTGAAAATAAATAAATGTAGACTTTGTTTAAAGTATATAAATTACTGTCCAATTTAAAATTAAAAAAATGATATACTCTAAATACAAGTAAATATTTTTTCACAAATAACAATAATTATTCTATATATTAATACGCAAGGGGTTTTCTTTTCACAGTCATACCTCAATAACGACTGGGCGGATTTTAACGTATGATGAGTCTAATTAAGTTATTTTTAAATTTGTCAATACATGTCAGAATTAAAAAAATACATCACTTAAGTACAGTAAAGGGCTTGAAGTATGGAGCAGCGGCGTTATCCTTTGACATTTGCTCAGTTCACTTTGCTAATAACTGAACATATGGCCATGCCTTGAAATAGTTCTGTAGGCAGATAAGACCACATATTGCAATGTATGCCAGCGAAGCTGCAACCTAATAATCTAGTTATAACAATTACTCGTATTAAAACAGACTAGATCACTGTTGCAGTTTCAATCACAATCGCAATGAAATTTTTTATTCTAGTAATACTACACGATCCTGAAAATATTTGTGTAGATTTGTGTTTACTCCAATCAGCTGGTGTACTTTAAATTTCTATTCCAATGCTCATTATTATGGAGAAATAGCAAATTTTAAGGTCGCCTATGCCTCTTACCTTAGGCCTCATCTTGTAAACTTTCACGGCATGTACTTTCCAACGACATATTCAAGACTGTAGGAGGCGTCTTGATCACAAAAGCCTTTGTCTTATTAAGTAAATATAGCTTGCCGCACGATGCACTGGTTCAACAATCATGGCTTGTTCTGCCGCCACCAACACAAATTTGAAGACTAACGTAGAAGCGAAGTTGGAGCTGGAGCGGTTTCCCTTTGGGAGAAGCTCCAAGATCCAGAGGTCGCCGCCTTTGACCAGACAAGGAGAGAAAGAAGATGGGAGACCGGCGGGTGTCGTTAAGACCACGCCTCCACCGGCACCTTTCAAGAGTCCGGAGAAATTCCCTCGTCACATGACACCCCTAGCGGCCACGCCGAGCACCGAGGTGAAGGAGAGCATGGAGGTGGGAACCTCACTGGCAGAATCACCTCTGTCTGCCGTTGAAGGCATCCCTCCGATCCAGGGAATCCCTCCCAAAAGGAGCCCTCTTCGTCCTGTGTTTGAAATGCAACTGCTTCGTCAGCAGCAGGATGACGCAGGCGAGGAGGAGGCTACGACTCTCAAGAAAATGGGGGTTCTACTGAAGGAGATGGCGAAGGCCCTCCTAATCCAGAAGAACGTAAATAAAGTGATAAAGGACGGGGTTCCTAAACGTGAAGACCTCCTGGGTGAGATTGATGACTGCCGGAAGACCAGGCTGCAGGCGGTCAGGCTGGAGCGGGAGATCGCCAACAAGATCATCTCGCCCCAAGTAGTTCAAGCGCACTTGGTTGAGTCCTAGACTCAATCCAGAAAGCGGGCGAGGCGGCAGAAGGGTTCCTCGTCGGGCAGCTCGGACCTGGACGAGCGTAGGGACTCGGACGCGGCGCTCCGCATTTGCTCCGGCTCTCATTTCTGCGGCCTCGCAGACTCCTCCTGTCCCGGCTGCTGCACCTCTTCCAGCGTCTGTTCCTGCTCCTGCAGCGTTCCCTGCCCCGGCAGCTGCTCCCGCTCCAGCAGTGGTACCCCCTTCAACTCCTTCGGGTAGCTGGCAGACGCGTTTGACTAAGAAAGAGAGAAGGAAACTGAAACGCGCGGAGGCAGCCCAAAAGAGCACGCCGAAGGGGAAGGCGGCACAAGTCCCGAAACCGGTTGGGGAGGCCCCTGGCAAGTCTGCCGGGAAGCCTAAACGACCCAGACCTAATAAGCCTAGGTCCGAGGCAATTCTGATCAAGCCTTTAGGGGGGGGCGATCTTTTGCCGAGGTCCTAGGCCAGATTAAAACTCAGGCCAAACCGGAGGAGGCCGACGCCATTATCAGGTCCATCCGGCGAACCTAGATCGGGGATGTCCTCCTCGAACTGGGGAAGTCGGGAGACAGAAATGGTTTTGCCGCTTCCCTCAGGACCGACCTTGGGGACAAGGGATCTATCAAAGCCCTTGAACCTAAATGCTCGGTGGAGATTCGCGACCTCAACGCACTTTCCACTGAGGATGAGGTGATCACGGCGATCAAGGGGGCGCTCCCGGAGTTGCCTTGGGATTCGGGAGGGCTTAAGGTCTGGCTGACAAATCCCAACCGGAGCCAGCAGCGAGTGGCGGTCGCTGAGATGGGTGAGAGGCATGCAAACAAGCTGCTTAGCCTCCTTCGAATCGGATGGGTGAGCTGCAGGATCAAACGGAGGGTGATCGTCTAGAGATGCTTCCGTTGCCTCGGGTTCGGTCACTCCTCCCGCAACTGCAAACGGCCCGACAGAAGTGCCAACTGTCTCCAGTGTGGAAGCCAGGGCCACAAACGAAAAGAATGTACCTCTAGTCCCTCCTGCTTCCTCTGCAAGGAGACAGGCTCCAGTGGGAGCTCTCTAGGTCACATACCTGGTTCTGGTCAGTGCGGCGTTTTTAGAACTGCACTTGAGCAGGCAAAAGGCTGGGGCCAGTAATCCGCATCCTCCAGGCCAATCTTCAGAGATCCTGGGGAGCTGATAACCTCCTAGATCAGCTCGCCCAAAAACTCGGTGCTGATGCGCTTCTTGTCAGCGGACAGTATCGGGACAGGGACCCAAATATTTGGAACCCCGACAGTCTCGGTACTGCTGCCTTCTGGGTGCGCATGCGCGTGGTCAACGCCAGGATGTCTGATCACGGTCTCTCGCTTACCCTCAGCAAGACGAAGATCGTGATCCTCACGAAGAAGATGAAATATAGCTCACACCGTCGTCCCGCTGCGAGTGGGGAGGGAAGTTGTCCGGTCAACCCGGGCCGCCAAGTACCTCGGAGTCAAGGTGGACAACAAGTTAAGTTGGAGGGATCAGATCTGTCATACGGCGGGCAAGGCCGCTAAAGTGGTCTCTTACCTTAGCAGGCTTATGGCCAATGTCGGAGGTCCCAGGTTCAGCAGAAGACGTTTGTTGATGTCCGCAGTTTAGTCCGTGCTCCTTTACGGGGCAGAAGTGTGGCAGACGCTCTTGACAAGAACTTTTACAGGTATATTTTATAGGGTACAGCGTCAAGCTGCGCTCCGGGTGTGTTCCGCCTACAGGGAACACACCCGAGCCTGCCGTCCTGGTGATTGCCGCAGTCATCCCTGTCAAACACTTGGCAGGGGAGAGGAAGGCGATTTACCAGAGACAAGGCGATATCGGCAAGGATGCTGCACGATCTGAAGAGCGCTCCCGAACCTTCCAGCAGTGGCAACACAGCTGGGAGAACGACACTCGTGGACGATGGACTGCGCGACTGATCAAGCAGGTCCAACCATTGGTGGAACGGCGTTATGGGGAGGTGGACTACTACCTCACTCAATTTCTGTCAGGCCACGGCTATTTTAGGTCGTACCTGCACCGGGTGGGCAAGACCGGTTCACCAGATTGCATCTATTGCCCGGGCGTTCCCGACGATGCGGAACACAAATTCTTCCGCTGTTCTCATTGGGAAAGGCCCCGCCTGGAGGCAACCCAAACACTGGG
This sequence comes from Flexamia atlantica, assembly GCA_035578135.1. Classification (NCBI taxonomy): domain Eukaryota; kingdom Metazoa; phylum Arthropoda; class Insecta; order Hemiptera; family Cicadellidae; genus Flexamia; species Flexamia atlantica. The sequence goes on from JAQJVK010000005.1 coordinate 20,130,011, forward strand.
TGTATTTTCGGTGGACACGGTCTGTCATAATAAGATCATGGAGGATGAGGGCAACTGGGATTGATTGTCGAGGTACGTCCGGGGTCTCCTCCTCACAAAGAAAGACGATCTGGACCGCGAAGCAGCGCAGATCCCATGAGCGTGCGGCCAGTTAAGGAGCGAGCCCCAAGGGCATAAGCCAAATTTAGGCCTAGCCTGATGTAATGTGACAAACAGTTACAGGTTAGAATCCTAAAGAGTAGAGGAGGTTTTTTAGTGGGTATACCCGTTTTTAGGGGAGTCCCACACTACAGGCTGGCCACCTGTGTGCGTAACAAATTTTTCCTGTCTCTCCCTAAAAAAAAGTAAATATAGCTCACTAAACTTACAATTTATATTTAGTTATCAAATTGACCAAGAATCTTTAACTTCGCTATTGTTTACCAGCTTATTTTTGTAATTAGTGAAATTACAACAAAAATAACGTAAAAGTTCATGTAAAAAGTAAGTTCACCCGACATTTTTAAGAGTAAAAGAAGAAAGCGAGAACACCCGCTGCCTCCGTGTTGATATAGGACGTAACGATCCTGCCGCCTGAGCCGCCTAACTTGCACCAGGTCTAAGTGGCTTTAAGTTCTTCAGTTTTACAAAATCCCCGAAGAAATCCGCTTATTTAGGAGAAGTTTATTCTCAAGAGGTGTACAACACTTCTTTTTAGTTGCATCTAGTTTAAAAAACTTTACAAGCCTAAGATTTGTATTAGCTCAGAGTGCATTGAAATTAAAAGTTATATTGGGTTAGTGATTTTCTTCGTGTTGAGAGTAATTTAATGAAATACACCTTCGGTAGCAACTTAAAACTTTAAATTTACCGGGCGTGTGACGAACGCTACTTTACATCATACTACTCAGAAAAAACATACTTTTTAATCATAAAACATTCCTTGCATAAACTATGTTTCTCAATTCTTCAAATCTAGCCTATAGTAAACAAAACAAACATTTGCTGCTTCTAACAGTGCTGCCACTACATTCCTCTGAAGTAACCAATAAAAATGAATTAAACGTTGGTTTGCTGCAATCAGCTGGTTTTTTATTGTTGACCTCCGTTATTTTCGTTTCATAGTGCACGATAAATTAACTGTCGGCAAAGAGTAACTTTCGAAACAAGAGTAAGGCACAAAAACAGATTTTTCTGAGTAGTATAGTGTAAAAAAATAAACCCAATTCCAGTTAACAACAAATACAAAAAACAGTGTAGGAGCAATAACAGCGGTTTCAAATTGTTTTGAACGTGGGCGAAGCCACAGGATACATCTAATGTGATCTATATTTTGTTGTATTGGTTCACACTCAAGGATATTTACATAATCGAAAAACAATTGTACTATAACACCCTGTACAGGGAGTTTCAAAAATGCTTAACGTGCTGGTGCTATTACGACCGGTTTCTAAAAAAGACAAAATTTGATAACATTTGTTTTCAATTTCACCTACTACCTGACAAGACCTTTAAAGCATCTGATGTATGAAATTCAAAATCAAATGCATTTTCAAATTCAAAAAGTGATATTCCAACCATTTAATACTCTTACGTCGCTGAGTTTACATGAGTACGAGTCGAGTTGAAATAAAATTGTGATTCGAAGAACTATATCAATTAGTTCGGACGTGGAGTCTTCAGTCTGCAATCTAAATGTTTGGTGTTTTTAATGGAATATATAACTGTGTTTGCATAGGAAACTTAACAAAAAATAACTGATTACTTTTAATTTTGAAATCCTACATTGCATGTGCGTTGACAAATCAGTTGGAATACTTTATGTAATTACAATATGTTTGGGCAAATCAAAATGATTGGCGTTGTTTTATCCTTTAAAACAAATGGTGAAGCCGATGAGAAATAACTTTGTTTGATAGAGCTTCACTGGAATAACCTATGGTAAAATTGAATGGAAGAATGTTTTTTTTACAATATATTGCAGGGTATTCGGAAGTTATGGTGAAATATTTTAGTTTATGGTTCTAGAGGTGGAAATAAGAAAAACTTCATATTAACATAGGTCCTAAAGTGCTTTTTTGTCCGTCTGTGTGTCTGCTTGTATTTTTTAAACATTTAATTATATCTCACGTACCTCTTAACGTATAAACTTCAAACTTGATTCTAAATGACGTACTATTAACAAATATTTTTGTAAGAAATATCAAATTCCTATTTTGTACCATTTCAAAATGGCGACGGTTTCAGTTTTTAAAACCAAATATCTCAAAAACCATAAATTTAAGAAAAGTTTTTCAAGAGACAAAAATTTGCGAAATTTAATCTGATTAATGCTAGTATATCATATCATAGCATATGATGGTAGGACCAATTTCTGGTTCCGGTCAGTGCAGGGCCTTCAAGTCAGCACAGGAGAAGTCGAGACCATCTTATAAAAGATGATCAATGTACTTCAGCTGAATATGCAACGGAGCCTGACAGCAGACCAACTTCTGCCTCAGATAGCTGTCGAAAAAGGAGCTGACATTTTGCTGCTAAGCGAACAGTATATGAACAAGCAGTCGCCGTTCTGGGTCTCGGATGGTTTTGGCACTGCTGCAATCTGGGTTGTGAACCCAGGAAATGTGCCTGTCTTGGGCTCTGGCGCAGGCAATGGTTTCGTTTGGGTCAGGAGCAGGGAATGTTCGTTCTTTTCTTGCTACCTGACTCCGAACCAGCCTATTGCTGACTACTACCGGATGGTTGACTCCCTCGAGGACAAGATCAGAAACATCTCCGGTCAACTTATTGTTGCTGGTGATTTCAACGCCAGAGCTATAGAATGGGGCATGCCTGCCACCAACACGAGGGGAAGATATGTCCTAGAAATGGCTGCTAGGACCGGTCTACACATTCTTAACGTGGGTAGTGTTTCTACCTTTCGACGCCCCGGTTATGGAGAAACAATACCGGATATCTCTTTTGCCTCCGAAGGTATTGTCAACCGAATCTGCAACTGGCGAGTCCTCGAGGATTATGTTGCCAGTGACCACCAGGCAATTAGTTTTACCATCAACTCAGTTTTCGGTGGTGAGTCCATGAACACTCGCCAAAGGTCAACACGGTGGAACATCAACCGCATAGACAAGGAGGCCTTCCGTGAGCGCATTGCCAACGTAATCTTGTCAAACCAATCGGGTGCCGAAGACCTTTCAGTCCGCACTATGAGTGTTATCACTGAGGCATGCGAAGTTTCCATGCCGAAGATCCTTCGCCGCTCGGGAAGGAAGCCATCTTACTGGTGGACGCCCGAGATCGCTGCTTTGAGGAAGAGGTGCCTCGCTCTTCGACGGGCGGCACAGCGGGCGAGGAACCGGTCTGATGTGACCGCCAAGTCAGCTGCATACAAAGTGGCAAAGCGAGAGCTTCGCGGGGCAATCACCAGGAGCAAGATCAGGTGCTGGAAGCAGCTTTGTGAAGACGTTAACAACGACCCCTGGGGGATGGGTTACAAGCTTGTAACCAAGAAGCTAGGGGGACGGGCACCGCCTTCCGTCATGGAGCCAGAGGCTATGGCTGTCATCGTCCAAGAACTGTTTCCAGCTCATCCAATCCGGGCGGCGAGGGATTTTGGAAACGTCATTCCAGTTGAATCATTCCGTCTGGAGGAATTAAAGTATGCCGTCCAATCCCTGCGAAACAAGAAAGCTCCTGGTCCTGATGGGATCCCCGCAGAAATTCTCAAGCTAGTGGCAGAAGTCAATCCTGGCCTTCTCCTTGACACGTTTAATGCGTGTCTTTCCGAGGGTATCTTCTCCTCCTGTTGGAAGGTCGCTCGCCTTGTCCTCATTCCGAAGACAAAAGGCGACCCCGGGGCACCGTCATCTTTTCGCCCTCTTTGCATGCTAGACACGGCAGGCAAAGTCCTTGAGAAGATGCTACGGGCACGCATTACGGAAGCCATTGTCGCAGCCGGTGGCCTTTCACCCCAGCAACATGGATTCAGGTCTGGTCATTCGACCATTGATGCCATTCAGGAGGTAGTTGAGGCAGTGAGGAGAGCGGAGAATCATAACCATTGGTCGCGCCGCGTGGTTCTCCTCGTCACTCTTGACGTCAAGAACGCATTCAACTCCGCCCGGTGGACTGATATAATGTTGGCGCTTGAACATTCGTTTCACGTTCCTGCATACCTCCTGCGAATGATCGACTCGTACCTGAGTGACCGTGCTCTACTGTACGACACGCTCGAGGGTCAGCGAAGAATCAAAATCACGTCCGGTGCAGCACAGGGATCGATCCTAGGACCAGATCTCTGGAATGTGTCTTATGACAGTCTCCTTAGGCTTGACATGCCCGATGAGACCCACCTTGTTGGGTACGCAGACGACGTCGCAGCACTTATATCTGCAAGGTGCGTCGAGCATGCACAGCTTAAGCTCAATACGGTCATGCGTAGAATCAATGGGTGGATGCGAGATCACGGCTTGTCTCTAGCACTTAACAAGACCGAGATCGTGGTCCTTACCAAGAAGCACATCCAGACGATCATCCCTATGCAGGTCGGAGATGTCGAAATCGAGTCTAAGCCCGCAGCTAAATACTTGGGTGTGACAATCGACTGCAAAATGAGTTTCGGCGAGCAGATTCGAAGCACCGCCGAAAAGGCCGCTAGGAGTGTCGCTGCGCTGGGTAGGCTTATGCCCAACGTTGGCGGCCCTCGCTCTTGCAAGCGTCGTCTGCTTATGTCTGCTGTTCATTCAGTCCTGCTATATGGTGCGGAGGTCTGGGCTCACGCACTCGAGAAGCGAGTCTACCGAGATCGGCTTACCCGAGTTCAGCGTCGAGGAGCACTGCGGGTCGCTTCCGCTTATCGAACGGTCTCTGAGCCTGCCGTGATGGTGATCGCCGGAGTCATCCCCATCTTTTACCTTGCGAGGGAAAGACAGGCGATCTACCGAAGGAGGCCTGAGATTGGCCAGGAGACAGCTGCCAAAGAAGAGCGCGACCGCAGCTTCGACTGCTGGCAGCACGACTGGGAAGCCGAGTCGAGGGGACGTTGGACCTTCGAGCTCATACCCGCCGTCCGACTATGGGTGGAACGGCAGCACGGCGAGGTCGATTACTACGTGACCCAGTTTCTTTCGGGTCACGGGTACTTCCGAGCCTACCTCCACCGGATGGGTAAAGTCGCCAGCTCGGACTGTTTGTACTGCCCCGGCATAGCAGACACATCTGAGCACACGTTTTTCCAGTGCGACCGTTGGCGTGCCCACCGCGCCTTGCTTTCGTCTAAGATCGGGGTGGTCGTCAACCCACATGACATCGTCGGAGCTATGCTCCAGGGAGAGGGCAACTGGAACTGTGTTAGGCATTTCGTCCAGGCCATCCTTCGGGAGAAAAAGGTCGACCTTGATCGACCTTAAATTTCAGTTATTTTCCAAGAAGGTTGCCAAAGTGGCATAAGATCAATGGCCTAGCCCGATGTAATGTGTAAAACAGTTCCAGGCTAGTGTCCTCGGTGTTGAAGGAGGTGGTTTAGTCGGTAGTTCATGGGACTTTGAGCCCGTGGGAGTCCGACACTACTGAGGGGACAACGAGCCCCTCAGTGTGCGTAAACGCATTCCACCTCCTACCAAAAAAAAAAAAATATGATGGTAGGACCAATAATAACGTAGAAATCGTACGTTTTCCTAAAAAAAGCATGCAAATTTCAGACAGTAGATACTGAAGAAACTTGTTTTTATCAGAAAAATTTAATATTTCTCCGTTATTAATAGTCCGATAATCTTAACCTTCATACCAGCTTCGCAAGACTGGTATGAACCTTATTTGACTGGTATCAACCTTATTCGATACTGGTATCTAACCTTATTAGACTGATTTTCGCAAGGTATTTGTTTATTGTGAATTTTTCTAAAATTTACTGTTTTTAATATATTTAGATTTAATAACTAAAAACCGCGCCATTTTGAAATAGTACAAAGTAGAACCATAATGGTAGAACCTTGATACTTCTTAAAATACCCTCGTCGCAGCAAACCTGCGTACTCAGCGAATTTCTAAAGAATTATTTTTTTATATGGGAGCTTATTTAAATTATGTCAGAGAAAATTTTTCAAACACCTTATGTAATTATTTCAAAAAGTATATTAAATAATAATTGAAGAGCTTTCAATATAAAGGAAATGATTATGGGAATCACTGCAGTATCCACTCCAGTAATATGCTTTTTGTTATTCTTATAATTATTAGTCTAATATTTTTTTAAGTGTATTCTTTTTATAGTATAAAAATGTAAGCAAACATACAATCAATGATCTAAAATCAGTAAAAATCAAAACAAATAAAATAATCATATCAAAAAATTAAATCCAAACATATGATTCATCTTAAAATTTAAAAAAGCTTGTTGCAGCAAACTTGCATACTCAGTTAATTTCTAAAGGATTAATTTTTTATATGTGGGCATATTCTACATTAGTTAGGGAAGTTGTTGTTTTGAATATTTAATTTTGTTTAAATATTAATTTAAATAAAGTAAATTTTATCATTCATGTTCTTATTTCTTAATAATTATTTATATTCTAATAATTTTTAATAAATGTATACTTGTTATAGTACATAAAAGTCAGCAAACATGTTATCAATCTATTCAGATCCAAGGAATAAAAAACAAATCAATCATCACATGAACAAATTAAATTCAATCATCTGGTTTGTAATATAATTTTTTTAAATCCCATTTTTGGGGAATTCGATGAAAAACTTAGGTATTTATACCAGAATTTGGATAGTTCATGTCCCTTCAGGGGACAATGTACAGCATTTAGCAGATCCAATATCTCAGTAACCGAGTGATGGAGAGTAATCATTCAAAATGCTATATTGTTTATTTTTTTAAGCTGAATTCAATTTTGACACTTAAATTTACAAAAGAATAATATAAATATATAAAATCCTAAAAATAAATTTTATTTTGTCAAAAAACCCTCCTTAGAGTTAACTTATCGCGCTGGTTTTCGAACTCGAAGTAATAAATGTCACTCTAGACGTATGTACCAAATTTCATCGTGATCAGACCTTTTTTACAAAAGTTATCGCGCCTACGGACAGGTATATATATATATATATATATATATATATATATATATATATATATATATATATATATGAAAATGAATGAACGGTGTTTTTGGGGTCTGGGGGCATCAAAATGAAAAGTTACGGTGGTCCCGTGCTTAAGTCTTACCATGCCGCCTACGGTAATAGCTACTTCCCTATAGGGGGAAATTCGCTAAAATATTTCTTAATGGTGGTCATTTATTCACGAAGTTTGAAGTTTATACGTTAGTAGACATAATTTATGTTAGTAACATAATTAAATATTTTTAAATGTATGAAAAATTAATGTTAGTGAGACATAATTAAATATATAAAAATCTCAAACAGACCCATAATTGTAAAACAAAGACCTTTAGAGCGTTTATTTATATAAACTCCTTTTTTGTATTTTCACCTCTACATCCACATATTAAAATATATTACTATAATTTCCGGACACCCTGAGTAATCATTTTCCAGACTCAGATGTCAGCACTTAAGTTTTCCGTTTTTCGATACATCACCTTGAACATACCTGTTAACCTGGCAATACTAAAATTCAATATTGTAACCGAAGGGCATAATGGGAAAATAAATAATGTTTTACATTATCACTGCACCATTCTCAACTATCGGCAACCTACAGAAGGAGCTAAATTAAAAAAGGAGTATACATTTTAGCTGAGCTTATTATATTATCATCTCTATAGTTATATTTTAAGCCCAACAATTGAATTCAAGAATCAAGCCAACAGATGAACCAACAGGGAGAATGTGTTACATACTATTAGGTACTATTAAGTATATATGTTTTATCTAATAGGTCATCATTTAAATTTATTAGATGTTTAATATTTTATTGAATTATTTTTTCTTTGAATTTATCGGAAAGTAATAGAAGCCAAACCTTTATTGAAAAACAATATTTCATTCTAAAACAGTAATATTTTTATTAGCACATATATTTTAAGTACTAACAAATACTGATTTTTTGTTTATTCTTAAGAAATATAAAATTCGGATTAAATGGCCGCGATGTTTTAGTTGAAGGAGTTTCATAAAATAATGTTAGAAGAAAACCATTACCTATTTGTGAAGAAATAACGCTTTGTTAAGTTAACTAATTGTGCTCTCCTTTAAAACATTAGAGAATATTTCAAAAATAACACTGTAAAATCCAGAATATTTTAATAATAAAGTAGAAAAACATTTCTGAACAAAATAGGCTGCGAATGGCAAAAAGTCTGGCAAACGCAGACGGTGTCAAGCTATTCAATACTCTTGAGCGCTGCCTGAAGTGGAATGCCTTGGCTCCAGACAGCTCAAAAGATAACTAAATATATTTTTAGTTTATTGTAAGCTATTCAACCTGTTTAAATTAAGGTGCTTCAATTTATATTACTTAGCATCTACGTACATACTTAGTGATAATGTTGATACCAATCAATAATCTAACAAATGTTTTAATTCCTATTTATTTCGACATCCTTGTGTTGAAGACGCAACCATTTTCGCCCTCTTCAATGAAGGCATCATCGGCGAAAGATAAAGATACATTTATCGACATTGAGGAATGTTAGGCTGCGTACACGCGTCATCAGTTCATTGTAAAATACAGGGTGTCCGGGCTAGAGGTATCAAGAAATAACTATCTCGTATGATATTAAAATGTGATTTTTATCTTAAAATAACTATGCCAACATGTCATAAGTACAACCAACATTGTGTGAACAACGTTTAACGGTCGTATTTCAAACACAATGCCTAAAACCTACAAGTTTAGGAAAATGCAGTCTTTCCATTTGACCAAGCTCAATCATTTCTGGCCATAACAACAACTTGGTCACTAATGTTAATATCAGCCTAATGATGATGTTATCTGAGAAGACAGCTGTTTACAACACCATTGTTGGCTTCAAATCCATAACATGATTAACATGATGGCTGATATTCAATTAGTTGCTTAGTTGTTGTTATGGCCAGAAATGATTGAGAATAGTCAAATGGAAAGAATGTATTTTCCTTAACTTGTAGTTTTTAGGCATTGTGTTTGAAATACGACCGTTCAATGTTGTTTATACAATCTTGGTTGTATTTATGACATGTTGGCATAGTTATTTTAGAATAAAAATTACATTTTATTATCATGCGAGATAGTTATTTCTTAATAACTCTAGCCCGGACACTCTGTATTTACAATAACACTGAAAGCGGACATCATAACACAGACGGCCGCCGACTTTACAAAGCCAATGATGACTAGGTAAGCTAGTAATTAGGGATGTGCGAGTACTCGATTATCGAGCTTTTTTGATCTGAATTTACACTACTCGACTTGACTCGAAGTTTTGAAAAATACTCGAAAGATCGAGTGGAGTAGTTACTCCCTCCGTTCACCAGGAATTGGTAGGCGCGATCGAATTTAATAGCTGTTTTCCACACAGTCAACACCAGTCATGAACAGCCACCATTAAAATTTTTTTTTTTACTTGAATTAAATTGATTTTTGAGTTATCAATATCAATAAATTTAATTTTGTCTTTTTAGATGCTTATGCTCAAGAAGACTGAATTAACTTTAATTTTTAAACCTTTAAAAGTTGTTACAAAAACTCTTTTCAAAGCAAAAAAGTGCAGATGTAGCTTGGCTTTTACCCCCTAAGGCTGAAAGTTTAATGAAATATTGAGTAATGATATTATAAAGTTATGTTAAAGGTATCCTAAATTATCTTTTCATTTCATTTTCAAAACAGGTTTGCTTTTAACTTATAGGAAAACTTCCCAGTTTAATAACTAAAAATAATTAAATTTTTTTGTGATTAATTATAAGTATGATAACTATTAATTTCTACTATTCAAAATACTCAACTCGAAAAAACCTCGAAACTCGCGAATATTTTTTAAACCTCGACTCGACTTAACAAATCACTACTCGCACACCCCTACTAGTAATACAAACCAGATCAAAGCGGCAGGGATACCAAAGAAGCAAGTACATAATTCATTGTTATCCGAAGACTGAATCTTGAGGAGATTAATTGTTTGTTTTAATTTAAATATTTTAATACTGCCTAAGACGAAAATAAACTTTTTTAATGAATATTAAATTGAGTAATCAAACCTCAACCCTGCTCACGCCGCAGAGTAGAGTTAACCTGTAGTGCAGTTTCCAATTAATTTTTTTTCTAGCAACTACTATAAATATAATTCTCTTTTACGATACTGACTGATGGTATTTCACGTTACATTGTTGTGAATGCCATATATACCGTGGTAAATCATCATTACCAGAAGATCAGACTCACAAAATATGTCATTATTATCGTCTTGGAGTTACTTAAATGGGTTCGATATGTACCATTGGTGGTAGAATGTAAGTTGAAAAGCTTCTCTAGCTTGCAGTCGTGTGATAGAAGTACTGATTAAATGTTTTCATAATATTTCCAATGTTAAAATGAGCATTTGATAAAATCTAATTACATAAAGATTCCCAATAAAACTAATACAGAATATTTAAAAACCATTAAGAAAATTAAGATTAATAACAGTAAGACTTTTAAATTACAGATTAAGATATCATACTTTTATGCTTTCTTATAGTCTAACCATGCTACAATTTACCACATATAGTAAAGGATACTTTTATTGGCCTATTAACATTTCTGACCTTGGTTTTTCAATCACTTAACCTGTTGTTCAATTTGGAAAATTGAATTGAATTGAATAAGTAAATACTGTAATATTGTTTTGCTACACAAAGGCCACTTATTTCTGGCAACAAAAAAAATTTTTTATCATGTTCTGTTGAAATTTATTGCATTACCACAAATATGGACGGAGCTTTAAACGATAAGACAAAGGTAAGTTTTTCTTTTATTATCATGTAAATAGGTATTATTGTTACGATGAATTGGCTTTGGCTGTATTATAGCAATGTTAACTTGTATAAACAAAATCAAAACAAAACAAAATAATAAAATATGTGTTAAGTCTTTCATGATCACCCTAAGGAAATAAATGAGGTACACAATGTAAAAAACAGTCTCAAATTAAAACTGTTTGCCTAATATAAAAATTCATTACCCTAGTGTTTTTAATGGTTTGTTTTATTACTTAATGACTTATAAAACCATGTGCTGCGCTAAGCTTATAAACTTATAAAGCTACTAAGCTTATAAAGCTTATAAACTGTGCTAACTTATAAACCATGCTGCACTAATCTCAAATACTGCTATAATACTCCCTTCTAGTAAAATTATTTCATGGCGTTAAAAACATGGAGCGTTTAAAAGAAGTAACTGGATTTGGTCGTTCAAAATTAGTTCCTCGTTAGAAACAAGGAGACGTTTTACTTCCGACCTCTCGACTTCTCCCGTATCACAGTTTTGTTACCAACGAGCACCTTAGCAAAAAGTCCCCCTCAACCAAAAGGTTACTTATTTTTTCTAAAAAAACCCCAAGACATTGTTGAACATTTTCTTATCGAACCATTTAACCTTAAAAATAATCTCAAATGTTGATTGTTTTACTTGAACACAATTTATATTTAAACTGTAGGTTTACCTGTTCATATTTGAAACAGTAAGTTTATCCGTTCATATTTAAAACTGTAAATATAAAAAAATGCTTTATTTACAGAGTTTCTGGTGATATTAGGATATTAATTATTGCTTCTTAATATGCATTTCAGTTATTGTGGTATAGTAGTTTCATAAGCTTTTAAAATCCAGATACAATAAGTCGCCGCCATTGACGATTCACAAAAGACTTCAACTATCATTGCCGTTTAAGAAAAGTTCTTTCATATGATGATTTTGTTACAAGGATTAAAAGAGCAATTGAGGATTGGAGGAGTGAAGGAGTGGAGGATTGGAGGAATGGAGGAATAGAGGAATGGAGGAATGGAGGAATGGAAGAGTTGCTCTTCAAAATATATATGAATGACACGGAGAGGAGGCAATAATCATTTGATGTGATAATGATTTTTGAACCAATCCTAAATTAGATTATCCCCTTTTTCAATGTTAATTTCAGAGACATATCAGAATATGATTTTCTGAATCTCTATATGCTATTAACCGCTTTTACTTGTTAGGCCCTATTCTAGTTTTTTTTTTTGTTAAAAAGAAGTAACCTGACACATTTTACAGCAGCTTTTATTTTACAGAAAATCCATGGATGAATAATCATGGATTATCCTACAATTTTACTTTTATATCAACACTTTCCACATCTATTAAATTTTGACTATATATTAGCAGCGAAAAAATGACTGTTCAAATAAAGCCTCGCTAAATTACAATTCTTTTAGCCTGGTCATACTTTGCTGTCACAAATACACAGTGAATAAAATCAAATTAACATTCTGCATTCAAAGATCCTGAATGTAAATTTCGTGTGCATAATAACCTTTAAGTAGGAGAGCTAGAAAAAGGTTTTTACGATGAGAGGGTTTTTAAGGTTTGCATATTAAAAAATGAACTATCAACTTTATATAGCCTTGCGCAATAAATACATGTAATTGTTTAAGGAAACAATTTGCACGAGTGATCCAGCAGACAGCAGCAAGTTATGCTTGCCGGAACGTGCCGGATATAGCAGCCGTTACGTCAAGTTACGGCTTAAAAGAATTCGAGTCAGAGGATTCAATAAGCAGTAAGTCACATGAGCCCTAGATACAGTAAGTACTTTTCAGCATTTGATTGTAATTCACAGACGTGTTTTCGTTAAACTATTGTAAATAATTAACTAAGCACAATGAAATCAGACAGAAGAAACCTCCTAGTTAAAATTAATATTTCTAGACATAAATTTCACCACTAAAGTTGTGAACTTTCAGGTACATCCTAATAACTAAATCAATACCGATAATACTTAACATTGTATAAGATTAAATTCATAGACTGAATTGAGCCAACCCTCCTTCATGAACTCAATTGTATTTCTCTACGTACAGAAAATGTATTAATCAAGAAAATTAAAATTAACCTGCAAAATAAATAGGACAAGTGTGTTTCCAGTTCCATAATTTTAAAAAAGCGATTGAATTAACAATGCACAAAGGACAGACAGATATTCTTATATTTGTTCATAAATAGATAGTCTAGGGATAGTTTAGGAGGTTACTAGTAGTTAGTATGCTTAATTCATCTACCGTACATTTTCCCCTATAACCACAAGTTTAAAAACGATCCTTACTATTACAGCAACCTTCTAATGCAAGAAGTTAGTGATTAAACACTAATTAATTTAGTCATGACTTAACGGTCTCAGTTACTTCCCTGTATCGCTCCGAGATCAACAGTTGATTCAACGATCATCATTACAGTTGTATCAAGCACTTTACACACAATCATGCGTCATTACTCCTGTATAACGTCGATAGCTTATTGACACAATGTGCGTCGCTGGTTTCTAAGGTTACTTAGGGTAACTGTCAGGGAAATGTATTGCGATTTAGATGTACGGTATACACTAGTAACTGAATTATACCATTGATTTTCTGGATTGATCGTTATAATACCAGATTGAATGTTAATTACTAACAATCCAAACATGGGTTTCCTTGATTACCTTATGAACTTGTGATGTTTAATTTAACATTATATACTACTCTTAAGAAAAACCTTTCCCTTGGGTGATGAATATTTCCTTAATATCTATATATTTACGTAGACTAATAAAACATCAAACCTCCGAAATATTTGGTAGCACGAATTTGCATTACAAATTCATTATGCATTTTGGAATATTCGTAGATTTCCATGGTATCTCTCCAAAAACAACTTTTCCTTTATAAGACCGATCTAAGAATGTAATCAAAGTCTGGAAAGATCATGTTGTACCTACTTTCTTGGATAATAATCCGCAGTAGAAGGTAGAATTATCAATATTTGTAAAGGTTGTTATTGACGAATGAACACATTTTCGCAGATATTTTCGTATGCCCCAAATCTTTTTATTTGTAGTTTTTTTACAGCTTACCACCTATTTTTATGAAAAAGTGCCTAAGGACACATGAAAAGAACCCACAAAATTCAAGATTGAGCGAAGTCTTGAGAGAATAAATATATTCTTATTATTATTATACAATAAGGTCTATAGGAGGTATTTTACATACTCCATAGCAGGCTAAGAGTCATTCGAGTCTTTAAGGACAAATGAAATGTACAAATTAACAGCAAAAATCATATTATAACGCTATACATAACAACAAAGAAAAGTGTTTTATTTTGATTTTGTAGTCATCTGTCATCAATGATTAGTGGGAAATATTTTACTAATCAGTGATGGCCAATGTACACAAAGATAAATTGAAAACATGTACTCTCCATTGCCAACAATGAATTCCAAACGAAGAACATCAAATAAAAACTTAGTTAAACGAGGAACCTCAACTGGGTCCACGCACAAAGTCGTCAGTCAGGCCCCCGAGTCTCTGAGGACATGTAATATTGGGCAACGGTCCGTAACCTGATGCCCTTTACATTACATAAACGTTACAAACAATCTGTCACATTTGAGTAAAATAAATAAAATTGTTTTTGTGAAACGCATGATATTACCTCCCATTGGAGATCTGAATTTGATCCTTGGAAGATGCAGTATAATCAACGTATTTTGTGATGTATTTTCATCACAGACATTTAGTTTGATTGCTTGGACTATAATTGATTAAAATAAATATATCACCTATAACTTATATATATATAACCTGTATATATAAACCTGTATATATATATATATATATATATATATATACAGGGGTGCTGAAACATCCCGGAACGGCTAAATATTTTTTGAACCGAATTGGTTTGAGAAACCAAACTTTGCACATTCACTCCTATGTAAAAAAACTACTTTCTGAGGTGTTTACTGACTCTTGGCCCCCAGTGGGGGACGGCCCACAAGGAGTCGGTACAAAATCTTAAATGTAAGCATAGGTCAATATGCACATCATTTTAAAGGGCTAATCAAGTAGAGTTAAATGCCGCAAACCGCACTTCAAAGGTTCATTCATTACAAAATGGCGGCTGATCAAAAATCTAAAGGAAATACACAGTGTTCGCTTAAAGATTGTTTAAAAATTGTTTACAGACTATGTCTAAAGGATCTAAACTCCGGAATCGTATGTCAGACCTAAAAGCCTATCTTTTAGGGTGCCGTAGAGGATATTACCTCCAAGGGGGGATGGCCCACAAGGAGTCGGTACAAAATCTTTAATGTAAGCATAGGTTGATATGCACATCATTTGAAAGAGCTATTGAAGTAGAGTTCAATGCCGCAAACCGCACTTCAAAAGGTTTGCGGTTATGTAGAAGGCTTATAATAATTTTAGTATTTTCTTGATTCATAATAATTATGAATCAATTGTTTTTGGGATAATTTAGAAGAAATTTCTTCTAAATTATCCCAAAAACAATAACTTCAAGTAACAATTTTATAGTGTGTAAACCTTGTTACTACTTATACCGGTTTCGCTTGTTAGTCCAGTAAAAATACTGTTTAACCTAGAACAAATTGCAACACGAGCGTTTTTGACGGTATTCTGCTCAAAAAAATGTGCATATTAACATATCCAAAATCGGACAAAATCGGACCATGGAAACCCCTTAAAATCACGTTTCAAAATGGCGGCTTTTTTTAACATTGGAAAGTTTTTGGAAAAAGCCACTCGGTTGCATTTTTCATCTACATTTAACAAGATATTGAGTTGGGACCACCGCCAATAATTTTTGAGTGGCTAGTCGTGCATTTTGACATGGTGAAAATTTTTGGCCGCCATCTTGGATCCGCCATATTGGATTTATAATATTTTTTTCAAATGTAAAGGTGGTCGTGTGACACATAATTTAGAACTAGATTTTTACGCTGATTTTAATGCTGAAGTCCGTTTTCAAAAATATCGATTCGTTTTTAAGATATGCTCAAAATAAAATTCCTCCCTGTACATTTCTTATGGGGGCTAAATAAATAATAAAACTTTTCCGATTATTTCTCTTATATCGCAGGAACCAAGCAAGGCTTTTAGTTCGTTTTTATCTTAAAATGATAAGTGATTGTTTAGCTATTATTTGGGATATTGATCACTAAAATCGGACAAGTGTGAAACGAGCTATAAAGCTAAATGCTACATGAAAATTGGTTTTTTTTAAATTTGTTTTTTGTTAAAGATTTATATCTCAGGTTTGAAATGAGTTAAAAAGTCCCTTCTGGTGTCAAATTACTCGGTAAAGTATAAGCTTTCATATGAACTATAACTAATCGAAATCTGACTAATATAAATGGAGTTATGATCCATAATTCAACTTAAATTCTTCTAACTTTCGAAATTTGTCACCACTTAAAGACTTATATCTCCAAATTTAGCTGAGACTCAGGCCTAATTAAGGTCTTAATTAACTCAGTACATTACTGGCTTTAATTTAAGGTCTTAACCAGTTAAATGGGTTGAGTTAGACGCGAGTTATGGACCTTTAATTAAAAATAAAAATATTTTTTTCAGAATTTTTAATTTAGTTAAGGACGGGTATCTCCAGTTTTGTTTAAGGAATATATGTTTGAATGGTATCAAAACACTCACTAAGCTATCAGCTTTCATTTGAGCCATTGATCATCAAAATCGGACAAGTTTGGAGTGAGTTATATTGTTTTTATTAATTTTTTGTAACTGTTTTTTGTGTCACATTTAAAGCTTACAGATATCAATGAAACCAACCATTTACTTATTTTAAAGGGGAAACTGTGTAATCCAGAAATGCTAAACATAATTGTCCTCCACTAACTCAGATATGTAGAATTCATTGAAAATGTGTTCATCGCGATTTATCTACAGGGTGTTCCTCAAATTAAGGCCAAGGTAAAAATATCACAATATTGTTAAGTAAACCTATACCACGTTTTATATCATTTTACAGGTCCTGCTGAACGGGACATTTTGAGGAAAACTGAACTAAATTATCTCTAGCCGTTTCAAAATTGCGGCAATTTTAGAGACATTTTCCAATATTTACGGAAAACATTGGATTTTTTAAACCACTGCAAGTATTTTAGTTCTGTTTAGAAATTCTTAATCCTTGTCAACTCAGTTTTGCTATGGTAATTGCTATGACCACCTACTTATTATATAAAATCAACTATAGTTCCTATGGAAACCAAATAAAACTACAAACATTATTCAAAACACTAGTGAGAAATAATGCATACGGGGTGAAACTTAAAGGGATATTAAGGACCTGGGTTGACCCATGTTTTGCCTGGGTAGATGATATACCTTTGGTGCGAAATTTCAGCCTATTCCCCTCGGAAGTTTTTGCATTTACCTGAAACAACTTACACAAAAACAAAACCGAAACGACCTTTATTTCATTTCATATTATATAAATAAATAAATAAATAAATAAATACATACATAAATA
This sequence comes from Flexamia atlantica, assembly GCA_035578135.1. Lineage (NCBI taxonomy): Eukaryota > Metazoa > Arthropoda > Insecta > Hemiptera > Cicadellidae > Flexamia > Flexamia atlantica. The sequence continues at coordinate 20,147,490 of JAQJVK010000005.1, forward strand.
AATAAATTATATATATATATAAATATATATATACCGGGTGTCCCATAATAATAGCCCCCCCGCAAACTTTTTCCTATATTTTTTCAAATATAAATTTTACTCCACCCCCAAACATTATTGGATAGTTAATACTTCATTTTGAGAGGGTACTCAATTTTGGCCGCCATCTTGGATTCGCCATATTGGATCCAAAGTAATTTTCCAAATGTAAAAGTGTTGTTGTGACCCATCATTTCAAATTAGATTTTTTCACTGATTACAATGCAGCAATCCGTTTTTTAGTATCTCAATTAGTTCTCAAGATATGGGTAGTTTTAATTAATTTATTTTCAACCAATTTAAACATTACAAATTGATAAAATAGGCCCATAACCACAAAATAATGCTAGATAGTGACAAATAACTACCACCAGTCATTGTTGAGCGCTTTACACTTAACTTTCACCGATGTAAATATTTTGGCCGCCATATTGGATCCGCCATTTTCGAATGAGGCAAGTTATTTCAAATATGAAGTTGGTATTGTGACCCATCATTTTAAACTAGCTTTGTACGCCGGATTCAATGCCGCAACCCATTTTTAGCTATACAACTTAGTTTTTGAAAAATTCATGTTTTTTGAGATATTTATTAGAAACATGTCAATATCTTGAAAACTAAACACTATAATAAAAACGGGTTGTGGCATTGAATTGGGTGTAAAATTTTAGTTTGAATTAATAATGGGTCACAATACCAACTTCATATTTGAAATAACTTGCCTAATTTCAAAATGGCGGATCCAAGATGGCGGTCACAACATTTACATCGGTGAAAATTAAGTGTAAATCGCTCAACAATGACTGATGGTGGTTATTCGCCACTATCTAGCATTATTTTGTGATTATGGGCCTATTTTATAAATTTGTAGTGTTTAAATTGGTTGAAAATAAATAAATTAAAAGTACCCATATCTTGAGAACTAATTGAGATATTAAAAAACGGATTCGGCATTGTAATCAGTGAAAAAATCTAATTTGAAATGATGGGTCACAACACCACTTTTACATTTGGAAAAATTATTTTGGATCCAACATGGCATTTCCAAGATGGCGGCCAAAAATTTTACCTAGACAAAATGCACGACTATCCACTCAAAAGTTATTAGCGGTGGTCCCAACTCAATATCTTGTTAAATGTAGATAAAAAATGCAGCCGAGTGGCTTTTTTCAAAAACTCCCCAATGTTAAAAAACCGCCATTTTGAAACGTGATTTTTGGGGGTTTCCCGTAGACCGATTTTGTTAGATTTTGGATATGTTTGAATAAGTATTTTTTGGTTATATTTTCATGAAAAAAGGTTGTGTTGCAGTTTGGTCTAAGTTGGTGAGCATTTTAACAAATTAAAAAAAATTTAAAAAATAAATTCGTTATATCTTTAAAACAAAAACAGATTTTTGAAAACGGATTTCAGCATTGTAATCAGCGTAAAAATCTAGTTCTAAATTATGTGTCACATGACCACCTTTGTATTTGAAAAAAAATTATTGAATCCAATATGGCGGATCCAAGATGGCGGCCAAAATTTAAAATCCTATGAAAATGAAGTATTACCCCCCTAACAGTTTTCTGTAGCATTCCTAATTTTATATCTCTAGAGGTGTGGTTGAAAACTAAGAGTAAAACTTAATTTTAAATTTTTCCATTGTAATCCGCCATTTTGAAACGTAATTTTAGGGAGTTTCCCATGGACCGATTTTGTCCGATTTTGGATATGATAAAAAGCACATTTTTTTGGACAGATTTCCACCAAAAACGCTCGTGTTGCAATTTGTTCTAGGTTAAGGGTGTTTTTTACGTAGATTTACTGGACTATGTAGTTTTACAGTAAAAGCAATAGAGAATTACAGAAACCCTTATTCCATTTATTGTTTTTTACTTATTTGTGTTTCCATATTTAATCATGAAAACTTTATTTTATCTTATCTTGAAGTATATTTTCGAGTTGAGTTTCATTTATTATGATAACACCTACTACCTAGCACCTTAAACATAGTTATTATCATGCATAAACCATTTCATTAAAACTTGCGAGCGTGCGCGCGACTTTGTGAACATGAAAAATATTTTATTTTAATATAAATTGTGTTAGCGCAGAAAATAAAGTACATTAAACCAGGAAACTCAGCTGGAATTATGCTGTTAATAAATTCAGATCGATGTAACGAAGTGCCTCTTGCATTTGTAAGAGATATCTCTCAACCGTTTACAACATTCCCACTTCCATAACTAGATTCCCTGTTTTATCTTGAGGTGCAAGACATAAATGCAGAACAGCTATGGCGGTAAATGTTAATAAGTTTATTTCATTTTGTCTTAAATTTTGGCTCGTACTCCTTCAACGAGTTTTACAATCAATAGGCAGCATAGATAAATGAATTTGCTAAAGAAGTAAAATTTTTCTGTATAAAATATTTTAAATTTTATTGTGTCCATTTTAAGGATATCTATTTTACGCTTCCTTTAATGTATTACATTTTATTTTGATTTATGTATGTATCCAACTGAGCAATTACCCAAAACGTATGGGTTTAAGTGTATCCTTTCGCGCAAGCAGATCTTTGTCCAAGTTTATTGGAAACTAACATCAAATAAATAATGGGAAAATATTACGAAAAATTAAAAAAACCGTGTTACTTCCTGAAACAAAACACACAACACCTATTTCCACGCAATGTAAACTTAAGACATCTCAAATTATGGATAGGGCAATCGCGTGAGTTTAGATCATTTATACTTTGTCATTAGAATAAAATGGAATGAATTGCCGATCTCGTTCCCTTTATTTAGATATTGCTCAAAATCGGGTAAAAAACTAATGAAGAAGAATAACTGTGGTCTTGGATCGCTCGATGCGCCCAATACCTTATTGTTGCTGTGCAATGAAACGGGCGACCCCTATATGATTTGGTATTTCTTGGTTATCCTCTTAAATCATAATGTAATTTGATAAACTTCATAATGAAGTAAAGGTACTTGAGTAAAACTCATACACAATCATTAGATGTTTTGAATACCTTCGCCGTTTTTGCCTGTAATGAGGTAAGGTTGGAAAGAAGTACCAAGTGCCACTTGAGAGTGAAGCTCCTTGTAATTTTCTTCTAAATAAGAGGATTTATGTGAGGATTTTGCCAAATTGAAGGGCTGTTGTCAACTTTAGGCCACTCAAAAATGCTTCCAGTTAAGGAAGCCTAAGAGGAGTTTAGGACCGTTACGTAATATTAAAAGTATCAAATCATTGTGTCGAGTAACTTTTTACAGGTCCCAGCAAATATCTGTTCATATGAAAATTGTTGTTTATTTAGCCTAATTAAATAATAGATTTGACTCGTCAATCGTAATTTCAGATAGTAGGCTTACCGATTTTGGCTGAATCATTCCAAAAAATTCAGCTGGCATTGGACCGGATTCTCAGGTTCAAAGATATTTGCTGGGAACCTTCCTATACCTTTAATTTATTAAAAAATAAACAAATTTCTCTTCAAATCTGACAGAAAAGTACTCATAAAGTAGTAATGTATTAATTAAATTATGAAATAAAAATAACAAAAACCATTCGGAAGCATCATTGTTTGGATTCTGTTAACTATAACGTGTAGCGAAAATGGAAATTAACCATTCCATCATTTTTTTCATTGTGATCAATATCATGAAAATACATCCAGGGATCAACTTACATAGCATTTCCCTGCATAATGAATCGGCCTACTAAAATAATATAATTGACTTCAATGATTTTAATTAATAATAAACAATAGTTAAATAAAGGATTTTTTCATTCACTCAGGTAATACAATGAACATTTTTTAAATCTGTAAAATAAGTACGATATTAGGTTTTGAATTAGCATGATTTATGAAATTTTCCTTCTTCGTGTTCCTAAGTTAAAGTAAAAGAGATCTCAATTGATTGTCTTTGGATGCTGGCTGAGTCATCCAATAACATGCGAAAGAGAATTGTGATTTTTATTTGATTCAATAAAAATAGTGAGTGGAAACAGGAAATTGTATTTTTCATATATATTTTAGGCATGATATTGAAGATACACTCATATTCATATATATATAATCATAGCCCCAACGCCACATTATGACATCCGTCGCGCTAAATATTAACAAATATGTTACTCTGTATTGCAAATATTCTATAAAAAGTAACATCTGACTTCAATTGATTTTTATTTGTTGGTTTGTTTGTTTTCAATCTAAACCCCACTTTTTACAGCTATTTTAATAAAATCCTTATTTAAAATTCGCATAATGCGTAGTAGCATAATTCATTATTAATCTTATAACAGCATTTTTTCAAAATTTGCAGTGTAATTTTGTCCTTATCACAGTGAATATATCAAGATATTAAAACGCGAGTTTCAGGATAATCAAAATGGTATAATATGAATATTTGCAGTAGGCCAGTTATTCCACAAAAAATAACATAGGGTACCTTACAAAAATTGCAAGAAGACGTTTTTTGATGAGATTCTAATCAGAACAATGTGTATTTTAATACTATCCAAAATTTACCAAAATCGGACCACAGGAACACAGTCCGATATTGTTAAAATTTGGAAATATCAAAATACACATTTTTCTCAGTATAATTCCATCAAAAAACGTTTTCTTGCAATTTTTCAATTTCATAGAGTAAATTGACAATACTATAGCTTTAATAAAATAAACCTACACAAAATATTAATTAATTAAAAAAGTACCTTACAGAACTACTGCTTCAAATTCAAAGTTTTGGTTTATCTTAAATCTCAGGAGGAACATCACAAAACCATTAAGGTACTGATTATTTCCAAGGGACACTTGAGGGCCTTAGACACCTCGGTGGTTAGTTCCTATTCAACGATTAGCCATAAAAACCAATACTCAGTAAAATAAATAACCAATACACGATTAATTCCCCCTCAATAACCAACTTTTTTATCCATGGTCGTAAATTATTCGAGCTGTTCAATAAATTCAAGGAAAACATTTTTATACATCTACACTTGAACTCATTGTTACATCTGTAAAAAAATACATAAACTAGAGCATATTTTAGTTATTTTACTGTTACTAATTGTTTTTAATAATTTTACCTAGGTTTTAGCGAATTTCCCCTATAGGGAAGAACATGGGCGGATCCAGCCGGTTGTAAAGGGGGGGCTGGAGACCAATCCGGAGGGTCTGGGGACCCAAGCATTTATATTTTAATTGCTTAAAAATGTCTATTTTACACTATTTAAACCCCTGAGAATCACACCAGAAAATATTGTAGAAAGCTAATGGAATTATATAAAAATGGTAAATAAATTTATTGTTTATTGATTATTATTTTTTATTGAATTTGGATTTTTATTCTTTCTAATTTGAATACATTAACAGAGATAATATATAAAAATACGAAATAAATACATATAATACACATTTTTTTACGTTTGTTAGAAACATAATAGTTATTAAATTTTTCCTTTTAGTTTTATTGTTTGGTTTCCAAAAAGCCAAAACTACTAGAGTGGTTATTGCATGGTGACAACATACTGTCATGTATAATCAGTAAACATGTTATTGTGTTTTTATAAACTTTGGGCTTCGGAGTTTTTGTTTTAGGAAATTACTCTATGACTCATAATTTTTCCAGCACTTTAAACTAAGGTAAATAATAAAAAATCAATTTAGTTTCAAGATGAAAACCATAAAGACTAGTTTTTCCAAGCTAATAATTATAAATTTTAAGTTCACAACTCCCAAACTTAATATTTCTTAAGTTACATAAAATATTAATTACCTATTTATTAGAAATTTATTTTAAAGCCTTAAAGTCTTTACTTTTGTCAACTGTCTAATTTTTTTACTCATTTATGAAAAATAATCATACTTTCTGCTGGGATTCAAAGACATCTGAATTAGTTTATAAAATTGAATCAATGGGCAAAACCACAATTTGTTTGTCAGACCAATGTGGCCGACAATATGAACAATCATCACTGTTACACCTTATAGCAAGTTATATCTGTCCATTAACTGCTATCAGTGAATACCTAGGATTCATTTTTAAACCCAATTTCGAGTAAGCAAACCCACATTTGCCGTTTATCAGCGATCGGTTAATACGCGCGATCGTTTTTCACGACAATTGCGAGTTCGTAAAGCAACATCGGCCGTTAATCCGCAATCGGCAAATACACGGCCGTTCGCAAATTTCGTAAAGCTATTTTTGCCGTTTATTCGCGATCGGCAAATACGCGAAATCGTTTTTCATGGCCGATCGCGAGTTTCGTTAAGCTACATCTGCCGTTAATCCGCGATCGACAGATACGCGCTAGCGTATTTCGCAGCCGCTCGCGAACAGCGTAAATCTATTTTTGCCGTTTGATTACGGTTGGCAAATAGGCACGATAGTTTTTAACGGACGATCGTGAGTTTCGCAAAACTGGATTTATTACCGTTTATTCGCGATCAGAAAATACGCGAGATGGTTTTCCGCGGCTGATCGCGAGTCTTGCGAAGCTACACCCGCTGTTCGATCCCGTCTCGAAAATTTCCCGAAGCAAATCAAAATCCCACTCGAAAATCGGGAATTTAATTTTCCCGAAATTTTGGGACCCGACCATCTCTACCGTACATCCTTACTAAATTATGCCTTATCCTAAAGGGGGGGCTGCAGCCCCCACAGCCCCCCCTAGATCCGCCCATGGGGAAGAAGCTATTACCGTAGGTCTCATGGTAAGACCTAAGCCCGAGACCATGATAACTTTTCGTTTTGGGGCCACCAGAAGCAGAAAACACCTTTCGTTCGAATTTATATATATATATATATATATATATATATATATATATATATGTATTTGTGTGTGTTTCTGTAAGCACGATAGCGGCCGTAAAAATGGTCCAATCTTAATGAAATTTGGTACAGACATGTCAAGTGGTAATCCCTCGGACGAGTTCGTAAACCAGCCCGAACGAACCACCGGAAGGGGGAGTAAAGGGGGTTAAACTCCCCTAAAAATGGGTTTTTTGAGTTTTTTACACAGGAAAATAAAATGTATCGAATTTTTGTTAGCACCATTGAATTCAGCTCAAAAAACAAACAATTTAGTATTTTGAATCACTGCTCTACGTCCATTGGTTACCGAGATATTGAAAGTGGTAAACACAGTACGTTGTCCCAATGTTAACCTTATGGAAAATAAGTAAATTTCTATATCTCGGTTATTTCTCAACATATCTTGATAAAAGTTGGTAAATGGCTTCTTCTAGTTCAGATCTATTGAATATTGAATTTAAACCACCCAGTTCTAATATACCCGTAGCAGCAAACCTGCATACTCATTCCCCATGTCATTCTTATGGAGCTTACCAAAACATGCCAAATCTCATTATGTTATCATAATGAATAACATAATGAGATTTGTATCATAATGAAGCTATATTCAACCTCATTAGAGGTACAAACACCGATGTCAATTCTTCACAGTAAACTATACCACGTTGCCTGTATCATGTTAAACACTTCATAATAAATGTTCATTCAGTGTTAAAATTAATGTAAAATACATTATCACAAATCAACCCTCGTCCGCATACCCTCTACATCACCGGGTTGATGGCCCGCGAACGGTCCAGTGTTTTAGTTGCAACGATTTCTCCCCAGAGCGCACTAACCTGCCCAACTTTGTCACAACTTCTCCCCTACTATTTCCTTTTCGAGCTTTTCGAAAATTACATAATTCTACCGTACAAAATAGCACTTAATGTTATTTGTTGTGCTGATATCGAATTACGCTTTTTCACCTTCGTTTATAAAATGCTAAATGGCAACAAATTTGATTTTCGGTGTTACGGAAATTCAATATGTAGTTAATGGCAGTAGTGAATTGAATCGAATATGTATATTTGTTGTGCCAAAAAAGTTTTCCGTAATCGAATGCTTGTATGGGGTATGGGGTACATGTAACGTAAAGACTAAAGTACTGTTGCACTCATTATTATCAAAATTCGTGTTTAAATACTTATTGGGCATTAAAAATCCTATTAAAATTGGAAGTTCATCCACCAACAATAAATGTAATTGGCGGCCAAAGCTGTAAGCAGGTCAGCTAAACCAGAGCTGAATTGCCATAACGCTTGAAATGTTTGACCTAAAGCCTATGAAAAGCTTGATACTGACACGGCACCGCCGAAGCGCGCCGCCAGTTTTACGTACTTTTTTTGTATTAGTGATGGTAACATGTAATAGTGTATTAATTACATTATTGTATTAGTTCTAGTAGTAATAGCATTGAATTAGTAATAGTTCGGCCAATTTACTTCGAAATCTTTCCTAAGGGGACTGAAGACTAGTTTCGACCATTTTATTTCCTAACGGACGAAACAAATAAAAAACCTTGTTTGATAATATGTTGAGAAACAGACTGTTAGAGTTGAAATCACGTACAAAAGAAATTCAATAAGTGTCACATATCTGAAACAAATTTGGTTCATTTGCATTTCACGGTGTAATATTACACTTGATCTGACTTTCCTTACAGTTTTATGAACAAATTGTAGTATATTAACAAAGTTAGGATTTTATAATCATAATTTATACCACTAAAATTTATTATATATATACAAATATGGCAAAAATGAGGGAAATAGTTTATAAATATGTCATCATTTAATTAAGACTTGTCTCTTCAGCATTTATTTGCAATTTGGTAATCTCAATAGTTTCCCCTTGACCATAAAACATACGAGAGAATAATTTTAACTTCTCCTTAGTGGTGAATATATACTATTTTTCAGATGTAAACATGTAAGGTCTCTGTGATCATTCTTACGTTGACTATTTACTGATTTACTACAAACTTATTTACAAATAACAAATATTTTAACATATTATATGTGATTCTCTATATGAAACAACGTAAATAAAGTTAATATTTTATTAAAATTCATTTTGTAGCCCCTGAACTGCGAATATGACTAAATATAGGTTACTATACCTTATCTCTCCGTCAGCAGTTCAATTTTCTTGTCAAATTATGTTGACATGTTTCGGTTTTCAAAGAACCATTCTCAAAACACAGTAGCAGATAACATTCTGGTAATTGTCACATCAGTTAAATTGCACAAAACACATACACGTACACACTTAGACATTTAAAATTTATATAAAAAACGAATTGATAGGCCTATCTAAACTATCGGTCATGACGCGCACGGGTCAGGATGCAGGATGCGTCTGCATCCTGACCCGTGCGCGTCATGACCGATAGTTTAGATAGGCCTATCAATTCGTTTTTTATATAAATTTTAAATGTCTAAGTGTGTACGTGTATGTGTTTTGTGCAATTTAACTGATGTGACAATTACCAGAATGTTATCTGCTACTGTGTTTTGAGAATGGTTCTTTGAAAACCGAAACATGTCAACATAATTTGACAAGAAAATTGAACTGCTGACGGAGAGATAAGGTATAGTTAATATTTTACCTAAAGACACGTTAAGCAGTAAAAATCCTTCTTTGTTTCCTCATTGCGTTTCTATTTTGAGGACATTCCTTCCAGTTGTGAGCGTTGATCGAAATCCAATAAGTAATGAAAGGACGGATATTGCTTGCAATAAGCACGTATTGCATTCACAAAGACAAAATATAAGGCTGTGTGTTAACAGGAAAACAGATTGGTTGGTCCGATAGGGCAGACAGTGACATTGCTATCTTCGAGTTTAAAGTGAATATCACTGAAAAAATTATTATTTTATACAAAATAGCTACAGGTTTATTTTTACTCATAAATATGTTTTTCTGACGTAGCAACATCGATGTAGCTGACGAGTACATCGACCCTTTAAAAATATTCGAATATGAATAATATTTTTGGACATGTTATCAAACGCTGTCATTTGTGGTAACCAGTTAATAAATAACTACACATGATCAGTGTTTGTTTATCAGTAAAAACCTCATCGTAACTTGCCACTTGTAATTAAAAATACCATCGACTTTGGATTATATAACAAGGTAGCGCCAAAAGTAATAATACGAGATTAGTGGTTGCACTGACCCTCGTTCGGGTCAGTCGTTATAGCCAAAGGTATTTTTATTTTGACCTTTACAAACAAATCTTCCAGTTTGTTTATTTATTTTCTTCTATAAAATCAAACGGAGTCATTTAGGAAGCTCATGGATCGGAGGCAAATGGTATTTAAGAATCGGGAGTAGGACAGAAACCCTCTTAGGCGCATTCAGAATTTCAAGGTGGTCGAATCGACAGTTTACTAATTCACAAATGACAAACAGACGTACATTGGTTTTCAAACATAAAGAGGATTGAAAATATTCTCTTTGTCTCGCTTACGTCTTAATAACTAGTTTGTCCTAGAATGAAGGGGAAAGGCTTAATAGCTCAGATTTTAAAATGAGCTTTGTAAATAAATTGAAATAATTGAGCTCTTGATTCGTACATTACAATTTTTACTGACTTTTAGTCGGTAGCCAATACACCTGACTACATTATAATGGACTTCTTAAAAAACTTGTTTTGTAATGACTTTGGCCCCTGTCTTACAGTAACTGTGTGAAAAGTTCAATTTTATTCACTGAATGTTTCTTTTGTAAGCGAAACATCTAGAAGTTTCCTGTCCTTATTTAGTTGAGGGTCCAAGAATTAGAATTTAGAATTTTGCGCTCCTACTATCAAACCACTGTTTTTTAAAGCGTTTAGCCTTTATCTCCCCAAATGTTTCTTGTCAGTAAGCCGTCACATTTGCAACGGAAGTATTTATGTAATTAGTGATTTCTAAATACTTCACTAATGAGATGAGATATGGAGTCTTCTCATCGGAAGCATTCTGTAGCCATTGATAACACGAGTAAACGAAATTAAAATCTGAAGTCTTTTGAGAAATTGATTACTCAGGAATAAAATAACAAAGCAACAACAAATTTTTATTTCTTAGAGATTACATTCTTATATGATCATAATAACTGAGTAATGTTATGTTTAAAATGTAAATGTATATATATACAGGGTTGGGCAAAAGTCTGGAATATATAAAATAACTTTTATATTATTTTGCACAAAGTGATGAAACTTTACAGTTGTGTATCTAGTACAAATAGAAATATTTTGGCGTATTTTCTCAGTTTTTCGCACGATGAGAGGACAGCCCACGCTGGAAGTCTTGAAATTCTTAAATGTAAGCATACCTCGAGTAATACCTCATTTTAAAGGACTTAATTCGTAGATCACAACAGTGGAAACCGCGCCTCAAAAGGTTGATCCAATCAGAAGTTCCAGCCCCTCAAAGATTTTAATGTTGGCCTTTAAACTCAAGGCTCAAGTCAGGGAAAAAGCCTAATTACTAATAAAGCATTTGGAACGATGTAGTTTAGTTTTAGATACATGTATTTCTCATTGATAAGGATAATTTGACGTATTAAAAAATTTTACCCATGACCAGGTAACGACCCGTGATGGAAGTCCAAAAGTTCTGAAGGGTAAGCATACCTCGAGTTATACCTCATTTTAAAGGTCTTAATTATTAAATCATAACAACGCAAACCGCGCCTCAAAAGGTTGATCCAATCAGAAGTTACAGCTCCTCTAATCAAATCCTTAATTTTGGATTTGATTTTAGACTTGAGTTTAATGGCCAACATTAAAATCCTTGAGGAGCTGTAACTTCTGATTGGATCAACCTTTTGAGGCGCAGTTTGCGCTGTTGTGATCTACTAACTAAGACCTTTAAAATGAGATATAAATCGAGATATGCTTACATTTAAGAATTTCAAGACTTCCAGCGTGGGTTGTCCCCTCATCGTGCGAAAAACTGAGAAAATACGCAAAAATATTCCTATTTGTACTAGATACACAACTGCAAAGTTTCATCACTTTCTGCAAAATAATATAAAAGTTATTTGATATATTCCAGACTTTTGACCAACCCTGTATATTATATATATATTTTTTTCTAAGGGTTAAACATTGTTTAAATGTCAACCTCAATTGTGAAAAAAATTATTAGTTAAACAACAATAGTGGTTAACAGGTCTTTTTAAAAATTCTGTCTTTTCATCAAAGACTTTCGTTTAAGGTAGAAACAACAAACATTTTCAACTAGTCTTTAGAAATTGGTTTTAATCACCGACTGGAACTGTATAATGATAGGAAATCAGAATTTTATTGCCTTAGGACTGCTGAAAAGTCCCGGAACGGCTAAACCGAATTGGTTTGAGAAATCAAACTTTGCACATTCACTCCTACGTAAAAAAACTACTTTCTGAGGTGTTTGCTGACTCTTGGCCCCCAGTGGGGGACGGCCCACAAGGAGTCGGTACAAAATCTTCAATGTAAGCATAGGTCAATATGCACATCATTTTAAAGGGCTAATCAAGTAGAGTTAAATGCCGCAAACCGCACTTCAAAAGGTTCATTCATTACAAAATGGCGGCTGATCAAAAATCTAAAGGAAATACACAGCATTCGCTTAAAGATTGTTTAAAAATTGTTTACAGACTATGTCTAAAGGATCTAAACTCCGGAATCGTATGTCAGACCTAAAAGCCTATCTTTTAGGGTGCCGTAGAGGATATTACCTCCAAGGGGGGATGGCCCACAAGGAGTCGGTAAAAAATCTTTAATGTAAGCATAGGTTGATATGCACATCATTTTAAAGAGCTAATGAAGTAGAGTTCAATGCCGCAAACCGCACTTCAAAAGGTTTGCGGTTATGTAGAAGGCTTATAATAATTTTAGTATTTTCTTGATTCATAATAATTATGAATCAATTGTTTTTGGGATAATTTAGAAGAAATTTCTTCTAAATTATCCCAAAAACAATAACTTCAAGTAACAATTTTATAGTGTGTAAACCTTGTTACTACTTATACCGGTTTCACTTGTAGTTTTACCGTAGAGGATATTACCTCCAAGGGGGGACGGTTCACAAGGAGTCGGTACAAAATCTTAAATAAGCATAGGTCGATATGCACATCATTTTAAAGGGCTAATCAAGAAGAGTTCAATGCCTTAAACCACACTTCAAAAGGTTCATTTGTCACAAAATGGTGAATAATTAAAGTTTGCAACAAAAATTCATAGGCTTAGGTTTGTTGGGAAGGGAGGTGGAATAAAGGTTTGAATAAATCAAACTGTGTGTCAAACCTAAACCTATTGTATTTTTGTTGAAAACTTAAATCACCCGCCATTTTGTAACCAATAATCCTTTTTAAATGCAGTTTGCAGCATTGAATTTTATTAGTTTAGACTTTAAAATGATGTGCATATCGACCTATGCTTACATAAAAGATTTTGCACCTAATCCTTGTGGGTCATCCCCCTTTGGAGGGAATATTGTCTACGGCACCCTAAAAGATAGGCTTTTAGGTCTGACATACAATTCCGGAGTTTAGATCCTTCAGACATAGTTTGTAAACAATTTTTAAACAATCTTTAAGCGAACACTGTGCATTTCCTTTAGATTTTCATCAGCCACCATTTTGTGATGAATGAACCTTTTGAAGTTCGATTTGCGGCATTGAACTCTACTTGATTAGCCCTTTAAAATGATGTGCATATTGACCTATGCTTACATTTAAGATTTTGTACCGACTCCTTGTGGGCTGTCCCCCTCTGGGGGCCAAGAGTCAGTAAACCCCTCAGAAAGTAGTTTTTTTTACATAGGAGTGAATGTGCAAAGTTTGATTTCTCAAACCAATTCGGTTCAAAAAATATTTAGCCGTTCCAGGATGTTTCAGCACCCCTGTATAACTTAAGAAGAAACAAATCGTAAGGCTATGATGTCCGGTATTTGTCGAAAAACTATGATCTACATAAGTAATTTCCAAATATCTTTTAAAAGAAAGAGCATTGAAATTTGTAAGGAAACTTACAAAGTTTGGGAAGTTTGCTTGCTGTACCTCCAAGTTACAACCAACTGTTGACGTGTCATTTTGTCTAATGTCTCTCTCTGTTTCTTACAAACTTTTCAGGTTGAAATGACTAGCTTACTCTCAGACATTGTTTTAATATACTTGATATATTTTTATATTTTAAATTTTATTAGGCTATCCATCGTGGACCACTACTTTGTTAAGCAAAACATCGGTAATACACCTCTAGTTTAGGAAAATACACTTGCAAAGTTTCGCCAAATTTTCATTAACATTTCATGAGATAAATTTCAGTCTGGTTCTCTTTGAGCGAGGTCATTTAAGTAACATTGTACATGCATTTTTACCTTTTCGTTGTTACTCGAGATCTGTAATCCCTAACTAGCTGTATGACAAAAGGTAGGCTTATGATACTGTTGGTCGGTGTAATAGTTCCAGCAGAGTTCATTTACTAAAATAAAAACATGTAGCCAAAATAATTTAAATTTAAAACAAAGAATTTGTTTATGTTTATTTAATTACTAATATGAATCAGTGATTAACAAAAACCATAGATTTTGTCATAAAGCCCAGAGACAGCATCAGCTGAAACCAGTGTGAGGCTTGCTGACGTCGCGATTAGCATTTCCTCTTGAGTTCGGGATACTATGCTCAGGCTCAGTTTAGAAACCCTCTAAACAGTTTAGAGACCCGATGTCAGATGTCCATGCCAATTATTAATAGACTAAAGTTTGGGATCTTTAGTCCCAATGTCATCCGTCTTGAATGATACTAACATTATCTTCATAAATGAAAAAAGCGATATCCTGTTAGGGACTTATCAGGACCTTATACAAAAGGTAATTTTGGTAATGTCGTCCGTTACAACTATATTATCTTTTGCGAGTAGTTAGATTGACATGGGCATAAAAATAAGATACCTATTTGAATTCCAGAGTTTTTAAATATGATAAAATACGAACATGAGACACGGTTTTGGGCCAAGATTCAAATAAACCATTCCTGGGTTGTTGTATTTTATTCCCAAGTAAGCGCATTTGCTGTAACCATTATAAAATTATTTTATTGTACTCCCTTATGTTTCAGAGACTTATCTATAACTCAGCGTTGTTAAGTAGCAGTGTACTTCTTTATAAAGGTGTCGTAAAATATCTTTATTGATTGGGACGTTATTTTGAATACTTCAACAATTTATTTTGTCGAATAAACATGTTAGGTGCAGCGAAAAAGTGTAATATTAAATTTATCTCTGCCACAATACACTCCGTAAATAAATACATTTTCCGTCTTCACTGTGTAACGAGTACCGAGGCACGTATGAAAAGAGCGATCCGATGTTACGAATTCCTATAACATCTCGTAACAAATAAGGCGACTTGTGCGGGATTTCACCAAATTGAGGGTCTTTTAAGCGACTAAGATCTGCTTTTAGTTGAGAATGCTCAAGTAGAGCTCAGGACCATTACTTGTTAAGTACAGCTAAACCTCTTGAAATCTGTCTTTCTCAATGAAGTATTTTAGGTATCTTTGACTTACTTGTGAGATATTCTGATATATTGTCTTTACGTTACTGAGATTTATTTTTGACTGGATGCTTAGGGCTCTGGACCTTTATGGTTGAATTTATCTTGTTATTCGAAACTTAAAGAGCTTATTGTTTTTTCCACTACGCTAATGTTACATCACATCACCTATATTTTCGTAATGTGATTATTACCGCGAACAATCATCATTACATTGTTTACTGCCAAAGCATAATTTTCATAATCATTTTTTATTTTCTCCGATTCAAACGAATATACAAGTACAGAGTTTAAGGCCGTATAGTGAAAATTATCTTTCAAAACACGAGTGAAACTGTTTTGCATAGTCTATATAATATGAAGTGGTCGATAAATTTCACACTTCGTTTATTTGGAGTCAGTTAAGCAAATTCCTACCTTCCATTCTTCTTATGAAACATATTATTATTGGATTTAAAAGATATAATATAAAACAATGCTTTGATTACATTGAACACTGCAGTATACAGACCTCATCCCATGACGGCAAGACAAGGCAAGGCTGCATGAATAATCACTTTGAATTGAACATGTCATTCCGTATCCTTTAACATGTGCCGTCCAAACATGGAGCTTTATTGAATATGTTTGTGACAATTTTGCTCTTATTCATCGCAGCAGCCAGAATAGGCACAAAGAATGCCATTGGTTATTTTTAATCATTATTATTTCGTTTACTAATCAGAATATATTTTGCGTAAAAATGTAAAATATGGATAGGTATTGACGAACAGAATTATTTTAATGTGATCTTTAGGTCACTATACTTATTCTTGTTCTTAATAATACATTTTACTCGTAGATGACATTTAATGAGTTAGTGTGCATTAAAAGTAGTTGAACATCCATTTGGTATTTTTATTTTACTGTAAATAAACCTATTTGTGGCTTGAAAAGTAAATTTTCTATAAATATAATAAAGTACTCTTTAATTTTAACTAAGCGATCGACTGATAATATGTGACATGTTAGGAAATATATTAAGGATAAGTGAGTAAACATAACTTTTCATATATCATATATCATCATATCATACATCATCTCAGTTTTATAGAGCCCCTGTGTACCTGCTTCAAAGAGATGGGAAGTTTAAGGTTTTAAATCCATGGTTTAAAGAATCAGAATCATTTTTCTAATACCTACTAATATAACAATGGGATGCATCACTGGCTGAGAAGTACAACTGGAATGTAAATGAAGGATGAGTTCGGGATGCGCGAGATGAAAGTTAAGAAAATGAAAAAAATCTATTTCTTCGTAAAATTAAATTTTCAAACAGCTCAATGGGTTTCTCAAGAGGAATAAGTGAAAATATGACTTTCATGAAGCAATCTCAATGTAAAATTTACTACATATAGATTATTTACCAATAATTTAATAACAGAAGAAATAAACTAAAAAACAGCTTCTAAATAGATTTTAACTCGACCTACTTAATAAGTGTGTTAATTCTAACCAATTAATAGTATCTGATGGACCGAGCCTTGTTAGGTATTATTTTATACTTACCAGTTCACCCAATTACTATAATAAAATTCAAAATATATTTATAAATTCATGTTTTTATTACTCCATGCAATCTTTCTCCCAAATGCTGTATTTTTCCTGGATGGCTGTAGTTTGCAATCAGCTGTTATGTTATTTCCTTACTGTCATGGCAACTCATAAGGCCAATGTAAATATTTTGCAACTTTAAAATTCACTTTATGATGTTATTAGATTTTTTTCTGGCCAAGTAATCTGTATAGAACAGGTTTTTGAGTCATATTACCTTTACTTTGTTTGATATTCATTGTTGGTGATGGTGATTTTATATTTTGATTTCGATTTTTGCGGACATTTGTCATCACTGATTAGTAAAAAACAAGTTACACGACTTTTCGGGATCTGGAATCTGATACCGTCTTCAGGTGGAAAAACGTAGAACATAACAAGATTAGTAACCACATTCTTTCTCTGTGTTCGTTACACACAGTCAGTATAACCTGTTCAAGTGGCCGCCGCCATTTCTTTCGGCGCTTCCATTTCCTCTCCTCCCACCAGTCTCAGCTCTACTCTGATTGTGTGTGGACGTGCTCTCTCCTGTTTGGTGATACTTGATACTTGCATGTGATCCTTATGTTTTCTGTGTTATATTGTGTCCTTAATTTCTTTTTAGCTTTGTGTTTTTGTGACTGTTTTTACAGTTATCTGTTTTAGCTAAACATTTTTGCTCAAGTTATCCTGGCTGTTTGTTACTAATCTTGTTATGCTCTAGGTTTTTCCCACCTGAAGACGGTATTAGATTTCAGATCCCGAAACGTCGTGAAACATTTTTTACTAATCAGTGATGGAAAATGTCCGCAAAAATCGAAATGAAAATATAAATTACTCATTTCCAGACTTTCTCGGAGCCGTTTTTGAGATAATTGTGCAAACAAGCAAGAAAGCAAGCTCGCACGTAAGGTGACATTGCTCATATAAGAGTATGGGATTATGTTTATAAATTAATTAATTTGGGCCCCCTATGTTTATTTAACATTAATTTTAAAAAATCACTGGTAATTAAAATTTGATCAAAATCTTAGAATGTGATTGTAACTCTGTCGATAGATACATAATCACGTCGCTGCGATGTATAGTTAGCATGCAACCGTGGTAGGAGACAGAGAGAGCTGTTTCATCGGTAATGATGTTTGGTATGTGCTGTTCTTAGAATCACAACAAACATCATCATGTCATATTAATCAGCTCTATTAGGAAATTGCAACTACCATCCCGATGGAAATATTGAACAAACTATTAGGGTATGTATATCTTTTACTAATACGTGTAGGCCTACATTTAACGCAGCTTCAAAATGGGAAAATGTTTAAAAATGTTCATTAAATTTAAAATTTTATGTTACAAAATACAAATTTGCTAATCTTTTCCAAAAATGTTGTAATGTTTACAAAGTAACCAATTCAATCTTCAGAATAGTCGAGATTAATATTTCAAAATTATCTATGGAAACAATTCTAAAAAATGCGTTTACTTAGTTCAATAATGGACCACAAAAATTTTAGATTAGTTTTCAGGAGGAATTGCAGGGATGAGGGTATTTAAGTTCAAAAAGATTGACAACTTCTACAATAAATCTCCTCTTGTATTAGCTGTATTAGCTGCAGATAGATAGATAGAATACAATACAGCTGTATTAGCTATGTTAGCTGTCGAATGATGTATTTTTTATTATTAAAGAGAAAAGTTTTGAGGCTACTAAAGAATTACTTAAAGGGTTGTGGCTATTAAAGAATGGCTTAAGTAGTCGAAAATCTTATTTCCCAAAACGTCACTCATTTATACAAACAATTAATAGACAAGCATGATTTTTGTGACCCCTTTTACTCGGCCTGAGTGTAACGGAAGAAAAATCTATGCATAACAATAGAATTGAATTTCCGTGCATATGTACACATTCCCATCATACAATGCAATCTGTTTTTAAAGGCACGTAAAAAATTAGTCTAAACTGGAAACATAATAGCATGGGTTTTTAAGTTGCCATGTTTGTTGCGAAATAACGATTAAATGTTTACAAATCCAGTCACATGTCCAGTTACAGCATGCAGTGAAAACAAAACCTAATTAGTTTCCTAAATATAGACATGTAGGCGTGCACAAGTATTGAAAAATACATCATTCATACCGGCGGAGATGTATTGTAGCAATAGTAAATTCTATATATAGTAGCAATAGTACGACTAAATTGCAAGATAAGAATGGGTTGGCAAATGGAAGCCAATGCATACAATTTGCCCATCTTGAGGGAAACAGAAATATTTATATTGTTACAAAAGTTAAAAACGTTACAGTTTCTCATTTTAAACTGGGGTTGAATCACCGTTGTAATTGAGCGCGTGAAAATTAAAGTAAACACGTAATAATATGTGACTAAAAGAAATCAGCCCAAATTTTACTTCTTAAATTGCACACTGAATAATATAAAATAAAAATTATTTACTCTTTCAGCGGGCCAAGCCACGGGTATGAGGAACGTCAAATACTTAGGTAAAGATTATAAATATACTTTTGTGATATTATATAGTGCAGATGTGCTTAGAATTAAATATTATGTTCTTTAAAGCATTAAAAAGTGGATGTTTATCTGTATAAATCATACCTTCTTCTCATGACTGAAACATTTTTATACATAAAATACTTGTACTTGATGAATAATATAGATAATTGTAAGAAATAATTGCATGATTTGGTTTCAAAAGTGTCCAATAATCTATACGGATACATAATATTTATTTAGCCCTCTTATGTAAACTAACATAATTGTTTGTTCATAGTTAATGAGATTTAAGATAAAACTTACATAATCAGCGTTAGTCTCAACATAACTACCTGGTGTTTCCTTAATGAATAGTTATCCAGATCCAGGCTTAAAATAAAATTTGCAATTTCACGTTTTGCCTTTGGCTGTAAATGTAATATTATTATAATTTTATCACTGTGGGTTTCAGATTAAAAATTCTGCTTGAGAATAGTAACAGTATTGCCCAGCAGGTCGAGCCACAGACCGCGTGTGTGCGGCGCGTGTTGAATACTGCACTTCGCAAGAGCACCTCAGATCTCATTCTGATTGTGTATCCGTCCTTCTCTATAGTACTACTCTTATTTTACTATGCTAGATATTTAGGTATAATTTGAAGAAAACAACTACGAAATTAATTTTTATACATATAAATATTTATAATTTATAACCCTAGCAATTAATTGAGCTTTCAATTTATACACACAAAATGTTTATTCAAATACACAATTATTCAAACTTTTGTTAACAATATTAATGTCTCCTTACGTTTAAATACGGTTTATATGACAGTAATTAAAAACCATTATTTCACTACTGCTATAAATATTGTTGCACAACTTAACATTGGATAGGGTTCTAGGGCCTCTAGAGGGACAGATTCAAGGCAAATATGTTCTCAACTTAAAAAATGCCCGAAAACATTCCGGTTACGAAACGCATTGATAACAAATAAAATAACTAAGCTATCTTTCAATTAATTATCTTAAACTATTGTCAGAGTGATGTCAAAATGATTCACAAAAAATCCGTAAAACTTCCGTAAAACTTCCGGAAGTAACGAGACGTAAAATCCGCCTTTAAAAATTACAAGCTATAAAGTTGTTTCACTCCCGATCGCCACCGAACCTTTAAAACCCAGAGTTTGTCACAGAATTACGGCCATTAATTACGTTTTATCGAGCGCACTTGTTAAAACTGAGCCGTCACAGTGAAGTTGGATAGCGCCGAGGGATAAATCGCAGTCTGGCGGGGCGGCGGGGGTGGCGCGGGGCTGTTGGCGGTGTATGAATGAGTGTGGCGTTGGCGGCGGACGGCGGGCGGCGGGCGGCGTCGGCGTGGCGGGCGGCTCGGCGGCGCGGCGCCAGTAGCGACCGGGCGGCGGCGTCGCGGCGACACTCCCGCCCGCGGCTGCAGCGTGACCCACGTGAGGCGCGGTGTGTTCCGGTGGAGGTAGCAGCACCGGGTAGCTCCTGCTCTGAATGCGTAATTCGACCGAACGTGTTTATTGGATGTGTAAATTATCGTCGTGTTAGGTTTATCACGTGCTAGAAGCCCTATGGATAAATAACATTGGTGTTTGAAACGCTTTATAAGTAATATTTTAGATGTGTATTGCATGCATTTTGTTACTAGCCAACAATAATAGTAGTTTTTTGTTTGTTATACTTATTTTCATTACGAAAAATCAATCACACAATTATATAGACTGTTTACTCACTCTGAAATAAGTTTCTCACAAATTAAATAATAAATAATTCAAGTCTGGTAGAGACAACAGCCACCTTACTGCCGTTCTTAAAACGCAATAGAAAAAGAGATAATGGATTTTTATAGAAACATAAATACATAAATGGATCATGATTCATCACTTAGTATTAAAGATATACTTTCGGTACTACGCATTTAATAAATGATTGTCAGGAAACGATCATTTTAAACTGAACTTTATTTATATTCAGCTAAGAGCTGCAACATTTGAACTTATCTTATTGAAGGTAATTTCAAAGTTCTAATATATCAAAGTAATGCTCTGTACATGTTAAAGAATTTATTCACAAACTAAGTAGAACTCAGTTAAAACACTGCGTATAATTCATAATACGAAGTAACGAGTTTTAAAGTTTGTTCGAGATAATGAGAGTTAGTAAACAGTTCTCTTCATCCTCTTCTGAAATACTAAATTTCCGTTTCAGGACTTGAAATTTCATTGTTATACTTTGTTGAGCACAGTAGTTCGAGTGGAATGCATTCAACTAGAACTAGTTTAACTGGTATATTCGGATGCTATCAATTTGAGGGAGGAATATAACTAAAAACCTTCAATTAGATGTAACAAATATTTAAAGTTACAAAGCATTGATCAATTTATTGAACATACATAATCATTATTAATTCCAAACCGAACCATGTAAATGTAGAATTCGATTTAGTAACAACCAAAATATTATATACTATATATATATATATATATATATATATATATGCACAATTGTATTAGTGTATTTTACATATAATGCCAGTATTTTTTTGACAAATTATTATAGATGTTATAGAATTGTTCAAATTATCAAAGGGACTGGGGTCAAACACTCTTACAAACTCTTGTTAAGTAAAAACAAAAGTTCTCGCTTCCTTTTATTTTTAATACAATTAAATATTCCTAAGCCAATAATACAAACATAATATCGTGGTTGGTAACCAAATAGACGCCAACTACCATGAGATGCAAATTTTGATCACAACCATATGTAACTATAATGTTTTCCTTGTAGAGGAGTATTTATGTTCCATTTTTCCACTCACTTTGTTTTGTAACCATCTTCCTGGGTTATCTTTTTAGTTTTTACTACAGTTTGATAAAAGTATAACCGTTCAATGTAAAATAATGCTCCCTCAATTAGGCATTTTTTTCTTCATCCACAGTTACCTATAGTCACATAATGTGTGCAGAATGATTCTGGGCGATGAACACCCGACTTACGTTATAAGACACGTTGACGAGACGTCTACAAACACCACGAACAGTTTGGCCCGGCGCGGCGTGACCGAGTGGTAACATGGCGATAGTGATCTCGGCGCGGTCCAAGGTGGTGACGGCGCTCGTGGTGACGGCGTTCGGCCTGGTGCTCGCCCTCGTCCTCGGCAGCGCCCTCGGCTGGTTCGACCCCTCCGAGGACGACCTGTCCCTGCCCGTCAACCCCCGCCGCAACCACCGCGGCCACGGCTACCTCGAGAAGGTAGGTGGCTTACTAACTTAACATCTTCGTGGTCTACACTGTAGCTTTGGTGTTAGTCATTTGTATTGTGTGTAGATGATTTTACTTACTAACGAGAGTAAAAGTACTGACTGTTCGGACATGAACGGGCTAGGAATCTCAGTCGAAACCGGGACCTCTACTAGTTTAAACATATTTAACAGTTAATGTTACCAAATCCCAGAGCAGGTTTCAAACGGCTAGTGTCAAAGCCATTGGAACTACGATCCCTATAGATAAACGTTTAACCTTCTTTCCTGCTTGGAAAAAGGATAACAGTTTTAAAATTACATCAAGAGCATTAAATTATTTGATTTGTGATCTTTATTTATTTGTGCTCCTTTAACTTGCATAGCTTCTTTTATTTTTAACTTAAACCAGTAATATAATATTATATAAACTTTTCTACAGTTTTCTAAACTCTCATAAAAGGATAAATTGGAATGGAAATAGAAATCTGATTATTACTTAATATTTAAAAATACAACAGAATTTTTGGTTTAGCATACTTTTGAAATTATTGCTGTTGTCTTATATCTTGCAGTCTCAGGCACCGGTGTCGATTAGGTTTTGTTTCGTAAAATTTAACGATTAATTTAATACAATAGAATGTTTTCGGGTGTTGTTGTACTGTCAATCTGATCTCTCAGTAATCTTCCATCTACCAAAGATGCAAGATTAATAAGTTAGATTAATGATGTTAGATTAATAAGTTATTGGTTGAGTTTCTTATCTCTAATCTTATGAATCCTGTCTTGATTAACAATTCAGCCACGTGGGATGAACAAACAGCATTAATAGCCTCACGACTAAACTCAGACTGAATGTACAGAGCTACTACAGAGTTATGTATAGTAAACTTAATAAAATTAAATACGACAACATACTATTGAAAAATCAATATAAAGTAGAGCATCATAAACTAGAGAAAAACTAGAATAATGTAACTTTGAGACTGTCATGGTTCCGGTTACATGTTGTTAGTTTCGACATGACAATAAAGCTTATTTTACTTGTATGTTTGCACTACATTGACAAATAGCAAAACAACAAGGAAAACATAGATAAATCTCTCTGTACAACACTATCGTTGGATAAGTTAGTTAATATCAACCATTCGTAGATGTAAACATCAAATAGACATTTAAATAGATTTTTTATCATACCACACGAAAACCCCATTTTTTGATCTCTAAATCGTCCGCGAAATCTCTCATTTTAATTCAAGTTTAAAAAGCCAACTGTGATTTATTTGTGCGCTGATCTCAAACATCGTCTGAAATCGCTGTTTGCAAGGTAAAGAGTGTTGTTTGTAAACAAGAGAAATGTAAATTTGTTAATTACGCTGTAACCTCAAAAGTCATCTTTTGAATTTGAACAACTGAAAGCTTATTTTCGCAGTAGGCCTATGATAGGAAAAAACATGCTTAATAGTTTATAAAAGCTCAATTACAGCCCAAAAAGCACTACTTTTGCTCCTTGTGATGAAAACTACTATTTGAACTATTAACTTAATTGGGCAAAATACTCTTGATAGTTTTTAATACGGGTTTTTTGAATAATAACCTCTCAACCTTAGCAGTGTGGTATAGTATGATAAACATATTGCCGTAATGTATCAACAGTTGGTCGACACTGGGTCACAGGCCCTACTGAGCCCGACCCGAATTGTTCACAACAGGCCCGGAGCGGGCCGGGCTGATCCGGGAAACCAGGAACGGTCCGAATCGAATCCAGTGCATGCCATGCTTTAGGCAGTGGTAGTTGGGCGAAACATTATTTTTAACAAAATTGAAAGGAAGATTTAAGGCTTTAGGACATGTGATGCCCACGTAGTTAAAAATAATTTTAACATCAGCAAAAATCAGTATTTCCAACGGTCACGGTGAATACAAAATCGTATTTGTCATCATCTTTTTTAAATTTTTTTATTTGTTCAAGTGACTAATATCCTAAAAGCATCGTATAAGGCATGATGTTAAATTTCTGAGAAGGGATCCATTTAAAATCACTAGATAAATTATATTTTGCTGTTTTATGATTTCCATGAGTCCAATGTTATATACCGGTTCCACACCCTCCAATTTTTAAAAAAGTGCCATTGCCAAACGAGGAGTTAACTGAATGAGTGTCGACTTTTTAAAATTTGCAGCTCACCAAGTTTTATTGACAACATTTTTGGCGTTACATTTGACACACCGATCCTTTGCTTTCTTATTTTTTTCCTTTTTTTGATTTCATGGACGCTAATTTAACGCAATTTTAGTCTAATAGGATTGGAATTATTTGCATTGGATTTTTAAGGTTGGTTCGTCAAAGTCTCGATAGATAGGCGTTTTTTAGCGCAGCATCTGCTCAGCTTCGTTTTCTGATTTGATACAACGAACGCGTTTTTTTCTTTTAATTAGAAGTCAAGACATTAAAGCCGCGCGGAAACTGCGCAACAAAAACGGCCGTATGTCGAGACCCTAATTGGTAAAGATAAATCAGCTGTAATTGAGCCCAAACAAGCGAATTAGACACATACTTGCAGTGCAATGGCGACTTCACGGCTAAAAGCCAACTGTGTTATCTGTTTCGGCGATAGGTGGATTAGCAGGAAAGGACCCTTAGGCTTCCATGGAGCCCAGATATAACTTCTTTAGATCTTTTCTGTTGGGGAAAGTAAAAAAATTATGTCTACTATAAAAAAACGAGATTTAAACCACGTCAGAGTGGAATATTATCGAGTGTGTCTGTAATATCTGTAGAAATGCTTCCTGGGAAGATCACTATTGGCCTTCAAAATACCTGAGTTCTTTTGTGGAGTTGTCTGTTTAACGAGTTTACCGTTCATCCAACATATGATTTATCATAATATATGAATTATAATATTAATGATTTTTTTTTTCAAAAATTGGGTGATATTTGTTTACTTTCTAAACAATAACAGGTATATGAGGCACATGTTTTGGATGTCTGCAGCTTGACTCATATAATCATATAAATACACAAAAGGAAATATGCACCAATTCATATTTCTGAGGCGTCTTACTTTAAAATTTAGAACTCCTTTATAATTACAAATTAAAAATTGCTTTATTGTTTTTCTGTAAAACGTTATTTACATTTATACCGTTCGAAGTCCTAAAAGAAGTTATATTACTACTACTGTCACCAAACCTGTGCCGTAATTTACTTAAATATATTTTAATACCTGACATAAAAATGTAAGTTTGTTTATTCTTGTTTAGTGTAATCCAGAAAACGTACAAAGTCTGAATTAGAGACGGACACATTCCCATGAAAAACATAGTAATGTGAGACAATAAAATGATATTCAACTACTTACTTACAAATTAAATGAACGGAACGAAAACAAAACGTGAGAATGAAACCATACAGTCAGCTCTTCAGAAAGTGTTGGAGATGATTCCAGTCAAATGAAGTGTTAGTTGAAAAAACAGACGTAACATTTCTCACATGAATAGAACAGAAAATGATTCCTCTGATGTTGTTACAGCTGTTCGGAACTCTTTTACTTCCGATATGTGGTTAATTATGTTTGCTTTTAATCAAACCTCTAAGTAGAGAGATTTGTTGTGCTTGAAAAATAAAATTTTATTTTTCTAACTTGAGTTATAGTTGATGTAATAATTTTTTTCTGATAAAAATCACATGAACGGGAAAAGTTTGAGTTCAAATAAATAATTTAATCTATCTCCTATTGAGGAAGATATTAGCTATGGTAAACATAACAGCCAAGGTAGTGTTTATTCAGAAAAATATACCAAAATCCAATTTTTACTTCATCACAGCAGACTCTTTCTGGTACAGTCAGAACCACATAAAATAAACATTACATGAATTATGTTTGATAGATTATGATTGTGTGATTTTCCCAAGATTATTCGATTCCTCATATACCTTTGATTATTTATCTATATTTATTTTGCTTAACAGTTAAATTAATTTAAGAAACAAATTTCATCTCTCTTTGGGAGATTGTTTTATGAAATTAGATTGTTAGAAGTTAAGTCACCAAAAATAGTCAGAGAATTATTTTTCACTTACATAAAAACTAAACGAATAGGATGTATCTTTGTTTTACAGTCTTTCTATGATGTAAATAATTTTATAGTTGGAAACAGCAAAAACATGTGATTGAATACAACATGTACCTTTGATTATTAATGAATCAATAGTACTTTCAGAGTTGTTTAGTCTAAAGAATCGTAAAATCGACGATTGGAAGTATAACAAAATGTAGAGTTAAGTGTTTTAGCCTTTCTAGCCTTACTAAATTGAAATTTCAACTTGGAGCGTTTCTCGTGGGGATGGTACATGGAGAACGTGAAACTATTTGTGACAGGAACGCCAATACAGTGTAAAGGAAACAAATATGCCCGCTGTCCCTGTTTGTTTGTCTTATTTAAATTCTTTTCCTACTCTAAATGTTTGTCTTTTGTTATGTAGTTTTTCTAGTAAACTAAACGTTTGACGATATCATTGACGGAAAGTACATATTGAAGGATGGAATGTACAACTTAGAAATACTATTAATGCTGTTAAGATGAGAATATTTTGAAAAGGTTTTGCTTCCATTTGTTTTTTATATTAAAACTTAAGAAATAAATAAACAACAACGGCAGCGAAAAAACCGACATAAACAACTTAGAAAACGAATTTTTTAACTACAATAAATCGAATCTGTTACAAAGCAGTATACTATATTCCGTTGCAAATTATTATTCCGTTCACTTATACTTTCCGATGTAAGAAACAGAAAAAAAACATGACAACAAAAAACATGTACTACAATGCACAGCAAGTTACCTCGTATTTTTTAAAAGTATTTTAAAGTAAATTCACAATGTTTGAAACATATAAATTATTTCATTTATGGACCCGAAATGAGTTGTGATTTCGCTTAGACTTTATATAGGATAATGTACACGTTTTTATTGTTTTCTCTCATTCTTTAATTAAATAAAAAGTTTGTTGCTTTGAATGTTATTGCAATTTTTGATGTTGCTTTTGCTGTTTTAGTTTCGATTTTTGTTTATTTTTTAGCTATGAGCCTTACTTAAGTTGAACTATTTGGTTAACATCTTTATAATCCTTTTGAAGTTCTCAACTTAATTCTCAAAACAAATTGTGTGTTAGAATATAAAATTTAAATAAAAACATTATTTTTTCATGAGAGCATTGGTAGTACGTTTTTACAATGTCATAGTGTAGAAAAATGTTCACTATAAAATTGTTTATTAATTAAATAATTCGATAGGTTATATATAGATTATAGATGTTATCAATGTTGTAAAAGTGCATGGTGTCGGTACGAGTATAAATTAAGAAAATAACATAACTCCTTACTGTTAACATCCTTACTGTTAACTCACCCGATTAACGTTAAACCAGCAGGTTGGTGGGAGAGAAGGACATTATAACGTTAATCGGGTGAGTTAACAGTAAGGATGCAATTTCATCTCAAGGAACTGTAAAAGGAAAACATCCAAAGAATCCGATGTCTTGTGGCTGTACAATATGTGTGGAATGCAAGGCGGAGCGTCTACTTAAACACGGTGGACCTCTGTTATGGCGTCTTATGAAATTATTTAGTTATATCAGTATGAAAATAGCTCCAAATAATTTTCCTCGCCAATCCGATTTACCTAGATAATCTAGTACGTTCGGTATTTAAAAGGTAAACGTAAAAAATTTAAGAATCTAAAGATGATGAATTTGATACTCAAGCGATGAACCTGCAGTTCGTAAAGTTCAGTTTAATTTGAAAGTTGATCGAGTTAAAAACTATTTATCGAAATAAATGAAGTATGCTTTGAGAAAGTATTGGACACAAGTTGTATGATATCTTTCCTTAATCATACAAAGGTTTAGGACTCAGCACCCAAAACGAAGCAATGCTTTTAATGATGATTGTATTTTAAGTCGTATCATATTCCATGTGAATTTGTTTAAACATTACATAATTTCAAATAAAAAAACTTCAATCTTGTAAAATATAATTTAGGTGGCCGAGTTTAAATGAAAATATATTATTACAATTTTGTGACAATACTTCAGTACAGGCTATTTTAACATTTTGATTTGAATATGACCTTAACAACCATTAGTTGAAAGCAGATAAAATGCTAAGAATTTTTAAGGTTTTATTTTTATAACCTGATTTTAATAAAGGAAAATAATTACATAATATTTGTTTGTTTGTTTTTTTTTAAATATTTGTCTATAAATGATTTTCTGTCATGAAAAATACTGTGCAAAGTTTTGAAAAAAGAGAAAAATGTTTGAAAAAACTCATGATGTCATGATATCTCACTTACTTATTAGTGAGAAATTAACAAAGCTTCTTTCCAAACTAAACCCAAACTGTTCATTGATTATCTGGCAAATGAAATACGTCGTCATGCTATTTAATTGATTACGTATTTTTGAATGGTTGTTGTATAATTGCCGAACACAAATTATGCTCCTTTTGTTGTTTAAATACAACAACTGATCAAAAAAAATTGTCCACATAATTCTGTGTAGCTTTACTCAAAGTTAGCCCCAACAAACTGTTACGTATTTTAATAACGCTACATTAAAATAAACGTACTCACTTTATACTGAAGAGTGAAATTAGGTTTTAGGTTTATTTTTGATGCTTTCAACGTATAAAGTTCAAAGTGAATACAATTGAATGAACATTAGCATTTTGTTATTTATTTTATTATAGAGTTTATAGAATAGTCTAAAGTATATGTTACTTTTTCTATATACCACGATTCGGTTCTGTTTCAGATGCTAACCCATGTAAATGGTATAAAATCCCCTTCCCATGTAAATGGTATAAAATCCTTATAGAAAAATCATCAAAAACAAAAAAAATTGTAATTTTATTAAGAGAAACGATTTAGTATAGCTACTAATTTTCTACTTTTACAACTACTTTTTTAATCCCATTAAATAGATTAATAGTGTCCACAGAAAAAAAATTAAACAAATCCTGAAATTACATCATTTAAGGTTTGTCCGTGGCAACGTAAACCTATTTGTAATAGGCTAGGACCAATACACTAGAACAAAGACAAATATCCTTGCCGTCCCTGATCGTTTGTCTTCTTTGTATTGGTTTCCGTTTTCCCCAGTTCGCCTTTCATGTATTACATATCTTGGAATATTATTTTCAAATTTGAATTTTTCGGTACAGTAGCATACATTGCAACGCGTGATTCACAGTAAGTTTGAACTAGCACTTTTTCATAGATAAACTGCGTTTGTTTTTAGTTCCGAGCAGGAGTAAGCGTTACTAACCTTTTATAACTGTGTGATTTTAACTACAATACTACTTATTCAGGGTGTAGAATGTGACAGATGCCTTTTGTAGTTTTTCATTGGGAAATACTATATTAACTAACTACTATATTACTATAATTACTTTATTGCTATGTTGTATATATAACTATATTACTTAATTACTATATTAATTTAAATATTGATTGGATTGCCAGGTTCACTGACTGTCAGCTAAATCGACAAATTTATACTGAGAAAAATCTAATACATCTGTTTTGTTTTGTTTTATGCAGACAGTTAAAACATCTACATTAAACAAAAATGAATGTACTCTTATTATTCATATTTACACTCCTACAAATGCAAAACAATAATAATTAAACTCAAAATCAAAACACTAAAGCAATAGAAAGTGGTAATGGCGATTGTAAACAAACAAATTGTATATTTAAATTGATACTGCACTCATACACAAGGTGGTAAATTTATATGGTAAGTAGGAAATGAAGATCGATTTAGAATGGTCACACTAATTATCATCAGGTTTGAATAAAGTTTCTCGGTGGGCCTGATGATGATTGGTGCAACCGCTCGAAATCGATTACCATTTCCACAATTTTTGTGGTATTTAATAGTCAGTGTTTGTATTTAAAATAATAATCAGTACTTAAAAGAGAGATTAAAAATAAATAAACGTGAGAAAAAGGAATTTATAAAAAGACATTTATTAAAGAAAATACATTTATAAATGACATCAAGAGCTGAACTTCGCAAAGAAACAGGGGTGCAATAATCTGTTGCTAGTTTGTCTAAGCTTTAAATAAACTTAATTAAACGTTTTTATGGTTATACCTACCAAAAGGCACGTAAGTATTATTTTTTAACTTCAACAATCAATAAATTAAAAATTATCAAAACACTGACAGTAATTAAATTGTTATTTACAAGATTAAAGTAACAAAATCATTGGAAATGTTAAACTTGTTAAAATTACTTTAGATATAATCTAGTTAATGGTAAGTGATAAACTGTCCAAGTGTTTGTTTATTACCTGAGTATAAAAGCTATTAGGCAGACAACCAGGGGAGTTTTATGACAATCATTATTTTACCGTTGTTCATCGCAATGGTCAATTGTTCAGTGTTGTAGTGCCTGGTTGTAAATATTTTCAATGCTTGTTTTGACTATTATAAAAAAACATGCTCGTTTTGACTGTTAATAAAAAACATTTATCATAAAAGACATAATATGCTAATATTGACTATAAGTTTAAATGTTCAAATATACTTTTTTAAAAGACAACTTCCTTAAATGAAGTAGCAGAACAAAAACTGCGGGAAGAATGTTGTTTGAATCTTGTTCTGATTCATAAAAGCATAGAGAGCGAAAATCATATAATAATTATTATTGATGACACAAAAACTAAATTGCATAAAATTTATCAAAGTAATACCAACGTTTTGTAACACTTTGTGAATACATATTCTATAAGCACTAGTTTACAGAGCCAATATAGAAATGGTTGTCATATTATATTAGAACTCATCACAATTACGTGTTACATATTGTACAATATAAATTTTTTGAGTTAAACATTTTGAGCTACATATTGTACATATATATCATTTTATTATTATTATTTTATAGCTTATTCTGCTTCTCTAGGTTAAACATTACGAAAATGTACAGATCTTTAATCAATTATATTATTTGTATACCATTATATACTACATAATATATAGTGTATAAACCGTTAAATATTTTCACATTACAAAAATCTATACCAGATGCCATGAGGCCAAGACAAACAGGAGTAAGTTTTTGTTTGGAATTCATTGTTAGTGATGGTGATTATATATATATATTTTTTTTTGCAGACATTTGCCATCACTTATCAGTAAAAATCAAGTTTCACGACGTTTTGGGATCTGGAATCTGATCCCGTCTTCAGGTGGAAAAAAGAAGTAGAACTAACAAGATTAGCAACACACTGCCAGGACAACCTGGACAAAAACATAGCTAAAACAGATAATTGTAAAAGCAGTCAAAAAACACTATACTGAAAGGTGTAAGTGTTGGCTTAAGCAAAAGTGAATACTGTACCTCCGTTGCAGCAGACTTGCATACTCAGAGAATTTAAAGTGCTTAGATTCATATTTCAACCCAATATAAGCGATATATATTTAATTTTTAGTAAATTTCTTATACAGGGAAGAAGCTATAACCGTGGTTCTAATGCTAAGACTTACACCCGAGACCATGATAACTTTTGTTTTGGGGCCCCAAGATGCCAAAACCCCATTCGTTATAATATATTAATATTATTTCATAAATAAAAAACAGTGCAACCTGTTTTTTAGCATCTTTACTGACAATAGCTTCGACCCAAGGCCATGATTACGGTTTAGTTAAGTAACCTAAAATAAAATGTAAATAAAATAATTTTATACTAACACTTGTAATCAAGTAAGTGTAGACATAAATCTTATTTTCTTGAGGTGTTTCAGTTTATTCTGATATCTCTTTTTCATATAATAAGATGAAAGATCTTTTTCTCTTTTACATTTTTGTTTTTGCATACTGTACTGTTTAGTATATTGACATTGGTTTTTGAACTGATATATATTTTGGAGTTCTTCTGTCGAATTTTTTTCTTCTTTTCTTTCATATTCGAAGGATTTCCAAACTTTTTTCAAGTTTGCCATATTCGTGATCGCTCAGAAGAATATGTACGGCAAACATTGATCTTTGGGTAGTTTTATTGTTTTGTTTGATGGCTTGAATATCTTTTTTAAAACGACGTTTAAATTTCTATTCTTGCCATTTGATCTTGTAAATTTCAGTTTTATTGAATTTCTTCTTTGGGTTGTTCTTATTATATTTCGAGAATTTCTTGATAAGTTTAAATGTATAGTTTCGTTTTAGAACTTAATTTCTGGTTTGTTCCTTCAAAAGATTTTCTTAAGGATTTGTTTGGTATCGAGCGATATGGAACTGATACGAATAACAACCTCAATTAGTCTTAATTTACTCTCAATTTAAACTGTATAGTCAAATTGTATTTAAATCTGATCCAGGAAAGATATTTGTAAGCCTCACACACACAAGCCCACATGTACACAAACAACCTCAGCTGTGTCCGCCGATATAGGACGCATCCCACTGGTCAAAAATTGTGGCGTGATCTAAACATCCGATAAATTTGAGGTACCCCGGTACCCCTCTAAGAAACATTGCGATAGCGTCCCTTACTCCCCTCCAAATCAGCGTCAGTTGACATCGAACTCTCCTCGTTTGAATGCGTGCGTTGCGTATTTCAATTACTTGCCACCTCTTATAATTTTTACCGCTCTTTGAATCTTGACAGACTTAGTGCCGAAATCAAATTGTGACCTCGGTCAATGTAAACTTAATCATGTCTACTCGGGCGTTAATTAAACGTATTTTATGTGTTAACCGCCGTCGCGCCTCTTCGTCTTCCGCCGCGTCTCCGTCGTGAGTGCCCGGAACTGGAAGCAGTGGAAACCTGTGTCAACTGCATATCTTCGGATCTACTACGAGTGATTACAGTGAATCCCCAAAGTGTGCACACTTTCCCCTCATCTCATCATCGCCTCAAATTGGCCGCCCTCTGCCCGAGACGACAACCGCCCACGGACGCCGCCCACTCGGGCTTATGTCTTACCATGAGACATACGGTAATAGCTTATTCTTTAAGGAAATTCCCTAAAACATAGAACCGATACTTGTAAATAATTTTGTTTAAGACTATTTTCAAGGTATTAATTAGATTGAATTACAACCACATTTTTTGTACCTTACAAACAATTGAAATATTAATCCTTCCACTAATTGAATAAGTAAACTAAGTAAATACAATGACGTTTTATAGGCAGCAGGTATATCATAATTTCACGACATCCTAAGTTAAAATACAAATCAAAATAGAAAGTTTCCTTTAAAAATATTACGAGAAGGCCCGAAAATTATTGCTTTGGAAACATATTATAGCGAACTGTCATACCTTTTCTGGAAATTATTCTATCACACCATTAAATCTATAAATCAACTCAATATACAATTTAAAACTATTAATTAAAATTTAAAAAAATATTCAACAAAGTACTTCCATTGATTTTAGGTACAGGTAATATTTTTTGTGGAGTTGAAAACTGTCATACCATTGAGTTATTTCACATATTCGTGGAACCAACATCTAGAGATATCCGACTATTGACAAAATTTAACGTTGTTTCGTTCATCACTATAAGGGCCATTAAGCGTACGGCCAGATAAGTTTTATGAGAAGTTTTATTCACGCGTTATTCAGAGATTTAAGTGCACAGTTATACTGGAGTCATTTATTACCAACTTCGATAACATAAACGGTTGTGTTGTTCATTTGAAATGGCCAACACTCGTCAAGGACAGATTACACAAGAGTTATTTTACTATTAAATTACGAGGAAAGTAAATGTAACAAATATAATTTTCGAGGGCGACAATTTTCATGAGGGAGACAATGTGCTTCATTCTCGAAATACACCCAACATTTTTCCTCACCTGCAACAGTAATATCCTGACCATAAATGTATTTATTTTATTATTTAGTAATAAATACCACCTGCTATGTTTAGAGTGACTTCTTGTAATGGGTAAGTAAAATAGTAATTTCTCTCCCGGCGGGAGTAAAGCACCCATAGGAAAAACATTGAAATCAAAAATTCAAAAATTAGAGCGTCTTCAAATTTTCACGCACTCATGCAAATATATTGCAGCTCAACGAATGCAGGAGCTAACAGCTGATTTAGTGACAGGAACAATCATATAAACAAGACAATCAGCTGTGAGAACGTCTAAGAATTAAGCATGTAAGAACGTTGCAACAACCAGCTGATTGCTGGTGCATGAATGGTTGCAGCTGCCCGGATGAAGGCGCTAATAGCAGAATGAAACAAAGTGGATATTTTTTATTACCTACTAAATAATAAAATAAATATTTGTGGTGAGGATATTACTGTTGCAGGTGAGGAAAAATGTTGGGTGTATTTCGGGAAAGGAGCACATTGTCTCCCCATGAAAATTGTCGCCCTCGCAACTCGGGCGCCTACACTCGCGAGACATAGTTTTACTTTACTCACTCAACACGTAAATAACTATTTCGTTGCTCTCTGACCATTCATACTTTTTGGACAAGCTTATGGTAGCTATACTAAGTTTGTTAATCGGAATGGTAAATTCATGAAACAGAGGAATGAGTAGTTGAAGGTACAAGATTGAATTGGTCTTTAAGGATACTTATTGCTGATAAACGTATTTAAAGGCTTTTCATGTCCTCTCCATTATTTCAATAACATCCACAGAATAATAGAAATTTGTTTTATTGAACAACATGTCTCGATAAGACAAACTTCTACAGACTAGATGTTGCCCTTTGCACTCTACACGTGTACTAAGTTAAAAATATGGGCCACACTGTTATAGGTCTACTGTATTGCGGTTGACAAAAAGAAAAATGTTGTTGACAGCTATTTTTATTCGCCCGGCAGAATAAGCACAATGTTCACATGTTAGATCATATTACGGAACATAATGATAACAAGGTTTCTCTCTGTACGGCATACAATTCCGTTTTAACATGATGCTTTTGTGTTGCCTGCCGTTACTAGACATGTGCTTGCTTATAACCACAGGAGAATGTCCTGTATGTTATAAGACCACGGTAAACTGGAGATTAAATTGTTAATTGAATTTTATTACCCTATAAATGATAATTTATACATTAAACTGAAAATGAAATAATAGGCCTTTCATAGCCTGTCAGTCTTGTGTAGCTAAAACTGATGTTTCCATTGTATCTAAAATAACTTGCTACAATTAATTTTTAGTAATTCGTATTAAATAATTATACTTATAGTATGTATTAGTTTTTTATATTTATTTAATTGTTGTTGTAGGTTTAAAAATTAACCTAAATTATTTTCCCAAAAAGTTATAAATTGATTCATGAAAGAAGTATGAGTCAGTATAACTGTAGACCTACATTACACTAAAACAATGTTGTTGAGTAAATGGAAATCAAACTAAGATGTGCCCTCCTCCATTCTTACAATTTTATTTATATAGACATACTTATACATTTTGTATTTGTCATACATCCAGTTTAACTTATGTGTGAAGATTTATGATTATCAACAACACCAAAACATTCCCAAGGAGTTTCACTTAAGAACTAAAAATGTCCCAAAAATAACTTTTTACAAAAAAATGTTTTTACGCATAACTTCCCTTTACATTAAAAAAAACTTGCAGGTCTTAAAGAAAAATATTTATCTAAGGTCAAAGTCAAAGCTGAAATCAAAGAGCTTAATTTATGAGCTTAACGGTTTAAATCACGAAAAAATATAATGTGAAATTGTTAGATAGCGTAAGAATTTGAATGAGAAACAGTCATTGTTATTTAACGATTGTACTTAAGGCCTTCTTCCATGATTATTTACTTTTTTTGAACCTCACTGACTTTCTTAACTAATCAGTCGATTGTCTATTCCTCCAACCTCAGGAGGTAATGGTTAAGAATAAGCCATACATTTTTCAAGCCCAGTAGATTTCGTTGGGTCTAATGTTTGGTATATATTGCAAAACATAAAAAAATTATACTTTAAGGTTTGAGTTTTTGGAACCCATCTCAGAGAATAGAATAAATCAAAGTATTTTAAATATATCTAAACATTTTATAAGTATTATTTATCAATCACTGATAAATACAGGAAAAATTATGTTGTGATTTACTGTGTACAAAGCTTATTGAGAACTTATTTAATAAAGAGAAAAAATAACGTTTCACTTTAAGATTAGGGTCTGCTATTTTATTAGTCTTTATACAGCTTAAATGCTTCCTGTTAACAAAAATACTTATTGCTATCGAAGACAATTCTGCCGTGTAGTGAGCTTAAGGCTAAGACATTAAATGCCATAACTTAGGCCTGGATTACCATGCTGCGGACATCCTATTGTATTGAGTATTGATTCACAATACTGCTGGAAAATTATACTTTACTGCATTCGTTCCTTTATTAGAGTAAGATAATTGAATGTATAAAATAATATTACACTATAATATTACACTTTCCAAAGTATATATGAGTGCTAAAACTATTTTAAAGGGCGATTTTATTTAGTTGATGTACATGAAATACCAAATATAGAATAGTTTCTAGAACAAATAATAAAGATAATCAACACAGTTAATTAGTTTTTAGTCTCCATGTGTTATTTATTTTATACATGAATTTGAAAAAAAGGTAAAGCTTTCTATGAATATTTTGATACTCAGGTTTCGCTTTTCGAAGATTCCTAACAAACATTTAACATCAGCTGTAAATTGAAAGAATAACTATAGATAGATATATGATATTCATACCCCATATTTGGATAGTTTAATATATATGAAAACGTGAAATAATAAGTTTTATAATTTTAGCTACCGGCATAACTGGTCTCATAAACTAAGACTTTTTTTGGAAATGTGCATTATTTTGTAAAAAAAACACAACTTTTTCCGACACTGATTTTTCGTAAATATCATCTGACCTGCTTATTTGTTTAAATATATCAGTATAGAGATTGGCACTCCTTTGAAGCTTGAGAGCTTAGCATAACCAGACGAATTTTGCACAGAATTGAAGAAAACCATTTCAATATGCTGATATTATTTCTAAGCACAATAATTTTCATTACAGTTTTACAAAGTTTTGATTTTTGTGGAGATACGGGAAGCCTCAGAAATGGTTAAGAATAAGCCATAAATTTTTCAATTGTTAATAAAGAGCGGAACAAAGTTAGGGTTAACATTTTTATATGATAAACTACTAAGTATTCGATCAGAATCAAACAAGTATTTAACTTTTGTTTTATAGATAAAGTTTGAATTTATGATTTTTGAATAAGGACAAATTTATTTATTGTCTTTTATTTTTTTCTGTAAGGGTATGAAAATCTAGATAGGTGAAATATTTTCACGAGTACTGAGTGACAAAAAGGAAATTAGTAACCCAATTTTTAACATTACTTTGTTCCACTCAGTATAGCAAAAATATATTGGCAAAGAAAAAAAGTAATTTGCTTGAGCCATTAGCTTGCTATGAAACAAAATGTGTTTGACTTTATAATGGTAATTGAACGTTCTTCCCCAATGTAAGTGCATTTTCTCCCTTGAAACTTTGCTTTTACTACTTGGAAGTGATGCAGCTCTTTGCGGCAGACCTTGAAGTTACACAAACTTCATGTGCAGGATCAAAGGAAATGACACCGGTCCTGGGACCTATTCTGTAATTCACACAGCCATCATTTTTTGCTTATATACTTACCACCAGTATTGTTCCAACTAAATATATGTATATAACTAAATGGAATATTTAATTTCCTTATGGAATTTTAATACAGCTTTTAACAAAAGTAAGCTTAAACAAAAAGAATCACGAAACCCACAAAATAATTTAGTTTAGTTAATTGACAAACATAAAGCGCATGGTTATTAGGATCAAGTAGGTTGGGTCAGGGTAGGTTGGGTTGGATTAGATTTAAAGTTAACAGTAGTAGTAGTTAACAGTTAATAGAATTCGTTCTTGACCGATCGTTACTTGTGAAATACTGGCCGCCACACCGCACCGGCACCGTGTGACATACCAGTTATCAGTAAGCAAAAAGATAAAGTTTTTGGAAAATCCAAAGGATATAGGGAAAACATTGATCTAAGGTAGGCGGGACATTTTATTTTTTGATTAAACGTCGGTTTGCTACAAATCCGCGGAATGTTTACTTCCGTTTCCTGTAATCGTAATCCGGAAAATGTTCTGTTGATTTCAAAAGTTTTCTGGACTAGTATCGGTAATGAACAACTTTCGAGCAAAAAAAAACTGAATACAGATGTTTCTGAGTTACTATTATGAAAAGAAACATTTTATTTACTCTACTTAGTTAAATAATAACATGCAGTGAGGATTAAAAAAAAACTACCCGATGTTCTAGTTACTTTAATTTAATATATGTACCTACGGTATGCACGCTAAAGGTTGCTAAGGGTTGCAAGTGGTGGTTCCAACAGATTGCGATTAAAAGGCGTAGGGCTTTATATTTCCATGTTTTCCTCATAGTAAGCTATTAGAACGTATTTGTTTCCATTTACCAAGCCATTTTTTCAATTTAATCACAATAAATCTAAAATGTACTGTTTGATTAATTATATAAATTTTAACCGTTTTAATCATTTCAATTTAACATTGCTGATTGATCATGTTTTAAAATTATAGTAAATGCAAAATACTTTTACAATCAAAGTTCAAATTTAGATGTAATATTAAATAAACCCAATTGATGATTTTAAACATGTTTTTAGGGGTTTGCCATAACTAAACGCTAACATGTACAATGCCTAAATTCCAATAATCGCTCAAAAGTCTGTGACAGAATGTTGCCCACCGTTTGATTACATATTGATGATCTGTCAAGTGAATGTCGACAAGTTGTTGCATGACGTCTCAATCATTGATGTTAATAACAAAATATAACTCAATATACCATTTAATGGGGTTGATTTAAAAAATTAGAATCGTGGGGCTACAATATTTTTATTGGATGATTTTTATTGTAGGCACCATAAAGCATAAAAAACGTTTTTGATTATTAAGTACTTGTCAGTTGTATGGTTTACTATACTATAAAAAAGTTTCACTACAAAAATGTTTTTGTTGGTATGGAAATCGTGATTTATAGCTAATCTATCACGATTTTGTTAGTCTTATGGACCAAAAGGTGTAAAGTTGTAACGATTATTAAAATCACCAGATTAATGTATAAAAATAACATCATTAAAATTGAAAAGCTCAACTATAACTGTGGACAGATCGATTTATTGTACAAAGCTTTAAATAAAGAGGCATTTCAAAGTGGTATGGTTTGATAAAGTAAACTTTTAAAACAATAGAAGTTGAAAGTTATGGCATGTTTATCTCTATCTAAACTCAAAATAATAATTTTCTTTTTTGTCCCTTGATATATACTTATTTTAACTGATGATACGTATTATAACAGTATAATTTGATCTGTTATCTTTGAAAACAGTTAAAAATAGCAAGGTAAATTTTTAAATAGCTAAAATATTTTCATAGAACAGTAGGAATATTTTCACTACAACATTTTAGTTCAGTAAAAAATTAAGACGAAACAATTGTTGTAACTTGTAAAATGTTATAACTAGCATTGAACATCGTCAACCGTGACATGAGAATACTTACTTTGTTTTACGTGCAAATACTCGTATTTTTGACGGGCTACCAACACGATAAAACAAAGACAAATACCCTCGCTAGCCCTGATCGTTTGTACATTGTACAAGTTTCCGCTTTTATCGGGGAATATTATTCGATCGATACTTTGTATATCTACCATTTACTTTAACTTGGGGATTATTTTTAAGAATAATGGCTAGGCTAAGAATATTAGTTTTAGGATTTAAGTCTTCTTTCATTGATTACTTCATCCAAACTAAGAAAAAAATTATACTATGGTATGTTATGAAGGTATGTGTATGAAGGTATGATTATTTTTATGAAAAAATAATTAACATGATCAAATAGAAAATTTCAAAATTTACCTAAGCGTCGTTTAGGTTCATAAGTTCGTTTGTTGGGAAAAGGTGCGTTTGAAAAAACTTATAAATAAATAGTTTTAGAAAACTTAATTTTCAATATAATGACAACTAAAATCGGTTAATAAATAGTTGAAGAAGTTAACGAGGCAGCTTAAGTTGGAGTAAAAAGGCCCATTGTACCGCTGAGCCATGCGCTAAAATAAGCCAGTCATGCTACCCGTTAGCTAAATTTAACCATAATTGAGTTATATACCAACCGATTTTCATAACTTTGGTGTCATAAGATAAAAACAAATTACTAAAAAACTTAGTTTTTATAATGTTTTGTAAAATGTACTATTTTCTTGATAGTTTTACTCAGTTTTAACAGTTTTTTAAGCTTCACTCCATCTCACCAACGTATTTTAGAAAGGAAATATTCCATTTAAATTAATATATAAATTATTTGCGATCCCACTGCAATGTGGAAACGTTTTTGAAAAACATGTCGTGTTTAAAGACTATGGTGCTGTATGTTCCAATACTTTATTACAACAAAGCAACAAGCAACAATGAAATAAACTACCCTACTACAATTACTCTATGTAGTAATACTAAGTGCTATATCAAGGCAACAACTGTTTAAAAAGTGATCCAGTAATCTCTTTTTCCGGAATTAATAAATATACACGTCTTTGTGATATATTTTAAAGAATAAATACCGTTAAAGAGTATATTAATTAATTTTAGCGATCGATTCTCAAGATTTAATGGATAAAACGTCACACATTGCTATTACTGCAGTTGTATTGCTTTTGCGTTTTGTTACTTGTAAAAAACCTAAGTTTTTAAATATTATATTGTACTACTCATTTATTGAAAAAACGCATAAACATTAAAAATTACATTACACGATGAGTTTGAACTCTAAAAAAATCTTTCCTTGATTTGTATCTACTAATTTGATAAACAAAATTAAACATAACTAGCTTTGGAGTGAGTTTTAAAATATAGCACAAAGCAAAAACCAATGGGAAATATTTCTATGCTACTTAAAAAAGAGGAATGAGTGGTAAATTAACTACGCATTTAATAGTAAAGAGTAACTGCACACAACTTAAAACATTGAATAAAAATATCAAGCTGTAAACAATTATGTTATTGAAGACCTTAAGAGAAAATTAATGGCGTGGACTTCCTTTTTTTAAAATTAATTAAACATGCTAAATTTTATCACAATAGTGTGTGTAGAGGTAATACATGAATTTAATGTTGTATAAAATGTTATACAATATAAAATTTATGGTGGGTGATAAACTCTTCAAGTGTTAGTTTATGACATTGGTGTAAAACCTAATAGGCCGACTACCCGTGGGGTTTTATGATACTCATTTTACCTTTGTTCAACGAGCACAGATACACTTGCTTATATTTGTTATTACAGACATTAAAATTTACTACCATTAATTAAAATATTTTCATTTAATATATATTAAGATAAATTTGTACTCTCCCGATATTCAATTAAAAATTTCAAATATTTGTACAAAAGTACTAAAGTACATTACAAGTTCATCTAATTACAAAGCTGACACTATAACAGAATTTCAAATTTATCGATTCAAACGTTATTAACAATTGAAATAATGCTATGGACAGTTGGATGCTCGATCAAGGTCATAGTTTTATCATTACGGATGAGATTTATTTTAAAAACCACTTTAAAAACTCTCTTTTACGTAAGTTTCCCCAACTCCTTTTACTTGCTGAAAACAGTAGCTGCTGAGCTAGGAAAATTGATCTCGAGTTAACCTTACGAATGAACTCTGGTCAGTACCCGAAATAAGATTATCGAAAGGCTTAGATATGAAAATATCCTCGTGCTAAACTACATTTCTTTGTCCAAACTGATCAGAAATAACGGACAAATACGTAAATTCACGTTACAATATACAGGGTGTCTCACCTAAGGTGTTTCAAACTGTTTGCGGACAAGTTAGTAGTCCTACATAGATGAAACAAAATGATTCCCCACTCAATCGACCCAAAAGGACAACGTAAAAATATTTTGATGCTTTATAAAATACAGGGTAATCCAAATACCGGGGCTCACGGGTTTGAATCTCAGAATTTTCTGATGTAAACATATTTCGTGCTATACTTTAAACCTTAAACAAGACGTACGATTTGGTGAAAAGATAATTCACTTATCTTTATTAATTTAAAAACGACGGCTTTTTTGTAAAAAAAATTCGTATTTACGGAATACTCTGTATCTTGAGAACCGCTAAAAATTGTTTTGTACTATTTGGAAATTCTTAATCCTTGGAAACTCAACTTTAATTTTATATATGGCATGCTAAGATTTAGGGAATAAATGTCTTTGACAGTCCTTTTTATTTATTTAATTTTGGTAGTTTTAAAAATAAAAAAATTAAATGACAACATATGCCAAATTATTTTAGAGGTCTTTCTAACACCAACAGCTTTCCCATTTATACCTGTCTCCTATCTTTGGTGGTTTCGTAGTTGTAAACAAAAAACTCCACTTTCCTATATAAAGTCCATGTTAAAATATGCTGTCCAGGCATTGACATTTAAAATGGGATTTATATGGGGAAATGGAGTTTTCCCATACAAATCCCAAAACCACGCCCATATAACCAAAAACTGCGAAACCATCAAAGATAGGAGATGGGAATGAATTAAAAAGTTGTGTTTTTGCAAGACCATTTAAATGATATACATTTTAAGACATTTGTCATAGGTATCTTAAAAATTTTTATTTTCAGGGCTTCCAAAATAAAAACTAATATTTTACGTTGTGCCTTGGGGTCGATTTAGTGGGAAATGATTTTGTTTAATCTATGTAGGACTACTAGTTTGTCCACAAACCGTTTGAGACACCTTAGATGAGACATCCTGCATATAGGGGCTATATCATAAAATATTTTAGAAATTTGCTGTCCGCAGGAAAATCCCTTCTCCTTCATATATATTTATGTATAGAGTATACAGGGTCTTGTGAGATTGACGTCAGTTGTAACGTCAAGATCTTTCTTGGTCAGGAATGTATTCGTAGTTGAGATTATTCTCCTACGCTGACCGGAATGGTTCTCTAAATCTGAGAACGCCGTATATCTGACGACTCGAAGCCACATCGCAGTTCTGGCACCATGAAAGATGGGATACCGTA
Organism: Flexamia atlantica; assembly: GCA_035578135.1. Lineage (NCBI taxonomy): Eukaryota > Metazoa > Arthropoda > Insecta > Hemiptera > Cicadellidae > Flexamia > Flexamia atlantica. The sequence goes on from JAQJVK010000005.1 coordinate 20,191,383, forward strand.
CTTCTGCGTTACCAAAAAGTTAGCGCCGTAAGGCATGCTAAGGTAGTGGGGGCACCACCCTCGCTGCTATGCGGCTGCTTCCTCCGAAAGGTGGTTAAGCAATAGGTACAGATGTACCGACCGTGGCTAGCTGTTTCGACGTTGTTTCGTCTCATCAGACACAGAAAGATAGACAGCAGATTCCAGCTGTCACTGTGTTACAGCGTTCTCAGATTTAGAGAACCATTCCGGTCAGCGTAGGAGAATACTCTCAACTACGATATACAGGGTGTTTTTTTAACGCAACCCATTTCTAAGATTGAATGATGTCCATAAAAAGATGGAATGAGTATTGTTATGTTAATCTTTACATCTTATACAACCTATTATTTCAGTTTGATCACATTTAGCTTACATTATGTGTTCAAACAATCTGCCATTAACATTTATACAAAGCTGTACTCTGTCCATAAAATTCCTAAACACGTTTTGCAAAGTACCTCTTTAAATATCATGTATTAAATTTGTTATGTTTGTTTTGAAGTGCTGAATACCCTCATTGTTTTCGGAAACCTTATTTTTTATGTTTCCCCAAAGAAAATAACATAGTGGGGTCAAATCCGGGGATCTTGGGGGGAGTAAATCTATACTGATAAAGTAAAGTTTTGAGTTGCGTTTAAAAAAGAAACACCCTGTATATAAAGGAGAAGGGATTTTCTAACGGACAGCAATTCTCCAAAACTATGAGACGTAAAGAGCTCAAATGTTGGGCCCTTGGGCCATAGAGGCGCACTAAGAAACAGGTTTACGAAATTCTCTAGGGTTATGCCCTAAAGGTCTCTAAAGTTTTAATGTTGAACCGTAAGGAGGAACCTATGAGATCGTCATGGCAACCTTTGAACAGAATCAAATGAATAAAGTCTTAAGAACGATTTCCGCGCGTGAATCCCAGTTTATCAGCTGTTATATATATATTTTTTTATTCACACATACGTACGATCTTGGATTTGGTCTTGTTAGTACAAATTAAATGTTTTTTCATTCAAAATGTGGCAGACAAGATACACAATCTTAAAAAGGAAATGGAAGACCTGGTTATTGCAATGCACTTTATCTTCGCAACGATTTAATCATAAGATAATAGAAAATGTTATCTTTATTTAAAATACTCTACAATACAAATTTACTAGACTATACTTACATTACCGTACACCGATATTCAATGAAAAGGTATGACTACGGCATAATCCAGGTCTAAGTTATAGCTTATAAGTTCGCAGCTCGGAGCTGGCCATGCTTTGTGTGTCCTTTGAAAATTAATGTAACTGGAGTTCACAAAACAGATTTGGTAGTGTAGTGCTAGAAAAATATAACAAAAGAAAGATATTGTAAATATTGAACCTGTAAATATTGGAGTATGTTTGTATCTTTTTATAATAAGGATAAATGTCGTTCGTGTAAAGGAAGAAATTTGTTACTCATTTCAGGAAAAAACTGAAATTAGTAACTTACTCATTTACTTTAAATGATCTTGTTTTGCTGAGAGAGCAAAGAAATCAAGTTTACTTTAAATAAGATTCACTATTTAATAGACCAAATATTCTAGAGCAAAAATTCATTTACAAAATGTCAAGGCTGGACTTTATATTCCTCGCATGCCGTTTTCGACCCACGAATTTAAGGCCAATTCTTTGCTAGTATTTCCTTCTTTACTTGTTCATTGCAATTAAGTAGTTGTTTGACTCTTAATAGTCTTACAAATTACCAATACTTTAAATTAAAACTAGTTTGTTTACCTGTAATAATGGTAAATAAACTAAATTTCGCAATAAGGGCCGAAAATGAGGCTTTGCACAAACGAGACTCGAGACCATGTTTCAAATTCAAGACGAAGTTGAGAATTTTAAACGTTCGAGAGATGTAAAACCCTTTCGGCCGTAGTGCGAATGCTATTTTTCACCACACTACACAATGGAATATACCCTATATAACATTAAAATCTGATTATTTATTGGCACACATGAAAAGAAAACTTTCAGGTTAAAAGCGACTATACAACTTCTTTGTCATGGATTAAACAAACACAGCTATAAAAATAATATGATCACAACTATCCTGTCTTTGGAACTTATCGAATGCCGTATAGTTATGTGATGTTCTCACGTTGTTTTAAACAAGTAAACGATCAGCTACTCTGGCGGAAAAGAGCTGGTTTCGGCCACCAAATGATGTTTGCAAGACAGGTTGTGGTGAAAAAGTATATTTTACCTCTACACACAAAGGTAACACAATAAAATGTAATGGTGCTTTATACCTAGAATTTATATCGAACACATGTATGCATTTATCAGATTTGACTGACAAACGATTCATGACTTTTATAATTTATCGTAGTACCGTTTAAGAATTTATTTCTTAGAAGTAAACGTTAAACTAGAACACAAACACCAGAATAAAATTAAATAAACAAATCAAAGATAAAAGTGGCAAAAACTTGTTTTTGCTATGCCGTGCAAGCCTGTTGTAATAATGTTGAAAATTGATCAGAAAAAACAATATGGTTAGCATTCTCAAAGAAATAAAACATATTAAGAACATACAAAGAATCCGATGTCTTGTGGTCTGGGGACAATATGAGAAGAATGCGAGGCGGAAATCCTCCGTGGATAAAGTGGATCTTGGCTGTAGAATTTTTAAGCTCTTTCATGGCTTTGAAAAAATTAACTTTAGGGCCCAGAGGACAGTTACATTTCAGAGCAGAAACGTTTGATGAGGGTATTTGACATTATTAACATATATTAAAATATTTGACACATTTGTAAATTTTATTGACATAATATTTATTTACTTTTATATATAATCTACTTTTATATTATTTAATTAAAGCTCACTAGTTTATACATTTCTAGAAGCCATTCAGTAGGTTAATGTAAAACCTGTGTTTATTTGGGTACTTTTATCGATCTTCTAGAAATGAATCGTAATAGTAGGCCCAATATAATAATTTTACTAGCCTACAATCTAATAAATTAAACTTTTTTACTATTTAAAATGATACAACACCAAATGACAAATTAGCATGTTTAACACCAGTCAACGTTAGCCAATTTGTTAAAATTGCAATTGGCACTCTGCTAAAGGACTAAACAGAAATGATTCCCTTACATCAATAAAAGATTTAAATCCTTGTCATATACATGTTACAAACCCTGATAATATACAATCCAATAATATTTACAATGAAAGCATACATATTGATTCATACTAAGCAAAGAAACACAAATAAATGCAAAACTAGAAGGACAAATTAATGTCACTGCATTTGAGGAAACATATCACTCAGTTTATGTTTTTAAAAGCCATGCTGTTTTTCATATCCACATATAGATTTGTACGAGAGAAACTTTGTTTTGGCAGCTTTATTTATTCATTGGTGCATATCTAAAAAGAATCAGAACTTCTGTTTTCTATCAACCTAATTTAATCATTGAATTTTAGTAAAACATTTTTCCTTATGAAACACTGGAACATAAAAAAGTAAGTACTGGTGAAAGTGTTTATGTTGAACTGCATGATCCAGGGACACTGATAGATGGGTTGATGATATTTTTGAAAAAAAAAAACAGTTCAATTTTGGGCATGAAAAACACTCAGCGATCAAAGTTTCAGTTGCGATCCCCTGAGGGCAGTGTCGACGCACGACTCCGCGCCCCCCTGCAGCGTCTTGCACAGCACCTGGACTCCTTTTGTCTCCCTCCGTTTAGGGACTGACTTAATTAAATGTAAATTATTTAAAATGAACTGCTGACTTAACATGAACAAATGTGTCTGTGAAAACAGTGAAATTTAATTTTACGAGTTACCAACTTGTTTTACAGTTAAAAAATCCGAAGGGTTTTGCAGAAATAATTCTGCATTTGAGAAAATGTTCAGGAATAAATTTTCAGAACACTTTATATTCCATAAAACCAACTGACCTTTTAAGAGAAGTAAAGTGTAAAATGAACTAAGAAGTACTTTTCTGATAATCGAATTCAGCGGAATCGTTGTAGTTTCTCTTAAATTGCCTTATTGTTGGTTGATATGATAACTCACTAATTTATTTACAGAGGAAGACTTTTACTAAATAAATAGAACTTACACTAAAAAGAAGGATTTATTCACTGTAGATGTAAATATAAATCAAGGAAATTTTAAATTGATGAGTATAATTTTAAAATAATATTTATAATTGAAACATTGACGTTATATAAGTTATTGAGCTTGTACTTGTAACTATTGCAAATGAAAATTCAACAAGTAACGTTATAATGACCTAATGAGACAAGTACGTCACATGCTTGTTGATAATGAATGGCTCAGAAATTACGCGCTTGGTTCTACCAAGCTGATAATCGATAAGTTACTGTAAATGAGTCCCACCAAATGGGTCAAGTTTAATTGAAATTGTGAATCTTAACTGGTAAGATGCCTCCAGAGTAAGTAACAAATACAAGTCGATTGATGCTTTTATTTAATTAAAACTTCTCGAATGCAGTTAAATGGAGTTTGTTCTGAAGCAATTAATTCCTCCAAACAAGCCATAAATTCCGTGTCCTGATTTCATATGTTTAGGATTTATTTTTTTGTTTTCCAGAGTATAAAGTAAGTCAAGTCAGTGATGACTTTTTATTATAAAAAATATCTTCAGTATCAAATTAAATTACAAATTCGGTTAAGCACAATGGAACACCTCTTTCGTAAACATTTACCACATTTTAATCCTAGTTTAAGGGCACTCACGAGAAAAGTATAACGCGCTACGGCGCGTTAAAAATAAAATTACTATCGTTAAAAATAAAATTCATACAATTGTGGTATATAAATCGTGCAATGACATCTTACTAGAGAGTAATAAAATTATAGATCAATTCTATTCAGATCTATATATTGTTATTAATTTATTTTTGTTGGGGATCCAGCATTTTCATAGAACTAAAATATGTTACCAATTCATATTCCTTTGAAAGCAGGACCGTTCTAAAAGAAAGAAACAAATGTTTGCCAATTACAAAAGCTGGAAGGAAACTAAATCAAATAAAGATAAAGAAGGATATTTGCGGTCTAGAGAAAACTACAAAAACCAAGTTAAAAGTGCTAAAGCAGAATGGATAAATAAAAAAATCGAAAGTGCAGAAAGCAAATCAAAAGCTACCTGGGAGATTGTTAATAAATATAGGCCTAAAAACAAAAATAAAACCGAGAACATAACACTTCAGAATGATGGAAAGAAAATTGAAAATCCTAGAAAAGTCAGTGAGCTGTTTAATGAATATTTTGTAAATGTTGCAAACGAAATAAACAAAAAAAATCCCAGGCACGCCACCAATGTTGGCAATGTTGGAAATGTCGGAAATGAAAATACTATGCCACAGATAATGTTAAATGCTACTGCTAAATTTCATCACTTTGAAACAGTCAGTGAAAAATATCTCACAGACATATTATCAAAACTGGCCCCTAAAACATCTGCGGGAATTGATGAAATTAGCATGAAAATTTTAAAACATTGCAAAGATGAAATTCTTCGACCTGTTTTGCATTTGGTAAACTCATCCATGAGGGGGGGAATCTTCCCGGACAGGGGTAAAATTGCTTTAATTCGGCCAATCCACAAGAAGGAAGGAAAAAATCTGGTTCAAAATTATCGACCAATCTCACTCCTGCCTTCAATGGCCAAGCTTTCGGAAAAAGTCGCATGCATTCAAATCACATCTTTCCTAGAAGAAAACCAATTGATCTGCCAAAGACAATATGGTTTTCGCAAAAACAAATCAACCAAATCTGCTCTCATTGACTTCGTCAATGAGTGCACAGACGCAATGGAAGCTGGAGAGACAGTGATCGGTTGTTTCGCTGACCTCTCCAAAGCTTTCGACTGTGTCAATCACAAAATTCTGAATCAAAAATTGGCACTTTTGGGCTTTGAGGGCACAGCCCTAAATTGGCTTTCTTCCTACATGACAGGCAGACACCAAATAACAATGGTTGCTCATGAAGCCAACTCTAAAATAAAATCTGTAAAATCCGATTCAAAATTAATAACAAGTGGCGTCCCGCAGGGATCGATACTTGGGCCTGTCCTGTTTCTCATTTATGTAAATGACATTGAACAGTCACTGCCCTCAGACAACCTGTTCATTTTCGCAGATGACACAACAGTCTTCATCAAAAACAAAAATCTTCAAAATTTAGAGGTTGAGGCAACAATCAAAATAAACTCCATGGCACAATTTTTTTCCAAAAACAACCTCGCCTTGAACACAACCAAAACAAAATTCATGAGCATCCAAACAACTCAAAAAAGAAACTCAAAATTGTCCACAAACTTTCCAATTTGCATCGACGAAGACCAGCTTGAAGAGGTCGACTCGGTTGACTTCTTAGGGGTGAGATTGGGAGAAGATCTTTCGTGGGGTGGTCAGATTGAGCGGATCGAGGGAAAACTTGCTGGAGGTGTTTTTGTACTCCGGAGGCTAAACAAGATAGGCAGACCTAACATTCCGCTTCTGAGGACGGTCTACTTCAGCCTAATTGAGTCACACATAGCCTACTCCATTGTCTTGTGGGGTGCAGCAAAGGGCAATCTAAACAAAGTGTTTACCTGGCAGAAAAAGGCCATCAGATCAATTCTGAGACTGCCCCGTAGAACAAGCTGCAGAGAGGCTTTTGTGACTCTGGGAATTCTAACCGTCCCATGCCTGTACATTTTAGAGGCCATAATGTATGTTAATCCTCCAACCTCGATCATTTTCAGCCGTCTCATAGCCACAACACAAGACACAAATCTCGCTTTGCGCAACAACATTGGCTCACTGCACTTGAACATCAACCTGAGTACGCTGGCAAAAAACTTTATCATTGCTTACCAGATTGGCTCAAAACAATAGAAAAAACTCACCTTTTCAAACAAAAACTCAAAACTTTTTTACTAACCCATAGTTTTTACACCATTGAAGAATTTCTAACCACCTGCCAAACCCAAACCTACTAACAACCCCCTCAAAATAGATCATGACGCACGGACTTGGTTCGTCAGCATGAAAGATTCGGAAGAATCTATTGACGCCTCCAGTGCCATCCTAGGAAGGCCAGAAGAGAAGAGGAAAAAAAAATATTGACATTCAAAATGTGTACAGTTAAGGGATATTCTCCATTACCAGCTTTTCGTGTTGTGGTTCGCGCGTGCACAGAGGGGTAAGATAATCAGGGGTAGCCTAACTGTCAAAGTTACATGACAGAAGCGTGTGCAGAACTCGGACATGTGACGGACTGGTGTGTGTGTGTGTGTGTGTGTGTGTGTGTGTGTGTGTGTGTGTGTGTGTGTGTGTGTGTGTGTGTGTGTGTGTGAGCAGAGCATAAAAATGGACTAAGAATATGTGAAAATTCCCATGTATTCAACCTCGTGCTAAATGTACAAGATAGTAGTTTATGCAACGATTGTATAATGAATGTCTTTAAGCCATGAGTGAGATGTAAGTTAGAACACGAGCGAAGCGAGTGTTCTAAATATCTCACGAGTGGCTTAAAGGCATAATACAATCGTTGCATACACTATTTTATCTACGACCAACAATATACAACAAAATTTCCTCGAAGTTAAACAAAACTCATGACTTTTGATAATGATGGAATAGGTCAACTAAAATTTGAGGTTAGGCAAATAAGCAGACTGAACCATGACTCGTTGTGGAACAATCAGCTGATGGGGTAAGTAAACTCAAACATGAATCGTAATGCAACAATCACCTGATGTGCGAATTGCGTAATTGTTATTATGACACTACTTCCGTCAAATGCCGAGCTCTCATTGGTCTAGAACCAGTACTCTAAAGTGACTCCAGTACTCTAAAGTCGTCATTAGAGTACTGCTTGGTTTTTGGTGTTTTAATGTATATCATTATAATGTTTATTGTAATACCATAATTGGTGCTTATTGCAATGGTCGTAGATAAAATTTATTTAAATATAATATATATTTTACTTTAATTTAGTCTAGTATTATCATTTTGTATACAGGATGTCAGGATGTCCAACTTAACTGTACCACCATTGGCAACTCAGAAACTATTAGATTTGGAGAAAACTTCAACTGGGGGAATTCATCTACTATTTTAAGACAATCAAAGATAATAGTTCCATTTTCTTTTAAGTGGCCGCCATTTTCCAATATGGCAGGCGAATTTGATTTTTCTTACGGTATACCCTGCAGTTTATGTTTTTTTTATTCTACCCTTAATTTTAAGAACCTTGTATACTTTGACATTTTTCTTGAAACTGATAGTTAAATATTAGCGGTTAAAGTTTGATTTTGCCCATTTGAAATGAATTGTACCCATTTTATCTGTGCCATCCCATGCGTTCCTAACGGAGTAAATGAATATTCAAAATAGTAAATTTCCATAAGTGAATCTTGACTGAAAAGTATTTCTATGATTGGATCTCAACTAAAATCAAATTTTCAGGCACTTTTATTCTTAGGTATGTTTCATTTAACCCGCTCATTTACGACACTACAGAATACCAACAGTTTTCGAATACATTTCTAGGGTGAGAAGTCTAACTTTAACAGCTCATATCTCCTTAAGGAGAAGGAAAAAAGAAAAATAAGGAGGGGTTGAAAAAAATGTAAAAGAACAAAAATTTCATAAAATTTAGGATGAAATAAAAAAAAGTTATAAAATACAGGGTATTTCATAAGGAAAATCAAAATTGTCAATCATATTGGGAAATGGCGGCCATTTATATCAAAATAGAATTCATATTTTTTATTTTGTAAAAGGTAATATCTTCCGTATAAAGATTTCTCTAAATCTAAAATTTTCTGAATGATGGTGGCACACCAACCCTGTATATATGCATACTATGCCACCATTAGCTTGGGTATGGAAAAAACTAGTAGACGTAATTTTAATTACTTAGGTTAAAAACGATTTACTCGTATTTTCATCCTGTTCTAAATGGTACCAGAAGATTATTGACATTTAATACGATATTTTTGGTCTCTGATGCAGTAGTCACATAAAATTAAGTTAGGTTATATGTAACTATTAATTACAAAAAAATTACTAATAGGACTTTACATACTATCAAAAAAGTAAATCACAAATTAGCAGTATGTTAGCAAAGAATAATATGAATTCCTATAAGAATAATTAATCTAAGAATAAAACTACTCATAACAAACTATTGAATATAGGTATAATAGGGTAAAACACGAAGCTTGAAGATTTAAATTTTAGTTTTCATTTGAAACCTAAAATTTCGGTCGTGATAGGTTTAAGTTTAATTACACAAAATATTAGACATGTATGAGATAGCAATAGGTATCTACCTACATAGGCAATAAGTAATACCTATTGAAGAACCAAAATAAAAAAAAAGAATTATTTATTACTTACGTGTTATTAATTATTTCCTGTTTATTAATTATTATTACTCCCGTCTAGAATCCAACTTTTTTATTACTTAATAAGTAATAAATTAAGTTTTAGTATTATGTTTAATACAAGTTTATGCAAACGGTTGGTTAATATACGTAAATATGTGTATAAAAGAAACTATTAATTTGAAACGAAATAAAAATATTAAATAGTAAGGACGTAATGAAAATGTTACACGTAAATGTGTTACACGTAATATATGTGTTAAAGCTTCTTCGATTTTATTTGATTTATTTTATAAAAATATATGTAATATTTGACTGAGCTTCACAGAGGCAGCAGTAAACAATATATTTTGTATGTAATCTCAACGATAACGAGAAAAGAGAGAATTCAAAGAATCCGATTTCTTGTGGTCTGGGACAATATGTGAGGAATGCGAGACAAAACTCCTTATACACAGTGGACCTTAGTTTTGGCGTTTAAGTTATTCTCATTTCTCCGTCAAAAAGTCCCAATAAAGTTCTATTTTTGTTTTACAATAACCAATTTAGCTCGATTTAGAAAACGGTATTGAAAAAATCTTATTGATAATACAGTTAAATGTACATTATGTCATCCATCAGAATTAAAACACTAAATTATATATGCATTAAAAATCTAACTTAACTGGCTAATGAAGACAATGTCTCCTCCTCAACTATTTCTGGAAAGAAAAGTCTACTGAACATTTTTTGTAAATACACATTAATCAATTAAACTCTAGTACTGAGGCGTTTTGATAGGTCACCAACCTGTTATTGTTATAAATAACGATATTTTACCGTAAGCAATAATTAAAACGCTGTACAGTAAATCTAAAGATATTTAAATAATATCACAGGTTAAGTTTTAGTGTTAAGAAAACTGTGTTAAGAAACCTTGATTCGTCAACGATTCATACAGTATGCCTTATGGTTACTCTGAGTTTCGGCTACATGTGGCCATTTTCAAACCAAAACATCAAACTTTTTCTTCATCATTTGAAGGTCGTCATTCTTTTAAAATTCCACATTTAACACATAAACTTAAAATAATCAACATTTAATCACTTGTTCCGGTCGGCCGTGCACTGTCGAACTGGTTTATCTAGCAGGCGTCAAGTTTATGTGTTAAATGTGGAATTTTAAAAGAATGACGACCTTCAAATGATGAAGAAAAAGTTTGATGTTTTGGTTTGAAAATGGCTACATGTAGCCGAAACTCAGAGTAACCATAAGGAATACTGTACGAATCAAGGTTAGTAACCTGTTATATTATTCAAAACACGATTCAGGAGGCAATTCATCATGAATAAAGATATTTGTTTGATACCTTTATGTGACGCATATCTTTATAAATACCTATACACAGTGCCTCATCGAATTATAATGAGATGGAGCTCAAAATAGCTGCCAATCAAACCTTCGGCTTAGAAGGTATTTGAAAACTGCATAATAAAATTATTCGTTGATCTAACAACCCGAAAGCTTGAGAAGATAAATAAATAAGGTAAAATTATCCATACTCTTATTTCCTTAGAACTATGTTTTCTTGACGGTGTTCAATATAGGCACCCCAGCCAACCCCCAGCAACAAAGAGAAGGACAATATAACACATGAAATGCTTGTTCGACAAAATATAAGATGAATAATTACCCTCAAAACCTGAGGTAGAGGGCTGAGGAATAAGCAGGATAAGTAAAAGTATTCTGAAAAAAGTTCTTTTAAATAATACTTCTTTCCCTTAAGGAATGTTTTGTTAATACAAAGAAAATACATATTGCCTATTTAACACCTAGCTATAGATAATTCTCTAGATAATATTCAATACTCTATAAGTACATTAGTAATAGTTTACAGCTAAAATATGGTTAGCTGATAGGATCTGCCTTAGTGGGTATCTAGACTCACATATTGTTGCAGTTTTTAGTTAAAATTATCAAAAATTTTATCGATACTTCGTATTTGTTAGAAAATATAACCTTGCATGTTTCTAATCGTAGTTTTAGGACAGCAAATATTTTTCAAATTCCTTTTACTTATACTGTAAGCCACTTTAATTTTCCATTTTTTAGAATGCTAAGAAAGTATATTAGTAACTGTTTTTATTTGGATGTTTTTGGTGACAATTTTAGTTTGTTTAGTAAACGATGTAAATATATATATATATATGATGAACCTTTTCTTTATTGAAGGCAATCTTTTTTTTACTTTTTTACTGTTTTAGCGACATAATATTATAAATTGTTTTGTCAACTGATAAAATGCATGTAGCCTGTTCATTTATTTTTATATTTTATATTAGTTAGTCAATTTGAGATAGTCAAGATAGCTGATTTGGGTATTTACCTGTAGCTGTCATGGAAATTTGGAATGTTACACTGTACTATGTGCATGTATATATTTTTCAATAAATAAATACCCCTATTATTTTGCATGAACTGAAGTAAGTATGATAATATCTTGTAATTTCAAAATCTATGGTCCTCTTCTGTGCATAATCAATCCAAGTGTACTATATTATGGCTAAAAAATAAAACAAGCTTTCTTTATAAATTACAATCATAAAAATAATTTGGTATTGAAACAGTTGAAACATAAACAATGGTAACATAGGTAATAAGATTCCCAGGTATAAATAAAAAATTAATAATAAACTAATCCACCAAATGTACAATGACTTTTTTGTCCCAAAATTAATTTAAAGTATTAGGTACTTTACTATGAATATCTTAATGTTAAGTTTAAGAGATGATATAACTTGTTAAAAGACTTAAAATAACAAGTTACAACGTTTTTTTTTAATATTTCAGCTGCAAAGTCCCTCTTCCAATGGGCTTCTCAACGCGCTCAGCTAATTACCAAACATACGAGATTTTTAACCCATATTATAGATCAAGGTAATTGTTCCCTTACTCTAAATTCAATCCGGCTTGTATGTTTTATAGGAAAACATCGGTTAGTATAGTTTTCTGGCTTTTTTTGTTTATTTATTGGGCAGCACTCACCATTTTTTGTTCAGCTTGAAGTTCTTGTCAATCTTGTTTTTTTCACTCTACATTCACAAAAGTTTTTTACACATAACACAAACACACAAATGGCGAATTCCACAAGCTATTAAAACGACGTTTCGCGAGACAACGAAAAAATTCTTTATAAAGAGCCAAACTGGAAAAAGAGAAATTTAACCGAGTCCCTTTTTATAGTGGTAGAATCAGCACCCTTGTCTAGACCTTCCATAGAAATAAATCCGGCCTAATTAAAATTAGTCGAGTCTGAAATAAAAGAAGCAACCAATAGGAGTCGAGCTGTGACGTTATCAGTGGAGGGAAATGATAACAATGTACCCCCGCCCCCTTCCCCTACAGCAAGGTCAACACCACCTGCAATCCGAGTTAGACGTTCGAGCCGGATCCGTGACCGACCATCTCGTCGCGGTAAATAATAAAAAACTTGATAACGCGAGACGTTTTTTCGTTGTCTCGCGAAACGTCGTTTTAATAGCTTGTGGAGTTCGCTATTTGTGTGTTTGTGTTATGTGTAAAAAACTTGTGAATGTAGTGTGAAAAAACAAGATTGACAAGAACTTCAAGCTGAACAAAAAATGGTGAGTGCTGCCCAATAAATAAACAAAAAAGCCAGAAATTAAATAATACCTTGCCAAAAAATACAATGTCATTTAGAAATAGTATAGTTTTAACAGAAAGCCTAATCTTTATCCTTTGTTAAGACTAACAAACAAAGTAATAAGTAGTACGTACCTTTGGATGGGTTTTGAGACGTTAAAGTGTAGAAAATTCCCCTCAAAACGTCCATAAAAGATTGTTGTGTAGTCTAATATGCCAGGAAATGTATGTGAATCGAGTAGTTTAATATTTAAGCCATTACTGCAAATCGATTTTCAGTACGAGTGTACGTCTGTAGCCTAGTAATCCAGGCGTAAGTTATGGCCTGCTAAGTCCGCAATCCTAAGCTGCCCATTATAATTAATAAATTGATGTTAAGTTAACGTTATACTGTATACACTTAAATTTCCAATGAACTGATTCCGTCTGGGAATTTTTGTATGGATCAACAAGGCTAGTCTTAGGCCCGCATTACACTATCAAATATTTTATGAAATATCTATTATAAAAGTTTTATAAGTCCAATCAGAATTAAAGATTTTGTTTTGAAAATCAGCTGACTTGAATTTTGATTGGTCAAATCAAATCTTTTATAAAAGATATTTTATGAAATATTTGATAGTGTAATGCGGGCCTTAACTTTGCTCACAGTTCGTCCTCGGCTCAAGATGTGCAATTCTTTGCTAGCTTCCTCCGCTATTTTCCCGTACAAAATCAGGACATTTCCAATATAATTGTATTATTTCATTATGTGATATAGCAATTATATTAATCAAAGAGTTCGAATTTCTAAATCTTAAGTTTAAACCTAGTTTGTGAGAACAGTGAGAAGGAAGATAAAGTTTAATATCTATTAATCTTCAAACTCTGATTGGAGTTGGTTAGACGTTAACATTTATTTTTCAAAGCTACTCTCAAAATGAGGTTTAACGACTAAAAAATATTTTCTTCTTAAGTTCCGCAAAATGTGACATCGTTTTGAGGTTTCTCTACTTCAATTTGGTTTTGTGGCTTAAAATTTTTGAGAATATAAATCTGAAATTAAAATATGGGACGAGTAAAAACAGATTATTATATAAAATATTTATAATCTGGATAATTCTATGGCAATGGTAGTGTTAGAGGGGGTTTGAGAGAGTAATTAGGAGATCAAAAATTAGGAGAATAAATGGAGGACCAACTGGGTAGTTAATGAGGAATAATTTAAATTAAAGATAGTTATTTTTAAATAAAATAAGATTAAAATTAATTTTTTTTGGCACACATCTTTTAATTTTTAATTATCCTATATTAGGTTGAAAGTATAAGTGTCAATCTTGATGACTTTAGCAGCACAGGCAAGCAACAAATCCAGTGTTCCACAAGCATGTAGTAATAATAGGTTCAATAATAATCCCTCATTTCAATAGTTCAATCTTTTACTTTTTTAACATAAGTATAATCCTTCTTACAATTTGTTACATTTTCTTTGTGCACAATTCCCTTTAAATGAAATGTGTGAAATAAAAATTAAAAACTATGATTGTTGTTTTTCAAAAAATAAAAGATAAACATAAACATTAGTAATAATTAAATCACATGTGTTGAGAAAGAAAGAAATAATTAATTTAGATTCATAAATAATTTACAAGGAAAAGGAAATAATAAGAAAAGGGGAAGAGGTTGGGAATTATTGAAGACTTGGTGATAAAATATATATTTGGGGGAAAAAATGAAAAATAGAAAAGAAAATAACTGAACTCAATGTTACCAAAACTACCAAAAAGCTTTTACTCAAAACTTTACTCAAAACTTTTTTACTCAAAACTTTACCATCTCTCGAGTAAACTCGGTAGCATGAAACATACATAGTAAAAAGAACTATACATTTATAGTTATTTTATCGCTATTTCAAATTTTTTGATTAAAATAACCTTGGTTATCTACTACTGGTTTAACTCAATAAGATGGAATCAAAAGATCAAAGTATGCGTTTTTAGAACTTTTAAGTTTGCATTTGTTACAAACGCTGGATTTTTTTAAAGCAATCTTTGTGAAAAATGTAAAAGAGGGACATTTATTTCTACTAAAATGTCTCCATTGAGTAATTAATGCAATTTTAGGGTATGACTGGAACACGATTGTTACGTTTTAGTCATTACGTTTGATGGTGCATTTAATACGGCATTTATTTTTAAAATGATCGAAGGTTTTTACTCAGTGATTTGAAAAATTTAACTTTTATCGTTTATCCAGCCCTGGGGGCTTTGGTCGGTAAATAAAGATTGATGCATATTAAATAAAAATTTGCCTTATTTGGATAAACATGCTACGAAAGTCTTACAATTTTATCGATGAATGCATACAAGTAATATTACATTCGCACTGCGTGTAATAAAAGGAAATGTTATCGACGTACCTCTGCCATATCGTATTACATGTCGTATTCGAAATTTCGTTTTTCATTGCATACCAAATGTAAGCTACACTAAACTGTATTTATAATTTATAATAAAATATAATCAAACTATATACTATTATTAAAACATTCTTAAGACATGTTAAATATAAACTTATTATCTTTATTTACAATCACATTAAACATTGTATCACGCGTTTGATTCATCAGTCTGTTTATCTATTTGTTTATAAATTACGTATAATCTGTATACTATTATAATAAACGTATTACACAAATACTACATGAAGGACTCTACAAAAACTCACCATATATAGTTTGTTTATCACCATTCGTGAATTTAGGTTTACGACCAATTGAGTTTTATCAGTGATTTTTTGGAAAATTGTGTTCATAGATATAAGTCTGCAATTATATTGAAGTCGTCGATTTCAGACTTTAATAACACAGACGTTTGTGGGCACATCTACAACAACTAGAAACTTTTTATCTCGCATGCTTTTAATTTGTAACCAAGTTTTATTGCACATGATTCTCTAGGAAGTCCTTATTTACATATGTGCTGATGTGTTTTCTGGGTTACTAGTTAGATGCGTCATTGTAATGATTCTATATTAGTTATAATTAAACGTTATTAAGGTACATAATTTTAGTTTCCAACACATAATACACTGTTTTTATTGGTAGAATCATTGCTATTTTTCTAATTCATAAGTTTTTCCTGTAGTTTTGAGTACGTAGAGTTAGCAATACAATTCCGTGCATTGTGAAGGGGCATACGATTCACAGAATGAGCAGCAAAGTTGGGACGTAAGATCATATTACGAAAACAAGATGGTACACCGTTATAACAAGCAATTCCATTTCAATGCTATGTCTTTGTGCCTCCTTACCATGAACAGGAATATATTTTTATATTATTTCAACTGGTCTCTATAAAGGTTGTATAGTTCTTCGGTTATTCAATTGGTTTATTGGTATATTTAGTGTACTTACAATCTAAATAAAAAATTTAATGAACATCTAATTGGCTTTAATCTGCTAGTAGCAATAATGCTTATTATCGTGAAAAAATGTCCAAAGAAATGCTAGACAATTTTAACACGACAGTAACGGTTACAGCCAGAGAAGCTGTTAAATAATTTTTTATTTTGTATTTGTAAAAGGTATTTAATTTGTGTTAAAAAATTATTACATTCATTTTAGTGTTTTTGTTTATGAGACTTTATCGGGATTCGTGGCGATTACCTTTTTGCTTCAAAGCAAATGCCTAAAACGCTATAGAAAGAGGTTGTATTGTCACTGTACCAATATTTTCACAACATCCTAAAGGTTTTTAATAGATTTTTATAGCCTGGTACATACTGATGAACTTAAAATAATTAGCAAAGAAGCATCAACCGAAAATTTCCTTAAATTATCTGTGAAATGACATGTTATATTTGAGAGGGAATTCACGCCAATTGATACAGCCTGTAAAACTTGTAAACAGTAGATCATAAACTGCCGTGAGAAATGTTGTTATGAGTTCAATGAAAAGGAAAATATGAAAAACTAAATGATTATTTCAGTTTTTAACTGAACGCGAATCTTGTGCACCTGTAGGTACATAGGGTAATATAAAATTAGGTAATGTACATTTAGATGCACTGTGAGCATGAAACGTATGACAAATATGTTAAAGGTCAACCGATGATGGCCGTACCTGAATATTAACGATTCTGTGTACCTATCTTTATAAATTAAAATCCTGGCAATAATCTAGATTACTACAGATTTCATTGTTTTAATTAAGTCTGCGAAATCTTTAAAACAATTAAAATGTGAAATATTAAATTCCACATTAAACCAGTTTCATAAAAAACAGTTTTTTGGACACTTCCCGGCTGGGTCTTTTAAACGTCGTTTGAAGACAAGCTTAGTTTGAAATCCAATATAGCAATGTTTTTCCCATGTAAAAAGCTAAAGAAGATGATTTATATAGTGAATTGGGTTGATACAAGGCCTAAATAAAATTAAGTAACCGTGAAGCTTACTCAAATAATTTTTTACAAAGATTTTTTTGTAACGTTTTGCGCCTAGTAGACAAAATTTACTAATATGGGAAAGGTAATATAATTTTAGATTTCTATATTCTTATTTTAAATATATTTTGATGAAATATAGTCATTTTGGCTATATTTCAGGACCTATTGATACTGTCCTGCGATCCAGCGATCATGGTTTCGGAGAAATTACCAATGGTGTCGAGCCTCTGTTAGTTCATTGTCAAATGAACATCAAGCTAGGATGTACATAGTTTTCGCTGTGTTTGATGAAGACGGTATGGTCGTAAAGTTCGCTCAAACATTTATTTTATTATTTATTACAACTATGGCCGAAAATTTTACTTACAACGCAACGTGGACGCAGTCAAGTGCTCATCTCGCTGACCCAACATTTCAATCGGGTATTTCCGATGATTATCCAGTCCGTATTGTAGATAAACTTATTTGTGACTCTTAATCGTCAAAGTCGTAGGGCTCTTTGGGATTTAAGCGAAACCATAATACGTCGAGATGTTTGCAACTATTTCTGCCTACAATGCGTATTGGGCATGTGTAATAAGCGCAAAGTGAATACTGTTCCCTTGATTCATTTTGTTATATATTAAGATAAAACGTGGGAATAGTTAAGCTATATTTTTGGTGGGATTGGTATTTTTGGTGGGAGTGGTAAAATAAATTGACATTACGATAACCTATACATTTCTGGGGAGTGGATATATCAATACCCCCATTGCAGCAGATCTACATCTCAGCGAATTTCAAATGTTAAAATAAATCATTTAGACGGAGCCTCAAATCAAGTTAAATTAAATTAAATTTTAAAGTGAGTACACAACATTTCACTCAATAAAAATATCATGGAAAATGAGTGTGCAGTTTTGCTGCCATGAAAATGTGAAATCGAGACTTTTTTGTAATAATCCAGTAGATATCAACTAAATGAAGCCACCATGCCAAGTTTTATTCACTTCATTAACTTTTTCTTACTGCCTATTTATGGCCATTCAATTAAAGTTTTGGTACACTTCTTTACGCTTGCATTTAAAAATTTTACTTTGTTAATCATCAAACTTGCTTTCTTCCAGCTGCAAAATCTAATATAACTTTAACTCTGCTCAATCTTAGCTTAAATCTTAGTCATAAGTTTATGATTATTTCAAGAATTGAATATTGTTTTATTTTATAAGTGTTCTTATGAAAATATTCAAGAGAGAGGTTAAACAGATGAAATAACTTTTAAGTAAAATAAATAATGGCTTCTAGGAAAATGGACAATACGTTAAGAGATATAATAAAATGTCCTAGAGAGTATTTGATTATGATAAAACACATATTATGTGAAATTAATATTGTATATTAAGTGCCAAAATGACTATATTTCATCAAAATATATTTAAAATAACAATATAGAAGTCTCAACGTAATACGTAATGCAATACGCATCACATAGTTAGTGTGCCCCGTAATCTCAGAAGGGTTTGCTGATGTTATGATGGATTCAGCTCTGCTGACGAGTGCTTATTCAGCGTCTTCATTGTTTGCCCATCATTTCGTATTTATCTTCTTTCATCTTCGGAAACATTCCTATTTTACAAATTATATTTTGACTTCCTCCCCGATTTGAAACAGTTTACATGCGGTTTTATCAATAAATTTAATGACTCTATTGTTAAAGAATGTTGAAAAATATTATACTCTAACCGTACCCAGGCAATGAAATTTGTTCAATTATGGCCCGTAAAAATTCAGTTTGATTAAAGCGCACGATGTAAAAAAGCGTATATCGAAAAATAGTTTGTATTTGTTTGTATTTTGGCTTACAAAGGGAACCATCAGAGAGATCACGCATGACCCTTACAGGAAATATCTCCCCACTTCCGGTCTTGCAAACCTCTCCCTTCATACCTGTTAAACTCGACCTCCTTTGTATCTTAAAAACAATATAGAAACTTACAAATTTAATTCATAATTATTTCTTTAAACATTTCTGCTGGATGAAGTAAAGTCTTTTGGCAATAATAGTAAAGTCATAAGCCTACTTTGTTAATGAAAGATGTAAAAACTATTAAAAAGTGTTGTATAAGAAGTAATCAGTAATCCAGAACAGTTTTTATTTAAAAATACATACATATATACATACAAACATACACAAATTCTAGCAATGTACATATACTTTTATGAAATAGAATATTTACTGTTTTCAATGTTTATGATAAAAACTAGATAGATGGAAGGCCTATAAAATATTTTCAAGGTACTGAAAAATAAAACCCCAACTTGCTAAAGTCAAATATTCAAATATACATTACAGCCATCTACATAATGTTTGTCAAATATCACATGCTCATCGTGTTTTACAGTCTGCCTGCTAAAGTACCCAAACTAGAATTTTGAATCTCTGCATAGGTAGTCCAGTTAGAGAGCAAAATTCAAGTGTTAATTTTTACAGTTTGTCAGTTATGTCTTATCTTTATACAGTTTATGTCAGTTGTATTTTCATGCCCACGCCAACGAAGTTCATTATTATTCTATGCCTACGCCTCAAATTGTCATGAGAAAGATTGTCCGATAGGAATATTTTTTCTTTTAAAACCAGTAGAAAAACAAGTTTATAAATCCAACTACGGATTAATTAGGACATTTCAGTAATTTTATGACTTGATTGTAAAAATAGACCCCCTTTGTGCAGACCTGCATACTCTGCGAATTTAAAATGCCTAGAACCATATTTCAAACTGATTTCGCAAAATATGACATTTTTTATTCCCCCTATAAGATAAAATAGGGAATGAGTATGCGTCTGCTGCTGTAGGACCTGTGAAAATGTTGTGGTTTCAAATCAAAGTCTAGATGAACTCATCTAGAAGAGGTCAAATACAAAGTTTGATAAAAAGACATCAGAAATAAGGAAGGTATGGAATTTGATTAATTAACTATTAAGATAACATTATAATAATGTACTGTGTTTACCAGTAAAAAATATTTTTAGTTTTTCAAGCTGCAATGGTGCAAACCAAAATGTGGCCATTTAAAATTTTCAATGTAAAAAACTCGAAATGATTTTCGAGGGCTTATGCCCCTCAACCCCCACCCCCCCCCCTTTCCAGTGGTCCGTCCGAGTGATTATAACATTACATTTCTGTACACAATTTCATTTTGATCGGACGATTTTGACGGCCTCTATCGTGTTGAGGGATATATACGTTTTTAATTTCTTTTACTTACATACAAATACTCTACAAATTAGAACGACTGGTGTTTTTGGTTTCTAAAGGCCTCAAAACAAAAATTGATCATGGTCTCGGGCTTAGGTCTTCCCATGAGACCTAGGGTAACAGCATTTTCCATATAGGGTTAGAAATAAAACGATAACAATAAAGTGATGGCAAAGCTTGAACATTTACAGTACACTTTGTATAATACTTGATTAAAATTAATCCGTCCATTTATTAATTTGTAAAAATTGCGCATTGCACAGTATTATTTATTCAAAATTTTGTTATCGTTTCAACTTGAAACGTACGTGTATCTGCTTACAATGAAAAGCCGATTTTTGGTCTTATATTTTAGTAACAATTTGTTTCTATGTTTTATTATTGAATGGTCTTAACGTTATATACCGTAAGGGAATTTCTCTTCCTTTTATTTCGGAAAAATAAACCTACAAACGAAGGGTCTGTTAACTGTACTACAAAACGCTCGCACAGTAATTTCTGATCTTATGCTTTTAGTCTTTATAAAAATGATTTTGAGCCCTATTAGTCTACACTTATTATCCCTATAATCAATAGTGCAAGTGTTAATTTTGACTGTAGAACAGTACCTTGTAAACTTAAAAGGAACGTGAGGTCACTCGTCACTTGTATGCTGAAGCTGTCGCTGGAAGCTGGCTGAATGATTAGGGGACAGGGCCTCTCAGCAAGGGATCCAGGGGGTCAGCAGGGGGGAGAAGGCGCCTTCTAGGGGGACTGAAGCTGCCGCAGGGACGCCTCTTGTGATTGCCAGTGCGGAGGCGGAGGTCGGTAGTGTCTAGTGGTGGCACAAATTTTAACACTTGGTAGCACACTATTAAAGCCAAAATAAACTTGCACTTTTACTTAAAATATAAACTAAATAAAATATTATCTTCATGGTTTATGAGGTCCATTCGTGGTTGGAATGAGTCCGAAAATAATCACACGAAAACTCGCTCACGAATTTGCAAACAATCCTTGGTAATAGTTTGTTAAACAGTTTATATGTATTTATCGTTAAATATTTGTCGGTTTGTGGTAGTTTGAACGAGAAGTATTAACCGTAATGTACGGGAGGTGCCGTCTCGAATTCGCACTCGGAACTAAAAATTAAAAACGTTGCTTTAAGAAGCGTCCCTTACCCCCTCCACTAGTTGACTTTGACCAATGAGGAGTGAGCGATAGGAAACAATGCCTACATCTAGAGAAAGACGCGGGGGAAATTGTTAAACATGTCTGAATTAAATATTGGGGTCTCTTCATGATTTAGAATACTGTTTAATTATATTAATTTATATGTATGTATTTATGGACCCAGTGTTTTTAGATAATGGGTATATATATAACATTTCAGAGCTTTTATAAAGTTTAAAACTTTATAACTTAAACTTATTTAAGATCAGTTAAGATTAGTAATGGCAGTTTATTTCCCCATTAGGTAAATAAATATTATAGTGATTCAATATGAAAATAATCTCATCCGTTATGGTGATATTACAATCCAAATGTTCGCGCAATCGAGTTTGTTAAGTTTTAATCCGGACGATGATTGGCTTCTGTTTTGAAATCCTATCAAATACCGCCAAATAAGCGATGATTGTATGCCATGTTGCTAATTAGTTTCACAATATTTGGTCAATCGGTTTTTAACAGATCCCGACTAGCAAAACATTTTTAAATTATATTTTTTAGTTTTTCTTAAAACTGGTTTTTCACTATATTTTATTACTTCATTATACATACAAACAATACAGTACAATACAATATTACATAAAAATTAAACATCTCATTATATTTTAACATCATATTAAAACACAGACGTTTTAAAGGAAAGAGAAAAGATATACTTATTAGGATTTGAGTTGTAATTCGAGTTAGAAATAACAAATGGAAACACAAGCCATTTCATGCTTAGGCGTAGTCGAACTCATCGCAGAGTAGTTATCTGTTGTAAATGGTGGCAACAGCATGCCCAACAGGCTCGCCCGGCTATGCCCTGGGATGGTAATTCCAATCGGTAGCGAAGGTGTTTAAGATTGTTTTTTTTCCAAAGTGAAGACAACAAATGCACGTCGAACAAAAATTAACAGGATTATTTATAAAATTATTTCTCATGAATCCTTTCATTTAGCAGAAGTAATTTCAATTTACAAAAAATAAAAACATTCAGACACATATGCGCTATATAGGAACATTTGAAATTTAATTGTTTTGACTTGGAAAAAAATAACCTCAGAAAGATTGGTTTAGATTTACTGCCATGAGTGTAAAGACAACATTATATTTTTGATGGAGTTCCAACGACGACGCAACGTCGACATTAAATTGTTTTTCTAGTGTTACAATTTTTAGGAAAGGACGGAATGTTAATTTTAATGCAAACCTAAGCAAATCAGAGCAAGATGAAGGGTGACGTAGAACATAAATATTTATGAACATTCCTCTTGATATTGGTGTTTCTGAGTGGTGTAGGAAGGAAATCTGAGGAAAATGATCCCAAACTGTTTTGGTTATAACCACAAAATGTAGACAAAATTTATAATATATAGTTCAAACTAGTAAAGACTTATATTTTTGGAGTCACTTTTATAATTGCTTGCTGGCTTACTAACTTTTTAGATAAAATATAAATTATATTTTAAACACACGGTACGGTAATTTATATTTTGACAATATAAAAACAACACTTGTTTAAATTTCAGTATTTGAAAATAATACAGCTGCGAAAAGGATAAGGTAAGAAAGGAGGGATAGTATATCATATAACATTTCAGTTAAAAGAATTCTCAAGCGTTTCTTTCTTGAGATCTT